>CM039731.1:33483204-34116310 GCA_022539455.1 Dendrobium nobile
CTTATTAAAAGGGTACAACGGGAATAAAAAAATAACATACATAAAATAAACACAATACATCACACATGACTAAAACAATACAATCATAAATTAAAAGTACAATGACTCGATCGTGGCCGTAGATCGACGGCCACGCCTCTGATAAACCTTTCACGAACTGATGTCCCCATCACATACTTTTAGAAATATTGATACTTCGTAGAATGAAATCATAAGAAATTACATATTTAATTTCAAAGTCCGGCGATGCAACCAAGCGAGCTGCATCTATTAAAGCATAGTGAAGGAAGGCTAGGATAGAGATTTCTAAATTGGCATCTATTAAAGCATAGTGGAGGAAGGCTAGGATAGAGATTTCTAAAGTTTCCAAGAGCTCCACCCGAACCCCATCGATCTAGGTTGGCCTAAGCTAGGTTAGAGTTAGAAAGGTCAGCCCATTACATGGTCGGCTCATCAATGAGATAGCATCTGACGCAAATTATTCCACAAAAGAATGTGTTTCTAACATTATATTGAAATTGTGCAGTATGCCAAACGTAATCAAAAGTATTTATGAGAAACTTTATTGGATTGACTTTTTACTAGCATAAGTTGCATTTCTCAAGATCTCTTCAGTCAAGTTAAATGAATATAATATAGATGCAAATACCTCTGCATTGCACAACGTCGGGATATCGTTTGTAAGCCCCGAGGGCATTTTCGTCTTTTATTTCTTAAGTCTCTTGTATTAGGCTATTTATAGCCCCTTTGTTTTATTTTTGAGGTAATGAATGATTATTTGAGAATTTTGTCTTCTTGCTTGGAGTTCTTGAGAGAGCTTGAGAGTTCGGAGAGAGATCCCTTGGAGATGGAGATTCGCGCATCACCCATCAACCTTGGAGATGGCCGGGTTAATGTTTCTTTACTTTGTTTGGCTTCCCCTTTGACCCCTTCTTCCACCCTTAGCCGCCGGCCAAGGAATTCCCACCTCTGCCACCGGCCACCCCTCATCCCTCCACTTCCACCACTTAAACTTCCTCCCTACGGTTACACCCCAAAACCCCCACCCCCATCCTTTGCTCACCCGATCCCACCCACATCACCCAAACACAGCGGCAAGCATAGCCAAGCCGCCGGCCCCTCCCTTGTGTTTCCTCTCTTTGCTTGTGATGAAACTTGCCATTCAGGTCATTCTAGATTAGGAAACTCCTTTAATTCAAATTTAATTTGAATTTGAATTGTTCCCTAATTCATGAATTCTATTTTTGGAAAGTTTCCTAATTGAAATATATTTGAATTTAAAATTCAAATTGAATTTAAAAGACCCTTTCCAAACATTCGAATCCAAATCAAGCAACATTAATTGCTCTCCATAAACCCATCCCTCTCTCATCAATTCCCCCCCCCCCTTTGGCTTGGGTTAGGAAATGTTTCCTAAAACCCCATCCTTGCTTTAGGCAATAATTTCAAATCTCCCTAACTTCTCTCTTGGTTGAAATCCCCTCTTCCCCTCTACTTAATTTCTTCCCAAAGAAGATCTCTCTTTTGGAAGCCAATTAAATCCCCACCTCCTCTACTAAGCCGCCGGCCCCTCTCTCTCTCTCTCCAATCCATCTCTCCATCATTAACTCTCTCCCGGAATTTAGGATTTGATAATTTCTATCCTAAATCCCTCTCCCCGCTTTAAAAATCTAAAACTTATTTCATATTTTCGTGCTTGGCTCTTCCCTCCAAGTGATAAGAGAACTTCTTTCTCTCCGACAATATTCAAGTGCACCATCAAGTTGTGAGGAGTTTTGCTACCGAGTATCTATGAATGGCGGATCCGGAGATTGAATACGGTCTCACCTACGACGAAGACGGTTTCGTAGACATTCTCCAATCCACGTTCTTTGACGTTAATACAAGGGTCGATCACACCATCGAGGATTATATCGAGCGCATTCTGGATACTTTGGTGGAAGCAATCGAAGAGCAGTTTGAATGCGTTGAGTGGAGGATCTCCACGATCCTTGAAAAAAAGGTTCTACTTTCCCCTTTCAACATATTTCCTGAATCTAACCTTATCTTGTGTTTGATCGTAGTCACGAAGGATGATTCCTACTGCTTCTGCTAAGCTTAGTAAACGTAGGGTTGTGAGCGAATTCATGTGCTTGCTAATCTCACTGTTAGACTAGGGATTTCTCTTGAGACTACTACTGTAGCATAATGTTGTTTTCTAAATTATTTTGAGAGTTTCAAATATCTGGTTTTGTGATTTAGCCTAAGCGGGCGTGACCCACTTTATGTTTTACTTCGTTGTTTTAAACTACTATTAGTTTTCTTCACTATTATTCTAATCAAGGGTTGTGCAAATTCCTAACAAAAATATTGCATTCTTATGTAGTCCTGCATCAGTATGCCTTTTCATGTCATGTTCTCGTGAATGCTTCAAGCTTCCCTAGATGCTATTTATATGTGCATGTTGAATGTTCAGACTTAAATTTTAAAAAAACAATGCTAGCTGGTAGGTGGATCACATATGGCATTCCAATTGAAAATATTTAAAGTACTTCATACTTTTCAACTGTGGAAACCAGTTATGATAATTTATGATATATCATTTTTCTATATTGGAATTGTTCTAGTTATTATTTCTTTTCTTTATTCTTATTAAATTTGATATGCAAATATGGATTCAATGACTATGTTTATGTTTGTATTTCTGATAATATTTTTGATTTGTGCCTATATGTGTGTGCCACCAAGCAAAAGTGGATGAAGTATTTGTGTGTTTGTGTATGCATATATATATGAATATGAACATAGCTCTCTCAACCACGTAGACCTCTATACCTGTGCAATCACAGATGCATTCCAATGTTGTTTAAACTGAGCTAGCACTTGCCTAGGCGCTCGGGTGAGGCCAGTAGATAGTGTCGCACACATCTCATAGTCTAGCACCACCGCCAAAGCTTACCTAGGTGAGCACTCGGTCTCAAGAAGCCAGGCAATTATTCTAGCATCTTAGGAGTGTTAAATGCTTCAAATGTTGAAGATAAGTTAGTTTGTAATGATCCTAACTTGATATGGGGCAAAGTAAAGCCTGCCTAGCTGAGCACTCGGTCTCAAGATACCAGGAAATTATTCTAGCATGTTTCTTTGATTTGAGATATGAGTGTTATGTTGAAGATAAGTTAGTTTATAATGATCATAGCTTGATATGAGCCGATGTGAAAGTAGCAACAAGAGTTGGAGAAATAAGCATGCGCACTTATAAATAAGTTCATCAAATGCAGGTGAATGAGGGGAAATGAAGAGAATGAGTCAAACAAAACAAGAGAAGGGATGGAGCAATGGAGGAATACAAATTCAATTATAGATAACAGTGCATAGATGATGGCAACATTGGAATGCAATATAACATTATTTTTTAGTGCCCCACTTCACTCTATATATATTTATATATACTAATCATATTTAGTGGTTTCTAATGCATATATCTTTTTTTTTTCTAGGACTTGAGATATTCTTGTATCATATAGGTCATGTTCCTTTGCCTCATATCTGTAAATTTTAGTCTTTTTCTCTTCTTAGGAGGGGAATATACAACTCATTCCCTATAGTTTTTTTTCATCATTTTTAAATACAAGATTGAACCTAATTCTCTATCATCAAAATGGTGGAAAGGAAAACACCCTCTCCCGCACAACAAAGAAATGGTGGTCATATGTGAAATGGAAATGGGTCACCTTATTGTGTGATTAAAATGAACTTATAAGGGAGAATGATCATTCTATCTCCCCTTTTTTGGTCTTTTTTGTTTGCAATATATTCTATGTGGGCTGTAATCATGTATCCACAGACATCACTTATGCCTTACCTTGTGATTGATACCATCCGTATTGGACTTATACCTTCATCCTTATTGGACTTCATTAACAACCCATGTTGCAGATACACTTCAACCTGCTAAGCTGCACATTCCCTGCTACCTTTTGCTCAACCTTGCCTCAAAACTTTGTCATCCTTCACCTCCTCGCTTTTAACATAATTATGTTCTAAATCCACCAAATTCAAATATCTTTTCCTATAAAGAGAGACAACACTAACGAATCATCCTCGTCAAACTCTTTCTTCCATGAACTGACTTTGGAGACTTGCAACTTTGGCATTCAATTGTCACCTTCAACTTCATGGTTCATCGCAGGAAGTAACTAGAGAATTCTTCAGTGTTCGTGTGATGACGGCTAGCATTAGTGGTTTGATTTTGGCTTGGTGGCGGCTAGCGACCAAGGAAGTCTCCATTCAATGAATGAAAGATAAATTCGAGGATGTGGATGCCATGAACTCAATGTAGTTAACGATTTGAAATTCTAATTGTTTGATTATTTTGAACAATTTTGAGAAATTTTAAGGATCCCAAATTATAGCCAGTGAAAAGCCTTGACAAATAGGGTACAATCTTGGTGTCCATTTTTGCTGCTCGAGAGCATCCCAATGTCGCAAATTACTACTTTCCAATTGAAGTTCTATATGAGGCGCAATACTTTTGAGGAGGCATAGCTGCATAGGGATCAATTTGTGGTGGGCCGGTGGCTGAAAAATGATGATGATATGCGGCCATTTTTTAGGGAAAAATGTTTTCTCCAAGATTAATCCAGTACAAATGACTCACAAATTGGTCACCTTTAAAGGTAGCAAGAGTTTCAAAAAGTTTAGATTTGTTAGGCATGTCCCTTTGTAGGGACGAGGCTATGATTTTGATGATGATGATGAGTCACCTATTGGCATCTAATTTAGATTCTTATCTAAAAGAATCTCTTATGTGAGTGTAATGCAATTTGCCTCTGTTGCTCTCCCACCCTTCATGTGCACATGACTTTTTTTGCTTCCCCACCCTCTAATTGTTTCAGGCTTTTTCTTGATTTATCCTGTTCCTTTCTTCACACGTGATTTAATATTTATAAAACTATCCTGTTTCAGCTTGCAAAACAGACCATTGTTTACTAAATACCCCTAAAAAAATAAATAAATAAATAAAACTTGTGCTCTTTTCTTTTAACATAAGAAGCATGCTCAATGATCATTTTATTACGGTGGGATCAGTAGCTGATTCACTTTAGTGTTTTGTTTTTAAAGTTTCTCTTAAACTTTAATGCTGATTGAGCTGCAGAAAGTAAATCATGGCAGTATTTATTCTCTCTCTCACGTTACATTTTTCTTTTACGTTTCAGGTGTGCAAATTTAGCAAGCATTGCAGAAGTTGTGATAAATGTGTTGATGGATTCGATCATCACTGCCGGGTGATTATTTTCTTAGAACTAGATGTTTTTCTTCTTGAAGGCCTACAATAATATTTAGCCATTATCTTGCTCTTTGTACATCTGTCACAGTGGCTAAATAATTGTGTGGGGAAGAAGAATTATATAACATTTATATCTCTTATGGCCACAGGTCTTGTTTGGGTATGTGTTTAGTTGCATGTTTTATTGAACTTTATCCACAATTTACTGCATTAAGCTGTTAAACTAGTTTTTACTCAACTAATTTTTTTGTCTGTTTATGTTTATATAGCTTATAATCGAGTTTGGAGTAGGTGTTGCTGTTCTTGTGCTTTGCTTTGTTGATAAGAAGAGCACGGAAAGGAGCATTGTGGATAAACTTGGGAATGGTTTTTCTCGTGCTCCATTTGCTGCTGTTGTGGTACGTTTCTTCTGAATTCTTTTATGGATGTTTTGTATGCTTCACATAGCTTGTCATCCATTTTCTTTGTAGACCACAATTCTTTTTTTGGTCATTTACAGGTGTATAAACTACCAAATTTTATATTATCTGAAACAGAAATTTTTAACCCCTACCAACTTAACATCCTTGCTTGATTTTGTCCAAGTTTTTTTCCAAGAGACTGATAGGAAACACTTGTAGATCACAAGTATTTCTGATGTGAAACGAGCATGCGATGGAGTTACTTTAAGAAATTAACGAGAGCAATTTAAACAAATAATCCCAAAGTAAAATTATCACTTATAGCAAAAGATTGAACATTGGAATTCGTGGTTTTTAACTTGGTTAGGCAAAGTAGAGCAAGATCAATCCACCAAACAATTCAAGAAACACAAAGAAGAATTGTAAAGCTACGACGTTACACAAGGATCCATGATTTAATAAAGAGAACTTTCACCTTTGGAGCCCATACGCTCAACTAATCTAGGCTTTAGCGGAAGAAGCGTCTCCACATTAGAACCGAGGTCACTCCGAGGAAGAAGGAGCCTTAGATCGTCGTTCTTGGATAGGTGGCCGGAGTGGTGGAGGATGGCGGTTGTCCAAAGATGATCAAGCCCAAGAGGGGAGGTCGGCGGGTGTAGAGAGGAGGGGCGGTCGGCGGTGGGGCTAGGGTGAGAGAGGGAGTTGGGTTTTAGAAAACTGAAATAAATTTCAGATTTTTTAAAAAATTAGAGGGAAATTACTTTGAATTCAATTTGAATTTCATGCATGAAGGAGGGCATTAATTAGGCAATCAATGGGGAGAGCCATGTAGGGGCCGGCGGCTTCAATGAGGGAGAAGGAGCTAGGGGAAAGAGAGAGGGGGTTTCTAATATTGGATGATGACGAGGCAAGTTTTTAAATAAATTCAAATTAATTTAATTTTCTATTTGGATTCATTTACAAACTTTCCAAATATAGAATTTTCCAATTTGGAAAGAAATTGAAATTTGAAATTCAAATTTCAAGAGAGGTGGTGAGAGGGAGAGGTGGTGGGCGGATGGAGGTGGGGAGGAGCCGGCGACAAGAGGAAATTGGGTCGGTGGGCTGGGGCTGGCCGGTGGCTGCTGGCTGGTGGCTTGGGCTTCAGACCGGCGACCTGGGCAAGCCAGCAAGAGGGCGGCGGCAGGGAGCAGGTGAATGGCACGGGTAGAGGAAATGTTAAGAATCCAAGGAATGAAATCCAATCTTCCACAAATACTTCAACCGAATCTCTACGACGACGAATCTCTCAAGAGAAAGAAAGGAAAAACTATTAGAACAAGAAAGAACCTAGAACTCACAAAGAGATCTAGCTTCTCCTACGAACTCACTAAGAGATCGAGGAGGTTTGCACTCACAAAGAGAACAAGAAATGTCATTCTTTTCATTCATCAAAAACTGAAATTACAATGCATGAGGCCTCATATAAATAGGCCAAAATGAAATAATAAGAAATGACACAAATGCCCTTCCGGGCTACATAAACGACTAAATGCTCATAAGGGCAAAAGTGGAAAAAACATCAAAATAAATATGCTACTACATAAAATGACAAAATACAAGTCATGCTCGTGGTCGTCGATCTCCGGCGTCGAAAATGCTGGCGATGTCCTCATCAATTTCCTATCAATGTTCTAAAACAGCGAGAATCTTCACAAAAATCCGCACAAAATCACCAAAAAAAGGTAGATAATTTGCATTACTTGATGAAAGTGAAACGGAAAATAGCAAGATACACTTGATCCTCTATTCGAGAGGAGGATCGATCTCTCCCAAATCTCTAGACACCGCTAGAGCCCAAAGAGAACCTAAATCTAAGAGACCTCAAATTTAAGCCAAATTCAAGATGCCCTAACCCTAGGAAAACAAACTATTTAATGCATACAAATCAAAAGGAATTCCCTAAACAATCCCTACATTCAAATTTCCCTTTTAATTCCCCCAAAATTCTTTCCTATTTGGCTCTCGCACGGCGTGCGGCTCACGCGGCATACCGGCGGGTAGAAAAGTTCCGTCCTGTTCGCGTCTGGGCCAATCCTGCATGAATCGGCTTGACCAGTCTAACAATACTCCCCTCCCGAAGATCCACCTTGTCCTCAAGGTGGAGATATGCTCGTGTTCCGGTGGAGGTGGCAGAAAATCCTTACCAAATTGCTGAAGTAGGGGTTGCCCTGAAAGAGAAACATCCCCTCCCTCCTCCATCCTGATCACATTCAGCTTGTGTAGTCCCACCCGATAAGCTTCCCCCACCTCTTGTAGGCTCCTAACCATGGTCTTAAGTAATATCATGGCTTTGGATAGCCCTGCATCTTCCCTTATAACCACCTTTCTCCCATCCATCATTAATTCCATCGTGCGTGCTCCCCAATTGTCTTTGGTTTCCCTCAAGGTTTGCAAACATTTCATTCCCAGGATGACATCAGTACTTCTTAACTCTAGTGGGAGAAAATCCTCTCTTACCTGATCCCCTGGATGGTCAACACGACTCCTCTACAGATCCTCTGGCCTTTCTCCACCTTCCCTGTACCCATCATCACCCCATAACAACCGGTGTCCACCAATTTCACTCCCAGTCGATTGACAACCTGAGTGGAAATGAAATTATGGGTAGCCCCACTGTCAATCAAAACAACCACCTTCATGCCTGCTATCTCCCCCTTCACCTTCATCGTATGATTCGAGGTGAACCCTACTACTGAATTCGGGGAAACCTCGGCCAGATCCAAATGCAACTTCTCCTCTCTCTCTTCCTCTAACTCCCCCTCTCCTCCCTCAGTTTCCTCGTCATCACAGACGGTGAGAACCTGAAGAGTTCGGTCCTTGTATCGATGTACTGGCATATACTTCTACTCGCACCTGAAAACAACCCTTTTGCCCTCCTCTCCTGCATCACCTTCTCTGTCAGCCTCTTGAAATTTTCCCCACTCCCTCCTACTGGCTTCTCCATGGTGGTCTCATTAATGTTGCCTGATGTAGGCCCCATGGTTGCTAGAAGCGTGGTCGTCGTCCTGTAAGATCCTCCAGAGCTCTTGCTCCTAGCTCCCTTCTCTAGATTGTTCTGATTTTCCACCAGCTTGACCAACTTCATGGCCTTCCCTAATCATGGGGCATTAAAATCTTCACTGCTGCTCGGATCTCCGCCTTCAGCCCTTTCATAAAATTTTCCTCCAATACTGTATATGAGAGTCGCTCCATCCTGTCGGCTTGGTGCTCAAATTGCTCCCAGTAATCTACTACTAATCCCTCCTGTGTTAGAGCAAAGAATTGCTCATAGAAGTCTCTTTCTTGATCAGTTTGGAAACGCTCTATTATGCAGTCTTTGAATTCCCTCTAGTTCTTGATCGGCCTCCTCTGATCTCTACATTGAAACCACGACAGGGCTTTCCCCTCCAAGCACAATCCCGCTGCTGTCAGCTTCTCCTCCTCCATCAACTCACTGATGGCAAAGTACCGCTCTACCTTGTAAATCCACCCATACGCGTCTTCTCCTTCAAATATGGACATCTTCAACTTCCTCACCTTCTGGTCGCCACCATTTCCCCTGATCCTTCCATAGTTTCCCCTCTCCCAAGTGCTAGATGCGTCCCATGTTTCCCGGTCTTCCCTTGCTTTGTCATAGCCTCCACCCTCTTCGAAATCCCCCTTTCTTTCTTCAAAACTAGCACCTCGACGGCCGTAGTATCCCTCCTGGCGTTCCCCGTATCCACCTCCCCTTTCTTCCCTCTGGACAAGCTCCAGATGGGGTCTTCTTCCTTCTCCTTCCATGATTTCCACCTCATCTTCCTCCCTATGAATTTCAGAATTCGTACTTTTTCCTTCCATTCTTTTCGCCACCGAAGCTGCCGTTTGATTTTGAATTTCTAACATCATTTTTATCATGTCCTGTAGATCGGCAACTTTCCCTTCCATGGATTTTGATTTGATTCATCTCACCTTCAAGCATTTCCTCCAGAGCATTCACTTTTTTGGCCGCCATCACAATCCGAAGTTTGTAAAAACAAAAAAATCTGGATTTGGAACTCCAAAAACAGCAATCTCCCTTCCTTCCGGGCAAAAAATCGCCGCTGAAATTAGCCGAAAACAGCCGTCCCATGACTTGTTTTGATACCAATTTGATAGGAAACATTTGTAGATCACAAGTATTTCCTATCAATCTTCTAAAACAGCGAGAATCTTCACAAAAATACGCACAAAATCACCGAAAAAATAGTAGATAATTTGCATTGCTTGATGAAAGCGAAACGGAAAATAGCAAGATACACTTCATCCTCTATTCGAGAGGAGGATCAATCTCTCCCATATCTCTAGACACCGCTAGAGCCCAAAGAAAACCTAAATCTAAGAGATCTCAAATTTTAGTCAAATTCAAGATGCCCTAACCCTAGGAAAACAAACTATTTAATGCATACAAATAAAAAAGAATTCCCTAAACAATCACTACATTCAAATTTCCCTCTTAATTCCCCCAAAATTCTTTCCTATTTGGCTCCTGCACGGCGTGCGGCTCACGCGACATCCCAGCGAGCGGAAAAATTCCACCCTGTTCGCGTCTGGGCCGGTCCCGCTTGGACCGGTCTAACAGAGACCATCCCATGACCACTGGATACACAATAAGCTCCAAAGTATTCAAGCATTCACTTAATCAAAGAAGTAACTTAGATGATTTTTTTTTTAATGTCGAAACCCTAAAGGCAAAAACACGGGTCCAAGCACAGGTGATGAACTACTTAAATGAATATTATGAAAGTAGCAGTATCTTCTCTTGTTAGCCATTACAATAAAGGAGAGAGAGATCAAAAGGTTGTGTTTGTGTTGTGGTGCAAGGAGCTAGCAATAGTGGACTTAGTTGGATCGTCAATCTAGTTGTTAGTGAAGCAGGTTGGTTTGCTATGTAATAGAGGCTGAGTATTGGTGTCACGACCCAGTCCGGTGACTCGAATTAACTAGGTGTGGACAGACGGTCAAACTGCTTTAAATTTTTTATTTGCTAAAACTATTTCCAATATATTGCAAGAGCCATTAAAGCCTCAAAATATTAAAGTAAAATAATATAAGTATCTTTTTTTCGGAGCGTTGTGTCTACGATATGCGTTCTCTTATCTTCCACTCATTTAAATTATTTGAATAATACTTTTATAAATTTACAAATATTGAGTGAGTCATAACATAACTCAGTGAACATATCATGTTTCTAAATTACACTAATACAAGGCCTTTGGAACAATATGCATGTTTGATGTAAACTATAAAATAATTTTATTTAATAATCTTTAAATTTAAAAATGTCTATAAATCATATCATGTACATGTATACAATAATCATATAATGTCATAATCTTTTCTATAATTAATACAACCGTCACATAGCATACCATCTAAATATTTTATAGTCTATTTAATGATATCTCTTTTTAATAAAATATCCTTTTTATTTTCAAATTTTAATTTATTTCAAAAGAATTTATTTATTTACTTATAATAATTTAATTAAATGAAATCTCCCGTGTATTTATAAAATTTATGCGCATTCTCTCTCTCTCTCTGTATATATTTATTAGCTACTAATCTTTTACTAAAAAATTCACAACTTAATCATTGTTATTTTCTAAAATAAATTTCTTTATTATGATATTTTAAAGGTTTGAGGGATCAAAATGATCATTTAAAATATTTGAGGATAATTGTGGTTCTTCATAAAGATCCAGTGGAGCCAGTGGATCATTTTGATCCTTTGATCATTTTGATCCTTTTCTTGGTCTATTTTTGTAACAAACAACAATATGAGTGATTTTTTTATATGCACAATGCATTTCAGGCCATCTTAAACTTATCTTGCACGACACCACATTCATTGTCCGCCATTTTCATCGCATCCAGTCAGTTCAGTTATGGAATAGGATTAGTGTCAAAAAATATTTGTGATTTAGATGTGAATATGAGGGAACAAAATGGGCACAGAATGGCAGGTGGCTAGAATCAACATGAAAGGCGTTTGAAGGAAAAGTTGCAAAACTTAGAAAACTTTTTTAAAGTGGCTAATAAAGATTTGCAAGCTAAACTTCACAGCACATTCAATTCTTAATAGAATGAAGTGGTAAAGAATGATTCCCAAGTCAAACTCAAATTATCAGGTCAAAGTTAAAATGACTTGACCTGAAAATCTTGCACTAATGGTGCAGCCATCAGTCCCTCACCGGAGTCCTTGATAGAATGAAAAATTGATTTTCATTTGCTTATTAAGAGAATGTTATTAGTAGTCATTGGGCCTCTTAATTTGACTTTCAGTGCCGCCTCTATTGCTTATATTAGTGCTCTATTTTCTTAAGTGATGTAGAAACAGAAAGTATGTTGGTACTAGAATCTCTTAGAAGCTTGTGTATGCTCTATCTTCGTAATTAATATGTTACTACTGTTGTTTTGATGGATTCAATAAATCTATAAATCTTGTGCATCTTTTTTTCAATTCTTGATACATCTCTTCAGTGCATTTTTTTTTTTTAATTTTCTTAGGTGGAGCATCTAAGTAGACCTTTGGAATGAAACATATGTAACTGCTGTTACACTCGTTTGACATTATCAAAATCTTACCGATCGCGTACCTTGTTATTTTATATTGCCTGATTACCTTTGAATTTTCTAAACCATGATACTATTGCTACTGACATCGCTTTTTATTTATTTATTGTTTCGTGGTTATTATACTAACAAATTCTTTTGTGGACTTTAAGATTCTCTTCCCTTTTCATTCAGAGGATTGCCCTTACTATTAGTTTAACATGGAGCTTCGTAAATGCAGGCAGTATGTACTGCTGTTTCATTATTGGCTTGTGTGCCATTGGGAGAACTATTCTTTTTCCACATGATACTTATAAAGAAGGTCAGGTCTCAAGAAACATATATTTTTACTCACAGTTGGTATCAATTACCCCGTTTCAATTTTTTCCTCCTATCTGTGTAGGGGATTACTACCTATGAGTATGTCGTGGCAATGAGAGCTATGAGTGAGGCACCTCCAGCATCAGTGGATGAAGAAGGCCAGAATGCTCTTTATTCTCCAACTAATTCAGCAACAACTGGTTTTAGTGGTGGAAGCTCGCTAGGCCTGCAGTATAAAGGCGTATGGTGCACTCCACCAAGGGTTTTTGTTGATCAACAGGTATGCTATGCTAGCAAACCTTGCTTTTTCATGTAATAGTGAACGATTCACCTTGCATTGGTGCATTTTTTTTAGATTTCTTTTGAAAGTTCAATGAACAAGCACTTCAATTATTTTTCGAACAAGAATTGGAGAATACTTGAGTGTATTTCATGCATAATTTCTATAATCCTAAGAAAGCTTCTAATATGAAATATATAGAATCAGTGCATAGGTGAATTTTATTTAGATTTCTTTGAAATTGCGATGAGTATTTTTATTATTTTTTCTGACAAGAATTGGGGAATAGTTAAGTTTATTTCCTTCCAACACTTGTGCAGAATTTGTATAATCCTAAGAAAGATTAATTACATAATAACTATGATAGAATTGCTCATAGAAGTTTTTAGGGGCGTCAATATTTGACATGACACGGCAACCTAACCCGGAAAATCCGGGTTGAACCCGACCCGTTAATAAACGGGTCGGGTTCGGGTTCACAGATTCGACCCGTTTATTAAAACGGGTCGGGTTGGGTTGACCCGGCGGGTTGCCGGGTCAACTCGACAACTCGTTTAATTTTTTTTTAAAAAAATTGAATTTCCCGCTGCTCCCGCCCGCTGCCCATGCCTGCACTGCCCGCCTGCCCCGCGCGTTGCAACCCGCCACTGCCGAACCCGCGCTGCCGCGCGCCCGCGTCGTCGCCGCTGTCGAACTCGCCTGCCCTCGCGCTGCAGCCCGCGCTACCCCGCATGCCACTCGTGCCGAACCCGCGTGCCGCGCTGCCGCCTACCGCTGCTGCCGCGTTGTCGCCGCTGCCGCGCCGTCGCCGCTATCGAACCTGCGTGCTACACGTGATACTACCGGGTCAGGTCGGGTCAACCCGGCAACCCGGCCGGGTCGGGTCCAGGTTGAAATGTCCGACCCGTTTGTAAAAACAAGTCGGGTTCGGGTTGACCCGTTTAGATCCGGGTCAAGTCGGGTTCAACCCGAACCCGACGGGTTGACCCGAATTGACACCCCTAGAAGTTTTCTTGTACAACTGAGTAGCTCCCATCGATTTGTGATTTGGCTGCATGGAACCCACGAATCTGTAAGGAGGCAGGGAGGAGGCTAGTGCAAATGCTTTGGATCCAGGAAGACATAGATTGAGGTAGAAACGTATGAGGAGGCTAATGTAATGCCCCATAGTACCCCTAAATCGTATGGTGGAGTAACATAAACATTTTTCCTTTCAAACATTTAATACAACTTCTCTTTTTAGAAGATCATATAAAACATCCAACCAAAATTCAATTTATATAACTACGGAAGCAACTTCCAAAGTAAAACTCAATATCATATTTACAGAGCCACTAAGAAAAATCAAATAAAATCCATTTATGAAATATTATCATACCTTACCAAAAAACTCACTAACCAAGGTATCTTTAACATAAAAAGAAGAAATAACTTGCACAAATTAATCTGCACAATCTTCTCCTTGTCCTTTCCTGTAATAACAGCCAGTAGGAAAATACTGATGAGCTATTAGACTCAGTAAGCTTTGCAAATTAATTAATATTTAAAGTACAATAATTGCGAATAATCAAGCATTGAAATCATCATAAATTCATAATTAACTTTCATCTTTACTTCTTCTGAATTTTACAATGAATATCAATTTTAATCTATAAAAGATTTGGCTACACTTTCATAACATTATTCAATGGAGCCCAGGTAAACCTGACATTCTCACCATTGAATTATATAGAGGTCCCTTTTGCCTCTTTAGGGGTCCCTTTTTCCCCTCCTATAATACAGGTATATTATATGCTATGTTGCACCGATACGGATACGGGACACGCCAATTCTTAAAAATACAGGATACGGATACGGCATTATAATATATAAATAATACATAAAAATTAAGAAAGTAATCAAAGTGTAATATTTGAAATGACAAAAAAATTGAAATAAAAGTAAGCATTAAATATTTAAATGTCTAGTACATCAACAAAAACAAGAAGATAAATTGTCCAGCACATGAAATTTCAACTATTCAATAGAAGGAATGATAGGATTAGCTTCTTCAGTGGTTTGTCTTTGAGTTTCTATATCATCTTCAATAAATATCATAGCTTCTAATTCAGGCTCATCAAGTGAAAGATTAGCAATTTCTAATATTCCCATATCCTCAAGAGATTCAAATCCATCTCCAGCAACATCCCACATCCTGTTGTCTCCTTCCATATAAGTTGGAGTTTTCCTTGAGAGAAGCCGAAGGTACCGAGCAATACCGAGCGGTACCGAGCAATACCGAGTTACAATACCGAGCGATACTGAGTTCCAATACCGAGCAGTACCGAGTTCCAATACCGAGTAATATTGAGTTCCAATACCGCTCGATACCGAGTAGTACCGAGCAATACCGAGTTATAGTACCGAGTTACAGTACCGAGCAGTACCGAGTTCCAATACCGAGCGGTACCGAGTTCCAGTACCGCTCGATACCAAGTTTTAATACCGAGCAATACTGAGTTCCAATACCGCTCGGTACCGAGTAGTACCGAGCAATACCGAGTTACAGTACCGAGCGGTACCGAGTTCCAATACCGAGCGGTACCGAGTTCCAGTACCGCTCGATACCAAGTTTTAATACTGAGCCCATGATTAAGAAAACGAAGAACGACGAAGAAAACAAACCTTCACTGCTCACGTCGCCTTCACTGTTCGCGTTGTCGAGCCGCTCCGTCGACGAAGGATGATCCTATCGACTTTTTTGCTCGCGTCGTCAAGCCTCTTTGTCGACAAAGGATGATATTGTTTGCTTCTATGCTCGCGTCATCGAGCCGCTCCTTCAACTATAACGAAGAAGATGAACACTTGTGTGGAAATGAAAAACCTAGCTCTTTGAAATGTTTCAGCCGCATAAATGAATATGGATATTGAGCGGAAACGGTGGAAAGCCGAAAAGAATAGGGTAAATTGCGGTTCAGTGTTTTTTTTAATAGGACACGCGTATCCGATACGCATGTCCAGTCAAATTTAAATAATATTTTAATTGGACACGACAAAGCCGTATCCGACACGTATCTGTGCCGTATCGGAGGCGTATCCGTATCCGACACGTGTCCGATACAGCACGCCTCGTAAATAGGAGTATCCGTGCAACATAGATTATATGGGGTCCCTTTTGCCCCTGGGGTTCCTTTTGCCCCACCTGTAATTACAGTTATACATCATTTGTAGCCAAACTTTAATTTTCAATTGATATTCACAAAGTTTTTCAGTGTTCATAAGTCATACTTAAGTTATTGCATTCTTTCATAATCATTGATGTGATCACCGGTGTACAATTAAAATGCATATCATATACAAGTAAATTGACATATTTCCAAAACAGTATCTAATAGGAAAACATTTAGAGTAACATACTAAACCTTGTTTTACGCTTACCTGATTTCATCATGTATCAGGTTGTTCATACCTGGAAGCTTGAATTAAAATCCTTTCTATACATTAACCAAATTTAATAATCTTTTACTTTAATGCATTCAAAATTAACCTTCATGCCTATAAATGAAAGTTTTAAAGTAGTAAACACCAAAGCTCATTTGGCAACTTCTAATAGAAGTCGTAAGTCCGACTACAAGAAAAATATCTAGGTAAAAGTAACCTAATCCTAAACCCCGCAAACGGGCCGTTTAGCTTAAAGGGCTAGGTTGTAAGGCTCATCAACGGACTACTTCTAAACAAAGCCTTAAAACCCGCTATACGGGCTACTTTCAATGAAATTAGTAAGACCCAACCTTTTAAACTCTACGGGCTACTTTTAATGAAAACAGTAAGACCCAACCTTTTAAATTCATGGGCCACCTCTAATAAAGATCGTAAGACTCGAACGTACAGGCTACTTCTAAGACCCGCTACACGAGCTACTTTTAATAAAAGTCATAAGCCCTGACCCCAATCTAAATCAAACAACTTGGTAACTTCTAAATGAAATTATAAATCTCAAACTAAATTAAATATTAGGATTTTGATCTAGTTTATCTCCATCCCCCACAGCCAAAATTAAAAATGCTCCACATTCAAATATTGATTTATCCTTAATCGAGAGTTCTCTTCTACGCGTTAGGAAGGGTAACTAACTATGAGGGCTTGAGCTCATAGGAAGTGGAACCTCAGAACTAAATAAGCCTTGATGCCGAGCATCGGGGGAAATCTGGTTAATATAAATTATAATGTACCTTGGAGAAAAAAAGGTACCTCTAAAGCTTGAGAAAGTGAGGTTCGTGCCGTAGCATCGTCTTTTCCTGAGCGAACAGTAGGCCGATGCTTTATGTGACCAAATCATCTAAGGCGTTTCTCTCCAATCTTATTTGCCTCTGGAGCTACTCCAACATTTTGTAAGCTCTGCTTGATAGATTATCACCTAAGTACTATTCTCAAAGAGCGCAACAAAACTACAGCCTATATTTTTCTTTCGTTAAATTCATAATAATTTGATTGTGATGCATACAAATACTTGATTTGCTTGTTCACTTTCTTTCATTTGGGTGTCCATATCTAAATATGAAATTTTTTGGTAGCACATGTAATTTTTCTTTGATTTGATGGACGTTAAATTTATTTAAATTTAATTTTTTCTAATTATGAGATTGTAAGCTAATTATTTTGAAAATTTAAACTTAGGAAATATAAGATTAATTAGGATTTGTGTGGTTTGTACATAATTTGTCCTTTATTTTACATAATTTGTCCTTGATTTTAATGAATGTTAGATTTGCTTTTAAATTTGTTTAATTATGAAATGATAAGTTTAATTCTTTTGTAAAGATAATCTTATGAGAAAATAAGCTTTATTACAATTATATATTTAATGATGATGAATTTTTTAATGAATTTTAAATTTGATTTAATTTAAATTCACTGAAATATCACGAGAGAGAAGCTTAAGCTTGCTATCAATCCAACTTATCTTTTGGTTTGCTTAAGCTTATTATTGATGACAAGCCATGCTTAAAGGGATGTCAAAATGCGTTTTTATTAGTGCTCACGGAATTAAGCTCGACTTAAACCTCAACCACAAGTGCCCTTAGAGTAAATGTGTTATTTTCATTTAATGTTTTTCTTTATGAACATAAGCAAGCAATAGATGATAAAGCAAGACATACAGAACTAAACGACTGTCTTCATCATCTGAAAATTCTTTAACATAAAGCAGATGAATTAAACCTTTTTTTGATAGCTTCCAAAACAACAGTTAATTTCTTCGAAATTTTTTAAAGAGACTAGGAAAGGCTCTGCAAATAAGAGTTATTATGCATGGATCAAACCAAAACGTGGTAGAATACCATCACCTAAGAAGCTAACATCATCTTTTTTTGAAGAACTACTGATCCTAAGATGTTCCAAATTTTAGAAAATTTATCATCTTTTGCATTAAGTTTGGAAGTTTTTTTTTCTTTCCTAATATTTTTTATAATAAAGTACCTTATGAGTGAACAGATCAGTAACCGTGAACCGTGAACCATGAGAGTGAATAGCATCTTCCCTAATTGTTTATTTTGAGGTCATCAGGCTATTATTATTTTTTATTATTAAAATTTGCTATTTTCAAATTTTTTCCCTCCAAGATTTCGAGCAGCTGTATTTAATCTATATTCCTAATATTATTTCTCGGAGCTCTGCTGTCATGCATGCATCATTATGCGCTATTTATGTGGGTCTATGAGCACTTGAAAACTTGAGTTTTTTCCCTAGCATGTCAGCTTGCTTCATTCTATCTAACGAGTCTTGTAGCGATCAATTTCCATTCATCATGTGGAGGGCCTTGGCCAAGATATTAGTGCATGTTTTACTTCGTTAGTATAGTTGTTTTATGAAATTTACTTTCAGTTTTTAAGTCTTGCGTCCATTTTTCCAGCCACTTTGATAAGCTTCTGCATATATTCACTCCAAAAGGCTTTGGAACTAACTCTTATTCCTGCCTCAATAAATTTTTTAGAAGTACTATTATTTACTTCTTGTATTTACCTCAACAGGATGAGGTAATTCCACATCTCGAACCCGGAATGGTACCTTCCACAGTTGACCCTGATTCAGCTGGTTACATCGACAAAGCAAACAGGTCCAAGAAGCCAGTAAAACTTAGTGCCTGGAAACTTGCAAAGTTGGATTCAAATGAAGCCATGAAAGCAGCTGCAAAAGCCAGGGCTTCTTCATCAGTTCTAAGACCAATAGAAGGTCGCCAAATCCCAGAAACCGAGTCCAGTAGTAATGCTAGTGTGAGAAGCAGCATGAGTATCGATTATGGCCCAAACAAAGAACCAAAAACTGATCCTAGACACTCACCTCTAAGAAACTCATACCCACAAAGCATTGCAAGCAAGGATGACTATGAGAGTGGCACCCAAACAGCTAGTAGCCTTAGTAGTCCTCTACACATCCATGAACCCTATGCTTTGAGCCCGCTACCGATGCAACCGCCAAATCCTGCGAGGCCAAACGTGCCAAGAGGGTCTCTCCAAACTACCCAACCATCCAATATCCCAACTATACAATCTAGCAATCCATTGTTTCAATCTGCCACATCAATTGTCAGGGAAAGCAGGAGGAGTTCAGTTGTGTGGGATCAAGAAGCTGGCAGGTATGTTTCTGTTCTACCATCAACTAGGCCTGAAAACACTGAAGTTCCATATAGAAGTAGAGTTCCTACAACAAATCCTTCAGCTGAAGTTGGAGGTTATGGAAGGAGGAACAATCAATCAAACTCTTCTTCATCATCGGTTGGTCCCTCGCAGCAACAGGAGAGGTTAACATATACAGGACAGTCAATATTTTTTGGCGGTCCACTTCTTACTAACACAGCTAGGGAAGGACAAAGAAATGAGGGCGGTTTAAGGAGAGATTCTAATGTTTATCGTGATATTAGAGGAGATAGGGGGAATGTTGATCGATTTCCAGTCTTCACTCCTGGAGCTAATCAAAGGAATCCTTCTAATTCCAAGTAATTTCTAGACCAAATTCTCCAGCTTCTGAGGATTCCAGGAGTTCTGCTTCTAATGTGATGACACTGGAGCTTGGACGCTCCTATTATGTTGAAGGAGGGTGTTTTTAGAGTTGCAGATTTTAGATTCTGGCTGCAGTTCAATTAGGAAATCAAAAAAAGAAATTTTAAAAGCTGAAGAGCAGAAGTTCCAGATTGATCATGAAGAATCTACTTTGTGGTCAACAATGGAGGTTTCGTTGGTTTCATCCTAAATTTCTGAGAGAACTACTTTTACAGTTCAAAAGCTTTTCATGCTGTGTAAAACAAATCCTTCCACTTAAATTTTTTACCTGAATCCAATAACGGAATGTTCAGTAGCTAGAGGAATATGTGGTCAACCAATTTTTCTATATTAGATGGAGAGGCTGCTTTATCTTCTTCGTTTTAGAATTGGTTTTGTACTTTTGTTCGTCATATTAATTAGTGTATTGTTTTTTTTAAGTAAATGACTGGCTTAATGTGAGTTCCTGGGTATTCTACTTCAGAAATGCTTTAGTACAGTAGAAGACTGCCATGGAAAAAGTCGGAATTTTGAAGTTACAGCAACAAGTCTTTATCTAGTTTAGGGTTTAGGGTCCTACAGTAGAACTGTTTTTCGTAAGAGTCAAATAGATTAGGATTTTGTTGGAGATAATTTTTTTACTGATTTTTTTAAATAATTTTTTAGTAAAAAAAATTATTAAAAAATTATTTTAGAAAGCATTAATCAAGCTGTTCTAAACAGAGCTTAAAATAGATTTTGAGGTTAAATAGATTAAAATTTTTATGTATGAGAAATGGATAAAAATGAATTATTTTTTAGATTATATATATATATATATAAAAGGTTGTGAAAATTAAATTGGACAATGAATCAGAAGGATAGGTTTATGATTCAATTGATCGAATCGGATTCAAACTGAATGATGTAATAAATAATAATATTATTAAAAATAATAAAATTAACATAATAAAAATTAAAATCTAATTCTTAAAATTTTATAATTCTAAGAATTTTAAGATTAAAAAATAAATAAAATTTATAAATATATAATATATTATATAATTTTAAAATTAAATATAAATAATTATTATATTTATATTATATATTTAAATATAAATAATTATTTATTGTTATATATTTAAGTATAATTTACATCTATAAATTATATATAAATTTTATATTATAAAATTATATTTATAAAGTAATACAATATTATTTTTTGATTTTTTTTTTTCATTTTTTCAACTTGAAAGGTATTGATTTTCAAGCAAATTAACATAAAAACCAATGCCCAAATGCTATTTGCAAATTAAATTGACAAAATACAATTTATTATAACTTGAAAATTGAAATGCTAAAACAATCAATCTTTCCCAACAACAAAAAAAATAATAATAATAAAGACCCTACCTGCACAAATAACCTTCTCTCTAAATCCTTAACAAAATTCCAACTGCATGCCTGAGCTGTAAGTATGGGAAGCGGAGACTAAAAATTTTCCAAAACAGCAAAAAAAAAATGTATCTGTTCATATTTCATACACTGACTTGAATTAAAAAAAGTTTTCTTCTATTAACATCTTCTAGACCTGGAAACAGAAGTTGCTCCAGCATCAATGAAGGGTGAAGAGAGCCCAAGCACTGTAACTATACTCCATTTAATGGACAGCAATGGTTGCATTTTGGCCTGAACAGATAAAAGAGCGATCAGGGCCTTCCAGATCCCTCTTGACAAGGCGTTTGTCTCTGTTAATCATCAATTTTATCAGGGGAAGCTTAGAAGAAACTTGTCGCCATATCTCCTTCACTGTTCCATTTGGATCATCATACTCAAAAAAATGCTTTACCTGAATGAGAAGGCAGATATTAAGTTAACCTCATGAAAAGTGCATCAGTTCATTAAAAAATATCATTATGTTGTTTTCTATAAATTACACATCTAATCACTGTACTTCTCAGATTATTAGCTAAAAATGATCACCATCAAAAGAGGAGCATCAGAGAAGGGCATCTTCAACCGAAAATTCCATTTTTCACTCCAAATTACAATGAAATAAAAAAATGGCGTGATTCATTCCCAATCGAACTCCATTTTGCGACCTTTGCATAAGGTAACCGTCTTTCTCTTTTTCGCGTGTTTTTTCCTCAAATCCGGTAGAGACAGAAAAATAACGCAGGTGAACAGTGCAACGCCAATATTGGCGTCGCACTGTTCACCCGCAACCAAATACCGGAAGTTTTGCCGTTCGGCTGGAGCTCGCAAATGATGTCATTCATGCGTTTGGAGTTCGGTTGGAGAAGGCTAAGCTCAGAAGGTAACTTCATGGAAATCTTATGAGTGATTACAAAATTGCTAAAAAGTAAAGTTCAAGCAAATAGGCATCTCGAGAAAATTTCAAGATGAAATAATCAGAAGAATGGGATTAACCTAAGATCGTGAAAAAACTTTGAAGGACGCTGATCACACATTTGAAGAACTACAAAGAGCACATTCCAGAGAAAAACTTGTCAGTTGGAATTTTCTGTAGCCACAATTTCTTATAGGAAAAATAATGAAGCTAAGAGCAAACCTAAAAGCACCTAAATTCTACTTGGGAAACCCCGAAAGCAACAACTGTGTGTAGGCAGATTTTGTCCACTGTGATGCCTGAGAATTTCTTTCCTGAACATTCACTCAATAATCATAAAATCAGAAGCAGACCAGCTCTGAGATAATAGCAGCTTTCTTTAGCATCCACATTACTGAAAACCGATAAATCCACCTTAATAAATTGTTGTAATTGTAGGATGTCTTTTTTTTTTTTGGTGACGAGGAACCGTCCGCTGCCACGCCTGGCTTCGCAGAGCGCGCTTGGCGGTCCGTAAACCCCGGCCAACCTACCGGGCCACCCCACGCCACTGTACCCGCAGCCGGCACTTTGGGGCCCCCACTTAAGGGGCGACTGCCGCTCGAGGGAATCGAACTCAAGATGGGGGGTTCCCAACCGAGTAAGCCCATTATAGGATGTCTGACTAGTTAGAATATTGATCATGATCAGATTGACTTTCTGATGGACCCAATTGATCAAGTTAATAGTTGTTCCATGTAGCTACTTGAACTCAACAATATCTCTCAAAAATCCAAGATTAAAGGATAATTAAAAAAAGGTAGTTGAACAGCGGGATGTAATTTAATATTTTCTTGCCGCTCTCCAATTGCATACTAATTCTTCAAATTTATAAGATGTGCAAAAATCTGGTCAATCTTATTATCAAGTTTGTATATGATTCAACACGATTTAGAGAGTACAATTGATAAGATTTAATTACTTTATAATGGCAAAAAATATTTTATAGTAGAGTTTTCGTTAACAATTTTGATAAAAGCTACCACTTCTAAATGATCTTGTTTGTCAAATTTCCGGTAAGAGAAGATCAGCAGGAGGGCATGTAGCAGTCATAACTTCACCAGTGACAATTTTCCACTGCTTAGTCAACATATCAGATGATTCTCACTATGATAACCATAAATAGTGGTGAACAAAGACACAAATGGAACGACTCATTATCTGCGCTCATTGCTAGATGGCATTTGCTCAAAAAAAAAAAAATCTCAGAATGTTGAGGGTGAATAAAAGCATTGCCATACCATTCCTAAAATTTGGAATATTCAAATTTTTGGAACTATCGATTAACAAAAGTTCTACTTCTAATCCTGACCAAAATCAATTAAAACTAAAATCCTTTTCAGATGGACTGAGGGAAATATTCACCTAATATAATGGCTGTGGAATCCGATTGTATGAGACATTTATGTTCTCGATGTTTTATGTTTAGATTTCTATAGAATTTTCTTCACTTGAAGAATTTTGATTAAACATTGACACTCAATGCAGTTGCAATCGGCTTTCCATTTAAAATCTCCATCAATGTTTGAATTGTCCGATCTATTTCCTGATTAACTATTGCTCAAGAAATAGTAGCTTTAGAAGAAATCCAAGTTAAAGGAAAGGTGACCTTATTACATTTGATCAAAGTTACATTATCATGTCCTTTAAAATTAACTTATCACGAGACATCATAATCTAAGATTTATCACCTATTCCTTCGGACTTATCACATTATGCGATAGAAACTTAACTTTAAAAATTAATCTTCTTAAAAAAAGAACAAAACACTCATTGATTAACAAGATCCTCTCAAGAATCTAATAAAACTATCAAAGACATATCATGGGACTAAAATTACCTATAAAGATCAAATTCTCATCATTTGTAGAGTTCAAGAAGCTAATTTAGCTCCATAAAATTCAAATACTAAATGTAAAAAGCATGTATAACATTATGCAAAAATATAATTCACAATTTGGAAAGCTTAAAATTTACGATGTGAATGAAGAGGAGAATACTAAGATTCAAAAGAAATGCACACCTAGAACACTCACTTGCATACAATGGTTGTTGTTCTACTGTCTTATATTAATTTATGGGGAATGAAGAGCAAATGTATTTTAAATAGGAATTTAAACAAAGTAAAAGAATAAGAATCTTAATTTTGGTGTCACTTTTATCACGTGTAATTATTTGTTGCAAATATTAGTAACATTTGCTGAAGCATATTTAGTTATCTGTTGATATTGAAGATTATAAGGAATCTCCCAATTGATAATTATCATGGTTGCAAGGAATCTCCCTATTGATGATTGTCAATGGCAACAAGGTATATCCCTGTTGATGATTGTACTAGAGAAAGTTAAAGATATTTTTTTCCTTTTTTTTTAAACATTTGTATTTGTATTTGTAGTCATGGATCTTTTAAGCTATGCATTACTTGAATTGTAGCCCAAAATTCTATCATGGTTTCATTTTTCATAGATGATAAATCGCCTATTAAGGAGTAGAGAATAACTCAAAGAATTGACTTTGATAGTTTTATATCCTCCTTTATTAGATTTATTTGGACGACTTATAAGGATATTTTCTCAAGAGTTTCTCATTTTTGACTAAGGATAGAATATTCTAATGAAGAAGATTTATTTGCACTAGTTAAGTCTTAGTTGGCATTAATTACTTATTGATATGATGTAATTTATCTATAATTTTATCTGAGGCCACCATTTAAGTATTGTTTTTCTAGACGGACAATTTAGATGATCTCTTCTAAAAGTACTAATGCATTACCAACTACATGAATTCTAGCATTCATTAGAGTTATTTTAAGACTATACTCAACTCATTGATTATGTTTCTTCTATCGGTATGATCGTATGGAAAGAACGACATATTCAACAACAAACTCCTCCCACCTTCAATGAAAGCAAGATGAATTTTTTTTGCTGGTTGTCTTTAAGAAAACTAAACATCCAAGAATGTTTACATTTAGGATATTTAATATAAAAGGTTTTCATTATGACCTGAACATAACCTCAATAATTAAAGGTTAACTTCATTAGAATTCTAAAGTTTCCTTTCTTGAAAGGGATTAAGTCCCCAGTCCTCATGATGCAGGATTCGAAGTAGAATGCATTTACGCTAGGGAATTCCCTTAGTAGACACATTAAGTTTGTGTGCAATTTTAACATAATTAATTGAGAAAAGAATTTT
Source organism: Dendrobium nobile (assembly GCA_022539455.1). NCBI lineage: Eukaryota > Viridiplantae > Streptophyta > Magnoliopsida > Asparagales > Orchidaceae > Dendrobium > Dendrobium nobile. The sequence continues at coordinate 33,508,646 of CM039731.1, forward strand.
ATCACAATTTGCATGTGTATAATAAACTTTATACAAACAATAACATCAAGCCTTTATACCACTGCGTGGGTAAGCTATATGAATCTTTTTTCTTCATTGTGTCTTGTTAAGAATCAAATTATCATTTAAAGTTAATACAGACATGTCATTTCTAACATGTTCTAACCAAGTTTTTTTAGTTCTTCTTCTATCTTTCTTAACATAAGCCAAATCTAACACATCTACTCTCAACGAGATTATCGGTATGCTGTTGTTTTATATGACCAAACCATCTAAGGCGACTCTCTCTAATCTTATTTGCCACTAGAGCTACTCCAACCTTTTCACATATATGCTTATTCCGTATCATGTCTCTAAGAGTAAAGTACTCATCTGCCTAAGCATCTCATCTCTGCAACACTTAACTTAATATTATGCTTCTCTTTTAATGGTCAACATTCTGCACCATAAAGCATTGCAGGTCTCACCACCATCTTATAAAATTTTCCCTTAAGTTTGAGGGGGACTTATCTATCACACAATAAGCCTGATGCATTCATTCACTTCAACCATCCAACTTGAATTCTACTAATAATATTCTCATTTATTTCACCATCACTCTGAACAATAAACCCAAAAACTAAAATGCGTACTCTTATTAATGACTTGATTGCCCAAAGTCACAATACCTCCCCCCTAGATCTATTACTACAAAATTATACTTCATATATTCGATTTTAGATCTACTCAAATGAAAACCTTTAGACTCTACGGTTGACCACCATAAGTCAAGTTTACATTCAACTTCCTCTCTAGCATTATCAACAAGAAGAATATCATAAGCAAAAAGTATACACCATGTACAACCTCTTGCAAATGTCTAGTAAGAACATCCATGATTAAAGCAAAAAGATATAGGCTTAAGGCTGATCCTTGATGTAATGCAGCTGAAATAGAAAAATACTTGATCAAACCACCTTATGTTTGAACAAAAGTAACAACCCTTGCATGCATATCCTTAATGATTTGAATATAAGCATTATTAATCCCTTTCTTTTCTAGAACTCTCCATAACAACTTATCTTAGAACTTTATCATATGTTTTCTCTAAATTAATAAATATCATATGTAGATCCTCTTTATTCTCTCTATACTTCTCCATCAAATCTCTCAATAAATATATAGCTTTCATAGTAGACCTATCCGGCATGAATCCAAATTGATTTGAGAAACATTAGTATCACACCGTAACATATACTCCATAACTCTCTCCCAATTTTAAAGTATGACACGTTAACTTAATTCCTCGACAATTAGCACAATCTTGTGCATAACCATTATTCTTAAAAATAGGAATCAACACACTCATTCTACATATCAAAATAATATTAAAAAGTTTAGTAAGACATGAAATTTCTTCATCTCTCAAGCATTTATACATATTTATTGGAATATCATCATGTCCAACAGCTTTTCCACATTTTATTTTCTTTAAAGCCCCTCTAACTTCGGCTTTACTAATACCGTTAAAAACAAAAATCTCTATTTTCATTTAGGATGCTAAGGTCGCTAAAGTCAATCGTATTCTCGCAATCTTCATTGAAAAGCATAGCAAAATATCTCATCCACCTTTGTTGAATATCCTCTTCTAATAAAAGCATTTTTTTGACATTCATCATTAATGCACTTAACTTAAACTAAATCCTTACTACTCCTATATATTTGTTTGACTAACTTATACATTTATATTTCGCCCTCATTAGTATCTAATCTATTATATAAATAAATAAAAGCTAAATTTTTTGCATCGCATATTGCTTTTTTAGACTCCTTACAGACCTCTTTACATCTTTCCCAATTTTTAAAGTTTTTACATCTAAACAAATTTTTATAACAAAACTTATTATTTTTTATCTTTTCTTGCACACAAAATTCAACTACAAACTATTTTTATTATTATGAGTTTTTTTCCCTTTGATACTCCAAGCACATCCTTTGAAACAGTCTTGATATCACTTGTTACTTTTTTTGACAAAACATTAGATTCCTCATACACAAACAAAATCTTAAAATCTAGAATATTACTCTCAAAAATATTTTTTTTCATATTTTTTAAATACTTCATCTAATCCTAAAATAACATTTTACTTTATTTTTAATATTATGCACATTCATCTTAAAGTCCAAAACTAATAAGTGATGTTGGTACATAAACTTTTACTCGAAATACCTTAACTATTTTTGCAATCTAAATGATCTATTTTTCTTATAAGAAAATAATCAATCATAATTTTATTATATCCATTCTTATAAGTGATGAGATGTTAATCTCTTTTCTTAAATAAGATATAAGCAATTACAAAATCGTAAGCTATAGAAAAATCATATAATGCATCGCTTCCAGTGAACACCCTAGCATTAACACAATGTAATAAAGGATTCACATAATTATTCGATAAATTTTATGCTGGTTATCGACTACCTAATACAACCCTTTACTTTTCTCATCCAGGACTTGGGATCTGGTAATGGGAGTGTTCGTATAATAAACTTTATGCAAATAAAAAAAAAATCTCACATATCTCTCTGAGTTTCTTCATGAAGGGATTAATGTCATAATTTCATAATTTATTTTAATGAAATTTTCAATATCAAACTTAAACAAATGATTTATTGGACTCTATATTACATATGAGCAGACAATTAAATATGACTATAATAAAAGGTGAATAATTGCACCCTACAATAAAGGGTGTCAATTATGGCACTAAAAAGAATGTTCTTTTCTTTTGTTTGAAATCCCATTTGAATTTGACTATTCTTCTTTCTCTATAAATAAACATAAGAAAACAAAGCCAAGGGCATATAAGTATGAATTGAGTGCTTTGATTGTACTTTCCTCTTAATCTTAGTATTCTCATCCACATTCATATTATAAGTTATAAATTTTAAACTTTCCACCACAACAACAACATCAAGCCTTTATCCCACTACGTGGGGTCGGCTACAAGAATTATTTATCTCCATTGTGTCATATTAAGAGTCAAATTCTCATTTTAATCTAATAAAGAAAGGTCATTTCTAATATTTTCTAATCAAGTCTTTTTAGATCTACATCTACCTTTCTTAACATAATCCAAACCTAATGCATCTACTCTCCTAACAGGGTCATCGGAAGGTCGTTGTTTTACATGACCAAACCATCTAAGGCGACTCTCTCTAATATTATATGTCACTAGAGCCACTCCAATCTTTTTCACGGATATGCTCATTGGTGTTTGAACACAATTGTTAATCACAATTGTTTGAACACCCTAGAATTAATAAACTTTCCAAATATATATAATATTTATGTTTAATAGCACATTTGCCTCCTAGTTCAATGTGCTAAGGATTCATATATCATCTATCATGCATATACCTATATTGTTAAAAATTACAAGTAGGTATTGATTGGAATCAAATGTACATACTGATACATCTAGTGACCAGAATCGCAAAGGGGTACCTCAACTTGTAATGTAAAAATGTTAAATGAGCGAAAAATCATTTTATTCGAAAAGTAAACTCTTCGATTGAAAAACATTTTAATGACAAACCCCTAGATGTCAAGCAATTTCACAAACAAAAAAATGGATATTGTCGAAGGAATTTTCCTCAATAAAAAAAACTCTCTCACTCATCCTTGAATCGCCAGCAGCAAGTCAGCAAGCCACCAAGCAAAATAATTTTTCAATGGATAGGGATTTAAGGTATAATTTAAACTCATGCAATTATCACAAACTATAGGAGTATATTTGACTATGTACCTTGCAAATTCATGCTGCTACACTAGATGAAGTAGCAAAATGCCATCAAATGACAAAGTTGACAACGAGCATTCAATAAGCCAAACAGATATTTTTATGGTGTAAAAGGGAATTCAACTGCCATGTGCCAACACCGCCAAGCCAAAAGGACTCTAAGAGCTAACATTTTTACTTTCTCTTATTTCCTTAATGCATAATTCCAACCCAATAACACTCCAAATTGCTAGAATAGCTAATAAGATGGTTTAGGAGAGCTCAATTTTATAGCCGATTTAAAAATCAATTGCACCAGTAAAGAACTTGACATCTTGTTCCATCCATGTGCCAAGTAATATAAAAACTCAAAAGGTTTGGGTAAGTGCAATAATCTTTTGCAATACCTGATATACTATCAGCTAAAAATACATATGAATAGGTGCATCATAAAATAAATATATAATCAAACACATATGGAGTTGACATGTCTGAAATGTCAAAGCTGCATGAAGCAAGATAGAATTACTTAAACTGCAAATCAAGGCATGAACGGGAAACTAGAAAAAATTAACTTACCTCTCTGAGCCCACGCTGAAACTGCAAAATTTTCTCAGTGCTTACTTCTCTTAGCATGGAAGTTAAACGCCCTGGTTGTACAGCTGTAGCTGTATCAACAAAAATTGCAATCTTCTTGTAGTCTATGACATCTTCAAAGGGCAACTCAATATAGTCACTCACGATTACTGGGATGCACAAACTAACAATTGCATCAAAAAGCCTACAAGCTGAAGGAGTATCCCCAGCAGGATGTAGGCAAAACTTTGATGAATGCATGCCTTGCGTTGCCATGCGCCTACTCTCCCTTGATTGTGCACCATGCCTAACTATGACATCTTTCTCATTCTCGAGTATTTGGAAAAGTGTATCCCGAATTTTCCCACCCTGCAATCAATCCAAAGGTCTTAATGACACATAAGGATAGGGGCATGTGTGGTGGAGAGAGAATGATTGTTTTAGTGTATTATTGCATTTTGTATCAAAATTCAAGTAATAAAATTTTAAAAAAAATTTACACAATAAAGTTCAAAAAAGTTTTTTTTCACTTTCACATAGGTGCATTATTTGCAAATCTTTTGAACAACTCTAACTTAAATTATATCAATACCAATCCAAAATGGGATATATATATATAAGTGAGCAATTGCTTTCAACATAAAATAAACATATCAGATTTATTGCACAACGATGACCTTTATACTGTTATGATATTAAATAATTTGTCTGTTGTGTACATATAATGAATAAAAACTTATACAACATAGCATGCAAAATTCTATCTTTAATACCCTTCTATTTCTCCTTTAGAAGTGTATAATCTGACCAATAGATATAGCAGTGTCAAAGAGAGATTGAACTAAAACCACTTTCCTCTTTTTACTGGTTCAGTTCAGCAAAGAAATAAGTTAAGTCGCCAGACCTAAGCGTCGTGAAAAGGAAAAATTCAATCTTCCAATTAGCACAGCTGGAGAGAGATATTTCTCCACTGTCTCCACATCTCGAATAATCTCAGCTGAGCAAGATATCAATTAACAAACGCAAAGAAACTCAACATGCAACAGCAAAAGCTTACATCTTTGCGATAACGATTGCCCATAAAAAACAGCAACGAGTTCCTCCCCTCTATCCCAACTTCCCCTTTGAACGGATTAATCCGATGAGAATACGGCAAAATCACATCCTTCACCAGCGAGGCCTGATCCCCTCTCAACCTCCCGAAATCCGACACCAAAAGCACCCCATTCTTTATCCTATCAATCACCTTATACAGTGCGTTAGGATCCTGACAGATGAAAACATGGTCCCTCCCATTGTTCCTTTTCCAAAACTCCTGCCCCTCCACCCAACTCATCAGCTTCTCCTGAATATCGTCATCGTTGTATGCCAACGCCCTTGCACCAACGCCATCAGAACTAGGACGAACTGGATTAACGATAAGACTGAGGGACGAGAAGAAAGGGACGTAGAAGAGATCAGCCTCCTCCGGATCGCTGACCCGCTCAACCGGCGATGCGGAGCGATCGGGGCGGAGGAGATCGGCAAGGAGCCACCACTCAGCGGAGTGTTGGTGTCCGGGGTAATGAAGGTCGGAGTCCGATATCGGCAGCGAGCGGAGGGGATCACGTGCGAGAAGGTAGCTTTCGATGACGCCGAAAGTGAAGAGACGGGGAAGGTCGTAGAGGTAGACCTTGGGGCGGCGAACTGAGGAGGAGTGGGAGAGAGGGGGGGAAGGAAGAGGGGAAAGGAAAGAGTGGCAGAGGACGAAGATAGTGAGGAGAGAGATTGTAGCGGCGAAGGTGGCAATGGAAGGGCGGAGGAAGAGGCGGCGAGCCATGCGAGAAGAGGCTAGGTTTAGGGTTAGGGTTTGGGATTTGAGCGGCGAGAGGGAAGAGGGATTTGATTTGCGGGATTTGCTCCGCTCGGACATGACATTGGATTCTGGAAGAGCAGCGTGAGGTGCGGCTCACGGTAGCGCGGTGGCGCTTCCGTCGACTGGTAACCGCCTCATTCGTCGTGCGGTCGGGGAAAGCGCGAGCCACCGTAGCAGGACATCCTCTAATAACATTTTAAACCTTCTTTTTCCCAAAAAAAAAAAATTAACTTAGAGTTACTAGTATTATATTTTTTATTTGTTCAACTATCATCCAAATTATTATTTTTAATTAAATAATTTTAAAATTTTAATATGTATATATTACTGTTTGAGAATAAAAATATAAGTGAGATTCTAATGCTTCATTTGAGATTTACTTTTTTATTACTGTTTAAAGTAAATTTTATTATAAAAATTAATATTTTTTACTAAAAAAAATATTTTAAAAAATAATAATAAAGTATTCCAAACAAAACCTAAATATCTCCTTGATAGCTTTCATGCTATTTTATTTTTCAAATAGCAACCACAATTATATTTAACTACTATTTTTTTTTGTGACTTTTTTTTCTCATAATTAACTTTATAAAGTGTTACAATCATCCCTAACAAATCCTAAATCTTATTAGTATGCCCTAAGTTGTTTTATTATTTTATATTTATTTAATTTGTGTGGTTGCATGTATATATATATATATATATATATATAAGAGATTGTAATATATTTTGAAATCTACTAAACATTAATATAAACTAAGAAGTCTTTGAATCTCATGCCAATATTATTTGTTAGCTTTTTTTTCTTTTATCATTTAATAGTTGTTGTATCATCAATCAATCAAATTATTGCCTTAAACAATTGCGCTCATGTCACGTCTAATCTTGATCGGAATTTCATCATAATATGAATAATGGTCTAGTTTATATAGTTAGTTGATGTTCCTTTAATTTATCTTTAATATTATGAAATATCATCTAAATATCATGTTGGCTAACTAAATGGCATGTCACCTCAAAAAATCTTGTATGTACTAATCGAAAGTAAAAGAAATTTTTTAGACTATTAGAAGTATATGCCTCGGCTGTCCATTTGTATAACCTTCAAATTTATGCAAGTTTGAGAACCTAGTCAAGGTTGTTATTATTGGCAAAATGCTTAGGTTGTCATGGTGCATAAATTATCTTGTGCGTAGGTCGGACATACCTTTACATCCAGAGGCGAATTAGGTGCAGCCATGTCAGCGGTACCGAGCCGCAGTACATAGCAAAGTGGTGATGTGAAGCATTTTGGTTGGTCTTCGGACGGCATTCGGCATCCGCATAGAATAATTTCTCGTCAATGTGAGATGTAAGAGCTTTAAAATCAAAACTTTTTTGGAAGTTGGGAGTGTGAGACCTCGTTCCCTTACTGTTCCTCTCTGATATGGATTTTCCTCTCAGAATCGTCCGGGACGATAGTGAGATCGTCCAGGCCGATCTGCACTGTAGAAAATATCGTCCTGAAAATAGTCCTGGGAACCGTCCAGGACGATATTTTTGGTCTGATCGTCCCGGGACGATTTGGCGATCGGCCGGGCCGATCAGCTTAATGATATAAGAAAATCGGCTCGTTTTGATGAGAGAGAAAATCATTTAAAAATCAAAATATCTGATTTTAGAGAGAGAAAGAGAAAAGGAAAAAGAGGAAAACCTGATTTTGGAGGCCGCGGAGCGCTTTTTGTCCGACGTCGCTGTTGGGAAAAGTGTAGATCTAGTGGTAAGGACTCCGAACCCTATCTCTGTTTTCAAAGATATTGAGTTTTGACCGAGTTGTGATCTGTTTTGTGTTTTCGTAGTCGAATTTTCGACATGATTTTGATTTGACACAACTTTCACCGCACAACTTTTGGTATGTTATAGATATGATTATGACACACGATTTGAGTATTTTCTACGACGATTTTACCGGTCAGAATTGATTCTACGCGATTTTAATTGAATAGAAAAATATCAGGACTTGATTTGATTTGGTTTCTATAGGACAATAGTCTTGTATTGATGTTATAGATATTCGACTGTAATTTGGAAGAATTTGGAATTTGTGTCTTTTTGCAGGATTTTTGTGTAAATTTGACCGACTGCTGTTACGCTGCCCGATTTTCGTATGATTTCCGAATTTTCTGGAACTGATAGATTGAATTGAAATGTGTATGACTATTGATATGATTGTATTGGATTGATTTAATATTGATTATTGCATCGATTATGGATTGATTAATGAACTGATTATTGATTGACTATTGATACAAGAACACAAGTGGAACCTGGTTGAACGTTGGTTGGAGATTGATATTGACCTGTACAGGATGGTGGGCCGACGGGCTTTCCTTTAAACCATTGATCATTGATATAACGATTGGGAGTCATAAGGAGTTTTATAGATATGCCGACGGGCGGCCGACGGGCAAAAAGAGTGACGACTCTTATTGATTGAAACCAACGTATGGATCTACAACAGCAATACGGATTCTACAACAGCAACATAGCCAGTTGATTTTACTTGTCCAGTATATGGTATTGAATTGCATGTTTACTGTATTGATTTATAGATTTATTGTTTTATAGACTCCTGCTTTATCGACTTTGATTGGATTTACTAGATCGTACGATTTCATTGATTTTACTGATTGATTGATGTGCATCGACATTGAGCATTGATATAGAAATGAATGAATATAGATATTGCATTGATAGCATGGACATGAATAGTATAGAATCATTGACACTATTGCCTATAGATTCATTGATTTCTGTTTATAGATTCATTGTTACTACTGCCTATGGATTTATTGATCTCGCATATAGATTTACTGATGTTATTGTTTCTGCACCGTATTGACTGTCGCATGGATTCACTGTTAGAATAGATTGAGATTTATCGTACTGCTTTCCTCGTTTAATTTCATTGAATAGATATTACTAATTAGACCGCATTGATTTGATTTGATAGCGATTGATTTGACGGATTGATTGATTCCTATTATGAACGGATTTCTTCGTGATTGCCATGGATTTATTGAGTTGATTCATCGATTCGCCTGCCGTTTTATTGACTATAGATTTCCGTATTGCATAGACTCATTGACCATTGACTGATATAGATTTGATTGACTGTGATTGACTGACATGCATATTGATAGCATCGCCGTGCTTTGATCTCAGTTATAGGTATTAGGTGACCTGCTGGGCTTTGTAAAGCTCATTATATGTGGTTGATATTTTCAGGTCAGGGCAAGGGAGCAGAAGATAGGAATTGATCCGGATCTTCAGGTTTTTGTCTTTTGATGATTTTGATGATTCTTTTGTACTCAGGATAGATTTCAGTACTGGTGATTGTAGTGTAGTTCCTGAGTATTGTACATGAACTTTTGAGTTTGGATCGACTTGTATATTGATGTTTTAAATTTTATAGATGTTTGATAGACTGTTAAGATTTTGGTCTTAGATAACTCTGGTAAATTGATTTGAGAAATAAATTGACATTCTTTCCAAGTTGGATCTTGGGGCATCACAGGGAGTCTATAACTTGGGCTTTATTTAGGGTTGGATGACTATGGCACCCCAAGAGGAGGGGGGGGTGAATTAGGGTTTTTAACATTTTTATTGAAAGAAGAAAATTAAAATAATTTTAAAACAATTTTGAAAAGAGTAAGTAGTCACACAATATATTGTATGAAAAAGATAGAGAAAATAAATGCAAGAAATGAAAATAAGAGTCAAGATATTTTTACGTGGTTCGGCCCGGATTCCAATCCGACCTACGTCCACGCTAGCCAACTCTTGGGCTAGAATTCACTAATCTTAGGTTTGATCGGCAAACCTCACTTCTTTAAACCAAAGAAGTTCTTTACAACCTAAGTACTCTCCTACACGGGCGAGTACAACCCAATCTAATTATAATTAAAACTTCACTAAGCAAAATGGCTTAGATCAAGAAAATGAAAAATACAATTTGATGTAAATAATACAAGTTCAAATAATCTTGTAATAAAATATCCACAATACTTAAGGTGATCTTACAAATTAATTTTAGTCACCTCACTACTTGCAAATGAAATATTAAATTTGCTCACTTTAAGATAGATTTATATTTTGTTTAAAATAAGAATAATATTTTAAAATTTTTAATAAGTATTTCATCATAAAATAAATATTTTTTCAAGAAAGAAATATATGATGAAAGCTAAAATAATCAGTAAGTAAAGATTTATAGATGGAAAGCAAACTCAAGACCTCAAGAGAGATTACTCGGTTTTGTGTGTTGATGCTTTCCAACAATGATTTCGATCTCACAAATGAAAAGAGCTCTAGGAATAAAATCAAGGCTTCTCCTCTCAAGATTTAGCATGTAAAGAGGAAAGGAAGTATGAAAGAATTGCTGGAAATTTTCTTATTTTTGGCAGAACTTACATGAAGAAAAAGAGAGGTATTTAAAGAGAAAGGGCAAGTAAGGCCACATTTGAATAAAAATATTATTCTAATATGTTTTCTATCAACTATAATATTATATTTCATTAAGAATTCATTTATATTAAATATATATGAGATTTAAACGGCTATAAAATGGCTAGCCACATGGGAAGGTCAAAAAGTCATTATATGCATCCAAAATAGGACTAAAACGGCTAGCAGCAGTTTTTATTTAAATCAGATAATGTTTGAAATTTTGTTATAAATTCAAATGAAATCCAAATAAGTCATATAATATTTAAATTTATATTTATAGAATCCAAAAAATCTAATGAAATAAAAATTAGACCGCATTTCTAACATCATAATATCATAGTCAATAAAATAAAAACTCATGCATAATTTTAAATATTTAAGGATAAATTGAATATTAATATAATAATATTATGTAATATATATAGGATTAATCATACATTAATAAATAGATATGAAACAAGTCAGTTTAAAATAACTACATAATAAAAGTTTTACAATATAAGCTTATTACCTTTAATTCCCTAATTATATAACTTTCTATATTTAATAATAATTAATCAATCAATGATGGTTATAAAATTTATTTATTAAAAAAATCTTATAGATTTTTATATCAAGATTAATATATAAACAAAAGATATTTAGATTGTGAGCAAATCAAATAATGCAAGTAATATTGGTGAACCACTAACAAACTCCTACGATAATGTAAAAGCCTTCAAGTTATCCATCTTGGTCCATCATAATCTCAACATTTGATTGAACTTGAGTTGTGCAATATAAATCTCACAAGCAATTACAATACACATCATTACATCTGAAATACTTAGCACACAAATTAGAGCATATAAGCATATGTTTGTTATCATCAAAATCTCTAAACTAGGTCATGAGATAGATAATATCAACATTTATGACGGCTTTCTTAATGCTTCTTAAAGCAGTTTTCTAGAGTGCTAAAAAGTTGCTTTAATAAACAGTAAGAAAGCCATCCCAAACAAAGTCTTAGAATAAAAAACTCCCAAAAAAGATACAAATATGAGATAGATACTAAGAACCAAAAAAGATACAATTCCATATTTTTTTATCGTATTTGATGTGATATGATATATAATCCAAGTTATCGTTGTTGCTATGAAAGGCTAAGTAATCTATATAAAAGGAAGCAAAATCATATATTAACATGCAATAGATAAGGTTTGAAAGGTTCAAATAATATATAATTATACAATCACAACTGAATTGAATGCAATGTATATAACATGCATTGGCAAACACAACTGAATTGAATGTACTATTGCACATCTATAATTATAATACAACTAGGTTATTAAAAAGAAAAATAGGGATAACATGAGGGTGCATTTTGTATAGGAGATTCCATAAAGAAATATTAAAAAAAAGGTTTATAAAGGGGGGGGGGGGGGGGGTGGCGGGCGAATACTTGTTTAAAATACAAATAAAATTTTGAAATGAAACTCACATAGAATTTGTTTCATCAACCTCATAAAAAAAATGTATCCCTTAGATTAGTTACATTCTCCGATACCTTTAAGAGATAGTCTTAATAAGGGAGTCATGCTTATGTCCTAATTTGACAAGGCAAAAATTAAGGAGTATAATGAGATTCAAGAAACATCACCATAATAGAGTAGTTCATACTTCAAAGTAGGTTGTGCTATAAGATAGAAAATGAATCATCATAACTAACTAGTTGAATGAATATTCATATAGAAAATTTTATATTATAATACTTAATGATTCACAAAAAAATTATTATTGTGAATGGGCTCAAAGACTAATATGTGTACGTAAAAAATTTAGGAGAAGATCGAAATAAGATGGTCAAGATTTTATAAATTCATCCTCGACAACATAGTTGTGAAGGTAGTGGCCAAGCTTTGTCGTATGATACTATATCAGCAAAATATGAATTATATCATCCAAAGAAGTCTTTGTGATCTCAAACCAATGGAGAAAATATACATTTCTAGATAAATGAATCTACCTAAATCTAAAAAGGATGTAAGGCTCACAGAAACCTTCATAAAGAGCAAAAAATGGATAGTTGAGCTAGTTGAGACAAATTATGAATGGACTTGTAATCTTATATGGATCAAGACCGTAACTATCACAACAAGAAAGTCACATATTTCTGGCAAAAAAAAAATGAAAATCCTTCGGTGATCCTAATTACCAATGGATTTCCGATGGAATCTAATATGTTGCTAAATGCCATGTCGGAAAGCCATTTTTGGCATAAATAAATCTGCTGAAAATTTTTTTGGTGAATTTCCAACAACTTTTTGACAAATTTTGAGCATTCAAAAAAGAAGTTCCTTGTTTAGTTTTCCGCCGAAATTTTTGTAGTTAAGAACGATAGATTTGAGGCAAAAAATTCTGCCATAATTGATGGCAAAAATATTTGCTACAAATCCACCGTAATTTAACTACTTAATTGCAGTGGAAATTTCCTCTGTTCATTATGGCTGATTTTTGCTAGAACTTCAACTAGGGTGTCAAAAATTTACATGACTCGAAAACCCGACCCAAATTTTTTGGGTTAGGCTGTTATGGTCAACCTATTTTACCTGTTTTTAGAATGGGTCGAGTTCGGGTCTCAATTCTTACCCCGTTTCTAATTTTAGGACGGGTTTGGGTTAACCCGATAACCCAATTTCGACCTAGAAACTATGCGTCATTTCAACTTTGTACTCGCCGCCTACTAGCCATTTCGCCGCCTAGCTGAATCGATCCCCTGTCTGTCAGCCCTAAGGTGTAAGACACATCACACACGTCTCACTCTCACCATCTCACGCTGGAAGACCGAAGACACAATCGAGCACACCACCATCGTCGCTCTCATGCGGTCGTCAAGTCGTGCCTATCTCTCCCTTATCAGACTAGACCGACCCTTCAACACCCATCAAAATATTAGAAGAAGAAGATGATGATGATGAGAGATAGAAAGAAATTAGAAGTGAAGTAGAACTCCCGCTCGCCATCACAGGTTCGCCCAAACCTACCTCACTCGCGCCGCACTGCTCGCGTTGGGAAGAAATCGAGATTTGCGGGCCTAGTCGAGTCAACCCGTAACTCGCGTGAGTTAGGTTTGGGTTGAGATTTGTGACCCGTTTGCAAAATAGGGTTCAGGTTGAGTCAAACAGTTACAAGTTGATGTTGAGTTTGACCCAAACCAGACCCGTGGCCCAATTTTGACACCCTTAACTTCAACGCACTCCATAATTTATGTTTACTGGGACCAACCTTAAGATGTCCATATGATCACATTGGAATTATCAACTAATATGAAGATATGATAGATTCCTCAATGCTCAAATTCTAATCCATTATTTAGTTTAGAGTTGATTAAATATGATTCTCAATTAGCCCAAAACCTGGTTTAACCCTAATTGGTCCTAATCAATTAGTGGTTTAAACACTTAATCAACCTATTATATGATTCAACAATTGGTAAAAGCATCTTTATTTATGAGCACTTTGTTGCATTTCTAACCCAACATCCTAAAAGCTTTCTCCCCAAGGTGCCCAACACATATCTTCCCTGATTTTAAAATAGTATCATAAACTCAATCCTATGCTAATATGGTATATCCAACAATTATGTATTAGGCTAGGGCTTTCTTTCTATTATTCTTTTTCACGTGCTTGATATTTCTATCAACATGGGCTATATCATTGCTTAATCCTTTATTATACCTTATATGATAACCTTCCCCATAAATATACAAAATATATTTCTTCTTCTTTTTTTTTTTCAATCAGTGATAGCATCTCAATTAAAATAGCTTTATGCTTCCTATAGTTGAGTATAATAATAATAACAACAAAATATATACCTCGTCGCCATACATTTTCCCTAATAGTGCACTCAATTAAAGATTATTGAAGTCTATATTCTTGAAGCTATTGTCACTCTCTATGTAGTTATCAATTGACCTTTTCACTATAGAAAATTCAACGTTTTGTGTCAAAGTAATCCACTGCAAAACAAGAGGAACAATTATTATGTCCTCCGACCGGACCTAGAGGAACGTCCGGTCGTAGGCCAAATCGCGCAAAAAAATGAGAAATACCGAGCAATACCAAACAATAACGAGGAATATCATCACGTGAAGACCCAATACAGAGTTATACTGAGCTATACCGAGCAATACCGAGTTATACAAAAGTTGTACCGAGTTTTTCCTAGGAAAAACTCGGTACAACTTTTGTATAACTCGGTATTGCTCGGTATAACTCGGTATTGGTCTTCACAAAGCGGTATTCCTCGTTATTATCAAATAATACCTAGCAATACAGAGCAAATACCGAGTTTTTTCGCGGGATTTTGCCTCCGACCGGACCTTCCTCTGCGTCCTTACACCGGACCTAATAAAAGTTCAAACAAGAGAAACCTGCCACAAATCCTGATTTTGCAGCTGATTTGCGGCAATAGATTTGCGACGGCATTAAATCCATCGTTAAAACCTGCATTGCAAAAGTTTTTGTGATGGAATAGTTCCATCGCAAATATATTTGTGGTGGCTATGTGATGGAAAATTCGTCATAATTTGCAGTAGAATATCCATTGTTAATTGTGGCAAAAAATCAGGCACAAATTTTTCGCTATTTGTGATTGATGGTTCCATCGCAAACAACGATAGTAAATAGTCGTATTAAGGTTTGCGATGGAAAGTCGGTGACAAATCCGCTGGAAACCTATAAAATAAATAAAAAATAGTTTAAGTGATTAATTATTGAGTTTTCCAACATCAATAATTACAAGCAATTTACCAACAATTTACAACAATAATCAAAAGCAATTATAAGAAGTAATGATAATCAAACAATAGCAAACATTCCAATTATTGCTCAAAAAAATAACAATATTTCATAAAATTCTACAATTATTATAACACTATTAAAGTCTAAATTGTGCCTATACATCAAAAGAAGTAAAATGAATCAAAAATATTTTAACAAACACTCTAGGCATAATTTATGTTCTCATTCTCATGCTCAGCCTATCTAGGCCTGGGTTGATTTCCACCAATATACTCCCTCAATCTTCTAAGATCATATTGTAACTGAATATTCATATTCGCCTGTGTTTTTTTTTTTTTTTTTTTTTACATTTTTTTTAATTATGTTGCCTTGTTAGCCACCTGTTGGTTATATGAATTATCTTGGTTTCTTGTAGAGTAGGCAAAGCAGAAAAAGGTTGTCCCTTATGTGCATAGGCTTGCGAGCCTAGTTCATAAAATTATCCCTTCTGCATTCTACCTACTACTTACGACCAAGTGTAGTAGTCATAAACAATGTAGATCCCCTAGAGGAACCCTCACCTACTGCAGTCTGACTCGCTCGATGCCTTATATACTCATCATATAAAACATAACATAAGATTAATCATCATATAATTATCACTTATGATATTTTTATAAGTATAATATCCTTATATGCTTACATATGCCCTCATAACTCGCTAATCAACCACTGCTAGTCCTCCTAATGCTTATGAGTGTGATTGTGTAACTCAATGTAGTGGGTTCTCTAACAAGAATATCCTTCTAAGATACATTTGTGTAATAAAATATGAAGAGATATTAATAATATTGCAATTTACTAACCTCAAACTCTATAAATCACATGTCACATACTTCTTTTGAGATTTTGTTCTAAGAGACATGGACCATCAAACATGCTCCGTGTGATATCTTGTATCTTGTGCTAGAGCTACTTTGAAGTACAAAACATGTACAAAATATCTAGTTGAAGAATATTATTTCTTAAATATGTGTAATATAAACATACACATTTACGTACATGTCACCCTTAAGCTGAATCACTATGCGTCCATCTGCAGTCAGTGCTGCGACCGCCTGCGTGGAAGGTCCAACTGTAGCCGGGGTAGAAGCTGCATAGGAATGAGGAGGTGGTGGATAGTAAAATGGTGGAACTTATGGTGGATACGGATGAGTAACATGAAATCCTTAAGAAGATGGTGGGGGTAATATGAGTAAAAGGGAGCCATCTGTATAGGGTATGGTTACGTAAACGAGGCCTTACGAAGTAAAATGACTGACTCACTACATGAGGTGTATAAAAAGGGGGATATGCTGGGTATGAGTGGAAAACTATGAAGAGGAGGTCCCCTCAACACCTCTACCTCTTCTGGATGCTCCACTAGTATTCTTCATTCGTCTAAAAATATTTGTGATTGACCGCCTATGGGATTTATCACCTCCAAGAAGAAATTTACCAAAAATAAAAGAACAATTAGCTACAATTTGTATATTTATAAAAAAATACAAGAAATAAGTAAATTAAAAGCAGTAAAAGGAACTATTCTATGTATGCTAACATATAAAAAATATATTGTATATATACTAACATGTAAACAAATTTATTGTATTTATACTAGTATGAAAAAAAAGAAACAATTGTATGTATGTTAACATGTAAAAAAAATTATTGTATGTATACTAACATATAAAAAAATTATTATATGTATGCTAACATGTATAAAAAATATATTGTATGCTAACAGGTGATTCATTTTCATGTGATGAGATCATATCCTCACTACTAACATCTTTATTGTTCTCTTCGATGTCTAAGTCCATCTCCTCTAACTGTAACTCAATTTCATTTGTTATAATTGGATCATCTACATCATTAGTAGTCTCTTTAAAGTTTAACATACTCTCATCTTGATATGGTGCTGGTATTGATGCAATATTCTCAATAACCCCCTCGGTTTAATTTTGATGACTATAAGCCAATCTTACTTATCCCGCAAACTACCTAGAAAATCAGCAAAAAATACTTGGGTAACCTGACTAGCAAAGACAAATGTGTCATATTTTTTATATATTCTACCTCGCTTTACTTCTATAATACCATAAAGTGCTTGCACCCTTATTCCTACATTTTGCACTATATCAAACCAATCAAAATTAAAAAGATGCACATTGTTCCCTTCATCATGATATTCTAACTGTGGTACTTCTTGTAAGACCTCATAATACTCACAATCATCACATGTATGATTGTTCCCTTTCACACATACACCATAGTTTTCTATTTTAGACCTTCACACCAAGCTTTGGTTTGAAATATATAATTGTTAACAATAAAAATTGGTGAATATTTTACTGCTCTCATAGGCCCCCAAGCTAAATTAATTAGTCCTTGCTCTTATAAATTTATGGCTTCGTTATGGACCTGATTGGTGTAGAAAGTATATATATGTTATTATCATTTTTTACCAAGTTAATTAATTAGATATAAGGTTGAAGTGACTTGTCAAAATATATATCGTTTCTTTGTACCAATTTAGAAATTTAGATTCCACCCTCTTTTTCTGCTCTAATAGTGACATTACAATAAAATCATTAACGATCTTCCTATAAAAGTTTAGAATTTAGAGTCTCATGTATGAGCATATAAAATTTACACAATCTTAACTTAAACTTACTTGATATATAGCTCAACTTCAGCATAATTAAGTAGTGTGTACAACGAGATAATTATCATCTCCTTATTTATCAAACATCGCACAATACAAGCGCTTACTGCATTTCCACCTCCGTTGAACACTAATTTGTTACATATATATGGACATACATATGGACCACCCAAATTTTGGAACAATTATTACGTCCTCCGACCTGACCTAGAGGAACGTCCGGTCGGAGGCCAAATCACGCCAAAAAATGAGAAATACCGAGCAATACCAAACAATAACGAGGAATACCATCACGTGAAGACCCAATACCGAGTTATACCGAGTATGCCGAGCAATACCGAGTTATACAACAGTTGTACCAAGTTTTTCCTAGAAAAAACTCGGTACAACTCGGTATTGCTCGGTATAGCTTGGTATAACTCGGTATTGGTCTTCACAGAGCAGTATTTCTCATTATTATCAAATAATACCTAGCAATACCGAGCAAATACCGAGTTTTTTCGCGGGATTTTGCTTCCGACCGGACTTTCCTCTACGTCCTTACACCGGACCTAATAAAAGTTCCAAATTTTGAGGTATAGTATTCTTTGTTGATTGTAATTATGTGTCAAAGTAGTATGAGCAAAATTGAGTAGTCTCCTACATATGGTATGCTTCACATATTGATCCTTCGGGACGTGTTTTATTCTTTACAATCTTTTTTAGTTTATTTAAGAACCTAAATATTGTATGGTTATGAATTTAAAAATTATTAATAATATTTAATATGTTATGTTTGCACAAATTACATCTAAAAAGGATACATCCATCAATATCAAATAGGTCCACCAACTATAGCCTCATAAGGTAAATACACAAGCAGATGCTCCGTGTAGTCAAAAAAACCTAGAGGGAATATTTTCTCAAACTTGCACATAATAAAATGATTGTTATGCTAAATATGGAACAAAGCTTCTTCATTAAGTCTTGATGAGCATAAGTCTTTGAAGAAGATACTTAGTTCGGTAAAGGGATTTAAGATCCAATCATAAGAGAACTAAAAGTCATAGGTAGCTAATATTTCATGAAGACGTGACAGTCATGACTTTTCAATCCAATAATCTCTCTGATCGCATTCCAACGCATCTACTAAGGTTGGAAGCATATCTATCAGATAGCTTTAGGCTCATCACCCATTCACAAATCACTTACCTATGCTCTAAAGTGAAGGTGAATTGAGCTTTTGGCTTTAAAAGTTGATCACTTCCACCTTCCTTCAACTCAAGCATTTTTCTCATACAAATATCATTTAAATCCATCCTAACATTTATATTGTCTTTAGATTTACCCTTAATGTCCATCAATATATTGAATATTTTATCAAAAATATTCTTCTCTATATGCAACACATATAAATTAGGTTTGATCAAGTTTGTTCTCTAATATGGCAAAGATCAAAAAATATTATTCTTTATTTAATTGTGAGTAACTCCATACTCAGACACTTTGTGAACAGCTAATGATGAAGAATCATTTATTGTGCGTATAACATTTACACTTTCAAATATTTTCATAATACTTAACCTTGGTAGAGGTTGTATTGTCTCCAGTCTCCACTCTATTCTTAGTGAAAGCATCCTTATTTCACCTAAATGAATAGTTTGTAGGTTTGAACATGCGTTGATAGTCAAACCAAATATATTTGTCTCCATGGTTCAAATTGAATTATTTAGTATTTTCTATGTAATATGGGCAAGCTAGCTTGCTTGCAATTCTCCAACCATAAAGTACACCGTATGCTAAAAAGTCACAAATTATCCAAAATAATGCTGCTCTCAATGTAAATTTTTATTTAGTGGATATAACATATATGGTAATTCCTTTATTTCACAATAAATGTAGGTCATTGATTAAAGGATACAAGAGCACATCTATTTTTATCTTTGGGTTGTGTGGGTTTGAAATGGTAAGAGTCAGAAATATGTATGTTGTAGTCATACACAATCCTAGAGAAATATTGTAGGGGGTGAATATCACGGGTCATCATGAGTAAGGTAAGAAAGATTGGCTAAATAGAGTAAAATCATATGCACATAAACCTAATCTTACATTCCTTGGTTCTGCGGTGAATGTAGGATGTGTACATTTGAAGTGTTTTCAAGCTTATGCTTTTTACGGATGTGCTAGAACATCTCATATGTACATTAGACCTCATAGAATGATTTAAATATTGCAATATGGGAATGATAGATAAGTAAAAAATCGAATGACTAACACTTCCATATGCTTTTTTTTTCTCAGAATTTGGTTTAAACCTTGGCGCGTTACAATAATGACATGTAATCTTTGACAAATTATACCCGTAGTGCAACATGCATCCGTTAACACAATAATCTATTTTATAATTGTCAAATTAAGTTTGAAAACCAATTTTTTTGTCTGATATAAATATGCTGAAATTATATTATATGCCATGTTGGTCTTCATTAGTAGGCCAACGAATTGATTAAAGAATTCTCTAGGTATTTTGTATTTTATCTTTATCCTTAACATCTTCATAACTACAGATAACCCTGAGGGAGTAGTGCACTAATTCTGAATTGGTTGTTACGTAGTGTTTAATAAATTATAAAAGTTTCATGCCTTCGCATTTGAGATTTCTTTTATCTATTATTGAATTTGTGGCCCAATAGCATCATAAATCAAATCCTCAAACGTCCTACCTCTGTCTCCTCAACTAAGTTGGAACTTAATAGACAGGTAATACTGAGAGTTGAAATGAGGACCATACTAATCATGTGAAGTCCAATGCCAATATTTTGGCATGAATCCTCTGTGATAAAGATTAACATTAATCACATATGGTGTCGTTGAAGCCGAGTAAGTTGGTCACCGAGAGAAAGAACTCGAAGGAGTTAGACGGTGAAGAAGCACGAACTTCTTCAGATGTGACATGAATGAACATCATTGATGGATGTAAATGTCGTCAAAGGAGGCGAGCGATTGGCGGTGAAAGGGGACATGATTAGGGCTGTCAAACTTAGGTCACAAGTTGAGTTTAGGTCTAACTCGGAATTACCACTTCTGGTTTGGATCAACTCGAACAAATTCGTAAGTTGCACGCTTATTTAGCCAAATCCCATAAGGCAGCGGAGCGATAATAGCCAGGAAGCGGGCGACGAACAACAGCGATGCGGTCGAACGTGACAACGAAGGGGCATACACGACTCGATGCGACACATGCAAGTGATGCAGGCATTCACAGTCAGACACGTTTTTGATGGGTCATTCCTGGGTTTTTGGGTCAACCCGAATCCGATTTGATTTTTGAAACATGTCAGATTCGAGTTGGGTTTTCAGGTTGTGTCAAATATTGAACCCCTAGACAAGATGGTTGCCAATGACGAGGAAAGTGTGACTTCATATGTGAGAGGAAGGAACGTATAAAACGAAATTTGTAGGAGCTCGCGAGCACAGTCAAAAGAGAATGTCGAGCGAATGAAAAAAATGGCTATCAGCCAGATTAGATAGGGTTTTTTGCGTCTGATTTTTTGCCATAAATCCACCGCAAATCTACCACAAAATAAATGACGAAAATTTCTGTTGCAAATCCGCCACAATTTCATATGAAAATTTTTCCATGGCAAAGTCCGCCGCGAATTACAAACTTTCCTATAGTGTTTGCTTTTGGTCATATCAATGAAAAAAAAAAAGATGATTCTAATATTTTTATCAGAGAATATTTTGTAATTCCAAACCTAACTTTTTTATCTTATATGTTGAACATAATGAAGTATCAATCACTCTCTTTATCATCAATCTTCCGTATGAGAAGTTGTTGAGTTCGGGCCCAAGCTTTATATATGACTCGAGCAATGTAATATTTCTTCATAATAATGAATAGAAGGGACATCCATATACACAACAAAGTAAATTAAAATAATTAAGTTCACATAAGATTAAGAAAAAAATGGTATTAAACTATTTTAAATATGATTTCCATCCTCCACAGTGATTCAAATTTATAAATATTAGTTCCAACTAAGTCAAATGAATATAGTTCAAACAAGGTTTGAACCTTACTCAATGCTTTAAACTACATTTAATTAAGCTATGCGTCCGGTGGAAAGCACATTTAGAAAAGAGAACGTTGAGAAATATTTTTATTCAAATGTATTAATATGGTTATATGAGTGAATATACTCGTCTTTTAATATATATGGGTAATATCATTCAAAAATGAATTTTCTTCCATAGTTCCTCAAATAAGAATTTTATGATTTTGGCTTCGTTTGGGACTATTTTTACTATTTTTTAAAGCAACTTTTTAGTACAAAAATACAAATCTACTTTAAGAAGCAGGACGAAAGCCGTCCAAAACGAAACCTTATAACCAAGTAGGCACATCATGAGACAAAGTTAAAAAATTCCATAACTATAGTATAATATAAATCATATTTAAATTTAGTTTAACGTCATATATTTATTTTTAACATTAATCTATTTGTCTTATTTTAATTAAATAAATACAATATTTATCGATTTAATTTAAATATATTATGGGAATTTTGACTTTAAATGCTTCATAAAGTCTAAAATTAGATAAATGTGTCCGCTATTTTATTTTTTAGAGAAATGTGCCTAAATGTTCTATGACCATTTTTTTTTTGAACGGGGGTATCGGCCGGCTGCCACGTCAACATGTAACGCGTTTGGCGGTGTCTGATAGCCCCTCGGTGAGTCTACCAGCAACCAGCCCCACAAGTGAAGGACCTACAGTTATTTTCTCTCCACTTAAGGAGTCGTGCCGTATGTGGAGGGATTCGAATTTGAGATGGAGGGTTCCCAACCAAGCATGACCAAAATACCATTATTATACTCATATATCCTGTTATAAAGGATGAAAAACAAATTGCCATTTCCATGTCGGCTTTCTTCATCTCTTGTCGTCATAATTTATCCAAGTTTCTTCAATCAATAGACAATACATCGGTGACGTTGGAGCCTCAAAGAAACTGTTTGACATGAATTAACCTAAAATTTGACCAAAACAGTTAATTATTAAATATATTATTTTTTATTAATTTTATTTAAATTTTTTTAACCGAATTAATTAATTTTTAAGATACTTCTCTGTGAATGTAATGGCCGGCGATTTCAAAAATTTCTCTCCGCCGTAGGCTAGGGTTTGCTTTTCCTCTTCTGCAGCTATCCATTCTTGTTCGACTTCGTCTGTTTCGCCCGAGAAGTTGAGTCGATAAAAAATTTGCCAAAAAAAAAAAAAGTCGATAAAAGACTTCTTCGCCTCCTTAAAGCACGTTCCTTACAGTCGGGTTGGAAGTCACGATAGCTCGCCTTTCTTTTGTTGGTCGAAGGTAACGACGTCGACGACAGAAAGCTCGCTCATTGCGAAGGTAACCATTTCCTCCCATTGGCGTGCTTCTTCGGCCAAAATCCCGTAAATCAATCGAACTCCCGATTTAGCAAATCTGGGATTTACTACAAAAACATGGTAACTACAAATTATTCCGCAAATCCTATTTGGCAGGCTTTACACAAAATCCTGCGTAAATCCTGTTGCCAAATAGCATCATAAAGTTGTTTGTGTTTCTGCTTGGGATGATTTAGGCTAAATCCTACTCGACTCTTGCAAACCAAACGACTTCTAAATCTTGTTTCAATATTGCAAATCAAACTGCCCCTTGAATGTTTATTTAGGTATGAAAATAAAAGGGGGATATTAAGGGGTTGTTTGGATGCACCAAAGATTTAATTTAAGTAGGATTTACGAAATCCTAGGGGTTTTAAATCCTGAAAAATGTTTGGTAACACTCAATATAAATTATGTGGAATTTTTTGGCAATTCAATTCAAGATTTAATGCGATTAAGATAATTAAAGTACAACAAGAGAAGTTTAAATAAAGCATAACAAAGCTTTGTTAATAATCATTTAGTATTCTAACACTATTTAGTTATTTAATTATTATTGTTTATAATATTTTATAATGATTATTTTAATTTAAAATCATTTAATCCTATTAACTATCTTGACATAATTAAGTATTTAACTAATAATTTAATTAATAATTTAAATATTATTTAATTAGTTTCACTTAACTGTTAATATTTTAAACTATTTTAATTAAATTATACAATAATAACGTAGAGGAGTCTAGGTTTTCAGTTTCCCTTCTCTATTTTTTTTTGGATTTGTTCCTTCGCTTGAGTGTAGAGTTTTGCACGAGTTCTTCTTCGTCGCTGTTCGACTTCGCTCCTTCGACAACATTCCCTTCCTATTGGATAGGAAGTTACGCCATTTTTTGATCGAAAGCAACAACGGGAACTCACTTGTTGTGAAGGTAACTTTCTCCATTTCGCGTGCTTCTTCGATCAACTCTCGTAAACCCGCCGAACCAAAGGATTTCTTAAATTCGGGATTTACCATGAAAAGACGGAATTTTCCGTCAACCGCGACTTTAATGTACCGTGAGATTTGGTTTTGCACCATTGGCCATTTGGCTGGATTTAGCTCAAATCTGCTTCAAATCCGACCAAAATCCTGCATCCAAACTGGTATTGGATTGGATTTTATTTAGTGGGATTTAGTAAATCCTGAGGCTGTTAAATCTTGAAAACTATTTGGTATGATAAATGTTAAATCCTGATAAATTGTTTGGCAACATATCTCAATATTTAGGGCTGTTGGAGATTTAAATATGAATTTAATTACTTAAATTAGTTTTGATTATTAATTTGTTTTGAATGTAATATGAATGATTGTTTGATAATTAGATAATTAGTAATATAATACATAAAGGGAGTTTTACATACATACCACTTTATACTACTCTATTTACATATTTAACACTTAAAACTTTAATATTACATACATACCACTCTTAGTTCATTTTCATAGCAAATATGAGTGATAGAAATGAAATACATGAGTGATAGGAAAGAAATATGAGTGATATATTTGATATTAAAATAATATTGGGTGGTATGCATGTAATATTAAAGTTTTGAGTGTTAGATATGTAAATAGGATGTTATTAAGTGCAGTTTAAATAATTTAATACTTCTTCCTTCAAATCAAATCTGAAACCACACCTCCTTGCCATTCTCTGTTGGATTGGAAGTAACGATGACTACGAGAGCTTACATTGCTCGTTGCCAAGGTATTCATCTTTCTTTCTTTCATTCTCTTCTTCGACCAAATTATGTTAAATCCACCGAACGGAAACATAAACGAATTGAACAATGATCGCATTTGAGAATGGCGTACAACTTTTGAATAACTCAAGAAAGGCTTCTAAAAAAAGGGCTATTATTACGTCCTCCGACCGGATGCAGAGGAGCATCCGGTCGTAGGCAAAAAAACTCGGTACTGTGGTGTATTGAGTTTTTTGAAAAACTCGGTACACCTCGGTACCGCCTTTTTTTTGCCTAGGACCGGATGTTTCTTGCATCCGGTCAACCGAACCAAATAAAAGTTCCTAAAAAAACCATTTAGAGGCTATTTGGCAATAAATTAGATTTAACTTTAATGAGATTTAGTAAATCTTGTAAGGTGTTAAATCTCGAAAACTATTTTGTATGACAAATATTAAATCCTATTAAATCTTGAGAAACTGTTTGGTAACATATTTTAAAATGTATGGCTGTTAGAAATTTAAATGTGAATAAAATAACTATAAATTTAAAAATAAATTTATAATTAAAAAATAAAAATTAGTGTGTTATAAATTTAATAACATGTTAATTATAAGCTACCCATTAATTATTATTTACACTACTAATTATATATTTAATAATATATATTTTGTTATATTAATTAAGCTAATTATTATAATATTTAATTACTAATTATGCAATTAAGTTAAAATAGATAATTAAATCACGCACTAATTATATCATTAATTATTTAATTAGTTTACTTAATAATTAATATTTTAAATTATATTAATAATTTCCCTTAAGTGGGGGAATCAATATAAGGGCAAATTTTCACTCTAAGCATGATTAGGAAGTTAATTAAGTAATTAAGCATACTTAAAAAAATTATAAGTATGCATAATTGCCCTTTTAAGTGGCGACTTAGGTTGACTAAGCAGAGATGAGTCAGGTAGACATTATAAAAGTTGCCCGTTGTTAGTCGTCTTCAACAAGTCGCAAGTCAAAGGGGCGACGTACATCTAATATTTTATAAAAAAAATGGACCACATGGTTAAATGGTGCATTGGATTTAGAATGAAGAATATATATATATATATATATATATATATATATATATACACCAAGTATGAAACTTATATTGACATTAAATTTGAATTAGCTTATATACAAAATAATTATAATAATTTGTATTATATTAAGATGGACTATATTGATCAACATTTGATTTTTTTTCAAAATATTAATATAAATTATAGAATTAATTTTATTTCTCAAAATTTCTTTATGAATAATTACTTATTTTTTTCATTCAATTATGTCATGTGCAAATGTTTGGATTATTTTGTCAAAAAAATATCATTAGGAGCATATGATCCTTATAACGTATTGTTTTTTTGTTCAAAGACCATTCATTTCACTAGTAGTAGGACTGCTTATTGATATGTATGACTGCTTAGATGACATGTCAAATTTTATTGTGTTGTAGGACTGCTTATGATAGTTGAATATCATGAATCTCTCATATTTAAAGAGTGCAAAGAAGAGAGATGAAATATACTTGTAGAGATACTTGAGCTATTCATAATATTTTGGCCAACTATAGAGAAGCTGAATGGTGTTCCCAACAAAGAAAGATTTGATGATGCAAGCCAAAAAATACATACTTGTATAGCATGAGCCGGTGACAGTTCGTTGGAGTAATAAGTAAATGCAAATGAGATTTTTCGATGTTGCATCCACGAATGGTCAGAAGATGAGGATGATTGCCTCTGGAATATGCATTTAGAGTTAATTAAGGTTAAAATTTATAGGACAAGAGATTTCTTAAATGTCGTCAGTTGGAAATCTCTTCAAATTAGGTTCCACCAAGAGAATGGTCACCTTGTCAGCCTTCATTTCTTATAGATGCCGTGCCATGAGATGAAACACCATAAAGATAACGATCGATCATTCTGTGAGAAAATAAAATCTCTAACTTTATTTTCTTTATTATTTTTATTAAAATATAAATTCTTTTAATATAAATAATTAATTTAATAGAATATAATAGAATATATAAAATTTATGTTGTATAATAAATCTACATTATTCAAATAGAGAAAGAGAAGGAGAGAGGGATAGATTTTAAAATAATAAAATATATCTTATTTTATTTATGGAAAATAGTTTGCTTTATTTATATTTTTGAACGTTCTCTTTCAATTGAATCCGTATAGTTGGATATTAGACTGCCTCGAAAGACAGGCGGATATCCTTCTGTCGATTCCAAAGAAAGAGAACAAACAATTCGCTTTCCTAATCGGGTATGACGTAGGGAGTATACAAATCACCCAAAAGGATGATCAGTATCTTCCCTACTTACCTAATTAGATTAACGAATTATTGATTCATCCCTAAAATCAAGTATACATACGATATTTGATTTACTCGTGAAAGTAAATCAGATACCTATCTATTTCTTGATTGTAAGGAATGGATCTAAATAAAAGTATAGATAAAGCAGGGTTTTCTATTTAAAAATAGGAATTTTATCTTCTCACACGATTCGCTTTATTTATATTTAGGGTATGTTTCTCCCGATTAAATCTACATAGTCGGGTATTATACTACCCCAAAGAACAGACTAATATCCTCCTATTGATTTTAAAGGGAGAAGGAGTACAATTCATTCTCCTAATCAGGTGTAGTATAGAGAATATTCAAATCATCCTGAAGGGATGACGAGCACATTCTCTAATCGACCTGATTAGATTAACGAATTGTAAATTCATTTCTATAATTAAGTGTAGAAGATATTTGATTTGTTAATGAAAACAAATCAACTATCTATCTATTTCTTAATTATAGAAATAACTCCTAAATGTGAATAAAACCTAATCTACTTCCACAGATCTTTCCCCTACTTCAGAAAGGAACTTAAGTAGGGTTTAGATTATTCTGGGATCTAAACTCCCTACAGGGGCAAGCTCCTGTAGTTAATTACATCTCCTAAGAGAACACTCTCGATTTAAATGAAGACTAAATGGTTTCCAAAATTATATATATGTATTTAATGAAATATTTGGGCAATTAAATTTTAACGATCATGCTTTAGATTATAGAGTTGTTATTTGACTTTTAGAAGATTTAGAATTGATTTGAAGAAGGAATGTGCAGAGAGAAGTGTATACAATCTGGACTTATCACCTGCCTAGAGTGGGCTGCCAGCTAACAGTCGTAATCACGACAATTCGCCGATGATACAAGATTTTAGGGTGGCTCTATCCTAGGAATCAAGGAGTTACTAAAGAATCTAAACTAAATGTAGGACAACATGCTTATAAAAACCAAAAATCTACACGAATGCTAATGATGCATAAAACATTTATATATATGAAAGAGCTAATTTTATTAATATTGAATTTATCGATTACATCCCAGAATTTGCAGTAAAGTAAAGGTGGCCAGGTTCCACCGACAACAAACTTGGATTCTAAGCCTATAAGAAAGTAGAATTAAATACAACTGCTTATGGTCTTCGGGCTCCGGGTCTTCTATGAAATTCCAAAAAGGAACGTCCTTCTGAAGGAGGACATTACTTTTTGGAGCCCCATTTGTATATTTATAAGCAATTATCTTTAATTCTTTTACAGACTCCAAACACTGTACAGACTCAATCTATATACAACAATTCTAGGAAATAAAAGCGGTACATCAGATCCTAAGAATATTCTACTGCAGCAATAATATAAAAGATAGGAAGTAAAGCAGTTGTATGTAATGATGCATGTTATGAGTGCGTAGTGTACATTTATAAATGCAGGAAAGTAAAGACAGAAAAGTAAGTACAGCGGCCCTCACATCGTTCACTCCGCTCACTGGTGTACAGGCAGAAAAATAGATATGTTATGTTTATGCAGTACAGAAAAGTAAGCAATCACACATAGGTGCCCTCTAGGCAAGACACCCGCAAGCAAAACAAAACAAACCACCGGCCTAACTTAGGCTAGAGTTGGTTGTCCTAGCAAGCATCTAAGTGTGTGAAGAAAGCTGTGTGGCTTGGGTAAGTCCTAATGGGTTTATTTGTTCAAATTGCATGTATTATTAGGATTGATTTATTATAGGTCAAAGGAATTTGGTTAAAGTTTAAGTAAAGTATATTTAGATTTATTAGGAATTATTCCAATTTTGAATGTTAGAGTTATTTAGTTTAAGTTATAAAGAATTTATAGATTGATGATTCCCTAAGTGCAAAAAATCATCAATTTATAAATCCTAGAACTTTCAGAATAAATACCCGTCTTAGACAGAAGATAGGTATTTATTTTGAGAGTCCTTAAAAATTCATTAAGGAGAAAAGAAGGGACCTTACAAGTGTAATACAACATACCGTCCCGAAGGAATCTAGTACATCGTATAAGGTCGATAGTTTATTATTTTTGTTCGAAGATCTCTAAATCCAAATGGATTAGTGCCTTCCTGAAAGGAGTCGTGCTCAATCCATAGAAGATCTTTTTGTTATTTAAATATTGTAGGAGTCTTTTGAAATCAAAATGCCCAAAGTCCTCCAGAAGGAATCCAACTTTAGGCATAGAAGACCCGAATTCGTTTAATCTAAATTAATTATCAAATCTGATTGATTAAGAAAAATCTTAACCAATCAAATTATCAAACTAATTTAGATTAAAGAAATTTAGAATTTAATTAAATAATTAGTGAATTTTAATTAATAATATTCAGAAATCTTAAGAATTGGGGTTTATTAATTATTAAGGACTTAAGATTTGATTTAAAGAGATTTGATTTTTAATATTGGTTGGATCTCACCTTTGTTTCACACCGAGGCCGTGAAGTTTATTTCACCTTCCTTGGGGCTAAGCTAATAGCCTCGTAGGCCTGGGTTACCCAGTAGTACCCGGTATAGTTAAGTAGCTTAAGTTAGTTAAGAATTAGGAGTTAATGAATTTTATTAGAAATGTATTGGATTACTGATTTTAGAAGTTTGGTGAATCATTTTTAGAGTTTTAAAATATTTTTTGGATTTTTAGGAATTTGAGAATATTTTAATCATTTAATTAAGGGGGCAAAAATTAACTTTTTATTTAAGGTTAAATTCTGGAAAGTTAGTATTTTATTAAAATATTAGACCTTAAGACGATCAGTTAGAAGGTAAGTTTGCTGAAATCGGATTTTTCTGAATTTAGTTATGAAGGTTTGAAGTTTTGAACTAGCTTTAACATACGGTTGACCAATCTGTTAACTTTTTGAATTTAAAGGTTTTCTGGAATTTTCATATTTTTAATAAATATTAGGCCTTATTATGAGTTGAATGCAACTAAGTTTGGTCAATTTGGATTTTTCTTGAATTAGTTATGAATTTTCAAAGATTTAGAGTGTTTAATGAATTTTGGAAATTGTTTAATTAAAGCCCTTTTTATGGTTTTGCTCCAAATGAATTCCAAACCTCTTGAAATCAGCTCCAAATGTCAGGGATGACCTAAGGAGGGATTTCCAAATGTTTGGGATTTTATTGGAATTTTTAATTATTATTAATTAATTAAATCAATTAAATGTTGAATTTCACTTAAAATTAAATTAAGCTTTAAATTGCTGTTAAATAATTTTGGTTTTATTTTCATTGGTTAAGGGTTTAATTTTGATCAATTAGAGATATTATTTGTGATTTTTGGATTTAATCTTGATTT
Organism: Dendrobium nobile; assembly: GCA_022539455.1. Classification (NCBI taxonomy): domain Eukaryota; kingdom Viridiplantae; phylum Streptophyta; class Magnoliopsida; order Asparagales; family Orchidaceae; genus Dendrobium; species Dendrobium nobile. The sequence goes on from CM039731.1 coordinate 33,539,640, forward strand.
ATTACATTTTCTAGAAGTTTTAGGGTTAATTAAAGGTTAATTGAATTTAGTGGGATTTGAGTTTGTATTTTGGTTTTGAAGGACTTGATAGGTGTTTTAAGATCAGTTAAGGTGATTTGAGGTTGGTTTAGATTTTTAGGAATTTTATTTTATTTATTTGAGTTTATTGAAATCAAGGAAAGGGGAGAATCCTTAATCTACTAGTTGTTTTGAGATCAATTAATGTCCAATCAAAATGTATTTGATTAAAAGGCTATGACACTAGTTTTCTAAGTTTTTGTTCAATCCCAAAAGGGATGTAAGTGTAGTTCTTCCTAAATAGACTAAGTTAGCTAAGTCTGGGTTCTTAATTGTTGTCCTTAGTGTCACTAGGTCATAGGATGCAAATCAATGTTCTCTAACCCCTTTGGACACTAATTATAAGCACATCAAAACAAACATGAACAAGTAAAAGGTGCACCTAATATTCTATGGAAGGAGTTTTACAATGAATTACTTTAATCATAGGTTATATACTAACCTATGAGCTTAAATAATTAATTGTAAAGGAATAGACAATGAAATTAGGTTAAGTTTATTAGAGATATATGTAAATATATCTTTAATCAAAGCTAACTCAATTCTATAGCATGATCATATAAGATTTGTTAGCTTTTCAAGTTAGATTAACATGCTCTTTGACATAAAATTTAATTGAATTCTATATGATCATGGATCTAAACCTATTTTCAGTGGAAAGATGACTTCACACTTATCCCATAGAACTCTAACATGCTTTGAATGGATTTTGGATTGAGTATATTATGAATTTATAAAAATCAAGATCAAATCATGATCAAGATTTTGTAAAATTCATAATTCAGTTTATATTGCATCAAATGGCCTAAGAAAAATATAGGACATCACCCTTAGACCCTAAATCCTCTCTGCCAAGTTTCAGCCAAAAATATTATATATATATATATATATTTATTTATTTATTTAAAAAAAAATAAGGTTTTCTGTATAATTTAAATTACTAATAAAATATTAGTCAAAATAATTTTTTATTATTTTTAAAATATAGTAATTAAAAATATGAACAAAAGGAGCCCAAGAACTCCAAAAATTGATAAGAATTGAAATTCCTATGAATTTTTAAAGTTCTGGAGATTTTTTTTATTAAAGTATAGCATTAATCAACCGGGTCAAACGGCGGCTTTGACCCAAGACACGTGGCGGTAGCTGGTAGGACCGCGTGGACGGCGGCGGTCAAGTGGGCCAGTCCACTTAACCAGCTCAGCAGCGATCTAAGCCATCAGATCGGTCACAGAGGGGATCTGACGGCAGGGATTCAAACCGCTCAATGGATTTGATCTAGAATGATCGGACGGTCAATAGAGCTCCTGTTGTTTGGATCTAGGGTGTAGATCTAGTCAGACGAAACTCTGGCTGACCGCGGTTTTAAAGGATCGAAATGGGGTTCGAACCCGATCCGATCTCAGCCGTTGATCTGAATAGAAGAGATCCAACGGCTGACGGATCGTCTTCCTCCTCCATCCAAACCGAGAACCCTAGAGGGAGTTTTTGTTTCATTTTCACAAAATACCAAACCAAACTTCTTTAAATTTTAAACAGAGTTATATTAGGACTTAAGAAGGAATGAGGGATAGTTTTCCTTGCCATTGATGCAATATTTAACGATTTATTTAGGAACCTATGAAAAATGCCTAGGGTTTAGGATTTCTCACCAAAGGATGGATCGATTTGGTTGATTTTATCACGGTTGAATTTGTAGGCTGTCCACGTGTTGATCTCCTTCACACTTCGAGCTCGGAGGAGGCTTCTACGAGGAGTTGAGGAAGTTTGAACGGAAGTAGCTCTCGGATCAACGTCGCTCTTGTCTCCGACGAGCTCCAGACACCAAAGAACAATGGGGAAATGAATGTAGATCTCAGGGATTTTGAAAACGAAATGCCAAAAGGCTCTGGGAATCTCTGTATTGCAAGATGGCTTCGAATGAGCCTTTTCCGCCTCTCTTGCCCTATTCCAGCTAAGGGAGTTTGCTTGGACGGCTTGCATAAATCAGGGGCGTCTCTGGGATGGTTGACACCTGGCCCTGGCCGTTAGAGGAGCAGGGGAAGTGGCTGGCCAGGTGAAAACGACTCCAAGTCCCTCTCACATGGAGGGGACCACTAGGGTGCTAGGCTCGGGTAGGAAGCAAGCCAGAGGCTGGGGGAGGTCGTTCTGAGCTCAGAGAAGTTTCTGGAGTCGGGTTCAGAGGCTGGGAGGGCCTAGTATGGGCTGGGGAGGTTGAGTGGATCGGGTTGACCAAGGGAGCATCGTTTAAGCCCTTGGACGGGCTAGGGACCAAGCCAGAGCTTGGGTTAGGTTTGGCTTGCTCCCAGGAAACTTCTAGAGTCAATTAGGTAGGCTGGACAGGTTCAGTTCAGGCTAGGGAGTTGAGTTGGTCGAGTTTGACCATATAAGCTCATTTGAGTGATTGTTGACTGTTTGACCAGTCAACAAAGGTCAAACCAGTTTAAATGGAGTTTGGATGGGTCTAGGGATTAATGCATGAGTCTATAAACCATATGAAAAAATGATCGGGGTGTTTGAGTGTGAGTTGACCACACAAGCTCATTTGAGCATGTATTGACTATTTGATCATTCACAGGGGTCAATAGGGTTGAGGTGGAATTTATGTGGAGCTTAAAGATCAGTTGATTGAATCACAAAGGGTTTAGATGACTAGATGCATTTTATGAGTGATGAGCTTTGTATATAAGGAGATTTGACCAAGGATTGAGGTTCGACCAAGTCAAACTTGGTGTAATTTGACTCCAAATAAGTTGAATGGGCTTGACTCAAGTTCTGATGCTGGTTTGAGGGCTTGAAGGGATTAAGTAGATCAAATGGGTTGACATGACCCATTAAGAGCCTTAAGGGGGTAATTGGGTCAACTGGGTTGACTAGGTCAATCATATTGACCCAAGGTGGGGGACTGGATTGGATAAGTTTGATTACATATTTGGAGTCTAGCAAGGGTGATTCCAGGGTTTTAGGGGATCAATTTGGTGAAAATCACCATTTGATCCCTTAAGGGACCTCTTGGGTCAACCCTGTTGACTTGGTCAACCAGGTTGACTCAGGAGCTGGGAATGGGTTCAACAGGTTTGGTTTGACGTTTGAAACTTGCCGGAAGTGGTTGCATTCAGTTTGGAGCTCATTCGGTTTGAAATCATCATTTGAGCCCTATAGGGGTGTTTTGGTCATTTTGGGCTCATGATCACTAGGGACTGAAATGAATCCTGAAAATTGCAGTTTATTGTTCATCACATTAGGTTTAATGGTCTAGAAGTGATTGCAGGCCTTGGAAGAAGTTCCAGGGTCAGGATCCACTGGATGACAGGTCTAGTGGCATAGGCTGTAAATGTTTGAAGGTTTTACAACCATTAGAATTTAATTTAGTTTCTGGGGTTAGAGGTCTCATAATGGGTTCAAATTTGGAGGGTTGATACTAGAGACACACCCCATCAATATGAAACTGACAGAGTCTGAATCAGAGTCCATTTCACTAGGTTTTGAAATTCTGGAAAATTTGCTGGAAAAGGCCTTTAGGACCAAGCCTTAGGACCTTGGATTTGGGTCTGGATTGAATGGATTTGATTTGATTTGAGTCTGAATTGGATTTAGGATCTTATTGGAGACATCATACAAAAGTGAGGTCAACACATTCCTCTCCAGGTATTGATTAGAGTCAAATGTACATTTAGCATGTCATTCTATATTGTAGTTGGTGTTCGAGATTTGATAAATACATTGTAGATTTTTATAAAGATCGGATGAATGAGGCATTACCTGATGGTTAGCTCAGGCAGTTCTTCAATGTTGAGGACTGTCAATACATGTAATATAAGTTTGAGCTCAATATGAAAATATTGTCCAACACAAACACAACTCCAATCACGCTTACATATATTACTTAGGAATTACAAAATCTATGTTAACTTAATATTTTTATCCTTTATGCGGTTTCTATTTTCTAGACTTATTTTGTTGAAGTAGTTGTTCTGTCTTGTATTATGAAATCAGTCAAAGTGCCTTTTTACGAAATTATTTTTGTTAACTTGTATTATTAAATTACTTCTAAATCTACAAGTTGTAAGGTTCCATCAAATTATATTGACAACTAAGTAGCTGTTGTGAATTCATTTTATATTGACATATTATATATATTAGTATGTGTTGTCAAATCACTTTAATTTGACATAACAATAGGTGTTGTGAATTCAATTCATATTGACAGATAATATATATTAGTATGTGTTGGGAAACTCAACTCCAAGTTATGCATCTATTTTAAACTAATATTTATATGTTGGATGAGTAATTCTGCTTACTAGTTTATAAATAAACATATGTTGTCTCATCTATTTGTCTTAAAAAATCAACTTTTGTGTTGTAATGTCACTATGTATTGTCATATCAGTCTGTATTGATAAAATATTATAATTAATATAATATTCTTCAATGCACCTATGAATATAGCACATCATCCATCCTTCTAAGCAAACGATAATGGAGGGCAGCAGTTGATAGAGGAAAGGAAAGTATAAGACTCCCAAAATCCCTTCAAAGCAAATGATTATGGAGGGCAATACGCGATTGAGGGAATGCTTAGCGCATTTCACTGGTGAAAGTTTAGAAGAGATGATAATAGCAAATGACATTTATTGATGTTGCATACATTTCTGGTCAGATATGAAAGATTGCTTATTATGTCATGCACACATCGAAGCTATGAATCTTTCCGATGAGAAGGATGGCGTCGATTTGAATGATGCAGGTTAGAGAATTCTGCAAAAGATATTTTAGAAATTGGGGGGTCATCTAGCTCCTATTAAGATATTGAAGGATAGATACGCTGAAATAGGACGTCATGAAGATGTGTCCTTTAATATGATTGTGGAAAACCCAATGTCTGATATAGCTCACTACATCCTTTACAAGAAATGACATCCCACGACTGATGCATTCCTCATTAAAATGTATAATAACCTGATTGCTCTTCCTAGTAGGAAAAAAAAAAGGAGTTCCCAAGTGCTTCAGACTGGCAATGTGTCCATATTTGGTTTAAGAACAAATTTAGTTGATGCCCTACTCAAACTCAAATTCAAGCTCGCATGCGAATGGTGCTTAACAATAAATATGGGCATGCTTATCATTTAGTTAACCTCCTTATGCGTCGAAGTTTAATAATCTTTAGTTGTTGTTTGACTGTGTTGTGTTCATCCATAATGTGTTAATTTGTTATATTTTAAGTTGTAGTTAATATTTATCTATGTTGTTGAGTTAGTACTTTCGAGTTACATCAAGTGTACTTTATAGGAGGATTTAATGTTCAATTCTATTATTTGATGGATATTACTCTATTTTAGATAATCTCATCTTTTTTTTAATAAATTTTAATTTATTTAATTTAACATTTAATAAGTAAAGTGGATACAATGTTAGCTAAAAGAAAGGAAAGTAAACTCATATGCATTGATTACTAAATATATCAGCATCAGCAAAAGCCTACATAAAATATAATAAAAACATTTCATCAACTAATGTCTCCTACATCCTCTATGGGGTAAAGCATCACTGCCTGGTGTGTAATGGTGTGGTGGACGTATAAGCCTGTCATGTAACACATGATGCTCAACCCTAAAGACACCTTGCTATTCTGCCCCAGCTGTGCCTACTAACATAATGTCTAGAACATACTCATGTGGGTACAAGGTTGGTGTAGACTGCTGAGTCGACTGAGTAAAGAAAGCCTACGAAGGTCTTAAATCTTCATACAATGATGGTCTTGCATCTGTAGATTGTGGATCAACTTTCATTGGACTAAAGATGTCGTACATGTCATGATCAGGAATATAAACCTAATCGAGCCCAACATCTATCAATAATGTTCCCCTATACTTACCCAAAAGAAAAGTCTCATCCAGGCTGAGGACGGGCCAACAAAACCTCCAACCATTGATAGATGTTCCAAAAGCCAAAATAACCTTAGAAATCTATATGAACTTGAGGATTGAATTTTGTACGCAATTCCGAGTAGCTTGACAAAAACTTCCATGAATAAATTTAGTGATCGATAAGACTCTTCCCAACTGCCAAACACTGTTTTTATAGCCTTTTGACGTGTATCACATGCTTTCATATATAAAACTTTAATATTAAACTTTGTCTCAACTCTTCCAATTATTTCTCTAGGTTTAAAATTCATTTGTTTTCTTATAGTTGGAATAATAAAAAAGCTAATGAACTGTGAATTACATTGCCTATAACCTGCTTGAAGAATAGGGTTCGTGCACATATGTAGACCTTTTATGGTAGATATCTTCCATACCCAACTCAATCGCTTGCTTAGGATGACATGTAAACGTCAAGGACACTTTACCAGCATATTATCATGTTGTACACAAGCAACTGTGAATTTTTGTTTGTTCGAAGCCACGATGACAAATTAAACATTATTTGTGATTGAGTGATTGACCAACCGTGCCAGAAAAATTACAGTTTAGATTTTTCGCGTAAACACATATGCTATACTAATTCATTTAGAATGATAAATTCATTATCTGTGATACTAAAAACATTACTACTATCAGGTGCAACCTTCACATTCCACTGACATGTAGTCTTAAGAATCTCATCATATTCATTATTAGATGTCATGCCTTCTTATGTATTTCCAGTCCTTATACAGTAGTCACGAATAATATCATTGGTATTTACTGAACACCAATATTCGTTACAATAGGATCATGAAGGATATCATCAAAGCTCATTATCTCATACCCTTCATCATTGATAGTAGGAGTAGATAATCTAATATCATTAACTTCAAAAATAGAAGTAGGTTGGGATCGCGTAGAAGAACCGGCCAAATTCTTTTGGTATGAGGTTGGTGTGGATCTGCATTTATACTTATATAATATTAGATAAAGATGAATGAAATTTTACCTTAGAAAATTTAATATTTCCTTCACAACTAACATACCCTAGATGTGTACTTGGGATTGCCACGACCATCTCCACAGCATCATACATCTCATGTACATGATCTACTACGACTAAATCACGAATTTGAGTCGACATATATTCATCAAAATTAATATCATTATGAATTGCCTCAACCTCCACATACATAATCAAAACTTCAGAAGCAGCTACTGATAATACAAATTCACAACCTTCATTGTCCTCAAGCTTCGAGGCAATGAATTAGTTGCCCACTGGAAAACTACCCAATATGGTCACCAAGAACTTTGAGGGATCAAACTTCAGGGCCCTGAGAACTTAATCCTTCAACTGGTTGAGTTGAATGGAACTTGTAGGGGCTGATATTTATCACAAATATATGTTGGCGAAAAATTATCATCTAATGATAACTCTCCGCATAGGCGGAGGGAAGGGGGGGCAAGGGGGGGCACGTGCCCCCCCCTAAAAAAATGGATTTTTTTTTTCTAGAAATAAAATCAAGTTGGAAACTTCAAAAATTAAATTGGAGACCATTAGAACTCCGATTTCAACAAACTTACAATCGAACTGAACGTCTCGAAAATGCGAACCCAATGGCACCAAATTCGACTCAATCTTAACCCAAATGACTCCAAATCAAAGACTCAAAGTGTATTTGGAAGGTTTAAACCATAATTTGGATTACCAAATGGTTTCCAAACATGACATGCTTATAGTCGAATTGAGCAGCTAGATGAGACGAATCCAACGAGCCCAAGATCGCCGAATTTTAATATCACTAAGAAATTTAAATGCCCAATAAATGGTCCACGATCAAAAGATTTAACATCGGCCGTCCATTCAAATCACTCCCAATTTAATTTCCTATTTATTTACAATTTTTTTCTTAGTTGATATTAGCTTAATCGTGTATTGATTCGATCTTAAAGAGATTTTATGATTTGTTTTTGTGCAATGAGATTTTTAATATTACATATTTAGTTAATATATTGAACCCACTCTAGCAATAATCAAGTGATTTTATGATTGGAAATCATTTTGTGAAGGAAAAAAATAAACTAATTCGCTATCAAAGTTTTATCCTTTTTAAAACTGACTATATTATTATTCCCAAGTTCAAATGTAAAAAGTTGAAGGAAAATTAAAAAAAAAAATTTAGGCCCCCCCTAGATACATTTTCTGGCTCCGCCACTGACTCTCCGTCATATAACAACATAAAAGATGGTGGTCGTGCACTTATTTTGAATACCTATATTTAAATTTCAAACGATATATTTATTTCAACTATACAATCGTGAACTTGGCAACATTTCATAGTATGCTCCAAAAGAAAATTAATTAATAATATTTCACTATGCTAAAGTTATTATTAACTTGTTAAATATAAATGTTAATTATAAATGTTATAAATTAAAATATTAATCATAAAAAGTAAAATATAAATGTTATAAGTTGTAATATTAATCATAAAAATGTTAAATAAAATGTTATAAATTTAAATATAAATGTTATAAATTGTAATATTAATCATAAAATGTAAACACAAAATTTGGAATTATTTTCATTTTATTTATATTTACTAACAATATAAAAAATTATTCGATATCAATTAAAATAAGGATTTATTATTAATAAAAATAAATAATGATTTAATTATCAACATTTGTTTTAACAAAAATACTTAATACTTATATTACATATGTTTTATAGTTTGTCCCTAAGTGAAAGTTTCAAAATAATAATAATATTCTTTTTTGTTAAAGTTTTTTTTTTGTTAAATATATGTTTACATAAATAATTTGGGTACTACAAAATGAAAAATTATAAATCAAAACATACACAACTCTGAGACAAATGGGAAACATTAAACAATAAATATAAAAATTTTTTAACTAATGCAAATTTATAAAGTCAATGCATGATCAAAGGCTTATTTATATAAACATTTCTCATGTATTTTGACTTATTATCAAACATCTAAAAAATCATTAACTCATGTATTTTGTTTACTCACAACGCTAATATTTGCAATCAATTACTTCCTAAGTGAAAGTTTCAAAATCATAGTTCATCACCTAAAATCACCTAATTCTACACTTGTACACTGTGCATTTTTTTTTCTTATTCAAACTTCTATTTAAAAAAGGAATTAATAAATATAAATATTTAACAAAAAATATACACAAACTTACCTAAAATGGCAAAATCCGGCCGTGAAGAGCAGTTGTCGACGAGATCGGGCAAACAGAGAATCGGATGGTGACCACTGGACCAGGGCTTCAGCATCCGATTATAAACAAGTCGAAGGGCGACTTTGGTCTTCAGTAAATTACTAAATTGCCCATTATATTAAATATAATCACACATTCATGCGTACTTTTAAATTTTAAAAAAATATGCTTAATTTATGGCTCTAATCATGCTTAGTCCTAAAAAATTGCCTCAATATAATAACTACGAGGCGTTAGGGTTTGCCTTTCATCTTCTTTTTTCGTCGTTGCTGTTCGGCTTCGTTGCTTCGCAGGAGCTGCAGAGATTGCCCGCGGCGCTTCTTCTTCTTCTTCTTCGTGTTCGACTTCGCTACTTCGACGACTTTCCTTCCTGTCGGATCGGAAGTTACGACATTTTGATCGGAAGCAAGAACGGGAGCTCGCTGGCTGTGAAGGTAACTTTCTCCCTTTCGCGCGCTTCTTCGGCCAAATCCCATAAATCCGCCAAACCGAGGGATTTAGTAACTCCGGGAATCAAGCTTTAAATGCTTATACGGGATTTACCCATCGCCGGGATTTAACGCGCGCACTAAAGCCGTTTGTCTGGATTTAGCGTAAATCCGACTTAAATCCCGCTGTAAATCCTATACCAAACAGCCCCTAAAGTTGTCTATGGGTATGGGGGTTAGGCATGAAATATTAAAATTTTGGGATTTTGGGCGTTAGATATATAAATAGTAAGATATAAAGTGGTAGGTATGTAAATCCCCGAAAGTAAAATGATGAGATTTTGTTTGCTTCTGATTTTATCTTTTATGTCTGGTTCAGAATATAGCCAACGATGGCAGAAGATGGAGATGAAAGGACCTTTAAGAGTTTGGGTGTGTGCGACCAGTTGGTCGAAGCTTGTGAGAGTTTGGGGTGGAAAACCCCATCGAAGATTCAGGTGGAGGCGATTCCTCATGCTCTTGAAGGTGCTTTCTTGACAGCCTTTTAGTTGATTTCAATTATTATTTTCATTAGCATTTTTTGGAACATTTATCTTGATCTCAGATGGTCATTATTTGATGATTGGTGGTGTTGACAGGGTTCTTAAATTTGACAATTATCTAGTAGGCTAGGTTGCTTAATTGAAATATTTACTCATTCTCTATTCACCTTCCGGCAAACAGGATTTTGTACTAGCATTGTGCTCTCTTTCTCTGTTGTTCATCTTGATATGGGAGAGGATTGGATTTGATATGTGTGATGCCTACTATTATATTTTTGCGAGATGATTTCACATCTTTTTATTTGCAGGAAGGGATGTTATTGGACTTGCACAAACAGGATCAGGCAAGACTGGAGCTTTTGCCCTTCCAATTATCCAAGCTCTTCTTGAGAAGCCACAACCATTCTTCGCTTGTATATTGTCTCCAACCAGGTTTGTTCGTCTTTTACATGGTTTTTTTTTTCCTGGGAATCCTTTTTAGTTTATCTGCTAATAATGACTCATTTTATTACTCTCTTGATATAGCTCTCATGTTTTTTTTTTCTCTTCTTTTATTAAGGGAGCTGGCGATCCAAATTTCTCAGCAATTTGAAGCGTTAGGATCTAGCATTGGTGTGAAATGCTCGGTGGTAAGCTGTTTTAAATTTTAGCGAATGCTTGAACATTTAATATTTACCATTTGTGATCCATGTTTTATATGATGCTAACAACCAGACTTTAGTTGTCATCTCGAAGGGTAGCTTTTATTTGGTTTATGCCCAAGTGGTGGATTGCTAGATGGCACGTCAAAGGAGTTTTGAGTTATATATATATAACACACACACACACACACACACACATAGGGGTTATTGAGGCAAGCAAAAATAATTCTACTTGATTACTTTGATTGATAGATATATATTAGTTTAATTTAATTTTATACTCTTAGAAGGGGAAAAGCATTCTCCTTGCGCATAGATTTGAGCCTTGATGTTGTGAGTTTTCTATTACCATACTCTTCTGGGTGGCCCTCTGTGATAGAAATTCAGTCATTTTAATCTTCTGCAAGGGAGGCTACTGGTTCCATCTTTTTATTTGGCAATAAAGTATTTGGAAGAATTGTGTTTTACATACAGGTTTCTAAAGCATGAAAAAACAATTCTACTTAATATTCTGCTTTGATTCTACGTGAATTTTTAATTTGATTGATTACTAGTTAAATGTGATTCTTTCTAGTCCAATGCAATCGTGAACTAACATTTTTGGGGTAGTTATCTTGCTTTGTATGTTCGAAGGCCTTTAGTGTTTTTTCCTTTTGTTTTTATATTTCTTCTATCTAATTCAGTGATTGAATTGCATTATTGATTATTGTTAAATTTGATACAATACGATTTTTTTCCAATTACATTGTGAGTTTTTATCAAATGTTTGATTGTTTTTATTCTTATGAATTTTAATGCAGTTTATGTGGTTTTTGCATATTGCTGATTTTCATATGAATTGATGAATAATGTTTTAAATTAGAAGTTTGCGAGTTAACAATTTAAATTTGTGTGATTTTCTGAATTTATTCTATATTTGCATTATGAAACTCTAGACCCAAAGGCATGGATGCATTAGTCATTAACTCACTTTAACATCATTATGTTAGCGACTTTTATGATTACAAGAACTTTTTTTTTGTTTATAACCATAAACGAAGGCATCATCACAATATTCTCAAATGATGGCCATGATTGCATGTGAAAATGATTACTCTTTTCAGCTTAAGAGATATAGATTCAAATGTATGGCTTATTTATTATATCTAGTGTGTATTTAATGATTTTGTTTGATTAAATAAGGGTAAATTAAACTTTTATGTGGGTCTTTATAGGTTGTTCAGTCATCCTTTTTTTTACTCAATTGATTGATGATATATTATGAAAATTCATGAAACCTGTTCCATATTCATTTGAATGTTGTACATGAGAATCATCAGGGTGATATCGAGCTGAAGATTGTAAACCAAGGAAGTATTGCATTTGCCTACATATTTAGGACTTAATGTTTGAGTTGGATGGTTCGTTGAGTTTCTATACTGTTGAGATGCTTATTTTTATACTGAACCACATGCGGGGAATTGTGCTTAAGGTGTCTTGAGAAGATTTATGCTGTCTTTAGACTGGTTGACCATTGACCGATAGCTTCAAGCCCATAATAGTAATTTGTTAATGAATTTTGTGAGTTTACTAGGTTGCACTTGCCTTCAAAAGTTTTTAGTTATATGCCTAATCATCATCCTTAGTCTAAACTATTTGAAATTTGCTTTATGAATCCATGGTCTCCATTTGCCTTTGCGAGGTGTTGCATGAGGTTTTAAGCTTAATTTACACTTCTATTCAAGTTATCTTTGGTCTACTCTTTTTTTTTTTTTAAATAAATTCTTCGACATTGATTTGATCAACTTATCTTATTAATGCATCTACAATCTTTTGTTTTACATGTGAAACTATCAGAGTTTAATTTTTTTATTGTCCGATCTTTAATAAATGTCACTGTTTCCATTTTTCATTCATTGCATGTGACCATTTCCTGAATATCATTCTCTTTTTTTCACCTATTTTTCTTAGCATCCTCTTTTTTTTGTTATACTGAACTTTTCTATTAATGATTTTTTTTTTAATTATCCAACATTCTGATCGATACAACATAGATTGCTTAGTCATAGTTTTATTAAATTTACTTAGTTTCTATAACAATCTCTTGTTGAACTATACTTCTAAGGCAGCTCTTCATTTTAACCACACAGGCTTAACAAAAAAAGTTATAACCTTATATCTATAACTGATTCCAGATAGTTTAACCTATCACACCTATGTATCTCATTGTCTTCTACTATTATTGTTTGTTAATTAACAATATCACATTGACTAAAAATGCTTATCTTGTAATTACTATTTGGTCTATTGATCCTTAATGTTTTATTGTTGAATGTGTTTTGTTTGTTTTAACTTTTCAGTCAGTAGAGGTTTTGCTTGCTAAACTATGCCTTTTGTAAAGCACATATACCAATATTTCTCATTTGAAATGTTAGTTGTAAGTGTCTTCATAACCAATATAAAAGATGTAGAGTAAATGCTAATTCTTGATGTGAATTTGTTGTTATTGGGAACTTATCATTCTTTTCATTTATGGTTTAAATATTAGTCAATATCTCGTCATACACATTGTAAATAATTTCAATATACTTTCGTAGAACCACTTTTTTCTTATGCACATTACATCAGTTTTAGTGGTAATTGTTTACATGCCTTCTTAAAATCCATAACAATTCATATATTTTCTTTTTTCTTTTAATTTTTTTCATTAATTATATTAGCACAAAAATATCATCCATAATGGGTCTTTTTTGCGTAAAGCTGAATTGATTTTTTTATATCGATTTAAATTTTTTAAGTTTTAATTCAATTTCCTTCTTCATAACTTCATTGTAGTTTTTTAAGATTAGTATAATTCTAAACATCTCATTTGTTCTTGTATATTGATATCAAAACATTTTTTCTTAAATTATTTGAGGTTTTCTTATTCTTGAAAATTCAATTGAACATATTTTATTCACTAAACTATTTCTATATCACCCATAACTCTCTAAATTTAATTGGTAATATTGGCTCCTATGAACTATGCATCTTTCTTCAGAGTTAATTAGTTTTTTTTTTAATCAATCGTTAATATAACTCATTTTGTTTACTATTACGATTTCAAAATTATGTTTTCTTTTTCTTAATCCTATTTTTTATGAATTGAATTTTGAGTAGCATTCTCATATTTTTTTTTTTTTAAATCTTCATTTTAACTAAGGTCTTTTCATCATCCATTTTAATTCATCTTTTACATGATCAAAGTCTGCTAATCTCTTATTTGCTGCTTTGGCTGTTTAATATCTTTTTCTTCTGTACTTAGCCTATCATATAAATTATTAGAACTTGTAACATTTTGGTTGCTCAATTCTCTCTTTACAAGACCTTTTATTTTTTTAACAGCCTTTGTACACTCACTTCACCCTACTCTCTTTATGTATGATTCATATCTATGCTCCTAGAACTTCTCTGGCTATCTTTGTAATGTAATTAATCATCTATTTATATGCTCTACAACATCAAATTTTGCTCAACTATATGATTTCAATAATCTAAATATGCTGAAAGATTTTCAACTTATCAGTTATAATATTTTCAGTTGGACCATCTTTTCCGAAGGCAAATTTTTATTTTTATTTCTATGTCTATTCTGTTTATGTCGGTGTTTACAATTATTTTTATAGAATATATAGTGAAGTCCTTCCAGACCATTTTCAGCAAGTAAAATTTAAATAGTTTGTGAATCTGTACTTGTACATACATCTTGACACTTTGCGTATTAATTTTTGGTTTTTCTATGCTGTTAACTATCTTTTATTTGATGGTTAGTTATTTGATAACATGGCTTAGGCCTTATGATGTAACTTAGATCTTTTGGGGCATATGTTGTATGGCCTATAATTTGAGTCTTAATCTACGTAGCATCTGTCCAACCATGCTGATGCGGGATGCCTTGGACATATGGGTCTACTAATACGAACCTAAGATGAAATATGCAAAAAAGTCAAAAGATCAAAATTTAAATTTTTTCAACTTTAAATTCAAGCAAAGATCAAATAAGGCACCTCATTTGTTCGAAACAATAAAACAAAAGTTACTAAAACTTGAATTTTTATAAGAAATATGATATATAATTTCACAATAATTGAGATTTTCATCACAAAGATGAAAATCAACATGTATCAAACTTGAGAAGATCATAATAGCACACACTAACGCAATTTTGTTTAGATGAAAGAACAAATATATAAATCAACAATTTGAACATTGAAGTCTCATATCAGTGCAAGGGGAATCGTGACTTAGAAGTTTTTGGTAAGACTCACAAAATGCTCAAAGAATCAACAACCAGTAGCCCATGCCCATCAATTTTATAAGAAACATGTTGTTTTTTTCATTAAAATTAACTCGATCCCTTGCATATTTATAATCTCAAACATTTCAAAAATCATAGCTTCTTAAATTCTTTCAAGATTTTTATTAAATACTACAAGTTTCAATTCAGTACACTTGGATTCCATTAAAAAAAAACTTCCAATTTCCAATTACTGTTTTTAGTTCCAAGCAATTCTAGATTTCATGTCCTACTCCAGCCAGGTGTAGGATATGATATCCTCCAGGAAAGGAAAATCCAAACTCCAATCTCTGCTAGAATAATCAAAAGCGAAAACAAAAAAGATTGAAATATCAGGATTATGCTACAGTAGCCAGAACCATAGATAGCTAGAAACATTAGGCAAGAATAACTACCAGTCTGGCCGTCACTAAAACAGGTATAATGTATAAACAAGCTGCGAAAGGAGTCAGCATTAATGGCTACCAAAGCAGTGGCTGAGTAGGGAGAAGGAATCAGCAGTGCTGAAATATGGAATCCGACAAGTGCTGAATTTAAACACTTACAACAATAACCAATCCCATCAATGCGATCAAAACATTGAAGAAAATATCCTGCTCTCAATTGAAGCATTATCATAAGCATGTTTTACAACAAAATAAACTGAAAAAAAGTTGAAATATCAAAACTCAATGTTAACACTCATAATGGCACCATACTTGTCAAAATGCTCATAATTGTCTAAATATGATTTTTTTGGCGTATGAGATTAGTATCTTTTTGATCTGTATTAACTGTCAAATCTGAAAAACTCTTTTGTTTGTGTGTCAGCATATTTTTCTATTTGATAGTTGGATTCTCTTTGATTGTTTATTTTTTTAATTAATACAAGTTTATCATCTGCTTAAATAGTAATTGCTTAATAAGGGTTTCAATCCTTTTTGGTTCTTTGCAGCTTGTTGGTGGAGTTGACATGATGGCACAGGCCATTTCTCTTGCAAAGCGTCCTCATATTATAGTATGACTTTTCCTGAACTTTTTCTTTATTTTATTAGCCTTCTTGCTAGAAATGTTATCTTTCATTGGCAACATAATGGGCTGACTATTCTAAGTTGATAGCTCATTTAGTCTGGTGGTAGTTTTGTGTTGAACCAATACCATTCTTGTTTCATTTAAATTTTGTTTTTATTTATTTTGATTTTTTATTACTCATGCAGGTAGGGACTCCTGGGCGTTTATTGGATCATCTGTCTAATACGAAAGGTTTTAGCCTTCGCATGTTGAAGTACTTGGTAGGAGTTTATGTTGCTTCTTCTGTTGTATAAATTTCATATTGCAGTTATTTAATGTTTTTAGTTCTTGTTTGTTATTCATTCATACAAATTTTTACTGGGTGATATGAACTTGGGGTGTGGAGACCTTTTGGAACAAATAGGAATTTCGGATTTCATGTCTTTATAGTGGAATTATAATAGTACGAGCAAGATTTAGGTTTTTTAATGAGGAAATGAGAGATGATGGGTAAAGTTTTTTGCCAAGTTGGAATTCATACCCTAGGAGTTTTTTATGTTCATTGGGAGGCATGCTAAGGAAAAGAAGACGACCAGCTTGGAATTCATGCCCAAGAACTTTGTAACGTTAATTGTGAGGCATTTAAATGGTGAGAAGAGAGAGAAGACATGGCTAAGTGCCTTGGCTAAAAAATGGGGTGAGGGGGAGTAGAATTACAAGTAAATTTGAACTTGACATTTTCAAACTTCATTCCAAATGCAATTACCTCATGATGGTTACAAGGAGGCCTATTCGTAGCCTTATTTTATAAGGAAAATCGTAGGTTTGATAAGTTATGATAAATTATTGGGTAAGGCATTCTCTTTAGTGCAATTCAAATTGAAGAGAAGCTTGAATAATTGGAATATTTCCTTAATTCCCTCTGAGGCCAACCCCATTACAAACAGTATGATCTGGTGGAAAGCATCTTGAAAGATTTTTTTATTCAGCCATTTGAATTTTTTCTCTTCTCTATCCTTGGCCGTTCCCCTATTCTTTGAATTTTAAATTGTTAATTTGCAATTTAGTCTCTCCTCTTTCAATAATGATAACTCCAAACTTTTTGTCTTATTTAAGAATATTCTTGAATGCCCCCTTTATCACTTGGTCATGCAACTAATAATGGTAAAAAGTTTAAGCTGGCTGATTCAAGTGAAAGTGAAAAATGTTTTCATAAGATTATATCGATCTCAACTATATTATTTTTAGATTGACTTTGGGCCGTCATGTCGTATGTAGATGAAAACACATTTTAGAAAACATTGAGATTTGTTAAACTATACTATTTTTGTTGAATGCGACTAGAAATGGATTTTG
Organism: Dendrobium nobile; assembly: GCA_022539455.1. Lineage (NCBI taxonomy): Eukaryota > Viridiplantae > Streptophyta > Magnoliopsida > Asparagales > Orchidaceae > Dendrobium > Dendrobium nobile. The sequence goes on from CM039731.1 coordinate 33,557,160, forward strand.
CTGCCAAATTCTCAAATATGATTATTTCATTTTGTCTCCCATCATTTGTAAGATGTGCTAGTCAAAATGCACATGCCCTAGCACATGATCAATATTTTGTTTAAAAAGGTTATCAAACTCTACTTTTAATTTGGATGTTATGTGATTATTTGAAATATTTTAGGGAAAAAATATATATAATACCAACCTCCAATGTCACTCTTCTATCAAGGGCTGATTTCTTAACTTTCTTCTTAGCAGTTATTCATTCTAATTTTGCAGTTCTTACCGGACAATAACGTTGATCTGTTTTGTTCGAATGATGTTAGGTTTTAGATGAGGCTGATAGGTTGCTCAACATGGACTTTGAGAAGGCTATTGATGATATTCTTAAGGCTATTCCCAGAGAACGTAGGACATACCTGTTTTCAGCAACTATGACAAAAAAGGTGGATGTTACCTTTTATACTTGTTTTGTTTATGCTTTTGCATAATGATGTTTCTAATTTTCATCTTGTTAATGTATGTTACCTGAACGCTATATCTTCTGTTGGTACTTGTAGCATACATTGTCAACTTTAACTGTTTAAGCATTCGGTGCATAATTGATTGATATGATTTGCAAATTCATAAATAATGAACTGATGATTTGGATGAGTATGTTTTATGCAGTTTGCTCTGCTTTTTCTAGGAAGTTCCCTTTGCTAATAATGAAACTTTTGGATCCTCACAGAAGTGAATATTTATCTTGCCCATATTCTATTTCAAATCTGTAATCTTCATCTACTTCAACCCGTGTTTAAGGAATGGGTTGAAGAATACATTAAAGAAAACTTCACTTGGCTGACCTTACGAGTTAGTATCATATGGCAGTGCAAATGATCTGATTATATGGTTTTCATTCTGTTATTGTAGTGTTATGCAAATCGGAACTACCTTCAAATATTTATATCTTTTTGTTGTACTGACCCAAGTACATTGCACTTCAACTATTCAGTATTCACTTCAATTTTTTTGGTTATGTTTTTAACTTGACTAGTGCATTCTATTTGTAGCATTTTTCTTATCGAGCCAGTTTATCGATTAGAAGTAGCCTAGCAATTGGTTGGGCCTTGAGCCATGTGGTTGCTTGATCTTTAGGTTATTTATTCAAATAACAAAAATAGCCTCTCTATAATGCATATGTAAGTCTGCGTGCATTGAGACTCTATGGAAGAGTCACTCTCTTTCACTAATAATCCAATTTTTTAATATTACCTGAACAACTTGATCTTGCTTTACCTTGATGGTATTTATGTTGAACTGATGATTATGCATTGATATTGTTTCCTGCAGGTTGGAAAACTTCAAAGAGCCTGCCTTAAGAATCCTGTGAAGGTATATTTTAATTCAACAAGTTGATTTGAATTTTTCAAAGATATTGCTCTAATTTCTTACTAAAATGATGAAATTGCATAAATTGCCTTTTAGATTGAGGCATCTTCCAAGTATTCCACAGTTGATACTCTGAAGCAGCAATTTCGATTGGTCCCTGCCAAGTACAAGGTTCTTTACAAACTCTGTTTTATGCTAATCAGTATATTTGGATTTCTATCACTAAGATTGATGCTAGATATATAAGTTATGGCATACTTCAGCAAAGCATTCTCTTTTTATCTGAAGCTGAGATTCTGGCAGATCTCTATAGGGCTTACAAAATTGGACTTGATTTATCAAATCTGCAGTTAGATAGGGCATATTTGAAAATAACAAATTCTCATGCAAGCCAAGAAGTAAATAGTAAAAGCATACTTACCTTGTTTACATTCTTTTCAATTATCTACTTTTAAAAGATTTGAAAATTTTATTTTAGCATAAGAAATTATTCTTATGCATCCTTGTGGAATTGTCAACCTCTTTGGTGACCCTCTTGATCTATCATCCGATTAGATGAACGACTAATAGTTTGTCACACATGCACTTGAGTAGACAAGATAGAATTTTCTTGATACTTTATAGAAGAAAATTTTATATGACTTGAAAGTATTAATCAGCTTTAGAAAAAGAGAGAAAATAAGATTCTTATAGGAGGTCATCATCTTCCCTTTACTATGCTCAAAATAAAATAATTATCATATTGTAAATTAGAAAAACTAATTTCTAAATAATTATATTTCCCAAAGAAGATGAAAGATTACATTGTTTTATATTCATAGAAATTTATCATCTAAATTATCATATGACCTGAATTACTTATAGTAGGAATACGGGCTATTTATTTTAATAATATTTTTTTTCATTATTGAAGATATCTTTTAATTTATTTGTTATTGTTCTTTTTAACTTGCCTATATATAGACATATATAATTTTGTGTTAGTATGATTGTCCAGTAAAGATGTAGCAATGTTTTATTTCTCTCCCTTCTAACTTGGTATCAGAGCAATGCAATCTTGTCTCTTATATCACTTCTCATTTTGTCTTCTCAAAAGCCTCGAACACTTACGTATTACGTATTACATAAGAATGATTGTTTCATTAGCCTCCAATTCTTCTTTACTTATACCTTTAGTGCTTGTATGCTTGTAGATCGTCACTTGAAGAATTTGACCACCTTTGCACGTGCCTTCTCAGTTGATAGCCCAACATCCTTCTCAACGCTTGTATTCCCATAGCATATTTACAAATATCCTTCGCGATCTCCTCTATTCCCTATCAGCAATTTTGCCAATATCTTTCGTCCTCACTATGTCAATTTCTTTGTCAATTCCTTCTATGAATACTCTTTGTTGTTGGTCTCTGTTGAAAACTCTGTCAATATCCTCTATTGATACCTCTATTTATAGATTCTATTTGTGCCTTCTCTAGCATGAATATCATTTATGTATTTGTATTTGATTCAAAATACTCTCTCTTTCTCTTCAGTCGCACTTCTCTTGCGACACTTGAAATCCCTTGGTAATAAAATGTTTGAATACTTCATCTTTGGTCTATTATTGTCAAATTCAAGTTGATATTTTCTATGTTATTGTTACCTTGAGTTTGTGGAGAAGTGTTTCAATTATTTGTAGTAGGAATTTGCACCAATTTATAGTGTAATATTTCTACATTGTTGATAATATTTTATTTACTATATATTTATTTAGGGGGATTTACATACAAGCCACAAAATTTTTATGTATTTACATATTTAACTTATAAGTTATTAGTGTCTCAATCACAATAAAACATTTGAATAAAAAATGTATTTTACTTTAGAAAAGTGAATATTTGTGATATTTTTAATGTGATTTAAAATTTTATGTGTTATATGTGTAAAAATAAAGATTTAAATGTTATACATATAAATACATAAGAATTTTTTAGTTTTTATTTAAATCCCTTTTTTATTTCTTGTTCACTTCCCTTGCCTATTTATGAGTACATATATGCTTCTACTAGTAAATGTGTGATTCTTTCAAAATCTCTCTTCTAACAAAGCTAAACGATGTTTTTTATTTATTTTTTTCAGTAACTTTGAAGATCTTTTTTTTGAAATCAACAGTGCCTATGGTCTAAGTGAAATTTTCTTGTCCATTATAACTAGACTACTAGAGCGGCAAGTCTATAATGGAATATAGTAGTAACTCCCAACCCCGAACAACTTGATAGAAAAAGGAAAAAAGAAAGAGTAGGCAAAGAACACATTAATAGTCACAGCTTTATTTTCTACACCTGCTTCTCTTTTAATTAATTCCATGCTTCTTTGATCTAGAATTCTTCGGTTCTTTACGGGGAAATATGTGTGTAGATTTTAGAAGTTTTATAATTTGAAATTTGTTTGGGTTAATCTTGTTCTATATATTTTTTTTTTCTATAAGAAAAAATTTGTGAAATACTCATCATTTTTGAAAATGGTAGAGGCTCTGGGTGCTTTGAATAAAAACTGAAAATATTTAGTTTAGAAACTGATAAATCAAAACATATTATCCTTCATTTAAAAAAAAATGGGGTCCGTGAATTATATAAATTAAAAATGTAATCCTGCTGATTTAAGCAATTTTTTCAGTTGAGCATTCAATTTTCGTAGTTGTAGTTTATTACTTATTTTTAGATCATTTGCTTGATCAGCGGCCATGTATTTTGATTTTTGTCCTTTGACTTTCTTGTGCTGTTGTGTTAATAATTCTATTAGGACTGCTATCTTGTTTACATTCTGACCGAGATGTCCGGAAGCACATCTATGGTCTTCACTCGTACTTGTGATTCTACAAGACTTCTGGCATTGCTACTTCGGAACCTTGGTCTAAAGGCAATACCAATTAGCGGTCAAATGAGCCAGGTACTGTGAACGATAAGATAAATTCACCTATTTTCTTTAATAGCTTGTTGAGCTGTGCATTTTTGTCCTTGCGTGTTTTTCCTTCACGCAACCTTACTAATTTTTGTTTTTTTTATGGACATCTCATGACAGACTAAGCGACTGGGAGCACTAAATAAATTCAAGGCTGGAGATTGTAACATTCTTATATGCACTGATGTTGCTAGCAGGGGACTTGATATACCATCAGTTGATTTGGTCATAAATTATGACATTCCCAGCAATTCGAAGGTTATTTTTCTTATTCTCTTAATCTGATTGAGCTTGTCCCTGTTATGACTAGTGTGTTGATAGGAAGTACTTGAGTTCGCATGTAACCCCAAGGGTAATACTTGAGTTCGCAAGCAAACCTAGCATTACTCAAGGTGTGGGGCCCAAGGGAGTGGCCGGCCACCCCTCTCTCTCCTTGCTTGGGCCGGCGGTGGTAAACCCAAACCGGTTCGCTAGAGACCGATTCAGGAAAAGCAGCCGGCACCTTCTGGGCCGGCGTAACATGTGTTTATATACACAGCCACTCCTACATTTTGGATTTTCTATTGGGGATTGTGCTAGTGCATTTATGCATGTACGTAATCATGCTTGCATATAGTTATACAATTGTTAAAAGAAACAGAAGTTCTTTTAAAATAAAGCAGCTTGCATACTAATTTTTCACTACTTTCAATAAAGCAGCTTTCTAATGGAGGCTTCCTAACATACGCAATCATGCATGCAAAGATTTTCACTACTTTCAATAAATCAGCTTTCTCACATACGCAATCATGCTTGCAAAGATTTTCAGCTTACATACAATCATGCTTGCAAAGCCACATCCTAAATACTAATTTTTCACTATGTTAGAAAGCTGCTTTAAAAGAAACTATTTTACCATCACAATTTTATAATCACTTTTATAAAAGCTATATTCATCCCAAATTGGCCCTTATTTATGGAGTTTTTAAATAATCATATGACCTGGCCTGTTTATTTTTGCTGTTGGAACTTGTAAGTGATTGACAGACATCAAAGTTTTTCTACTCTTAATAGAATGTTCCGTAAATATAAACCTTATCAGAAACAATTTTGCGATCTAGCATGGCTTCCTTATTAATGCCATCTCCCACTGACAATATTCTCTTAAAATGGGCGGCAGGATTACATCCATCGAGTAGGCAGAACTGCTCGTGCTGGACGATCTGGTTTAGCGATCTCATTAGTAAACCAGTACGAAGTTGAGTGGTACATTCAGATAGAACAGCTTATTGGTATGTTTTTGTTTTTTTTTTACAGGGAAGATAAAATTGTTGGGGGTGAGGAGTAGAACTTACCTGCTGTTATTGTTTGATTTGAAATTTGCAGGAAAGAAGTTACCAGAGTTTCCAGCTGAGGAGGCTGAAGTTTTACTATTCTTGGAGAGAGTTTCAGATGCCAAAAGAATATCTCAAATGGTATTCCATTTCTTTACATATTCTCTTTTGAACTTCTTCTGTTGCTTCTTCCATTTTCTCAATATTCTGCTTCAACAACTGCAGAAAATAAAAGAAAGTGCAGGAAATAAGAGACGGAGGAAGGTTGGGGATGATGATGATGATGAAGAAGAAGATGCTGAAAGATATGCCGTTAACGTCAAGAGTGGAAAGATCTCCAAGAAAGGGAGAAGGTAGCTTTGGAGGATCTTTGCACCTGAGATGTTACAGTTCTTTGGAATCTCTATTGTATTTTTTGGCTCTCTTTACTGTAAATGCAACACAAATTTTGGTCGAGTTCTGTTGGATTTGGTGTACAGCTTCTTGTAATTGTAAAATGTTAATCGGTAATTTTAAAAAAAATGAGATTGAGTAACTTAGAAATTTAAAACTGTAATTTTTGGTTTTTTGTTTAAATGTATTGAAAGAGCTTCATAGATGATTGGCTTCTGAATGAGGCTTATTTGAAATAAAAATCAATAGATGGTTCATTACTTCAGTATTGTTAAAATGTTAGGTGTTTGAAGAGCACTCCTTTTCTTATTATTTTTTGAAGCATTTTTTTAGTACAATTTTTTTGCATCGCACTAAAAAAATTGTTTAAAAAAATAATAATTGTTGCGGGCTAGAATATACGCGGCGATAGAGTTAAAATACTTTCGTCTTAGTGTTGTACGAATATGCAGCACACAAATAGGAAAGGAAAATAACACCAGGATTTTTACGTGGAAAATTCGAAAGAGGGAAAAACCATGGGCCATGCCCACTTGAAGTAATTTCACTAGTGCTTGTTTGAACTATAGAGGTTGATTTGTCTCACAAGTTAGGACGATCATATTACAAAGAGTTTCTTCTGAATTGAAATCAGTTACAAGGTTATGCAGAATTCCGACGTCTTCTGAATATCCTGCAGAATTCTGCGTATTCAGGCGGCGGAAAGATCTCTGGCGGTGGGCGAGGAGCTGATTCTCCTCGTTCTTCTATTCTTTTTCTATTCTTTTTTTTTCGGTCCCCTCTCATGAGAAATGAGCGGTCTATTTATAATTTTTCTGGAGTGGCATAGCTCGTAAATAGGAGTGAGATCAGGGGCAAATAGGGAATGGTCGAATTGACGGTTGATATTGAATCCTTCGATCATGCACCATTCGTTGGACATTTGAAGGCCTTAGTGATGTCGGAATTCGACGATCTTGGGCTCGTTGGATTTGCCTAGTCGAGCCGCTCGATTTGACTATAAACTTGTTAAAATCGGAGATCGTTTGGTAACTCAAATTATGGTACGAGCTTTCCAACAACACTTCGGGTGCTTGATTTGGACTCATTTGGGCTCGAAATGAATTGAATTTGGTGTCGTTGGGTTCGTATTTCTGAGACGCTTAGTTTGACTATAAGCTCGTTGAAATCGAAGTTCAGATGCTTCCCGATTTTGTTTTTGAAGTTTTCGGGTTGGTTTTTGCCTTGAGATTCGTGCCCGATCAAGATAATTTTATGATGACGCATCAGCTGCCCCCCTATTTTTGAACGCTCCAGGAGTTTGAAAATACATGCTTCGACAAATTGTATTGGCCGAAATGCAAAAATTGTGTTCCGAACATTAAGTATTTTCCGAAATTTGATCATATAGGCCTTGTTGAGCTCTGAAAATTGTAAAATTCAGTTTTGAACGTCGAAAAACGTGTCAAAAGATCCCAAAAACGTCGAATTTGATCTTTTCCGGGGCGAAATCAGATGCGGATTTGTTTGGGCAGCCGAACTGGCCGGTCGGCCGCCGTCGGCGCAGCTGGTGGCCTGAACCGCACGATGAACCCGCCGCTCCGCCTCGTGGGTGGCTCGTGACCCATTGGGCCCGCCCAACCGGGCTGTTCCGCGCCTGCCTGGGCTGCTTTGCGGGCGCGCCTTGGCCCGCTTAGCCCGTTTCGCGGCCCGCGGCTGGGGCCATTCCACGGCTGCTGTGCAGCCGTTCCGGCCAACTGCAGGTTGTTTCGGTGCCGCGTGCCATCAGTGGCGTTTATTATTATTATTATTATTATTATTATTATTATTATTTATTTTTATTAAAGTCGGTTTATTATTATTATTATTATTATTATAATATATATAAAATCTTTTCTCCATTATAAATAGCCTTTCAGGGTTAAAGAGAAACTTGCCCCTTCTCTTCTTCTCCCTCTTGCTCTTTGATAGTTGAGGCTTTCCGCTGTTTTTGAGTGGGAAACATTCCCTACTCAATTCAGCGCCCCTCTTCTCGCGCAGAGGTTGAAGATCTATTCTTTTATTCTTTCTTTCCCCCTCCGGCTTTCTAACAGTCGTGGCTTTCCGCTGTTTTTGAGTGGGAAATTTTCCCTACTCAATTCAACGCCCTTCTTCTCGCGCAGAGGTTGGAGATCTATTCTTTTCTTCTTTCTTTCCCCCTCTGGCTTTCTGACAGTCAAGGCTTTCCGCTGTTTTTGAGTGGGAAACTTTTCCTACTCAATTCACCGCCCCTCTTCTCGCGCAGATGTTGAAATTTTCGCAGCCGTTTCTTTTCTTTCTCCCTTATTCTAACTTTCTTACAGTTGAGACATTCCCCTATTTGTTGTAGGCGGTATCCCCTACTAAAATTCAAAGCCCCTTTCCGTGTGTAGAAGTTAGAATTGTTGCTCCTTATTCTTCATTTGCGAACTTTTTCTTACATTGGAGGCATTCCACTGTCAGTGATAGGCTACATTTTCCTATCGAGCTTCAGCGCCCCTCTTTCGTGTAAAAGTAGTAGCGATGAGATGATATATTCTTAAAATACAATCGTTGACATGAGAAGATCAGTTGCTGCTTGTATGCGAGGGTGATTTGAGAAGATCTGGTGTGTATAGTATCCGGGAGGAGAGCCAGTAGACGGGAAGAATTTCGATGTTGTTCGAGCGGATGTTTGTCGGCTATGGACGGTCGAGTTAAAGCCCATTAACAATCAACGATCGAGTGGAGAGCTGAAGGAGAGAGAGTTTGAAGGTGCGTTATAAGTAGCAGTCGAGCGACAGTCGAATGATGGCTGAAGTAAAGGGCCGCTAACAAATATCAGATAAATGTCCGATGATGGCAGGTGTACAGTGGCATTTTGCAAAGATAATATGCATCCATACGAAAGTTCGCCGACATCAGATATCCTTGATTCAATGAGCCAAAGCAGTGTGCTATGTTAGTAGTTTGGCGACACATTTATAATGTCAACTGAGTTGAGGCCTGATGAAGACCAAATTGTAATCTTTCTTTGAAGAAGAAGTTGTAGGAAATTCATCCATTCATAATAGAGAAGATGTCACTTGAATCCACAAAGGATATTTGACCGTTTTAAAGCTTCTTGTTGCTTGATGATTGTAATTTGTACGGATGATACCAATATACCTTTTCACTTTTAGATTCTTGCAAAAATGAACTTGATGTATAATTTTTGAAATGTAACTCCAGTGATGTTGTATATGAAACTAAGAACTCGTTCTTTAAATAGGTCGAGAGAATCCAGTAAGGATGTATGACCTATCCAAGGTTGTATGTCAGAACCTTACTTGATGACGTTACCCGTGTGGAAAAGATCGAGAGAATCCCCCAAAGATGTAAGACCTATCCGAGATTGTATGTCAGAGCCTTGCTCGATGACGTTAACCCACGTGGAAGAGGTCGAGAGAATCCACCAAGGATGTAAGACCTATCCGAGGTTGTATGTCAGAGCCCTGCTTGATGACGTTAACCTGTGTTGAAGAGGTCAAGATAATCCACCAAGGATGTAAGACTTATCCGAGGTTGTATGTAAGAGCCCTGCTCGATGATGTTAACCTGTGTGGAAGAGGTCGAGAGAATCCACCAAGGATATAAGATCTATCTGAGGTTGTTGTCAGAGCCCTGCTCGATGACGTTAACCTGTGTGGAAGTGGTCGAGAGAATCCACCATGGATGTAAGACCTATTTCAGATTGTATGTCAGAGCCCTGCCGATGACGTTAACCCGTGTGGAAGAGGTCGAGAGAATCCACCAAGGATGTAAGACCTATCCGAGGTTGTATGTCAGAGCCCTGCTCGATGACGTTAACCCGTGTGGAAGAGGTAGAGAGACTCCACCAAGGATGTAAGACCTATCCGAGTTTATATGTCAGAGCCCTGCTCGATGACGTTAACCCATGTGGAAGAGGTCGAGAGAATCCACCAAGGATGTAAGACTTATCCGAGGTTATATGTCAGAGCCCTGCTCGATGACGTTAACCTGTGTGGAAGAGTTCGAGAGAATACACCAAGGATGTAAGACCTATCAGAGATTATATATCAGAGTCCTGCTCGATGACGTTAACCTGTGTGGAATAGGTCGAGAGAATCCACCAAGGATGAAAGACCAAATACCCCTAGGATTGATCATCTGGTGATTGAGATACAATATAGATTATATATTTCTTGAATCACGAAAAAAGAGTTTGAGAAGCTTTTTATCTTTTATAAGAGAAAATAATATTACAACAATGTGAACATTATATTACTATATTATATAAGACAGTACAATAGTTTCCTAATATGACTTAGGGATATACAAGTTACAATGGCTCATTACATAAGATGTACGTTCTGGCACAATAGAATATTTAACTTGGAAGAATACATTAAAGATATCAAAGTGACACCAAACTCAACATAAAAAAGACAACAATACAAATAGTATTGTTAATACAAATGCACGAAGTGCGTGATCACTCAATCTCTCCAACCATTTAAATATTATTCAATGGTTGTCTTTGTTATTGACTTTACCCCCCAGCGGAACGAGCTTCCTCTCGGGTAGGTGAATCTTGAATAAATTGTCGAAGGTAGCCCTAGCGGATAAGTCTTTAAATCTCATCCTTGAGTTGCTTATAGGCTTTGGTAGTGTGACCACGACTACGATGAAAGTGACAGTACTGATCTGGATTTCCTGTGTTCGACTTCAAAGGATTTGGCCATTTTAATGTATCTTGATCTCGAACGGCCATCAATACATTTGCTTGAAATGTGTTGAGTGGGGTGTACTCCTTTTCCTGTCGAGGTTCTCATCGGCTAATGGAGGCCTATGAGGTAGATTATTCTTCCCTTGCTTTTTCTGTTATGAGAATAAATTGTCCATCCTAGGTGTACCTTTGCGCTTCCTGTTGATTTGCTCAAACTACTTCCTGTGAGCATTTATAGTTTCATCTGCAGAAATTTGTGCCTCCACATGATGGATCAGATCAGCATATGAATGAACATTGTCGCGCATGAGTGCTGAAAAGAAGGGGCCAGGATGAAGACCTCCAAGAAAGACCCCTCTGAGTAATTCAGGGTCTACTCCTGGAATCTGTCGAGCCTCAGTGGAAAATCGCTGAAAATACTCCTTAAACGATTCTCCCTCATTTTGGCGGATCCCGGAGAGATGAGAAGAATCCTTAGAAATTCTTTGATTAGCCACAAACTATTCAACAAATAGTTTGGCTAATTTGACGAATGAAGGGATCGTTCTGGACGGAAGCGAATAGACAGACGTTCGAGCCTGTCCTTTAAGGGTGGCAGGAAAAACCTGGTAAAGGAGTGCGTTTAAGGCTCGGTGAATGTGCATGATGGTTTTATAGTAGTCGATATGCTCATACGGGTCAGTCGTCCCGCCGTAGGACTCAATGTTTGGTACTTTGAATCCAATTAGAATGGGGTGTTGAAGAATGACTTCAGTTAGAGGTTATGACTCATGGAAGTTCCTCCGTCTGAAGACTTGCCTCCCATCTCCTCGGGGGAACTCTTCCCGTACCAATCTTCGTAGTTCATGACATAGAGCATTATGAGGGAGCTCAGCAATGTGTGGTTGGGTTGAGTCTTCTAGGAGATCTGGAAGAACGCGAGGTTTCCGAGTTGAGGGCGAAGGATGTGTAGAACTTCCTGTATCAGCGAGTTCGTTGTTCTGATGTATCTGCCTTCTTGGGGGAGGAAGAGGATTTTCTACTTGAAGATGCTCAAATTGAACATCTTCAACCCATGGTGGATCTCGAGGGAGAAGCACTTCCTCCCTTTGTGGTAGTGTCGGTTGCTGAGTCTCGCGCAGGAGTTGAAGAATTTCATTCTGAGATTCTTCCATCTTCCAGATTCTTTCTTCTAAAGAAGGTCCCAAAGTTCATTCTCCGGTAGTATTTTTCCCCCCAGGATGAAAAGAGGTAGACATCAGACGTCTGTGATTCATAGAATGATTTTTGTATTGGTGGGAGTTGGATCGGGAAGCTCCAACGATGCGACTGCTACGTCTGTTGACTATTGTAGCAATACTTGAAGTTGTGGGATAATAGTTCCCACAGACGGCTCCAAACTGTTGCGGGCTTGAATATACGCGGCGATAGAGTTAAAATACTTTCGTCTTAGCATTGTACGAATATTCAGCACACAAATAGGAAAGGAAAATAAAACCAGGATTTTTACGTGGAAAACCCGAAAGAGGGAAAAAAACAACGGGGCCACGCCTAGTTGAAGTAATTCCACTAGTGTTTGTTTGAAGTACAGAGGTTGATTCGTCCCACAAGTTAGGACGATCATATTACAAAGAGTTTCTTCTGAATTGAAATTTAGTTACAAAGTTATCCAGAATTCCGGCGTCTCCCGAATATCCGGCAGAATTTCAGTGTATTCAGGTGGCGGAAAGATCTCCGGCGGTGCGCGAGGAGGAGATGATTCTCCTCCTTCTTCTATTCTTCTTCTCTTTTTTTTTTCGATCACCTCTCATGAGAAATGAGGGGTCTATTTATAGTTTTTCTGGAGTGGCATAGCTCGTAAATAGGCGTGAGATCAGGGGCAAATAGGGAGTGGTCGAATGGACGGCTGATATTGAATCCTTCGATTGTGCACCATTAGTTGGACATTTGAAGGCCTTAGTGATGTCGGAATTTGGCAATCTTGGGCTCGTTGGATTCGTCTCATCGAATCGCTCGATACGACTATAAGCTCGTTAAAATCAGAGACCGTTTGGTAACTCAAATTGTAGTACGATCTTTCCAACAGTACTTCGGGTGCTTGATTTGGGCTCGTAATGAATTGAATTTAGTGTCTTTGGGTTTGTATTTCCGAGACGCTCAATTTGACTATAAGCTCGCTGAAATCGGAGTTCAGGTGCTTCCAAATTTAATTTTTGAAATTTCCGAATTATTTTTTGCCTCGAGATTCCTGCCCGATCAAGATAATTTCATGATAACGCATCAATAATAAAGCCATCCCAAACAAAACATTAATTTTTTGTTATCGAGTTAAATTTTGTAGCTTTGCTCTTTAAATTTTTTCTTAAACAAAAAAGAAACATGCTAATGTTTTAAATTCCTATTTATAAGTTACGTCAAATATATATATATATATATATATATATATATAATATATATATATATATATATATATATATATATTTTTTAATTTTATGCAAATAACTTCTCGTGACATAATCTTTTCTCAAAAGATGCCAAACAATTTCTAAGAAATTAAATGAGTTTTCTTAATTTTTTTTTATCTTTTGAATTCTTTATCCATCACCAAAATTATAGAGGAAATGCAATAATTAAAAGTACATTTTGGATTATAATATGTAATTTTATTTATTTATTCAATTATTCATAAAGAATGGTATGTGCATCATTCAACTCCCTCAACATCATGTTTTTCGGTGAGTTGGCATCAATTAGGTGAAAGTTGGGTCCCTAATCTGTTCTTTGAACTATTGCATTCCTCCTAACATTTGAATGTGCAACCTAATTATTTTCCTTCAACTCTTGATCATCAATGTTGTCTGTACTATTTAAATAAATAATTTAATAATTCAACAAAGCAAATTCTCTTTTGTTATTCTTTATTGAAAATAAATCAAATAAATTCCTTTTAATAAAATAATCTAATAATGCTTATTAATTTTATAATGTTATAATATATTATTAATTATTATTATTTTATAACAATTAAACTAGTAAATATATTGAGCCATTATATCATAATTTATACTAAAAAAAATAGTGATTAATGGCAACATCACTATTTTTTTTCTTCCGCACTATCTATTTTTCCCGCCCACTGTCTAAAAGCTGTGCAACGAATCACTACCGTTCAAGTCGGCTTCGCATAACGCTTGAACGGTTACCGAACTTCCACGTCTAAATTAGTCCGGGGTAAAGTTGGAAATACGTTAAAAGGCATACTGACAGTACTTTATTAATCGGCTCTTTTACGGCCTTCTCGGTAACCGAATCGCTATGGTTCTCCATTCAACTCTCTGCCTGCTTGGATTGTAGCTCTTCTTCTTCTTCTTCTTCTACTTCGCTGCTTTTGTCAGTTTTCTTTCTGTACCGACGGCGGCTTCTGATCGAAGTTGGTAACGTATCAGGGATCAAGCTTTCTGTCCCGGGTACATTTTCTCCGTTGTTTCACTTTTTTTTTTTCCATTGGTTTTCTAGTTTTTTATGGGGTTGCGCTTAGCTTGTCTCGTTTTGTTAGTGTTTGGAATATGATCTTGATTCTGTTGATAGTTGAGATTTTAGATTCTTGAGTTGAATGGCTGTGTTGTACCTGTAACCGAGTTGCTGAACGTTCTCAAGAAGTGTGTTCGAGGATTTTCCTTTTTTTTTTTCTTTCTTATCATGAAATGAGAATGGTATTGGTTCGTCGCCGAAGTTACCAGTCTTCCTCATGCCGCTAGTTTCTCTTTTTGCTCGTTTGGTTGCGTTTATTTTTAATATTAAGTTATGCGTACATGCTTTTAAGGTAGAAATTGGATTTATTAGGTTTTTATTTGATAATTAGTGATGTCTGATTCGTCTGAAATTTTTTGCATTCTGATTGAGGTTCTGGAAGTTTGGTTACAGGAATAGTAACTAAAGGGATGTTCTGTTTGGATTAGGGAAAAATTACTGTATAGTTAGTGAATGATGAGATTCATATTGATTCAGCCATTTGTTATCTACATTATTGCAAAACTACGAGAAAGTTTTGAGGATGTGGATTCTGTTTTAATTCGTTTATTTTTTTTACTTTTGCATTATTTAGCTGTATGAATTGCTTGGGATGATTTTAGGTTTATTTTGTCCCTGCCATTCTTCTTACTTGGGGCGCTGCAGCCTTAGATTTAGTTAAGCTGATGAAACTTTAGATGCTTAAATTTATTTTTAATATTTGGTATATGTATGCTATTTGATGTTGATAATTCAACTAACACTCATCTGCTGTCGTTTTTCTGCTTAAGGCTCACTATGCATTTTAATAGCCTGTTTGCATCGAACACTCATCTTCATCATTTGGAGATTTATAAGTAGTTATGTGGTTTAGACGGTTTACTTTATCTTGTGCAGGAACATAGTTGTTTTTTGGTTCTATTATCATTTTATTTAGCTTAATTTATCTTCTTATTTATGGCAATGCCATGTTCACGTCCTTTTTCTTGACTGCTGTTTTTCCTGATTCTTATGGGGCTTTGGAAGGTTCACTATGGAATACGGTAAGCATAACAGATTTCCTAAACCTGATTCTGATTTCATGGGGGCAATCTTCGTGTGCAATAATCTTACAAAGAAGGAATGCTTTAAGAGGAAACTGTTTGGACTTCCTTCTGTGCATTCAGACCTTGTGAAGCAAATCAAAACTGGCATGATACTGTTTCTATTTGAGCCTGATGAGAGAAAACTTCATGGAATTTTCCAGGCTACTTCTGATGGTGCCATGAATATCGTGCCTAGAGCATTTTCCATTTCAAATAAGCGTTTCCCTGCTCAGGTATATTATCTACTATTGCATCCCCTTTTTGTGATGAGATGTATGTCTTAAACAAGATTCAACTCTTGCTTGATGATTGTTTCTCCTGCGTATTAATTGCTTTGGATTGCATGAGTAATTGGCTATGAAATTAAGGCTTTGTTTGAGATGGCTTTTTCTCTGCTTCTTCTTAAAGCAGCTTTTTAGTAGGAAAACATTAATTTTAGTACTAAAAAGTTGCTTTAAGAAGCATTATGAAAGTCATCCCAAACAAAACCTAAAGCTTTTCCTAAACAACGTTTGACTGTCTTTGATTGCATGTTGTATGTAGGTTCGTTTTGAAAGGCTTTGTGCTTGTAAGCCACTCTCTGAAAATGAGTTCAGGGAAGCCATCGAAGAAAATTATTTCACGGCCATTAAATTTTCCTTTGCATTGTTAGGTCCGCAGGTATGTCACCTTGGCTTCCATAGTTTTAAAGTAACTGTTTGGTACGTTGATTCCATATGATCAAGTAATAATTTTTTAGATTTTATTTGTCCTTTTTCATACCCACACATCTTATAGGTTTGTAGGTTGATTTGGCTGTTCTCTTCGAGAAGTTACTTGCCATATGATCAGCTTCCAAGAGGGTTACAGTGTGAATTCATGAAAATATTTGAGAATTCTAGTTTGGCTAGGACCAAGGTGATTGGAAATGAAAATTTACCGAAATTTGATGCAGCTGGATATACCATGGACAACAACATTCAGTCTACCAGAAATTCATTTTTACTTGGACCAAGCAAAAATCATTTGAAAAAACATAAAAATCATGAACAAACTGACATTACTTTGCAAAACCATGAACTTCGAGGGCAGCCGGAATTCTACCCTACCGTTTATCACACTGCCAATTTGCAACAACAAAATCAAATGCTTTCCACATCCTGTTATGATCTTTCCAGGGATGCCATTCCTGATATCCCTTCTACTCGTCGTAACTATGGTTCTTCAAGGTTTCTTTGTAAACCGCCTTCAGTTGCTTTAGGCTCGAACTTACTTGAACAAATGCTTACTTTCTCCAGAGGGAGTTCCCTAGATGCCCAAACACCTCACACAAGAAACCAATCATATACTTCTGCGTCTCACATAGAAATAAAAGACCATCCTTTGAGTAACAACTCTGGTATTGATTTGTCAAAATCCTCGGGTCTCTTTGATCCCTCTCAACTTACTTTACGTGCCCCTGAAGGCCATGCAAATTTTCATGATAGCTATAGTCTTTCCAACAATAAATTCTTGTGCTCATCACCAAACAGATTGCAGGCTATGGCCTCAGCTTCCCTCTGCTTAAGAAATACACGGTCCTATTCTGGACCAATTAAACTGGAAGATGACTCTTGGAATATACAAGATTGGTCTTCAGGTCCCGACTATATTCCTAATTCAAAAGGTGAAACTTCGGGTAACAATGGTTACATTCCTGTGCTTGAAGTTGACTTTGCTTGTGCCAAGGAAGCCTTTGATCTCCCATCTAGGAAAGAGAATTCGCCATTAGCATCGCAGTATGATTATCATTCTGGTTTTACTAGTGATATTAACAATACAGGCAATTGCAGCTTTGACTTTTCCTACAAAGCCAAAAAGAGTGTTCCAAAATCAAAATCCTTTCAGAAGAGGTGTAATGTATTCCAGCGTCTGTCTCGGCCACCTATAATAAATAAAAAAGTAAAAAAATTTAAATATCCTTCTTCACTTGATCGCATGGAGGCATTTTCTCATCAACAAGGGATTAAGGTGTGTGGAAAGCTAGCAAGTCTTGAGAGTGATGCACCATTGGATAATAATATAGCTGTGTTGGGATCTCTTGTTGAAATAAAACCTCCCCAAGTTCAGGTGCTTGATGTTGGAAATGGCTTTTCAATTCCGAATTTCAAGCGCAGAAGTGCTGTGAAACAGCTAAGTACTGGAGCAAGTGATTTTACTCCTGTAGATAAATGCAAGAAAAGGAAGTTAATAAGACCATCTTTCAGCGAAGGTGTTGGAAGTGTTGGACATTTGGGGCCTCTCTCAACCATTCTTGAAGATGACGCAGGCTTATCAAACACTGATTCTTTGACTGTAAATATTCATTGCAGTCAACAGATGTTAGATTCTGAATCTAAGAAAATTAATAACTATTGCCTTTTGCGTGATGAGAACATTGATGGAAATCCAAAGGAAAATTCGCATCCATTGACTCCGGACTTTATACCATTATCAGTTGAAGAAGAACACAAAGCCATTAATACTGCAAAGAATGGTATGGATTCAGATGTGAACCGTGTAGTTGTAAAAGTGGACGCTCCGGATTTTCCACTAGGAATTAGATGCAAAACAACGTCACCTGATTTAGTGGATTTGCCTAACTACCAATGCTAGCTCACATGATTTTGCTTTTCAAGCAAGAGCGAGTTACAGCCAAAGATAAACACTCTTCTGAAGGTTCTTATACTTGCAACAATATCAAGCTTTTTGAGGTTTTCATGTTCCTTGAAATTGAAATTGAAAACCTGGTTTTGTTTGAAAGTTTTCCTCTCAGAAAATCGAAATGGACCTTAACCTAAGACCAACATATTGTGAATGGCGCACATTGAGCGCCACATTGCCACGCGTGTACTGACTTTGCCCTTATGTTTTGCTAGTTTTTTGGCGCGGCAAAGTAAGTTGAGCGGTTCTTACTTTTTATCTTTTGGAGGGTATGAATTTATGTATCAGGAGATGGGAATTAGCGAGGGATTTGTTTCAGTTGAACCTTATGTTGTTTAAGTATAAAAAATAGATTACGCCGTTTATGTTTTTGTGCCATCAGTTCTGCTTATGGGTGTTGTTTTTGTATGAAGGAAATAGGTGGAGAAAATTATTCTGTGCTGAGATTGGATGCAGAATGTTGTTTGGAGATCAATCAAAATGTGTTATGTCTGCAGTATTGAGTTGCGGTATACCGAGCAAGGGGTGATTTGTCGCATTTTGATTGGTCTCCATGGAGGATGTTCGGTGTCCGCATAGAATAATTAATTCAATAGTAGGGGGCATTTTGATGCAGGAGTTTGATGAAATTCGGCTGGTGGAATTTGGATTATATTTTACCTAGCAGTGGTAGGAGCAGATCTTGCTGATTGTTGCCTGTACATGCTGAAGATTATGATATTTGATCCGATTTTTCTCTCACATTGCGACGCCAACTTTTGTTGAAAGACACCATAAGAGGCTCTGAAAAGAGTAACGTATACTTTTAAGTTTGAGCAAAAATCGTCATTCGAAGATTACACAAAAAAATCTAAAAATCAAATAAGATTTTGGCTTCGTTTGGGGTGACTTACTTAAAGCTTTTTAAAACAAATTTTTAGTATAAAAATTTTAATTTTTAAACAAAAAAATTATTTTAAGAAGCAATTAAAAAGCTATTACAAATGAAGCCTAGGATGACTTTTTTACTGTGTGAAGTTATTTTTTATATAAAATTTTTAATTATTTATAAAAAAGTTGTTTTAAGAAGCAATGGAAAGTTGTGAATCTCACCTATGCTTTTGTTGTATAAAAATAAAAATCTTAGAAATTTTTTTTTTGAAATTTATAATTATACTATGCTATATGCACTTGATGATCTTTAACAAATAGGCTTGTGATAGTTTTTTTTTTAAATTATTTTTTAAAGTGCTTTTTATTATAAATATTTTTGTATTGAAATGTTTTAAGCAGTAAGAAAGTGATCTTAATTCTTAAATGAAGCCTAAGGATAGGTTTTAACTTAGCGTAACAATAAGTATTATCTTAACAATTCTCGTAACAATTCTACCTGTAAGGCTGTAAATTTCCTAAATTATCCGTCGTTTACCGTACCATTATTTTCTCTTTTGTTTATTCCTTGAAATGCGTGATTATTCAATATACATTTCTCAACTTATTAAGACTGGTTTGAGCTATTATCTCCTTTACAATCATTTATTTGAATAAAAATATATTTTATTTTTGAGTATATCAAATGTCACAATATAAGATTTTGCCTTACAAATTTACACTTTAGCTCAAAAATTTATAAATGCAGCAGATATATAAGCTTCACACTATAGCTCCTTCTAACATAATTTAGGGATGCTTTTTTTACTATTTTTTTTAAAATATTTTAATACTAAAATTTAATTTTTGTATTAAAAAATTATTTTAAGAAGCAGTAAAAAATTCATTCTAAATGAAATTATAATAAAGAGGTGGTTGAGTTATTTGGCAATGTTCAAAGAAATAAGTTAAATTGCAAGTTCTCCACCTCTATGGTGTTCATAGATGTGGCCATGAAGCTTTAGAGCTTGCATGTGACTATACCATCAAACGAGTTCGGGATCACTTGGGTTGGGACCAATCAAAATATTAGAAAATATTTGATATCTTTTAAATAAGAGACAAAGGAAGACCAAGGTAGAATTGGTACAACAAATTTCATCCTTCTCCTAAGTATTCAAGAACTTGCCCTCTATTGGCGCCTAAAAAATTGAAAATACCTATGAGATCAAACCTCTCTCTAGGGACTTAAATTATATTTGGAGATTAGATTAGAGCTGAAAATCGCAATCCGCTCTCTCAAAGTACTTGGTACAACTCACGAAATTTTTTGACATGATGATCATGTAGAGAGAATTTGAGGGAGAAGAAGATAGGGGAAGCAAAAAAAGAAGATGGAAGCGTATTGCCTAAAGTGATTATATAACTTACGAAAGCATGACAGTGTGACACCATTTATACCAGTCATTTATTCATGAAGTTACTCACATTATCGAAAGTAACATCAACATCAAAATTAACAATAAACAGATGAACGGGGTATGCCTATTTCATTTTTATTAATTTGCGTACATCGCGAGTTTATATGTTTTCAATGGTGGAAAAAATAGAGTTTTTTTAAGCAGGGCTAATGGTTACCACATTCTCAAACTTGACAATAAGAGATGTGCTTGCTCTTCCCATAAGAGCCAAAGCCATAGGGTTGAAGATCGCCTTCTTGGGGAAATGACCCTAGTGAATAAAGAACGAAAGTATGAACTCAGTCTGGTGAATCGGATGTCCTACATAGAAGACAAATCCCTCTTTAAGAAAATAGCCTTGTTCTTTAAACTTTCCAACTCCAACTTGATGTTGGTAGCTACCCTATCCTATGTTATGTCAACAAGAACAATCAATGCCAAATGTGTCTCCCTCAAACCAATAAGTCTAATATTCTTAACCTCTCCAACAAGCTATAGCTTGATGACCCTTTAAGAAGTTCTCGATTATTCAAGATGGTAGTTAGTCTATAGAGAGAATAATGCCACCTTTAAAGCTTGAATGTCACTAACATATGAAGATCCTTCATTGGAAAGAGGGAGAGATTTCGACACTAAGAAGCTGACATTTAAATTGGACAACTTGATCATATGATGGATGATGACAATAAAACTTATGAAGGTGGCAAAATGAACATGTTGGGGATCCTAAACCATCATCTAAATCCCCAGTATCATCGATCTCATCCTCATTCATGAGCATGATTAAGCGGGAAAGAGAATTAATTTATCGATCATCTTCAATGAACATAACATAAGGAAATTACATCATCATCACCTAATTTCTTCGTCATTCTATCCACCATAAGTTTGGTAGAGTGAAACTGCTATGACCCATTTACTTGCAATGAAGGTCACTAATAATAGGAATCTCAAATAGAATTTTGTTCTTTGTTCTCTTAACTTTTTCGTATCACATGTATAATGAAGGATTCATGATGTTATTTTCAAGTCTATACCAGCTTCACAGTGCTTATTTCTTTGTATCAACATCAACACAACTTCCTGGTTGGAGACTCTCTTCGCACGATCCATTATTCTGAGAAAAAATGGAGTAAGGATTTCAAAGAAATGAATAAAGCTTTTAAGGGGTACGAAAGTTATTTATAATTTTTAAAACACAAATAAAGTTAAATATTGATTTTAGGATGCATCTTTGATATGTCAAACACATTTAGTATTTAATTCGTTTACTCTTTTTGTACCGACTTTTCAAAGATGTAAAACAATTGTGAAACTATATGTATATTCATAGGTGACCTATGGACCTACTTGAAGGCAACCACCCATATAAAAACGCATTACCACAAGATTAATTTTCCACAACTTGACAATTGAGAGTGATGAACATGAACTCACAAACCTAACAGTGACCACGAACTTTCCAACTTGGCAATGATCATGAACTTACCAACTCGTCAGATCACAAACTTGTCAGCTTGATAGTGATCATAAACTCGTTAGCTCGCAAAAAAATCTTGCTAAGGGTTTGCCCAAAAAGTTTGGTATCCCGCATTGACAACAACCAACAAACAGTATCCGCTAAACTAATGACATAACGACATCACACAGATCTTGATTCTAGTTGGCTAATAACACACAATCCTTTGTAATCCTTACAAAAAATCAAAGCATATTTTCTTATAAACGGGTTGCATGGCATGCCTAATAAAAAAGTTACAAAACCATTAAGCTATGTATTCCTTGTAATGTCAAATCTCTATTCTCTAAAGAGAGTTGAAAGGGAGGACAAATGACATCCCAACGATTGGGATTCAAAGGCTGTACATTTGAATAAATAAAAAAAATCATTCTCTCCACCCCCCCTCTTTCTATTAACTTCATAATCTATAATACTCAAAATTTGGTTCTTGCTTGCGAATCTTTTTCGACAATCCTTTATTAAATATATCAATGATATAAGTAGGTGAAATATAATTATTCTTATTCTTGAAAGATGCTTATAAGCTTCATATACAATCTCAACCTTATTCGAACAATTTATGCAACAATAAAATATATTTAAAAATTTTATGCTAAAATTTTAGATTTTTTTATACATCAAATATTATAATTGTCGCGGGCTAGAATATTCATGATGAGCGAGTAAGTAAAATTTTCGTCTTAGCAATGCACTGATATTCAGCACAAAAATAGATGATTTATGAGACGAGAGAGAGAGAGAGAGAGAGAGAGAGAGAGAGAGTGTCACGACCCGACCCGATCCGGGACAGATCCCGCTCGCACCGGGCCGCGACACGGAAAGCAAAACGGACGGACTGACCAGGATCTGGCTTTGGAATTGGTTTCGGAACTGAATCTTCCAAATCATTGGAACTCAAAAACAACAACACAGACAGACACAGAGCTACTATGAATCGTCAATTGCAGCATAACACAAGATCTATATTTTTCTTTCTTTTCCTCAAAACAATCATCTACAAATACAGTGCATGACTGACAGAAAGAAACAGAGCAGAAAGAGCCATAACTGTACAAAAATCAAAAGAACAAAATACTTATACTAATCAGACTCTGAAATCTAATCCTGGACTTCCTTCCCTTTCCCAGAACCTGAAAAACCACCAGAAAACAAGAGTGAGCTCAACAGCTCAGCAAAGCAACAAACCTCCAATCAAAATTCTCAGAATCCAAAACCAAACACATCGAATCAAATCCAGAACGGAATTCAGAACAGAATCGGACAGATATCAGAATCTTCGTACAGAAATCAGAATCGGACAGTTCATAATAAAACAGATCAAATCAGAACAGATACGGACGGATATCAACTCAGAATGTCTTACAGAAACGAATCAGAACGGAACAAATCAGAAATCGAAACAGAACAGATCAAATCAGATATCAGATATATAATTAATAGCTAAACTAAACTAAACAGAATCACTACGGATTCTGACCCTTATGTCTCCCTTGTGCTCACGGCACCAGAACAGATGTGCTTGTAGCACCAGAATATATATAAATATGTGCTTATTATAGCACCTAAACAGATTTCATCGGATCCGGAACAGAACAGATATTTCTCCAGCTTGAGCTCATTTCTGAATAATTAATAGCTAAGATTCCCTGACACTTACTGAATCTCATAGGATCCAGACCCCTTATAGCTCCCTTTGTATAGCATATACGTATAGCATATCAAATCAGAAGAAATCCGGACAAATCAGAAATTACCCAAAAATCGGGCAGCATAACGGCAGCGTACGAAATTCACCCAAAATTTCTAAAAATCATAATTAACCAAATTACAACAGAATGTAGACAACAACATTTCAGAACATTTATTCTACTGCATAGATAATTTTCAATTTCACAGAAAAATGCAGTCGACTAAAAACACCGCCGAATTAAAAATACCCGGACAGAAATCTTCAGAAAATAACCAAAATGTGCACACTCGGCACGTCAACGATATACAAAAAGTTACGCGGTAAAAACTAAGCCAGTCGGAAAATACGGACGAAAATCATTAATAAAAACGAAATCCGGACAGAAAATACCGTCAACAGCGACGGTTCTGAAAATTGAGAAAGTCGGATTGTGCCTTACCTTGCGTACAGCAAAATCCTCAACAGTCTCGACGAACGAAAACGGACCCGCGGCTTCCCGAAATCAACTTTTTCTTTTTCTCTTTTTCTTCCTCTCTCCTCGGATCAAAATCTGATATTTTATAAAATTTTCTCTCTCCTCAAAATGACTCATTTCCCCTTTAAAATACTCTGATCGTCCTGGACGATCGCACTTCGTCCCGGTACGATATGGGCTCTGGAAAATTCTCGTCCAAACGAAATCAATTATCGTCTCAGGACGACTTGGGCTCTGGAAAATTTTCGTCCAGACGATCCAACATTTCGTCCAGGACGAACTGCTCAATTTCACAATTCTGAACAAACCTGTACCGATCGTCCCGGACGAACCTGGAGCAGAACTGATATTACAGAGAGAGAGAGAGAGAGAGAGAGAGAGAGAGAGAGAGAGAGAGAGAGAGAGAGAGAGAGAGAGAGAGAGAGAGAGAGAGAGAGAGAGGGTAGTAAAACACCGTATCTTTTTTACGTGAAAAACATGAGGTAGGAAAAACCATGGGGCCTCACCTAAGTGAAAATATTCAACTAAATTTGAGTGAACTACAAAGGTTGACCCCTCCCTTGACTTAAAGGCGATGGAATTACAATAATTTGGAGAGTTGGGCGAAGGTTTGGTGACGATTGGGCGGATGTCCGATGTCATCCAGACGAAAGTTTGACGAACAGATGAACAATGATCTGACAATGGTCAAGCGGAACTCCAACTACAGGCGGTGATCTGACGATGGTTGGGAGGAAGTCTGGTGGCAGTCGGCGGTCCGAAGACGATCAACGAAGGTTTGCCAGAGGGCTAGCCTTATAGTTCTATCCAATCTCCAGCTAAATGTCTCCCTCATTTAGAAATTGGGGGTTTATTTATAATTTTTGTAAGTGACACATCCTGTAAATATGGAGAAAATTCAGGACAGGTTTGCAGTGCTCCGTCGGATGGCCCGTATTGATTCATCCGATCATAGATCATTTTTCATGTGTTAAGTGCATTAATGATGTCAAAATTCAGTGATCTTGGGCTTGTTGATTTGTCTCGCTGAGCTGCTTGATTTGACTATAAGCGTGACATATTTAAATATAATTTTTTATCCAATTAATACTTTGAACCTTCCAAATATGCTTCAGTCTCTTGATACAGACCCATTTGGGATCGGATCAAATCGATTTGGGTGTCGTTGGGTTCTTCTCTTTAAGATGTTCTTTTTGACTGTAAATTTGCTAAAATTGGAGTTTGATGGTCCCAAATTTAATTTAGAAAGTTTTCAACTTGTATATGCCTTGAGATCCGTGTTGGATCAAGTCGATTTTTGGTGATTTATAAAAAAACAACAAAATTACAAAAAATATTAGTACCAAATTTCCATACATCAAAATTATTTTAAAGTATTTTAACATTTCAACAGCGAATACCGGTTTATTTATAGAATAAATATCTTAATCTAACAAAATAAATTGTAAATAATTCTACAAATGTTTTTAGAAGAAGTTCTAAAATTTAGAAGTTATATGTAGAGCATCTTAGTATAAAAATTTTGTGTACAATGATTTCTTAAATTATTTATTAAAATCATATAAAAAACATATCAAACATTCTTTCAAAAGATTAATATGCTGATTAAGGCTTCGTTTGGGACAACTTTCTTACTGCTTTGTAAAATTGTTGTAAAAAAAATAACTTTTTAAAGCTGTGAAAAAGAAGTGGCCAAACAAAATTTGTTATTGTAGTATGAAAAGTAAAGCAAAAAAGAAAGCTATTCCAAACGAAGCCTGAGATTAGCTCGTTTAAGAAGGCAATCTAGTGAATTTAACCAGTGCAATGTTCAATAACCTTATTGAATTGCAATTCAAAGGCAAGAAAATATTATTTATATGAGATTAATTCGATACATGTCTAATACTTGATGGACTGGTCATAAGACATAATATGTAATGAATGACACATGATTTATAATTATCATATTAGCTAAATGGCATAACAAGATGGTCATGATAATGATAAAAAATGAGGTCACTTGTATAGTTAAATCTTGCTAGCTTTTTATAATTGAATTATTTAGTTATTGATGTGTTATGTCTAATATGAAATTGCTTATTGACATGTTAAATTAGGGGTGTCAATTTTTGGAATTGCGTCCTCCCACCTAACGTAGAGCTACATCAGGTAGCCTATGATATGTCGTCACGTGCACTTACTCTTGACCGCGCGGCCCAACGACCCGACTCTGACCGAATTCGGGATTATTATGTTCGCGTATTGCTCGGTATTGCTAGGTATTACTCGATATTGCTTAACAATAACAAGAGATATCGCTCTATGAAGACCAATACTGAGCAATACCGAGTAATACCTAAAAGAACTCGGTATTGCTCGGCATTGCTCGATATTTCTCGGTATTTCTCTTCACATAATAATATTTTTCATTTTTGTTGAGCAAAATCGACCAATACCTAGTAATACCGAGCTTCGCAAACTCTCAGGTCCGTTACTGGTCGGGTCGTCGGGCTGCGCGGTCAAGAGTAAGTGCACGTGGCGACATATCATAGGCTGAAAGTTCGTTAGGGATGTTAGGCCCTATATGAACTAGTCCCAAAGCTAATCAAGAGATGTGAATTGGAAAAACTTTAAAATCAAAGTTAAAACTCAAACCAAAATCACCACAAATAAATTAACGATGCAGAAATTAAAGTGCGAAAATAATAAAGAAAGAACACACCAATTTTATAGTGGTTCGGTCAAACATTGACCTACGTCCACTCCTTTGAGGCACCCCCAAGTATTGCACTAAACTAGTGTCTCTCCTTTAGCCCCCACGGCTAGGCGGAGAAGCCCTTACAAAATCACTTCCACCTTCCCCGGTGCGGCGGAGTCGCCGGGTCCTTTGACATCAAAGAGATCTTCTTTTTTGGTGAGCTTTCCTCGAGACGAGCCTTGAATCCGACGGTATTAAGATGCATGCTTGCCGGAGCAACTGTGTGGAATCCCCCTCCACACTCCCTTGAGCCCCCACTCACAGGATCTTCTCCCTCTCAAACTTCACCCGTTCCTCACTCCCTTTCAAGCTCTCTCTTCAAGTCTCCCCCAAAAGAACGAAGCTCCAATGGCTACCAAAGACACTTACAAAAGTTGCCATGCCATAGCTTAAATAGAAGCTCTCAAAACGAGCTTATTAATGCAAGTTGCCGACATTATCGTCCAGGACGATAGGTATATCGTCCTGTACGATCAGTACAAATTAAGCTCATTAGCCCGGGACGATATGAGACGATCAGAAGAAACTTGGTTACATCGTCCTGGCCGATCTCACAATCGTCTTGGACGATTAGTTTAAAAACAGTTCAATCGTCATGATCATTGCCCTGAATAGAGTCTAGCCGATGTAAATCGTCTTGGATATCGTCCTGGCCGATCCTATGATCGTCCCGGCCAATCTGATCGTATCAATCAGCCATTAATTCTTTCCAAAGATACTAGATCATTTTAGGCATAATTGAGTTAGATCGTCCTGGATGATGGGTGTATCGTTCTGGCCGATTTCTTAAAAGATATAATGCCTAATCTGATCATGGCGGCTGATTCTTTCTTAATTGAACATATCATCCTGGCCGATACAAGTATCGTCCAGGCCGATCAGTTTATGACGGTTGCCTTAATGAGGATGCCCTAATTAAGGTTTTTGATTTTGGACAGATCGTCCAGGCCGATATTACTATCGTCCCGGACGATGTTACCAAAAACAGAAATCATATAGGGAAAAAGAGAATTTCTACCAAGTTACAAAACATCAGGAGCCACACCAAAAATAATAGACTCAAGAAAGGAAAAATATACAAACTGACTCAATCCTAGTCTACCCAATCTTGAGCTGGTTCCAAGTTGCAGTCTGATCGTGTGGACCTGAAACGTTAGTATAAAAAGGCAATCGTATAGAAATAAGAAATGTTTGCTATCATCAAAAACATAAACCATAGATCCGTAACATAGGCTACCTGATGTAACTCTACGTTAGGTGGGAGGACGCAATAAAATTGATACGATCAGAAACACGACCTGAAACCGACCCTGAAAAATCCGGGTTAGGGTCAACCTGGACCAGAAACGGGTCGGGTTCAGATTCAACAAATCAATCCGTTATAAAAAACAGGTCGGGTTTGGGTTGACCCAGCAACTCGAAAATGACCCGAAATTGGCACGAAAACTCCTATTTGACTCGGAAACTCGAGATTGACCTGTTTTTGACCCGATTTTGACCCAAAAATCAAAGATTGACCCGATTTTGACCCGAAAACTAGCAATTTTAGGTCAACTTCGGGTCAGGTTGACCCGGACCCAAACATTCGGGTCTGGAAACCTGACCCGTTTTTTAAAACGGACCGGGTTCGGGTTGACCCGAACTGTGCCGGGTCAGTTCCGGGTTCGACTCGAACCCGACCCAAGGACCCGAATTAACACCCCTATGTTAAATATACATTGATAACTTGTTGTATTATACTTTATCTTGGCTATTAATTTTTTTATGATAATGTCTCCTATTATATCATATTTTATGGATGCCATCAAGTGGAGGCACATGAAAGACTACTTGATAATGTGTTTGCAAATGAAAGACTAATGTGCCATCTATGCTTCTTTGATTCTCATAATTGATGACAATTATATAATATATATTATGTATATTATATCAACTTCACAATGATGTATAACTGGTTTATGATTTTTAAGGTACTTACTATTTTATTTATTTTGTTATGAATAATTATGATAATGTAGTTGCTCTATTGATTATTAGTTTTATAGGAATAATTATCAATGTGAAATGTTATATGAACAGCGTAAACTCCAATCTACTTATTTCTCTAACCCTTTGAACAATCAAACCCCAAGTTATCTAATTTAAAATTTTATGCTAAATAGAAGCAAAAACTCTTAGGACTATCAAAATATAAAGGGCTCTCCCATTCTTTCCATCTATGCATATTTATTTCTTTTTTTTTTAAATCTTGCTTAAAATATTTTTTATTCACAAAATATGATTTTAAATTTTTAGAGAATTACATGCATAATATTTAAAATTTATCAATTTATAAAATTACTACTCATATCGCTATCAAATCCTTAGAAATTTGATTAAAATTTAAAAATATATTATTATTTTTTAAAATTTGATTATTATTTAATAATTTGAATATTAGATATAAGAAGATATTAATTTTATAAATAATAAAAATTTAAGTCTTATTGATTTAACTCTTGTATAATAGGCCTTCCCCTTTGGCGACTTGGATTTTCAAATACTATTCCTCTCCTTGGAAACCTCATTCCAAGGCTACTGCCTTTTGGAAATCTATCTGTTTTACTGCCTCTTCTACTAAAGCTCGCTGGACTTTTAAGATTTCCCCTTCCTCTCCCTGCTCTTTCATTTGGGATGCCTGGTGCAACACTCATTGTTTGGTGGAATTATGCCCGAAATTAGCTAATTTTGAGGACCATGCCGTTAGCAATTTCATCTCACCTGGTGGGGAATGGATCATTCCCGTTCCTTTTTCTGCTGTGATTCAAAATGAAATCTACAGGGTCATTATTTGGGAGGAGAACTCTGATTGCATTGCCTGGGCTAATTCGGGTAAATTTCTTTTCAAAAACTTGGTCTTTGATTATTATATCTCTGTTCCTGATTGTAACTGGATGAATTTCATATGGCACAAAAGACATTCTCTGCGTTTCTCACTGTTTACCTGGTTAGCTTGGGTGGGAGGGCTTAAAACTGCTGAGGAACTCAAATGTAGGAACATTATCATGGATTCGTCTTGCCCTTTATGTTCAGCTGGTGCTGAGAGTGTTAATCATTTTTTTTTCGATTGCAATTATACTCACTCTATCATCATCACGCTCATTCCGGAGGTTGCTTCTTTTTACCTTAGACCAAACTTGCTGCAGACATTCGATTAGGTTAATGACCACCCCACCCTATCTTCCCAGCACAAATACATCCTCTTCATCACCATATGTTGCACTGTTTACTATACTTGGCGAGAAAGGAATGAGAGGAGGTTTGCTTCCTCTGCCTCTAGTGTTTCGACTACTAAAATCAAGATTAAGAATGCCATTTTATGTAAAATTTCTAAATGGTGTGATGATGAAATTCTGCGGAGATTTACGAATTAGCTGCTCTGTTTTCTGGTGGTGGCATTGGCATTGGGACACTTGCTGCTGCAGTCGATGCTTGTTTTATAGATCGGATGTCACCTGCTATCATTTACTCTACAGACCGGATGTCACCTGTTATCATTTTCTGGTCTTCCTGGACAATGATGAACTCCCTTTTTTCCCTTGGATGGCCTATGGAGCAACCAGGGAATAGCTGCTTCGATCGTTCTTTTAATTATTCTGAGTCCAGGTTTTCTTTGACCTGGGAGTTTTTTCGGGAGTACAAAGACTATTTTTTATCAGATTAAGCTGATGTATTTTGTGGGGCCTCTCCCGTTTTCACTTCTGCCATTTTGTTTTGTTAGGCAGATTTTCTTTTTGGTATAGTTCCTGTTTTGTTCTGTTCAGCAGCTGGAGCTGTTAGGTTTTTGTTGACATCTACTGGAAGGTTGTGGTGGATGTCAATATTTACAGTTTTCTTTTACAGTTAATGCAATATTTGGATTACGGTCCCTAATTTTCTCAAAAAAAAAAAAAAAAAAAAAAAAATTAAAAAATAAAAAACTCTTGTGATTAATAAAGTTTGTCGTTTTCCGCCGTGCTACGGCGTCGATCTGCAGACGGTCAAACCGGCAATCGTCCTTCGTGATTTTAACCAACTCCTCCGCTGGATTTCTCCCGGAAGATGAAAGGCGCGGTTCCGTATTCCAACTTCCATTTCGTTAGCGTCTTAACCTTTCCTTTCCTCTCCTCTCTCCGGGATACAAGTTCGAAACCCTAGACTGATCGGTTTCTTGGTCACGTTTCACTTGATCTCTGTCTCCTCCTCTTCGTTCTGTATTAGGGATTAGCTGGTAGAGCTCGTTCAACTTGTTCTGGTTCTTTCTAGGGAGGCATTGTTTTCGGTGTATTTTTCTTTTGCTCGACACATGAAGATATCGAAATTGGAGGAGCTCATGCAGGCGATTGAGCTGTGGCTTAGGATTGTTAAGAAGCAGACACCCCTTGTGAATCCTAATCTTGATCCGGTTCTTTTGGTTCCTGGAATTGCTGGTTCGATTCTGCACGCGGTAGATGCTGATGGTAAACAGGAGAGAGTTTGGGTTCGGATCCTTGGTGCTGAGTCTGAATTCAGGGACAAACTCTGGTCGCGGTTTGATCCCGCTACGGGTAAAATCTTTTTCCGTTTATTTTAGAATGTGATGAAATGACTTTTGGGGGGCTTATTGACCTATATCATGCTGAAGTATCAACTATGTTCCCTTGTTCGTTTTCAGTTTTCATTACTACTTCAAAATTGTATGGAAAGGAATCTTTATCTTTTATTTGTGTAATGCACATTATACCTGGCATTTGTCTAATTTGGAAGGGCTGTTATCCCTTAATGTAATGAAACTTTTAATTTGGAGCATTACATTTGTTGCATGCTAGAATTTTTTAAATAGAGAAAGATATCTTGATCTCCTTGGTTATGAATAACTACTCATACATGATTAGAGAAGAAAAGCAAGTATGGGAAATGATTTTTTACATGAAAAAGCCACGAAAGTGAAAAACTACAACGCCTAGGTCAATCTAAACATCTTCCATCATTGGTAGATATAAATTACGAAGTGCCATCCTTGCCAAAGTTAGATATGATGTCAATATCAAACAATTGAAACTAGATTGATGCTATGTCAATATCAAACAATTGAAACTAGATTGATGCTAGTATCATCAACTTTTTATATGTTGTAAGGTTGATTACCATGTAAATTCTTCTACGAGATGGAAGGTGTCAGGACTAAAAGGAGGTGGACAAAGTGGCTCTAGAAGATCAAAGAGGCCATAGAGTATGGTGGGATTGCCCTCCTCATGGTGAAAGAAGCACAACCTTGGGGCATCATATGAGGCGGTGCTAAAAGGTTTAGGAGACCACTGAGGATCATTAAGATGATCTTTTTAGTATAGGCAAAGGCGGGTTGACCTTGGAGTGAGGTTGGTGTAATGTTAGAGAGGCCATTGAGGATGTCCAAGATGTTACCTCTCTTAGAGTTGAAGGAGGCATTACTTGAAGGCTATGTATGAAGTGGCCAAGGAAGATTGTAGAGGACGCCAAGAATGGTTGGGTAGGTTTTACTCTTGAAAGTGAAAGCAACATGACCTATCAAGAGGCCATTGATGACGGCCAAGATGATCCTTCTCTTTTAGGTAAAGGTTGTAGATAAAGTGAAGTAGGTAGATTGTCAAGGCCGTTGAGGATGGTTAGGTTGGTCCTGTTGGATGTGATGGCGGTATGCAAAGCAATCCTAAAAGGACGTGGAGGCCATTGAGGATAACCCGGTAGTTCTTCATGAAGGTGAAGGCAATGCAACTTAAATGAAGCAGATAAAATGGCATTGAAAGGTCGTGGAGGCCATTGAGTAGGATTAATTATTTTGGTCCTTTTTGTGGAGGATGAGAAACTTTAGATTCAGAAATTCAAGAACAAAAGGAGGTGGAAAATAACTTTAGGTAGAGCTTAGATCTAATGTTCTTCTACAATTCTGAAATTTAGAATGTGCCAAATGAGTAAGATTGTTGTTATTTATAAATTTTGAGAGTTATATTTTGGTCCTTACTTGGAATATGCCAGATTATTTCTTATTTCTATATACAACCAACTAACTAGATCGTACTTTCCCATGGTAAAAAAGTGACTGGGATATCTATCCCTTGGTTTGGCTTGCCCCAGTTGGGGTAGCTAGAGGATGCTACTAGCAAAGATTCTGAACCAAATATACTATCCATCTATCTCACTCATGTCAACACCAAGAATCTATTGGAAGTGGATTTATCACAATTTTGATTGTTAGATTTATGGATGGTTTCGAGAAGATTCATGATCTAAATGGGTGGTTGCTAGAAAATGACAAAAATATGTCACAATTTTTGCATTAAAATGCTTGCCATATCGATAGTGACCATTCTCCACAAATGACTCATGAAATGGGGGTTTGTTGAGGTTGTTGGAACTTTGGGAAATCAAAAAGCTGCACAGAACTAGTTCGTGCAACTGCAATTCGACAGTACCAATGTGAGACTCACTATGAAGAGATTTCTAGGATGCACCCGCAGGTTTGGGGGGTGTGGACCTCTAGATGCCACACTTGAGGGAGCCAAATGGCCGGTTAGCACCAGGTAAGTTTATTTAATTATTTTAATGCCATTGGATTATTGTCATGAGACGGTTCTATTGGTGGTGATTTCACATTCTTTCAAGCTCATTTGGCTCTTTGAATGCTCTGAGATACATGCTTGTGCAAAAAAATGTAGCTGATCAATTAGGGATATTTACGACCCCAACAACATTTAACAAATAAATATCTGGATGGCATCTGTAGCTTAACTTATGCTCTTCTTTCTCTTGTCAAATATATTGATAAATTGTGTATGACAGTAACTTGTTTTTCGATGAAGACTTCAAACTGATTTGTATTTGAATTATTGTGAATGCTAACGAGCAGGGAAAACGATTTCTATTGATGAAAAGATAGATATTGTTGTTCCAGAGGACAGATATGGTCTCTATTCCATTGATGATCTGGATCCAGACATGGTAAGAATCGAACGAACTATTCTTTGAGTACCAACTGCAATATTTTCTAAATTGATTTGCCTTATTTTCATAGCTTTGTATGTTCATTATGTGACATCAAATCCTGCGGATATACTTTTTTATGGTTCTAAATCCCAGCTGAGTAGATTGTCATAAAAAATGGTACTGTTATCTATAAGCGCTTCCACAAAATTGAGTGCTTAGCCCAATCATGCTTTCTTGGCTGCTACTATGGGCTTATCTGGTTCACTATTTTCCAGATTACGGCTTTTGTAAGTAGTATTGCTGTTTACATAGCTGTGTTATTTACATAACTGCATGTGTTATCTAGCAAAGGCAGTATGTTTGGTTCAGTGCTATATTGCATAGTGCAATGCTATGTAGAAATCAATGAACGTTATGACTTTTATTTTTCATTTAATTTCTTTTGTTTATCAAGATTGATAAATTTTATATAACATCCAATTTCGCCAATGTTTAGATCATCTCAGTCAGACCGGTGAATGTTTTTCAAGTTATCTCAGCTCAGTGTGCAAAATATTATTAAACCAAATCCTTTTTATTATTGGTAAGAAATTATATTGAAAACAATGAACTAAACTACCCTTTAATTTGTGTTCTCTTAAAAAAATTGAATCTGCACCATCATCATAGTCACAATCAATGCTTGTGTTGGCGCTTGTTCTTTATCGTCTGTCTTGCTGCCCAGTTCAACTTATGGCAACATTTTGCTTCTCAATGTTACTTTTAGCTGTAGAAACTTTCTATATTCCATGCCTAACTGCCCAAAGTCCTCAAAAGATG
Source organism: Dendrobium nobile (assembly GCA_022539455.1). NCBI lineage: Eukaryota > Viridiplantae > Streptophyta > Magnoliopsida > Asparagales > Orchidaceae > Dendrobium > Dendrobium nobile. The sequence continues at coordinate 33,591,611 of CM039731.1, forward strand.
CATGGAATATGCGTGTGGTTTAATAACTATAATCTTTGGTTCAAGCTTTCTATATCATCTTGCAAACTTCATGGCTTTGCGGAAGCCTTCTGCTTTATATAAGTCAAGGGAAAGGTTGAACTTTTCTCTTTATTTAGTGGTTGTTTGGGATCTTTTCTTAATTTCTATTCTTACTTTTTGTTTTGTTTGAAACGGAGATATGTTATGCACTTCTCGTTTTTCAGAAACTTAAAAAAAAAGTAAACAAAATATGAGGATTTTGCTTTTGTTATGTGATAATAATTGTTTGTATTGATAAATTTTATAATATTATATGCTTTTGTATTTTTAATATTTATTATTATAAAATTCCTTTTCCTTTTTTTGATTTAATTTCTATATATTGATATCTTTCCCTTCTTTATATATGTAATATCAAGGCACAATTAGAGATTGCTTTCATTATTTGAGCTTAACAAAAGGAGAGGACTCTATTCCAAAATGAAGAACTCTCAAAATTTTGACATTTTTCATGTTTAAATATTCTCATACTTATTAAAGAAGTTTTAAACTAATCTTATCATCTACAAACATGCTATTCTAATATATATCATGTACTATATTATATTATATACTATTATAATAAAGGAATTATTTACTATATGCTATGTAGTAATGGCATGTAGATGGGATGGAAAATGAAAAAAATGGGATGGGTTATGAAAATGTTCTATATTGAAATGATGTTATATTGAAATGATGTCATCTCCAATTTGAGGTTTAAAATTCTAGAAAGAGTGGAAAAACATCTCAAATTTTGAATTTTTGGAATAAAATAAGTTTTGAAAATAGAGCCAAAGAATGGTCTTCACTCAAGATGTGGTTGAGTTAATAACATTTTTCAAATCATTTTCAAGCACGTTATATTAGAATTCGAAGAGATCATTATTATATTTCTAATATCATTTTTCCTGTTTATTGACTTACATTTCTCTTGCATTTAATACTATAGCTTTTTAACATTTCAATAAAGTTATTTTATATATAAAATACGTTTTATATGAATTTATTAAGTATTTATTTCATAATTGTTTGAAAAAGGTGCAAAGCAATAGATAAAAAAATTAACATAATATTTTTATGACTTTTAATATGGTTTTAATTGTTTGGGATGAATGCCAATATCAATAATAAAAGTGGCTTTATTGTCCAATTGAACTGTTATTCCATATAATGAAATTAATGAATGCAAAAATTTGTTTTATCAACTTCTTGATTATCTTATCTGCTTATGCATTGCAGGGTTCTTTCTTGTTGTAAATAATGTCATACTTGCTTGGCGGTCGCCTGAATTATGTTATTCTCCAAAGGCTAAAGTTTGAATCCTAATTGATGTGAAACAACCAAAAATTTTTGGAAATAATAAAATTATTGCCAGTTCGCTACTTTAAGATTAATGAATCGTAAGAAATAGCTTTAAGAATTATCTTTTGAAATTTTGCTCAGGCATGCAGTTACACTTTTAAGAGAACAGATCACTTTAAAACAAAATCAAGAAATTCAATAAGGCAAGATGTACTGGTAATAATAATCCACAGGTTAATATCAAGAGCTTTCACTTGAGTTTCCCTTTTTCACTCACGCTTTCTAAGGGGCTTCATCGGAGGGAGACCTTTAGCAAACTAAGCGATGCCACTAGGAGGGTGACGACGCCAATGGTCTTGATCCACGGGAGAGTAGCTGAAGGAGGCACCAGTGGTCGTCCGATGAGCTGCCATTGTCCTGATGGTCGCTGCTCGTCGATCGTCTCGGTGAGGTGATAGAGTATGCGATCTACGTAGTCTTCGACGGAAGCATCGAATTCCCAATCGGGATCAAAGAAGGGTGACTGAAGGATTTCGATTTGTCCTTGAGAGTTGTAGAAAAATCCATGAACGACCTCAGGATCCGCCATCCAAGAACATGGACGTATTAGTGATTAAGAACCGCGGAGGAGCCGGCGGTGAGCGAAGAGAGAGGGAGGAGGGTCGGCGAGTTGGAGAAGTCGGGTGGAGGAAGGGGCCGGCTAGGGTTAGGAAAGGTTGGGATCTTCGGGTATAGGAGGAGGGGCGGCTAGGTTAGGATTATTTGGACTAATTTTTAATTACCAAGGAAGGTAATTAAAATCAGCAAATTAATGAAAAGGGGAGGGAAATTAGAATTCAAAAGAATTCCCAATTGGGTCAAGGGAGGGCTGGCGACATGCTTGGGAGGAGGGGATTGAGGGGAATTTAAAGGTTTCCTAAAGCATGAATCTAATTTAGGAATATATTAATCCAATCAAATCTAATTTAAAATTAAATTAGACCCAATTAGGAGACTTCTTATTTTCGATTTAACTAATTTAGGAAATAATTCAAATTCAAATTCAAATTTGAATTTCAAACTTAATGACTTCTTTCCTAAATTAATTGGGACAGTTTAGGTAACCATTAATGATGATTGAAATCATTATTAAGAGGGATAAGGGTAATTGGGGGGCTGGCGGTGGCTTGGGAAAAGGAGAGGCTGGCTGGGTGTTGGCTTAGCCGTCGGCTGGGGTGGGGGAAAGAGGATGGGGATTCACGATAAGGTTGTTTGGAGGATGACCGGTGGGTAGAGCAAGGGGAGGGGTGGGCCGGCGATGAGGTGAGGTGCAAGAGCGGCCGGCAACTTAACATAAGGAGAGGAGATGAGCCACATGCCGGGGACTCTTCCGCCGACTGGTGGATGTTGCTTTGCCCACACCTTGGGACTTCACCACTCAAGAACTCTCAAGCTCAGAAGGAAATCATAAATTTTATTCATCAATCATTAAAAAACCAATAAAAAGACTATGGCCACTATATAGAGGCCTCAACAACGAAGAAATATCAAAGACACATATGCCCTTCGGGCTACAACTCACTAAACTCCCTTGTAGGGGTATAAAGGTCAACTAAAAATAATAATAATAACAATACTAATACAATAAAATAAAAGAACTCATAAATAGATGCTCCTGATCGTGGCCATCGATCTGCGATGTCTCCTGTGATAGACGTGCTGAAATCTTCTACTGATGTCCTCATCACTAATGGTAGCAGAAAACCAATTACTCATTTTGAAAATTACAAAACATATTTTTTAATTAAAAAAAAGCCAATTTATTAAAAAAATAAATAAAATGAAAGCAATTTAACAAGATTGTTCATTATCTTTGATTTGTTTTCCCCAAAAAAAAAAAACAAATGATCCCAAACAAACCTTAGATAAGAGTGTTCTATATATCAAAAAATGACTATTTGGTTATAGTTGTTATATATATATATATATATATATATATATATATATATATATATATATATTTATATAGGGTGGAAAATAAACTTCTAATAAGCAATATTGTAGTATAGGCTTTTAAACAGATGCTATATTCTTGAAAAAAACCGTATTATGCCAGAGAGGGAATGTTTGATTTAGTGACTGTTGTAATGTCATGCTATATTTATAAAAAATATCAATTTTTTATTCACAAATATTTTAAAATAACAATTGAAAAAAGACTGCCATCACTTATTTTACTAATATTACGGGCCTGTCAAATCAGGCAACATCTAACAATATGTCATTTGAAAAATCCTATCATTTTTTTTTATATATATGCATATACTTCTCTTATTATTACAACATCGAACCATATGCATAGTATTTGACAAGTGATACTGGTATCATAATAAGAGTGGCATCTCAATAACATTGAACCAGACAGTTTCTAAGTTAAATGCTATAATCCTGTCATAATCATTTTACTTGCAGATAATTGGAAGTGAATGTGTTTACTATTATCATGATATGATAGAAGAGATGTTAAAATGGGGATTCCAAGAGGGTAAAACCTTAATTGGCTTTGGATATGACTTTCGACAAAGTAATAGGTATGTGCTCTTTACCATGATAGTTAATATTTCTTATGTCTTCTAAAGATTCTCATGTTTGAAGGAAGAATTAGATTTTTGTGTAATTTCTTAGATCAAAATAACGTCTTAAATTCTGTTCCTTCCCAATGTTATTTTTGATCAGTAAAAATGTGTTGAAATGTTAATGTTTCTTTTATTTCTGGTGTATATAGATTTAACTTGGGATATATTTCTCAAATTTTTTTAATGTTTAATAACTCAATCAATTCTGTTGAGGCCAAATTCGTAAAGCAAAGAACAGAGGGAAGGATAACCACCTATTCTCTTTAAAATCATTAAAATTGTTGGTATATATGGTTTTCAATAACTTTATTGTCATTAAATTAGCTTTGATCATATACATTAAAATTTACTAAAGAGATATTTTGATGCATCTTGGAAGTAAAAACAACAAGTAGATAAGAAGAAAAGATGCATAAATCAAATATTAGGGCTGATTTTTCATTATATCTTCAACAAATACTAAAAGATACAATTGATCTACTATTTGAGAGATAGATTGACTCTCTACAAATCCTAGGCGTCGCTAGAAACAACTCCAAAGAAAAACTATAGTAAACACAATCATATCATGAAAATAAAGCCACCCAATTATCCCTAATATGAACCTTCATACTTCCCTCCCAAATCTTAATTCAAATAAGTCATCTTTTCATAAATAAACCTTTCCTAATTCCCTTCAATCAAATTAGCATCTTTCCCTAAATAAATTATTCCTATTTCTCTTCCGATCAAATCATCTATCTTTCCCTAAATAAACCTTTTCTAATTCCCTTACAATCAAATCTATCCTCTTTCCCTAAATAAATATTTCCTAATTAGTTCCCTCTTTATTTCTTCTCCTTACATAATGAATAATAGATCCCCTGAGCCCCACAAAGGCGTATCAATACTCCTCTCCCCAAAGAGACACCTTATATTATGCCCCATAATCTAATTTGAAAGAATTATTCTTTTATTTTTTAATTTACACAACCAAAGGTACCTAATTTATCAATATAAATATTAGAAAAAATAAAACTATTAATCAAAATATCAATATATACATATGTATTTATTTCACAAAAATTATGTACATTACTCATGAACTATACAATTATAACATATTCATTCTGCCATGAGTACAAAATAATAACTAAAATAACAAGAACTTGAACATGAAGGATCCTGATCAATCTCACACTTCTGCCCTCTTGCCATGTCATGAAATTATTTAACCATATATAATGAGCTCAAGAGCCCAACAAGTAACCAAATTCTACAACTAAACTCAAAACACATCAAATGAGCAATATGCATATCAGCGGTCAAATCATAACAATAATATTTATATGATTATGAATCTATGTAGAAATAGTAAAGCTTGCATGCAGTAGTAGTGGAATATGTAAACAGTAAAATAGTTAGTCAATAAAGCAGTACGGTGGAAAAATCAGTAAACAAGTATGAATGCTGAATCAATAAAATAGTATATTAGTAATATCAATTAGTAAATAAATCATATAAAACGAAAAAATCAAAGTATCGATAAAGATTGTCAGAATCATATCAATGAAGTAAAACCCTATAATGATGTACAATGCTATCCAATTATTCTATATCAATATCAAGTTAGCATCTTAATCACATGCTCAGTATATCACATGCTTAGCATATCACATGTTCATTATTAGTACACTGAATCAATAACAATAACGATAGCAGTGAATCAATAGTAGTATCAAACAATATCGATGTACATATTGGTAACAATGTCAGTACAGTATCATCAATAAAACTGGTAACAGTAATAGTAAAGTAATGAAGTAACAATAAATATCTACAATGACAACAAATCAATGCAATATCAATAAAGACGTACAATAACAATGAATATGTAACATGCATTTCAGTGGTCACACTTAAACAAATAAGAAGTACTTGCTATCACAATATTTTTTCAATAGTCGTTAATTAATAATCAGTAATTATTGACTCATTAAACAGAGTCATCACTCTTTGCCGGTCGACACATCAATAGAGGATAACACCCATTATAGTATTTAAAGGAAAGCCTGTCGGCCACTATCCTGTAAATGTTAATCAATCTTCAACCAATGAGTCAAACAGTCTTTATTTGGCGGCCACTATTCTTAATGGTTGTATTAACAATATGCTTAAATAAAAATATCCAATTTTTATGCAATATAAATCATACACAATTTAATAACTTTTATTTTATCTAGTGAAATTAAAAAATGTTATAGTCAAAATCTCCAGAATAATCAGTACGATATCATACAAAAGTTGTGTAGTAAAAGTTCAATAAATCCTAAAAGAAATAGTAAAATCAATTTTGAGAAGTCAATTGTCAAAATAAAAATCTTTTGAAAGTAGAGATATGATTTAAATCACGTACTTCGATCTAAACAATTTTTGCAAAAGTAGCAAAGCGATTCGAAGACAAAAAATGGAAATTGTCCTTTCTCTCTCCTTCACAAAAAAATAATTATAATTGTTTACAAGTACTGAAAAAGTAAAATGCTCTAGGCCTAACATTACAGTGCTATAGTTCAAACAAAAATTCAATTTTTTTTTCCATTTTTTATTATTTTCAAAAATTTGAATTGTTACACCTTATCCTCAAGGTGGATTGATGCGATCTGTCTCCTGATAATCTCGTATGGCTCCCATGTGGCTTCATTTGTCTTTCTCAATTGTGCATTCATGGCTTTGTTCTCCAGTCCTGGGCGATATTATATCTCAAAATCATATCCAAGTAACCTGGATAACCACCTCTGACGCTCCTTAGTCACCATCCTCTGCTCCAATTGAAACATCAGACTCCTCTGGTCTTTCTTGACGATAAAGTGTCACTCCAAAAATAGGGGCTACACTTCTGGATGGCTAAAACAATTGCCATCAATTCTCACTTGTATAAGGACTTGAGCCGAGCACTTAATTGAAATAGGCGATGGGCTGATTATTCTGCATGAGTAAGGCCCCTAGTCTATATCCTAATGCATCTGTCTCTTCCACAAATAGTCTACTGAAGTCAGGAAGTGCTAACACTGGCACGCAAGTCATCACTTTGTTCAATTGCTCGGAGGCATGTGTTGCTGCTTCCCCCCAATTGAAACTGCTCTTCTTTGGCTGCTCCGTCAGTGACCATACTATCGTACCATACCCTTCATAAACTTCCGATAGTACCCAGTGAGACCTAAGAACCCTCTCGTCTCCTTCAAGTTCTTTGGTAATGGCCAATCAAAACATAGCCTCAATCTTGGATTGGTCTGCTGTTACCTCTATTTTTTTATCACATGTCATTGGTACTCCACCTGTGACTGTATAAATGACCATTTTTCAGATTGGCATACAACCGGTGCTTCCTTAAAGTCTCTAGTACAGTCCTTAGGTGACCTAGATGCTTTGCCACCATTCTTTCTCACTAGTAGAATTGAGCTAGAAAATGGGTTCACATTATAACAGCCAAAACTCTTAACTATTGAGATATTGTCCGCTTTGGCCTAAGATCTCACAGTTTTGTCTTGTTGGTGTAACTTTTTAGTAGGTCACCTATCTCAGAATTGCTCTTGTGATAAGCATGCTTAACTACGGAGTTTCTTAATAAAATTTTAACTATTCCACAAAAATGCGCCTCGATGTTTAAGAATTTAGCTTTCTTTAACTTAAAGGGTTTCACATTTTGGGTGATCCCTTTTTCCCTGAACTGGTTGAATTCCTTTACAACACTATGTCAAAGTTTCCTAAGCCTGCACTGTGCCGAATTCTTCAATGCAGCACTGTGCCAAACTCCCTTTGCCTGCACTGTGTCGAACATTCTACAGTGGCTATTTGCATGAATTTCGAACAAAGTATAGAGGAGAGGACCCCACGCTATAATTGCTCTCATCCTCATACACCCTAAAGGAAGCATCAATTCATAACATTAAGTAAAAATTAATTTATTTTACTATGAATTATAATTAATAAGTATTAATTAAACTTATTTAATTTTAAAAGAAATAATGGGTTGAATTTAGATTACCTGAAATTTTTGTTATTACAGTAAATATCCCTCCTTATTAGAATTTCATCTTAGAAATTCTACTTTTCATACTTCCTCAAATAGAAAAGGAAATTTTTGCTTCATATCTGTCTCTTTTTCCTATGTAACATTCTTCACTGATCTGTGCTTCTATTGAACTTTTACAAAAGGAATTATTCTGCTTCTCAGTTTACGAACATCCCTTTCTAATATCCTTTCAGGTTCTTCAACTTATGTCAAATCCTTTTGAAGCTTAATTTCATTTTGCGGAACTCTTTGATTTTTATTTGTAACCCATTTTCTGAGCATTGATACATGAAAAATATTATGCATATCAGACATGTTTGCAAGTAATGCTAACTTGGAAGCAACTTTTCTCATTCTTTCAATGATCTCAAATGGACCAATATATCTTGGATTGAGTTTTCCGCCTTGGCCAAATCTTGCAACACCCTTCATTGGTCTTACATTTAAGAATACAAAATCTCCTACTTCAAATTCTATCATTTTATACTTGGGATCATTGTATTTCTACTGACGGTCTTGAGCTGCTTTTAATCTGTCTCTAATTAATCTGACCTTGGGGGTGGTCATTTGTATTTCATTCTATTGAGAAATTTCTTAAGTAGGGGTATCTACATTAGATTTGTGATTCAGGGTAGAGGTTGTTAATGTGTAGAGGGGTTTTCATGCATGCTTAACCTAGGGGTGGATACATTAACAATGGGTATAACAGTGTTGAAAGTACTTTGCAGGAGCAGGAGCAAATGTAAAATGCGGATTTAGAAAGCTAACCCAATAATAGTTGGGATAAGGCTCGTGATAATAATAATGTTAGCAAAGGGGAGGATGGAAGTTGCATGAAATATGGAAGAAGTACATTTAGGTTAATTGTCCATACCTACAATGACTTGGATGTTGATTTTGCATTACAGGTGAGAGGATGGTTAGGGTCAATAGAAATATGGTTAGAAAGTTGAAGTTTCATGGTGAGAAAAAGTTGCTTTTGTGTCTTTCAGTGCGTGTCATTGCTCGTAAATGTTGAGAATTAAATCACAAGGTCGACTGCAATAGTTATTAAAGGTGACGATCTTGAGATTGAACGATGGAATTTAGCAACTGAGAATAAAATAAGGCAGTTCTTTCTCTTCTGCATGAAAACGAGCCATACAATTGTTCGTGTTGCTTAACCTCAAAAAGCTGGCCTTTTATTGTACAAATTACATGATGGCAAGCAAACCAGCTGAATTTTATAGCATGATCTTATTTTAGGATTTGGTTTGGAACATGAAATGTCAATCTTGATTGTGGCAAAGACTTTATCCTAGCTAGAGGTGTCAATTTCGGGTCACGGGTCGGGTTCGGGTCGAACCCGAAACTGACCCGACACTATTCGGGTCAACTCGACCCGACCCGTTTTTGCAAACGGGTCGGTTTTTTGGACCTGAACCCGACCCACTTAGGGTCTGGTTCAACCCGACACGACCATCGGGTCTAGTTCAACCCGACACGACCCAAATAACCCGAGACCATGAAAAAAATACTAGTTTTTGGGTCAAAAAACGGGTCAATCTCTGCTTTTCGGGTAAAAAATGGGTCAATCTCGGGCTGCGGGGTCAAAAATGGGGTTTCGGGTAAAAAAAAGGGGTCAATTTCGGGACAAAGGGTTAACCCGAACCCGACCAGATTTTTGAAACGGGTCGAATTGTTGAACCCAAACCCGACCCATTTCGGGTTTGGGTTGACCCTAACCCGAAATTTTCCGGTCGGATTCGAGTCAGGTTTTTGGGTCGTGTCAAATATTGACACCCCTGATCCTAGCTGAGACCAATTTGATCAAACTCATTTTTGTTCCATGATATAGTGTACAAGTTGTACGTGGCATTCCAAATATCATATTCATGTGCATGTATCCACGCTTAGTATAATGCATATAGTTTTCTTTTTTTATGTTTATTTTTCTTGATCAGATAAAGGTATTGATAGCATGTTCTGAATGCCAACCATGGAACGGCTTTATAATGTTTTGTAAGAACTTTACTGGATATATCAGTTGTATCCTTTTTTGTTCAGGCTTCAGGAAACTCTTGATAGATTTTCTGCCAAATTAGAGTCCATATTCAATTCATCTGGAGGAAGGAAATTGAATCTTGTAACTCATTCCATGGGTGGCCTGTTGGCAAAATGCTTTCTAAGTTTGCATGCTGACGTGAGTGTTCTATCTTCAAGCAAATTAAATATGACTTCCTGATTTTTTGTTTAACTGTCTTTCTATCTTTGAGGTTTTTTTTTTTTCTCTCTTGATGTTTCCTTTTGAATGAGTACTAACCTTTCAAACTAATGTAATACTGCATAGGTTTTTGAGAAATATGTTCAAAACTGGATAGCAATTGCCGCACCATTTCAAGGTAACGTGCCTACAAAGAAGTATTACATTTGTTAGCTAGTTAACTAATTAGTTTGAATCAGGATAGGCTATGGAAATTGTTATAGAACTGCAGTCCAAAGTTCCTTTGTGTTATTCAATAAGTATTGTGATATTGATAATGAAAGGGTAATGTGAAAGAAACAACTAGTTAAACAGTAGGAGGAACATATGCTGAAACTATATAGAGATGAAACTTGACCTACATAAGGCCTCTTTAACTAAAGTCAGTAGTTTAATGATGCTTGCAGCTGATGAGGTGGATTATGCTTCTGATAAGATTACCTTTGAATTTGTTTTTTTTGGTAGATCAGTATTCTGTTCTTATATTTTTCTTTGTTTATTTTTTTTGTTTGTTCGATAGGTTCTTTATTTGCTTGAGGACTTCAGTTCCCTCGTACTGTATGATTTTATTGGATTTTAGTCCTTGTAGTTCTAGTTTGATTGTGGTTAGGGCTGCAAACAAACCAAACCGAATTGAGCTTTAGTCTGTTCAAGTTCAAGCTCGTTTGTGAAAATTGTGCTAAAGTTCGGTTCGAAACTCGTCGAGCTTCTTGGACAGCTGTTCGAGCTCAAGCTCGTTTATAACTCCCGTGTTCGATTTCGACTCATGCTCGGGTTAAGCTCATTTAACTTCAAGCTTATCGAGCAGCTCGTTAAGGAGCCGAGCCGAACACAAGCACAAAATAAATATTTAATTAAAATCATGGCTAGCAGCTTGTTACCAATCCGCCCAGTAAAACCCGCCCAGCCCCGTCTGTCCGCTGTGCAGCAAGGGTTCTCAACTTGCATTTGTTTTTACATAGCAACAAAACTTTACACCATGCGGTGTGGGACTAAACCCCCACAACTTTTTTTTTGTTGAGTGTTGATGCCATGGAGGAGAGAGAGAGAGGGTGGGCGGGAATATAAAGAGGGTAGACGGGAGAATGAAAAAAACATGTGAAATTTTAGATATAGAGAGAGAGGGCTGGCGGGAATATAGAGAGAGAGAGAGAGGCTATTTTTTTTAATCGAGTATCTATCAGTGGTGTTCAAACTTGTTCATTTATCTTATCAAACGAACATAAACAAGCTCTTATCGAGCTGAGCCACGAGTAGCTCGTTGAACGCTCGGTTCATTTGCAGCCCTAATTGTCGTGGCGGTGGCATTGACTTGATTATTGTTGCCATTGTTACCGTTCATGCTGATGTCCTCGCCTTTGACCAATGGCAAATAGAGGTTGTTAGTGATACAAATTTCAGGTTTTCTAGCTTGGCATTTTTTAATAAAGTTATTAATTGTAAACTTATGTGTGTGTGTGTGTGTGTGTATATATATATATATATATATATATATATATATATATATATATATATTACTTTGGAATGATGTATCTTTTTTTATTGATGTGAGAAGTGGCTCTCTTATAATTTGGTGGGGGGTGAATCTCATCATCATCAATATAATTATTAGCCTTATGCCAACTATTTGGATTTATCTTCCAGAATTCTCATTTTCCAATGTTCTGTGAGATTTTTTATCTGTAAATTCAATCAAAATTAGCTTTGAGCTATCTCATTTACTTCTAATCTTCGACATTAATTTTGCCTATCTTTCTTATTAGTGCTTCTTCTACACTTTGTTGAGATGCTCAATCATCTATATATATTTTTTTTCACAATCCTCACTTTGATAAATGCTACTTCATTTGGGCCTCTAATATAATCACTTCTTAGCATATCCTTACTATTTTTGCTACACCTCCATTATAACATTCTCATTTCTATTACAATTAGCTTGTTTATCAATAATTTCTTAAGTGGCCAACATTTCTATCTAGAAAACATAGTTGGCTTAATTGCTATTTTCTAAAATATACATATTCTCTTATTGTATGGTACGTTTGAGGCATTTAATCATTTTGACCATCAAGTATATAACTCACAAAGCTAAGCTTTCTTTCTTTTATATAATAAATCTAACATAAATAAACCTATCTTATCTAGGCATTGTTCTAAATTTCAATAAATTTGATTGATGATTAATAATGTATCAAGATTTACACCTACCAAAACTCCATATCACTGAGCCTTTGTTCTACTAAACCTAAGTCTTTTTTCCTCTAAATATTTATCTTTTGTTTAAACATCTTTTTTACAATAAAGCTCTCACCAATTCAAAATCTGTAAAAAGTTTACACTAAAGTTCCTCACTTCGACTATTCTTTGAAAATATCTACATGGCCAAGACAAAAGTTATGGAATTATTTATTTTTTAATTTTAATTTTAATTTCTTAAAATTAAATTCATGTTTTAGATTCCCTACCCTCAAATGATTCTGTTCAATAAATTTTTTTCAGCATCTTGGCGTCTCCCCTACATAGGGGAATCTATGGGGAGCTAGGCTTGCCTACCATGCCAAGAAAGACGTGAGTAGGTGGTGTCGTAAGACACCGCGATCGTGTGTTTTTTAATCACACCATGTGAAGAAAGACGTGAGTGGGTCTTCATATACCTGCATGAAATGTTATGTTTTAGGAATTTATACATTTACTTGTGCAGTGAGTCGACGATGATGACAATGATTTGTAGTGAGGCTAAAAATAGATTTTTTTTCTTCTTCTTTTTTATTTTAATTTTTTTAATAGACATATGTTTATATATATATAGAGAGAGAGAGAGGTGAGAGATTGATAGAAGGAGAGATAGAGAGGGGTAGTTGGTGTTCGGCCTTGATATTAAATAATTTATATTTCTCACAAAATTCTTCATGCCTTCAATGTCTTTTAATTTGTATCGTCGTCTAACATGTGCAAATTTGTGTTTTACTTTTGTGCAACCACCCCGGCAATGTAGTTATCTTTTCCAGATGTTTTAGACATTTCATATGTGATGGAAAAGTCCATTTTGAGAATGGACGTTGTTTGGGTGAATTCACACGACATTGCACCCGTATTTCGCGTTTTCGCTCATGTTAGCTTAATTCGAAGATGGGGACTACTCTTTGAGTAAATTTGATGTTTCATGTGCAACGATGCAATCCTTTTCATGATCAGATGATGATCAACGAATTTTCGGCAGCGTTATGCCCTCCAGCATTCTCTTTTATCATTGTTTGGTCGAATTACACGCAAATAGTTTCTTCTTGATAAATTCAACACTTTTAACAGCTCCATGTTGCCCGCTCCACAATTGGGTGACTTGAGCAATTTAACCTGTAGTTGAGGCATTTCAAGCTCATTACATGTGCAACCTTATGTTCCTCAGTTGTCTTTCTCAATGCACCTATTGACAGTGGAATGCATATAGAGGTCAAGAAGATCTAAAAAATTTCTTTTATGCGTCTTCTTAAGAGCTAATTTTACTTATATTTTGATTACTCTATAATATACCTCAATAATCTATTCATTATGACCTCTTCACTTAACTATCAAGTTTCCTCATGTATAATCAATTTCAAGCTCTCTTAAAATTTTGCATTATTCTTTCTAATTGAACTTGCCAGCTTGTGCCACTTAAAGTTTGGTTTAACTATAGAATTCCAATTTATCTCTCTTAACAACCTTATTTTAAAAAGATTAACAAATTATCACATTTTATAGTCCACCATCTTGACCTAGCTCAATTAGTTCTTTTGATCTCTTTCTTAATACTCATGCCCATATCTACTACTTTATGTTGTGTGGTTAAACTTTTTGCTTAGCAAAAGAATTTTCTTTCCTTCCTGAAAAAAGGTCTATTGTGATTTGGCTGTTCTAATTTTCAAATAAATGCTCTTTTCGTTCTTATTATATTAACTACTTTATGGTCATATGTTATTAGAAAAAAAAAGGAAAATAGGTAAAATCTTTATTCATTTATCATACAGCCTAATGCTATTTAAACATGGAGTCGCCTAGATTATATGTGGAATACATACAATTCTAGGAAGAGTAATAATTAAAAAATTCACACAAGGAACATTCTGCTGTACGACCAGTCCTTTTCCTTTCCTGTTGAATCGGTGTACTGCCAGCTTGCTCATTCGTGGTACTCTACCTTCCATTCTTGTTGCTACTTGCTGGCTGCACCATTGGACACATTCTTCCTTTAATGCTACTGCCAACTCACCAACCTGTGGCTAGTATCCTTCCATTTCTATTGTAGTTGGTCTGCAACACTATTGAATTCATGAGATTCAAGCTTTCATCCATTTGGTCCCTATATTCTGCAGAAACTATAGTGAGTTCTATTATAGTTTTATAGCTTCTTGTTTTGCATTTCAATATCCTATTTAATATGTACCTTAAATCCTTTCATCTATCTTATTTAAATGTATGTGTTCATTTAAATCATTCCCATTAAATAATATTTCTTCCTTGGGGATGTTTTGTAAAAGTTTACTCATCTCTTTCGAATATTAATTTTTCAAACTCCCTAATCACCTTGAGGTATATTTTTATATCTAAATTATTACATGCATTAATTTTCATACTACAAATCTACACTATTTATTATTATAATATTATCTCATTATTGAGAATGTTCTTCTTTAGCATGTTTTCTTTTATTGTTGTCTTCTATTTTCTATATATGGACATATTTATGTTTGTGCTAAGTAGACAATTGATCAAATATTTGATCTTTTATAAGTATATCTTATAACATGGTATCAAAGACATGATCTAAAATCCTTTCAATCCTTTCTAAACACAATTGATGGCTTACCGACCGGTCCAATAGCCTGAAGGAACTCCGGAATTGGGTCGAGCTGCCTATCCACCGACCAACATTCGCACGTAACTTCTCCACAATCTCAAGAACACTCACGTACAAACCCCCCTATCCCGCTCGTTTCCCTCGTATGCACACTGAATCCCTAGGCTCTGGCTCTCAGGCTCTCTGCTCTGACCCACACCCAATCCCTTGTTTTAAACAGTGAGTGGGGAGGAGGAGAGTAATATATAATGTTATACAATATTATATTATTAATATTAAGCAAACACCACAACCGTCAAAAATCACCGATTGAAGGAAGTCCCGAGGTTCATTCAGTCCCCTAAAGCCCTCAGTCGTTGATCTGATCCGGTCGAGTGGGTTGAAGACTCGAAGACCATTTTCTGGGGCCGATTCACTCCCCCGAAGTCCTCGTCGTCGATTTGATCCGGTTGAGTCGATCCAAAAGGGAAAATACTCTCCATAAGGGATGCCAGGAGGTTGCCAAAGTTTCATCAAGAGGCTATTGAACTTGCAATTTGAGAGATTCAAATTAAAATCTTGATTAATTAAATTAAAAATTAACTAAATAATCTATTTAAAAATTAATTTAAAAAAACTTCAATTTGGTAATCAATTAAAATCCCTAAGCTTAATTGACTTAACTGATCAACCCATTAATTAATTACATTAAATAATTCACTAACCAATTAATCTTAACTAAGATTAAAAATGCATTTAATATAATTGTAATTTTAATTAATTAACCATTTAAATCCAAATTGAAATCTTTTAATTTAAAACTTAAGTTTATTAATGAAACTAAAATCATATAATCAGTTAATACAACTAACTAATTGAATTTAAATTTCTAAGCTAACGGAATTAAGTAAAAGACCTAAATCATTAAATAATTAATTTTAAAATAAAATTAAACTTTAGCTCATTAATTTTGAAATAAAAAGTTAAATTTTTGATTGGATAAGCAAAACAATTAATTAAAAATTTTAACTTTAATTAATTTTAGTCTAAAACGATTAACTCAAAGCTAAAAAAATGGAAATCAGAAAACTTTAATTGATTAAACTAATTAGTTTAAAAATTTTGAATTAATAAAACTAATTTAAGATTAATTTTTAAATTTAATTGAATTAAATATGAGAAATTTAAATAATTAAATTAATCAATTAATGCGAGATTTAATAAAATCTTTAATTAAAATTAAAACTCAAATTAATAACATTTTTATTAAATTCTAAACTTTTAAATTAAATTAATTGAGCAATCAATTTAAACAATTAAATAATTTTAAATACATATAAAATCTAAACTAACAAATTAAACAATTAAATTTTAATTAATTAACTTAACTAATCTATTAAAACAATTAAATGAAAAATCAAACATGAAAGAAAACATAAAGCAATGTTTCTCCACTATATAGGCTAAGTACATGCTATGGCTCAAATACAAAGCTCTAAAACAACTCTCCTAGTAAAACCCACAAACTCAAACTCTCATAATGTCAAGACTCTGCAACTACATTTGAGCTCTCTAAACCCCTCTACAACTGCAAAATTCAGCCTCTGCAACAGCAAACTTCAAATATTGTAACTGCTAGCTGCAAACACCTACAAATAAGTAGACAAAAGTTAGTGCAAGATAAATAAATAAATAACTAGTATTAGCAGAGCAAAAAAGGTGCTAGTAAAACTACTGCTAAAGTATAAAGCTACGAGCACTATTATGAGCGCAAAACAACAAACAACAAGCACACTATTGAAAGCTAAAGTAGAAAACAACTGTTGGCTAGTAAGTGTCAAAATAACTGCCGCCTAGTAAGTGTCAAAACAATGACCGTAGGCTAGTTCTGAAGCGAAGCAGACAAAATAAGACGCTGATGCTAGTGTCAAAGCAGGGAAGTGTGTAAAACTATGTTCTCGGTGACCTAAACCCTGTAGGTTGCTTCTAATATAAGTAATGAATCCTATTGGTAAATAAACCCCGATTGAATCATTGGGGGAAATCTAGTTAAATTTAAATTCAATCTACCTCAGGAAAAATTTGAATCTTAAGCTTGAGAGAGCACGGTTCACGCTTCTAAAATTTTCCTGAGCTGAACAAACACTTCTCGTCAGTGCTGCACTTGAACTTTTGATCTCCATTGACCTGCTCTTTCACTTCCCTCAAGCTAAACTCCTTTGCATGCTACCATCTTCTCTCTCCTTGATGTCCTTCTCTTTGTCATCAACTCTTGAGACACTTGGCCTCTCATATTTCTTGTTATCTTGTTATGCCCATATATTGATATATTTGAGCTAATATGAAATGTGGATGATATATTGCCTATTGCAATTGTCTCCATCTAACAATGTGCATAAACACTAAGCACCTTTATAATAACCTCGTTAATAAATAATATAATAGCTTTAACCCTATCATTAATTCTATTTATTTCAACGACTTTATATTTCAATTCTATCTACTTCTATTCATTCCCTATGTCTACTGTTATACCTCTCAGTGTACAATAGCTTATAAGTTTCTCTTATATTCCCAGCTTTCTCCTCTTCTAGTATTTTCTTGCAAACAGCCCACACTAATTCTTCTTCTTATCATTGTAACCATCATTTTTGCTATTCCTTAAATGATGGATAATAAGCAATTATTACTTGCATATAGTTTTCCTTGATAATATAGATTGTGATTTTATTTGTATGATAATCTATATAGTTGCAGTTTGCTTATATTATTCTTCTAGAATTACTGTGGTTTTTTTAGTTTGGTACTTAAATGGTTGGTGCTCATTAATATTTCAAAAGTGTTGAAATTCTTGCATGAATGATTTCTCATTCTTAGCAGCGCCATTTATTTTGTTTTCTTAGTGTCATTTTTGGCTTTGCGGGTTCATCTGATTCTTTCAGAGAATATTCAGATAACATTACATGGAAGTATCAGAGATTTAGCCTAATGCCATGCTCTGTTGAGTTTATTTTGTGCATCGAGGTGATATT
This sequence comes from Dendrobium nobile, assembly GCA_022539455.1. NCBI lineage: Eukaryota > Viridiplantae > Streptophyta > Magnoliopsida > Asparagales > Orchidaceae > Dendrobium > Dendrobium nobile. The sequence goes on from CM039731.1 coordinate 33,609,711, forward strand.
GAAACGTAGAACAAGCTGAAATTGGCAGGAAGTCAAGATCCTACCTAATATCATACGGGATGTTCATATCCCTGTATAAAAAATAAAAAAGAAAAAGATATATCGAACCTATCCAAGAAACTTGCCAAAAATAACAAAATGCCATCTGAAAACTTTGCAGCCGATACCCCGATTATGGTATCTGGCATCAAATATGATCCAATGCACCTTGGCCTGTGCTTATCAGGTTTTGAGTGAGCTTTTTCTAAACATTTTTTTATGCAATTCCAACCAACAGTTACAAAGTTATGACCGATTTCAGGTGTGGCATTTATCTCATTTCTGTTTGTCCCGAAACCATCAAATCTCTCATGTTAAATCCTAAGCCATCTTTTGAGATCCTTTCACAGCATCACTGTTTTTATACTTTCTGTTGTCTAAGTTATCACATTACCTTCCCTCTCCCCATGTAGACATTTATCCAATTCATTGTTACATGTGTATATTTTTTTAATTTCCTGTAAAGGAAATTGAAATTATTATTTACCTATTTTATTTTGAAATATTTTATTCAGGTGTAATACTTTGTTGTATTTACAGGGGCACCTGGATACATCACAACCAGCCTCTTAAATGGGGCATCTTTTGTGGAAGGTTGGGAGGAAAATTTTTTCATTTCTAAGTTGTCCATGCAGCATCTGGTATGCTTCTATGGCACTCGTTTTTGTGTTGTTTTCTTCTTGAACTTTCATGTCATGTTTTTTAGTTAGTAATGTATAAAAAATGATCAATGTTTGTGATGTTTCACCAATCATTATTCTTTTTTACAATAAATGTCTGATCTTTCTTTATTTTGAATAGTAGTTATCCCTTTCCCAACATCATGTCATTTATTTTGATGGATTTCTTTTCTATTGCCCACATGAGCCTTTATTGTGTATACTTTTGAGTTTGAAGTGTAAGATGTCATCACTGCCATTATACCAAATGCTCAGCATAAATTTGAAATATTTGTAACTTGTCGCCGAATTTGAAAGCTTCTTTCATCTTTCATTTTAGTTAACCGCATGTGCAGAGGCTGCCCTGCCAATAAAATTAACAATTTGGGGTGGTTGGTGTTGCTGAGTAGCTCTAAACTATAAGAAATGAGTCGGTAATCAATCTGTTGAGTTTTACTGTCTTAAGAAAATTCTTCTATTTGACTTCTATGAAGGTGTCAGATAATTTTTAATTCTCTTGTTAGTTGAATGGCGTAAGGTTATTACCTTTGATGAACCGTGAGAGACAAAACGAGGAAGAAATAAATGACAGGATGATCCCTGGTCTGAAGCAAGTAACCAATTTTGTATTGGTTAATTCCTATCAGGATTTGGATAGGATAAGTTGTAAGATTTTTTCGCCTACCCGACAATTTTTTCTTATTTTTTGGCTTAAGATCACTCGGAATAGGTTTATATTTCCTTTTTTGACCTATGCTTCTTTTACACGGCTCTTAATTCTCTTGTATTGAAGGGCTCTATCAAATTGGTTACCATCTTGTCATTAAGCAGCAGAGTTGCAATATATTTGGCTGTTTTAATCTGGCTATTTATTTTCCATAAAATATTATGATAAATATGGCCATTGCGTGCCATGGTTTGTACTTTACATCTTCTTAAATCTTGCAGAAATGCTATACTTAGTTGTAGATCCATTTGTACGCGTTGGTGTGCAGAGTCCTAATAAATTTGTAACAGGAGTTATTGTACTTAAGGATTCTTCATCCGAATCATCAACCTTAAACCAAATACTGGGCTTTTCACAATTGTGAATCGTTATGGTTTTACATTGGTTTAAAACAGGTTTTTAAGCTGTTGTAAGTTGTAACCCTCAACTTTCCTATGCTGTCCTTTGGTTTTTAAGTGCTGCTATAGTTATTAAATATTTTTAACACACAAAAATATACAACAACAACAACAACAACATCAAGCCTTTATCCCACTACGTGGGGTCGGCTACATGAATCCTTTTTCTTCATTGTGTCCTATTAAAAGTCAAATTCTCGTTTAAATCTAATAAAGAAAGGTCATTCTTAATATTTTCTAACCAAGTCTTTTTAGGTCTACCCCTACCTTTCTTAACACACAAAAATATAATTAACATTAATTGTTTCATGCTTCTACATTTCAAAGATTGATCATTGTAAATCAGAATCTAATTGTAGATCCATTTGTAGCTGATTGAATGCCCTTCCATTTACGAACTGATGGGAAGTCTCAGTTTTAGCTGGGAGGAAATTCCGCTTTTGCAAATTTGGAGAGAAAGACATGATAGTTCAGGTCAAGTGCATGCGTTGCTGGAGTCTTATGAAGCAGATGAAGTTACAGCTATAATGAATGAAGCTCTATTGGGCAACAATGTAAGTTCATGTCGATTCCTTTCTAGTTTATTATGAAGCAGGTGCTAAATTATAAGGGGTAAACCCTCTTAGTTTTGTTTGTTGGCTTTTGCAATGTGGGAGATGATCCTTATCTTATATATAGTTGTTAATCTGAGGTGTTGTGGGTCTGTTTCCTCCACCACTAGCAAAGATTTATGGGCACAAAATGAAAATAGTTACAAATTCCCTCGAACTTGATAATTCTGTCACCTTAAAATTTGATATTCTAAAGAGTTTGATGGATTGGTTGAGCCGGTCCAGCCAATCAACCTAGCTCCAACAAGAGGGGCAGTCTAGCTGGCGGGCAGAAGAGCCCTGTGGGCCTCACTTGTGTGGGTAGCAGGCAAGGAGAGAAGATAAGGGGGGGGAGGGCTCAAAAGGGATTAGTTGTCTTTAATTGCTTATCTTAGAAAATCAAGATTGAGAGGAAATTAGGAAGGTTTATTTAGGGAAAGAGGGCTAATTTGGAAGGATCAGTTAGGGAAAGAAAATTGATTTGAATTCAGATTAGGGAGGGAATTAGGAAGGTTTATTTAGGATTGTTGGATTAATTATGTTGTTTTGTTTTCATTAGGGGATTCAGTGTTTTGCAGTCATTTTTCTTGGAGTTATTCCTAATGGCGCTTAGGGTTTGTGGACGTCAATCTACATCTCAAATAGTAGATTAACTTGTATCTTGGTTTGTTGTGTCGATATCAAGTCAATGTCATCCATACTGGTATTCCCAAGGAACACAAACATGCTACCATCTTGAAGGAAGAAGTCTCACCTATTAGTATTCGTCCATATCGTTATTCCCAAATCCAGAATGATGCGATCAAGAGATTGATTAGGAAGATGCTGGAGGCAAGGATCATTCAACCCAGTGTCAGTCCTTTTTCATGTCTAGGGCTATTAGTGAAAAAGAAATATGGCAGTTGAAGGTTTTGTACGGACTGTCGAGCGTTGAACAAGGAGACTATGCTAGAAAAGTTTTCTATTCCAGTGATTGATGAGCTACTGCATGAGCTTTATGAAGTAGTGCTTTCCTCGAATATTCATTTGAAGTCAGGGTACTATTAGATCCGGATGAGGCACGACGATATTCCCAAGACGATATTTTGGACTTATGAGGAACACTACAAGTTTTAGTGATGCCTTTTGGCCTCACTAACTACTTTCCAGTCCTGATGAATAATGTATTCCAATCATATATGCGGAGGTTTGTGTTGGTCTTTTTTATGATAGTTTGATTTACAATAGGACCAAGGAGGAGCACTTAGAACACTTGGGATTGGTGTTATCCACTCTACGGGATCACTGCTTGTTTGGCAATCTAAAGAAGTGCTCATTCACCCAGCCTAGAGTGGAGTATTTGGGATATGTGACATCACAAGAAGTAGCAGCTGACCAGAGCAAAATCGAGGCCATGTTGAGGTGGCCAATACTCAAGAGCTTGAGGGAGTTGAGAGGGTTCTTGGTGCTTACAGGCTACTACATAAAGTTCGTGAAGGGATACAGTTCAATAGCTTGGCCTTTGACCGAACAACTAAAGAAGGATCAGTTCAATTGAGGTGAAGCCACTACCAAGGTATTTGAGAAGTTGAAGAAGGTGATGACCAACATGCAGTGTTAGCCCTACTTGACTTCAGCTAGACTTTTGTGGTTGAGATGGATGCTTTGAGGTATGTGCTAGCAGCTGTACTTATGCAGGATGAGAGAATAGTGGTTTATTTCAGTTAGGTGTTCACTACCAGGGCGAGGCTCAAGTCAGTTGTGGGCTTCAAAAATTCGCGCCTTGGCCTCTCCGTTGACCCTTTTCTTTTTCTTCGGGTTGTTGAGGAGAGTTTTAATGTTTAAGTTTCAAGACAAATTTTCAGAAGGCAAATTGATTTTTAAATAAGACACTAACAAGAGATTTTGCTCTCATTTTGCGAGGACTTTATGGTATGAGTTTTTGTTTCCTATAGGCGCAAGCCCCTATAGTTAATTACCTCTCCCAATAATAAAAGAGAACCTTCGATTAAGGCTAGTCGTCAAACATACACGGAATATCCAGCGTATAGTAGTAACATGGTTTAGGTATATTTGAGAATGTAGTATTTAAAATTAGAAATTTCACCATCTCATATTTAAAGTGGATGGTGGGGGAATGATGATGAGCCCGATCAAGATCTAATGGTTTCGTCGTCCCGGGCCATCATTGTCCTTCGTCTACTTAGTAAGAGAAGGTAGTCAACTCAACTTGATAGAAGGATCCTTGTCGATAGTCATGAGTTGATTCGTCTAAGGGTACCTTGTAGACCTAGGGTGAATATTTGTCTAAGGGGACAAATTTAAATCCACCTTAGCCGACAAAGGGCTTTGTGACCTATCTATTATATCCTATTAAATTTTGATTCATATCTCAAAGATTTAATGTCATTGGGGAGCATACAGGCGCTGAACATGACCATAATATAATGGTGCAAATATGCGGCGAACCACCCAGTTCAGAGGGTCCTGGTCATAACCGTTTACTTATTTTGTCATTTAGCAGCGAAATCGTAGGTGTGGTGCCATTTGACTACGAAACCACCGATTAAAGGACACGTGTCAGGTGCCATTTGACTACGAAACCACCAATTAAAGGACATGTGCCATGTCCTGACTGATAAGAGATAAATTGAGAATGAATCCTAATGATATTCTCGACTAAACATTAGCTCTTTGTGAGCTGGAGTTGATTTCAGATTTGTCCATCTCTAGAAACTGTTGCAGATGGTGGATAGGTGTTTGCTTGACAATTTATTTTAATTTTAAATATCATGGTCTTCAAGATTTTTTTTGGGAATTTTAGATTTTATGGGCATTTGTGAAGCATTTAAATGCTTGTAATCCCCTCCTGTTAAGATTTTTTATCAACACAGTCATCATCAGGATGAATTTGAAGTCATTTGAAAATAATATGTATTTTATGAAAATTTAAAGGCATTTGAAAATATTTGATCTCCCTCCAGTTAACATTTACATTCAACACGGCCATCATCGGAGAATTGATAAATATTTTATTTTATTGCTTTGTCGACTCTGTCCATTGCCGACAAAGGACTGGGTTCGAATATGAACTTGTTTCTTGACCTACGCAGAATTCTCAGACGTTTCATGTTTACTTTTAACATGCTCATCAGGGCCTACGCAGATATGTGCTGCTGGATGCATTTTGTGTGATGCATGCACATATGTACATGATATGATTTTTGAAATGTAATTGTAGTGTCAAATGACACACTGGAGTGAAATCCTCTGCTTATGCAGGAGGATGATTTTTGAAATGCAGTTACAGTGTCAAATGACATACTGGAGTGAAACCCTCTGTTTATGTAGGAGGTTTTTTCAACATACGACAACGATGTCAGATGACATGCCCGTAGTCTATGAGTTGCGACAGGTGCATATGTAATATATTAGCATGTAAAATGCAATGCATTTGTTACAATTAAATGTATTCCACGATGCTAAATGATATATTTAGATGAATTTCTGTGCATATTGTAATGCATATGTGAGGGGAATTTTAAAATGTTTGCATGTATTGTGGAGGGGTGTCTGACTACATTGGTGACTATCACTGTCAAATGCATGGGGTCTTATTTCAGACTTTGTTGGTGCCTTCTGTATGCTTGAACAAGCATTGTAGATCTGGAGGCATGGCGTCACGCTTCAGCGGCCCGTGATTCTTATCACTGATTCCCTGCTTTTTCCTACTGGTGAATCGTAGTGTTGTCACCTGACTACCATAAGGTTCTTCATTATTCTGATGTAGACTCTCTTTTCTCATTTATCCGATGGTCGGATCTATGAAACAACTGACCCTTGTTTGGATTGGATAAACACATCTAAACTGCATGAGAATGTTTTGTGATAGATGATGTATCACAGGCTGATGAACTCAAAGGCTCGGTTAGTACATCGTCATATTGTTCTGTCCCTGACTCGTCACGAGGGTAGGACATTGAGTTGAGGGGCTTGTTCTCCGGATTTTCACTTGAATGGCACGAAATATTTTCGGGAGCCTTAGTACTTCTGAAGAGATGATAGAAAGAGATGCTTTCTCTCTCATCTTTTTTTCCCTTTTAAGTGCTCAGTCTTTGACTCTACAGAATCATTAATAGAACCATTCGACTTCACACGATTAATGTCATAATTGGGGCCTTCCGCTGACAACAGATCAATGAGCTTCTTACGGCAGTCTCTTCAACTGATCATTCTTTGACTATACATAATCACTCAATTCTCTGAGCTTCCCGCTACAGTCGAGTCTTTCTTTGATGACGTACCGATTGATTTCCTCCATACATTAGGTTGTCTTTATACTTATCATACTCTTAACATATCGCTCATTGCTGCTTCTAAGTGTTGTACGTATTTTTGTCCACAGGGGATTCATCGTACTCGTGCCATATCCATCATCGCTATTGCAGGTGCCCATAAAGACGACTGTTGTACACATTCTTCATTAGCTGTTAGCTGTTGGTTGTAGACAGATTTGCATATTTGTCTGCGTGCTGACACCAACTGTTTCATGTTGTTCGTTGTCATCCATATAAGGATTATTGTATACAACATATCTCCTACACTTGTTTGTAGGTGTCGTATGTACTTGTGTTCATAGGGGATTCATTGTACACACGATATATCAACTGTTGTTATCCATAAGTATCATATCAGCCGCACTTGTTTATAAGGAATGTCCATGTTCACTATGATCTCCCGGATGTGCTTGTAGAAGAGCTGTTGCACTTACATCATATCCACCTTCACCATTCACAGGTGGCTTGGTGTACTTGTTGGTAGTAGCATCAATTATTATTGTTTGCATTGTTGAATGTGCCTGTAGGGTACTGTTGCTGTCGGCTGTATGGACACCCTAGTGTTTGTTGCATATTACATGTACTTGCATCATATCCACCTTCACCGTTCACATGTGGACTTAGTGTACTTGTTCGCAATGACGGGTTATACACAAGTTATTGATGTTGATTGCAAGACATTATTGCAGTCAGTGTCTGTTGTCCTGATGTGATTTGTTGTATGCATGATAAGTTTTTATTGTTAATGTTAGGTGCCTCCATTTCAATCTACAGGAGGATTGTTACTTGCATAAGTACAGGCATGAAGCACTTATACATTTCGTAGTTGGCTGATGTCGCTTGTAAGTCAATTGCATCTGAAAGTTCTTCACCACGAGTCCCCTGTTAGTTTGCTTGTGTTTGTTTGAATGATTTGAACTATTATTTAGCATTTGCATTTTTTAAAAAATTAATTATGCATTTTAGGATTTAGGCTTTGGTTTCTTATAATTCAGTTCAAGTCTTGTTCCCTATTGTTCCAATTTGGTCTTTTTTTTTTCAATTTCATACAAGTTCTCTACACTTCTATTTAAATTCAGGTCCTCTGTATTGATGCTCAGGTTATATATTCTTGTTGTTCAAGTTATGTTTGTTTCAGTCTGAGTTTCGACAACATCCCGGCATATCCCCCGTTTTGGGAAAATTTAGGGGACTGGGCCTTCCCTCCACGCTAAGAAAAGCATGTAAAGTAGGTGCCCATAGACACCGCAATCGTAGTTTTCAATCCCACCACGTTATAAGGACGTGTATGGGTCTTCAAGGTACCTGCTCGTTCAATTTTGGTTCCCAGCGCTTTATTTAAATCCTCCTGTGTATTTATTCAAATTATACATTTATGTTCAGGTACAGGTCCTCTATTTGCTGTGAATTTTGGCTACATCCCGACGTATCCATCGTTTGAGGGAAATGTGGGGAACTGGGTCTTCCCACCATGCTATAAGAGCGTGTATGGTAGGTGTCCGTAGACATTGTGTCATAGTCTTCAATCCAACCACGCTATAAGAGCGTGTATGGGTCTTTGAGGTACCTGCTTTAAAATGCACAATTTTCTTTCCCCGCAGGCACTGAGGTGCATACGGGTACTTAAAGTTGTCCCCACCATGTTACAAGTGTGTATATAGCCTGCCTGCCTCATTGCATGTGTTGCATCAGATTTCTCCCTACCGTGCTACAAGAGTCCGTATTGGGGGTCCACCGGTGCGTCAGGCGCATCGAGGACGGGATTTAGAACTTTATTCTTTGCTTAGAAGTCGTCGGCAGTGCTGATGTCGAGGTCGAGGGCTGTGTTGATGGTGTTGGGGTGACGACGATAGTGTCGGCATGCAAATCAAGGCGAGAGGTCTCCTTTTCCTTCCTCTTTTTATTTTCTTAATTATATTAATCATAATTAATAATTAATTAAAATTAATGATAATTAACATTAGTTAACTATAACTAATTATGATTAATGTTAATTAAATATGATTAAGAATAATTATTTTATAATTAACTTCAAATTAATTATATTTAATAATAATTATTTATAATTAAGTTATAATTAATCTTAATTATAATTAATTATGATTATTATTAATAATTAAAATTAAAAATTAATTAACTTATAATTAAAATAATTATAACTTTAAATTATAGTTAATATAATCATAATTTACATAATTATAACTTAAAATCTTAATTAATTTAGTATAATTAGGTTATAATTAATATAATTATAATTATCATTAACTATAATTTAAATTATAATTACATAATTATAATTGACATTCTTAAGTTATAATTATAGAATTATAACTTAACTATGTAATTATAATTAAATTATAATTTACAAAATAAATTATAATAATCATAGCAGTAAAAAAAATTACTTAAAATAACAATTGCCGGTTACTAATAGTAATTAATACTAATAGTTAATTATAACAACAATCAAAACTAATAGTGATTAACTATTAATTGATACTAAAAGTTAACTGCTTATAAAGACAATTAATATTAGTGATTTTTACATACATACCTCTTTATAACATGTGCATTACATATTTAACATTTAATTCTTAAATATTACACTCCTACCACTTATTTTTTATTTTCACATCAAAATTATCACTCCGTTGAAATAAGACCTCACTCCGTCTCTTTCATTCGGCGTTCTTTCTCTCTCCGCTCGAATCCCGCAGGAAACGATGGCGGCGGCCCTGGCAGCCGCATTGTGGAAGGAACAGATCGCGTTTGAGGAAATCGAAGATGGGGTTGGGCCTAGGGTTAGGTTTATCACCCAAAGTCTCTGCATCCCCCAATGCTCTTTCTCCGGAGGAGACCAACGATGATGCCTCTTCGATCCGGTGGAGAAAGGGCGAGCTAATTGGCTGCGGCGCCTTTGGCCATGTCTACATGGGGATGAGTCTAGATTCTGGGGAGCTTCTCGCTGTTAGGGCTAGCCGAATGAAAGAGACGGAGTGAGGTATTATTTTAACGGAGTGATAATTTTATTGTGAAAATAGAGAATAAGTGGTAGGAGTGTAATATTTAAGAATTACTTGTTAAATATGTATATTTAACATATGTTATAAAGTGGTATGCATGTAAAAATCCCTTAATATTAATAGTAATAAGTTATTATCTAATACTAATAGTTAACCACTGTGCTATTATTGATTTATTATCTAATACTATTAGTTGTTAACTTTTATCTAACACTAATAGTTAATTACAATAATGAATGCTATTAGTAATTAACTAATAATTAGCGGAAGAAGAAAAGGAAAAGCATTTTCACCTTCTGTTTTGTGCAAGAGATGGACGGATGTAGTAGTTCGGCAAGGAAGTCGGAAATTCAAGCAGGTGGGAAGCTTAACCGGTGCAATTGAGGGAGACCGGAAATACAAAAGAAGCATCGAGTGTCCTTGTGCAAGTGGATGAAGGCGGAAGAGTGGGGGACTGGCGTCGAGGCATGAAGGAGGAGCTCGATTGAGTGGATTTCTTGAGGCTCGGCTTTATTTGAAGATTACTGAATATTGGGGTTAAAGAGGCGGATTGATGGGATATGGGACTTTGGAGAGTTGGGGAATTCGATCGTTTGGAGGAGTTCAAAACAATAGCGGCTAGAGAATTAGGATTTGGGGCGGGAAGAGTTGCGTATGTTGTTGGATCGAGTGGAAAGAAGTGGATTTCGAAGACAGGAGCTGATTTGCGAAGTCAATAACAATAAGACGAGAGAAAGGCTTTCGAGTGATGGTGAATTCGCGAAATTGCTCGTCTGTGGGTTAATGCCGAAGACCCCTCTCCATCTCCATTAAAGCGAAATAAGAAGCCGTGCAGAAAGGCCAAAATGCGCTCGTCGTTCTCGTGGGTGTAATCGTGCGAAGCTTTTCGCCGGACGTCCATATACGGCGAGGTGAGTTAAATTGATTTGATTTTTTTTTGTTTATTTTGATTTCTGATTTCTATTTTTTTATAGTAATAATTATTATAAATAACAATAATTGTTATAACCAAGCTAACAAAATTCAAGATTGAAAACTTCGTTTTGATTTTTAGTGCCAATTCCTCAAAATTCTTGCGGGATTTGCATCGATTTGCGCGATCAATTTTCTTTGAGCGAATGTATAGTTCCGTTTCGATGATTTGGACGTTCCGAACGTAGTAGCGCAATCCATTTTGCGTTTGAACGTCGTTTGGGCGACATTGCACGGCGATTTCCTTGATTTGAACGTGCGTTGCCTCGGGACGCATGCTGTTCTCCTCGCACGTCATCAATTGAACAAATTGATAGCAAATTTTGAGTGGTGACGACGATCCGAACACGACAACGAAGTATGTTTTGAGATCAGACATCGTTTGTCTGACGTTGCGCGTCATTTTCGGGTGTCAGTCGCCGATTTTGACCGGTCGCGCCCGACTTGCCTGCAAGGGGCCTCGAGTTAGGGGAATTCAACGTTCTAGTCGCAACGTCACAGTCCGTTCAATGATTGGACATCATTTAACCCTTCGAGTGACGCATCCATCAACGCGTGGGTTGCTTTTGTCGCTGATTTTGCTCCTTTACACACGTAATTTGATATATAGGTAAACAATTAACAATTAGCTCTGAGATAGTAAATTTATGCATCCAATAAATAAAAGCTACTCACGTATATTAAGATTTTCAATTACATGTGAATGAAAACTCGGTTATTGAATCTTGTTTCATTTCTGTTGAACAACCTTTAAATGATTGGTTGTTTAAGGGTTTATGCACTCAACATTAATTTTTTTATATACTTTCAATAATTGATTTTGTTTTGCTATTTAAGTTCTTTGAGAGTGCCCCAGTGATTAGAAGTTTCAGCGATTCTAACCGTTAAATCAGATTGCACATGTGCACCCTTTTGTCTTTGTTTGTTTATTGTTTAATTATTTTATGTCAACTTGCTATTATAAATTTTTTTATTATTTCTTTCCTTTAATCTTTACCTTCTCTATATGCTCATTTTGCAGATTTCTTGTGATGGCATGAAAGTTCCTTTACCATTCAACCTTGAGATTTTGAAGTGGGCTAATGAAACAAGGAAAATTTTGTCAAATGCTAAGATTCCCGGAACAGTTAAATTTTTCAATATATATGGAACTAATATCGACACACCTCACACTGTCTGGTATGTTCTTTCAGCTATTATCTTTTCTTGCTTTTTCTCTAAAAACTTCAACAATGCAAATTTTAATATTTTACGGTTTTGCATGCTGAAGACTGTGACTACATACCTATGCATTTCACATCATAAGGGAAACAACTATGTCCCAACCTTTTTACTGAGTTCCGTAATATTAAAACAAATCAGGCTCTTTTTTTTTCAATTGTCCCAACCTTTCACTCCATACATGAGGAACATGTAACAAACACCATTTGCCTAGTGCAAGCACTTACGTATCAAATAGAGCTTAGCTGATGCATTCAATTCTTCATGCTCATTTTTTTATTATTATGATTTTTATTTTTTTTACTTTATGCTATTGTAAATTTTGAGTTTAATTTTTGTTTACCCAATGATGGAAGGCAACCGATGATCATATATGGTTTAGGTGCTCATTGGACATGTTTTTCCTTTGGTGTGCTAGCGTCTTTGGGTGCTTTGTGTTTGGGCTTATTTGGGTTTGGTGGGCACGGCTGAGCCGCTGTTTGCTTGGCCTAGCTGTTTGGTTCCTGTTCCCTTGGCTTGGCTGTTTGGTTTCTGTTGCTGTTCCCTGGCTTTCCCGGTTCTCCTGGCCTTGGCTGTTCGGTTCTTGTTGTTGTCCCTTGACTTTCCCGATTTTCTGGCTGTTCGGGTGGGCTTCTGCCATGCCCTTTATTATTGCCTTTTTTCCCCCTTTTTAATTGGCTGTAGTGGACGGTTGTGCTTAGTTGTTGGCCTCCTTTTCTTTCCTTTTTAAAGAGGTGTTTTGGGCTATTGTGGGCAGTTTCTGGAAGTGAAAAAAATTTAAAAATCAGAGGGTTTCTTCTCTAGCTTGAGGGCTACTTCTTCACTTCTTGTTTCTTCTTCCAAGTCTTCTCACCCTTTCTTCTCTCCACAAGTTTCCACCCCATTGTATACTTCTTCTAAAAGTGAGAGTGGTGTTGGTTGGTCAGTTTTGTTTGTATTTGCCGGAGGCTTTATGGCGGACGTTGGATCAAAGTTGTTGTGGTGGACCACTGGTTTGCATGTCCTTGAGTATTATATTTACCTAATTTATCGTTACATGTCAGGTGACCACTAGCTAATTTTTTTTAGGGAATTTTCTTTTAGTTTTCTTTCTTCTAAAAATACAATTTCAGTTTGTTTAATGTTATTTGGTATTACTTACTAAGTTTTGGATTGAGTCGTGTCCTTCTTTCTTTTGTGTTATCTATTGGGCTTAAATCTTTCTAGTTCCCATCATTAGCAGCCTCGTTAGTCAAGAATGCTCTCCCGACAAAGAGGGCTAAGTAATGCTTCATTCTAGGCAGCTTATGCTTTTCTTTTTGCTGTTACAAGTTGTTGTTTAGCCACAGTTTCTGTCATACTTTTTCAAAAGCAGATTTTCTAAGAGAGAATCTTGAAAAAACTATCCAACAGACACTGTTTTCCTACTTCAAAATAATAAAAAAGCTGTTTTAAATGAAACCTAACTTTAGTGGTATGCCCCCGCAGAAATTATTTTTATTTTTTATTTTTATTTTTTTTAATTTTATAAAACGTGATATCTAAGCAAAAATTGTAACATGTTGAAATATAGGTTTATCAATTAACTCCTTAAAAGGCATTAAGTTTTAATAAAAGGGAGCTCGGGCTGATTTTCAGGCCCCAAAATCTAGGCTTTAGTAGCATGCTTACAAAAAATGTGTTAAGAACATATTTATACGTCTTCTGGTAAGTTTTTTATGCATTGGAATAAATGAGTGCTTTGGATATTGCTCAAACGCAAAACCCTGGCTTTGGACACAGCCAGACATGGATGTTTTAGGAGCATATTTAAAACTCTTGTAATTAGCTAAGGTTTGCTCATTAATATCTGTTTTGTTTTATTGGCAGCTACGGGAGTGAAAAAGCTCCTATTGCGGAACTACAAGAACTGATGTCTGCCCAGGTGATTTTCTTTTTCTGAATAATGTTTAATCTTCGAAGCCCTAATTGGGCATTTGCTAAAGTGTAATGCATATGGCTTCTAAAGCATGCCTTATGCTTTTCAATGCATGTTCTCACTTTTTATAAGCTTTTAAAATTATCTGTCCATTTGATTGTTTGATGTTAACCGGAGGATTACTAATTGACAGCAATGCTATGATTAGTTTAGGTAACCATATATTTCTCATCTCTTTTATTGTTTTATAAGAACATTATAGTCTCCTTTCCGTGGGCTTTAAACTAATCAAGTTAGAATGCATATATGTTATTTCATAATCCATACAACTAATCTAACGGCATCCAGATGACGTAATTACATTATTGCATTATGCCAGCAACAACTTTTGGAACTTGATTGAGTTAACACCGTCCACTGACATGCTATTTTAAGTGTTCAGACTGGTGTAATAAGTCAGAAGCCACAAATTGCTTATTCCATAGAAATGGCGGTGACATACAGATGATTTATTGGCATTTGGTATTATTCACTTGAGTGTGACTAATGGATTGGATCTATTGAAAATTAGGTAGCGCAAAATAAACTTAAATTAATGTAGCATATATAGTGGAGGATAGAAAATGAGTCAATACGACTGAGTGCCTATGCAGCCGAAATCTCATTTTTCGCTGCAACATGCAGTGAAACTAAAGAATGGCGTGATTTATCTTCAATGGAACTCCATTTTGTGCCATTCACAGAAGGTAACCGTCGTTCTCCTCTTTCGCGCATTTATTTGACAAATCTGGTAGAGACAGAAAAATAACGCAGGTGAACTGGCGTTGCACTGTTCACCCGCAACTAAATACCGGAAGTTTTGCCGTTCGGATGGAGCTCGCAAGTGACGCCATTCATGTGTTTGGAGTTCGGTTGGAGATGCCTGTTAGACTGGTCCATTGGGCCGGTCCACGCGGGACCGGCCCAGGCGGAGAACGGGCGGAACGTCTCCGCCTCTCCCGTCAGCCGCACACCCACAGGTTCCACGTGAGCTCATTTAGGAAGGTTTTTGAATGGTTTCTAGGAGGGAAATTGAATTTAGGGATTGTTTAGGGAATTCCTTTTGATTTTTATGCATTAAATACTTTGTTTTGGGGAGGGTTTGATCATCTTGAATTGGGCTGAAATTTGAGATCTCCTAGATTTAGATTTTTCTTTGGGCTCTAGCGGCGTCTAGAGATTTGGGAGAGATCTATCCTCCTCTCATATTGAGGATCAATTGTATCTTTGCTGTTTTATTCATCTACTAGTGAAATACAAGCTTTCCTTTGAGTTTTCTCTCAGAATTTCTCTGGATTGGTGCTGTCTTTCTGCTGTAAACAGCAGATTTCTGCTGTTTACAGTTCTGGACAGCAACTTTGTCGCTGTTGGATCTCCGATTTTGGTTAGGTTACTTCTCACTTCTCAGGCTATTTCTGAAATTGTTTTTCAATGAGTTCAAATATTTTTTCTTTATTTTTTAAAATACTGATTCTTCTACTTCTTTTCTTTTTCTGGTTCTCATACGTTTAATTTAACAGTAACAGTCAAATGCGACCATGTGTGTTGCGTGTATACATTAGATTGTGCTAAACTGCGAAGCCTAACTAGTTTTTTTTTTTTTTCTGAGGCTGCTATTTATATCTTTCTTTTGGTATTGCTAAAGCTCATTTAGAATTGGCATTTAATCAAATCTGAAGTCTAGGTTTTTTTTTAATGCTCTTTTATGTAGTATTCTGCTCTACATTACTACGAAAGCTGCTTTGAGTGATTGCTTCTTTTGATACGCTATTCTAATAAAGCTTAACATGATTCCCTTATTCATAGGCCAAGTATATATGTGTTGATGGAGACGGAACAGTTCCAACAGAGTCAGCCAAAGTAAGTAGCTATTTTCAATATTTTAATTGTGTAAAAGAACAACAAAACAGTGACTGTTGATTCTTAAAAACCCCATAAATGACTTGTATTTCATTTCCTACAATCCAAACTGATCGGAATGGATCAAAAGTTGGGCCAAAGCAATTTGCTTGATTCGGCCAAAAAAATAGACAGTAACTGAGGAGAAGCACTACTAAAGGCCATAATCTTGAATCTACGGCTTCGTTTGTGACGGCTTTTTTCCAGCTACTTAAAGTGACTTTCTAGTATAAAAATTAAAATTTTTAACTAGAAAGCCGCTATACGAAGCAGTAAGAAAGACGTCCCCAAACGAAACCTACTACGCATTCTGAGAACCATCATATCTGTAACTTTGAGGCTGAAACTTATATTTCCAGGCTGATGGATTTGATGCTGCGATAAGGGTTGCAGTTCATGCGGACCACCGAGGAATAGTCTGCGACCGCCATGTGTTCAGAATACTGAAGCACTGGTTGAAAGCCGGCGAGCCCGATCCTTTCTATAATCCCATCAATGATTATGTTATCCTTCCCACAGCTTTTGATATCGAGAAGCGAGCCGAGGACACCAACCTTACAGCACTCAAAGATGAGTGGGAAGTCATAGCCTCAGACGTAACTGATCCTGTCAATGAAACAATTGATCTTCCAGCCATGGTGGATGCTCTATCTCGCTCCTTGGAAGAAACGGAGCAGCAGATACATATAGCAGAGTCCCAGGTCTCTGTTGCTACGAAATCCCAAATGGTTGTTGGGGTTGCTATTAGTGGTTAAAGATTGGATTATGATGTTTTTAAGTATGTGAACTCTAAGCTATGTATATCTTACTTTTCTTTTATGTATAATATATGCCCTATGCAATCATGTAAATTTGAAGTTTGATTGAACATAAATGTATGATGGAGGGTTTATTTGGGATGGCCGTAACATTTTACAAAATTGATTATGAAGTTGTTGTAGGAAAAATAACTTAACTATTTTGGTCAGAAAAAGAAACTTTGTATCACAAAATTTTTAAGGAACGATGAGAAAAGCAACAAAAAGATAATGACCGAATAAAATTATAGGTAAAGCGACGAAAAAAAAGTCCCAAATAAATCCAAAGTCTCATGGGAGCATTGATCATCATTAATTGGCAGAAAAATATTGGATGAAAAATTATGAATATGGGCTGAATTATGAAAAGATTGCTTCATTCTTATTAGGTTGAGATGTTGATTTGTAAAAATAACTCTTGTTGCTTTTAATTAATAGTTGTTAGAAGGACAAATTAGTAGTCAGCAAAAAATTCTATGCACATTAAAAGAGATTATTTATATTAAATTATTATATTAAATCATAAAAATAATATTTGTAGAATAACATTATAATGATTTGCTTTCTATATAGACAATAGAAGTTGCAAATAAGACACCTCTTCCATATAAGTGTAAAAGAGTTGAGACAAAATTTTAAGGCACATAGCATTCAGCCAATCTTAAAATCCTAGATCAGTTAAGCCTAGCAATATATTTTCTCTTAATTGGTGAAAAAAATAGTACTATTAATAAATTAATATTATTTTGCTTATTGGTGTATTCCTAAATATTTTAATTTTAATAAAAGCATTCAATAATTATTATTGAAAGATACCTTTAACCATGTAATTTTTAAATTAATCGACATCTTGTAATAATTTAAAAATACTTAAAATCCTTCTTGATCTAGCTATGATTTGGCTCTACATCAAAATGAATTAGTTCAAGTTGACTTGGATTAAGAACTAAAATGGACACAGAAGAGTTCTTTCTTGCTTCATAAGTATCCAACACTTGTTATAAGTAAATAAGCGTAAAGCACAAAAAAATTATTCTGTGCGGATCCGAACGGCATCCGTTTGATATTGGATGATGTGGCATATTTTGGTTGGTCTTTGCACTGTCCGATGTCCGCACAAAATAATTTCTCAATAGTACATTCGTGATTTTTTGAAATTCATCTATTATTTTTCACCATGTAAGTACTCAATTATTGCCTTGTGGATGAAAAAAAAAAAAAAAAAAGATTTTGGGTGTGCTCTCTATGGCCTTCCATCAACCAAGCTAAGGCCACCAATACAGCTTAATCATAAACAGAAGCCTGATGCCAACGGCTATTTTTTCAAGTCCCTCTCTATGGCTTCCCCAAACCTCTCTTTCCTGGCTCACCTCCTACAAGAGTGCATTCACTCCAATTCTTTTCAAGGAGCTCAAGCCCTCCATACCCTCATTCTTAAGTCCGGCCTTCTTCTCCGCACCTTCCTCTCCAACCGCCTTCTTCAGGCTTACCTAAAAGCCGGCCAGCCTTCCTTTGCTCACAACCTGTTCGACGAAATGTGCACTAGAGACCTCTTCACATGGAACATAATGATCACTGGAGCCATCAAAGCTGGGAATACTGGCCTTGCTCGCAAGTTCTTTGAGGACTCTCCATGCAAAACTGACGTTTCTTGGGATTCAATCATTAAAGGGTATGCGCAAGAGGGGAATGGACCAGAATCTCTGCGTTTGTATGCTAGGATGATTCAGGAAGGACATCGCCCGACGCAATTCTCAATTTCTAGTGCCCTCCAGGTTTGCGCCCGATCTTCATCACTGCATAATGGGAAGCTTTTGCATTGTCAAATGCACCGTTTTGGATTGCAAGGTGACGTCTTTGCTTGCACTTCTTTGGTTTATATGTATTGCAGGTGCCAAAGGCTTGACTATGCTGGTCATGTCTTTTATGAGATGCAGGACAAAAACATTGTCTCTTGGAATGTGATTTTGACTGGGTTATCCCACAATTCTCTGGTGGAGGATTGCTTGATAAAGTTTAAGGAGTTGCTGGAGACGGAGATCGAACCAGACCATATTACTTTTGCTGTTGTACTCAGTTCAATTGCAGCTTTGGCAAATTTATCTTGTGGGATGCAAGTTCATGGCTTTGTCACGAAAACACCAGTTTTCAAAAATGTGTTTGTTGGAACTGCTTTGCTGGATGTCTATGCTAAGTGCGGGGGTATGGAGGATGCTCGTCGGATCTTTGAGGCAATGGAAGAAAGGAATATTGTCACTTGGAGTTCCATGATCATCGGGTTTGCGCAAAATGGATATGGAAGAGAAGCAATCAGTTTTTTCAAGGAGATGACAGCATTGGGAATCCATCCTGACTCCTTTACATTTGTTGGGCTGCTCATGGCTTGCAGCCATTCAGGACTTGTGGAAGATGGCCGTTATTATTTTGATTGCATGAAGATATACCGTATCGTGCCGGATGATACTCATTATACCTTACTGGTGGACCTACTAAGCCGTGCTGGCTGTTTGCAGGAAGCAAGGGAAATTATCAAAAGTATGCAAAACCCAGATGCTGCCGTTTGGGGTTCATTGCTTGGAGCCTGCAGAGTCCATAAAAATTTGGTTTTGGGAGAAACTGCAGCTATGAAAATTTTTGATATAGAGCCATTCAATGCATCAGCTCATGTTTTACTCTATCACTTATATGCTGAGTGTGGTGAGTTAGAAGAAGCTGCGAAAGTGCGAAAAAAGATGAAGGGCATTGGAGTAAAGAAAGATCCTGGATATAGTTGGCTTGAGGTGGATAATGTGGTGCATAACTTTGTTGCTGATGATAATTCACATCCAAGAATGAATGAGATTATTTTGGCATTAGAGGAAATGGTTAAAAATATTGAAAAAGAGGGCTATGTGTCTGATGTCCTAAGCTTTAGAGAGGATGGGAGGAAATCATATCATAGCGAGAAATTGGCAGTTGCTTTTGGACTTATCTGTGCAAGTATTGAAAAACCCATTAGGGTAATGAAAAACTTAAGAGTATGTGATGACTGCCATATTACCATGAAGTTCATTACCAGAATCTCAGGCAGGGAGATTATTCTAAGGGATGTTTCTCGATTCCATCATTTTCGAAATGGGGAGTGCTCTTGTGGAGATTATTGGTGAGATTGGTTTTATTCTTTTGGGAGCCATTTTTGCCGTTTCATTCATTTAAAGTTTCATATGATGACTGCCACTACTGCCAACTTGCATTGGCTAGCGAGCACCCACGATCTTGCCACCACTGTGCGAGCACAAAGAAGCGACCACTAGCTTGAGGGTGCTTGTATGTGGAGAGATTATTCTGTACAGACACACGACAAAGCTTACCGTCCAGAGGCGAATCAGGTGCAGCCACGTCATCCAGTACCAAGCAGTACCGAGCCGCGATATCAAGTAGGGGGTGACGTGGTGCATTTTCATTAGGCTCTGGACTGTGTTCGGCATCCGCACAAAATAATTTCACTTGTATGTGAGGTTGCTAGTGTTGATAACCTTGGATCAATGCTAGTGACCTTGTGTTGCCGTAGGGGAGCTCATGTCGGTGTCATTCAAAATCTACCTGTATGTTGGTTTTGGTTTGTATGAATTTTATTTTTAAAAATATTTATTGTAAAAATTTAGTATTACTTCATGAATTGTTAGGAATCCTTGCACTATACTTGCATATTCAGAAACCCAAGAATGGTTACCTTGGGTAAATTGTGCATGTACTTGATTTTCAAGAAAAAACCGGCATCTATGCTACCGCTGCTCAAATCTTGGCTTCATTTGGACAGCTTTTGATAATTATTTTTTCACAATTTTCAAAAAAAAATTTGTGCTAAAAAGCTACGGTAGAAAGCATAAAAAAAATTATCTCAAATGAAAGCCTTAATAATGATTTTACAATAATTTAAGCTTTCATCCTAAAAAAAAGGACAAATTGCTGGGGGTTCTATACAAATTTCCATATACCTAATCCATAACTAAAAAGCTGGTATACAGCATTGCTAGAGACATCCGCATCCAGATAAGGTGGGGATGTGGCTGATAGCTACATCTTGATAAGTAAGCCATGACTCATGGAACAGGTGGGCTATTTGATTTGATAGCCAATCAGGTCATAAAGCCATCAACCGAATCCATTATTCAATCTTCTGCCACTACTCCATTTACCTACTTAATCGAAGGAGAGAACCCATTCCAAGTACTTAATATCTTCCAAAAGAAACACCTAAATCGTGCAGAAAGCTACAGGCCAACAACCTTCCTCCTAATCTGCAGTATTATAAGACAAAAACTATCATGGTCTCCAGTCACCAGCTTGTTTGTCTTTATGTTTTTTGAAAGGCTAGATTATTTTCTGCCAGGAATATGTTAGAATATTACTTAGGGCTGCAAATAAATCGAGCCGAGTCGAGTATGTGAGTGCTCATGTTTGAGTTCGTTTATTATCAGCTTGTTCAAGTTCGGTTTGTGTTTGATTCGAGGTTTATTGTGTGTGTTCATGTTTGGTTCGTTTAAATTAATAGTTGTTCATGTTTGTTTCATGTTCGGTTCGCTTTTAGTGCTTATCGAGCTTTAAACAAACAAGCCTTAGCGAGCTATGTTCTTGAACATATTTAGCGATTTTTTTTAACCATCAAACAAATACGTTCATGAACAAATCTAAAGAGTATTCTTCAGCTATTAAATGAGCAAGATCATTAATATATATATATATATATATATATATATATATATATATATATATATATATATATATATATATATATATATATATATATATATATATATATATATATGTTTTTGAGCTACCAAATGAACTCGTTTACGGACAAACGATCTATGATTCATCTTATATTTATTTATGAACATCTTAAACAAACAATCTAGCAAACATGGGCATATTTATATTATGCATATTTATCAATTTTATAATTAAATATTAATCAATTTTTTATCGAGCTTCTTCACGAGCTTCAAATGATGTTCGTGAACATAAATGAACCGAACACATTAGTGTTCAAGCTTGTTTGCTTAAAGATCGAGTATTTAAAATGTTGTTCAAGTTTGTTTGTTTAATTAATTAAACGATCACAAACGAGCTTTAGTCGAACCGAGCACGAGTAGCTCGTCAAACGATTGGTTCGCTTGCAGTCCTAATATTATTACTTGGAAAATGAATATGATGGGTTAGTCGCTTTCCTTTATCTCATTTTCTTTTCACTCGATCGTTCAAACGCTGAAATTCTTGTTTCTGGTCACCTAAATTTATCTTCAATTATGTTTTAAATTCTCAGTCCTGATTTACGATAAGGCTAATTTGGATGCTTGTAGATCAAAAGCTTATTCTGAAGAATAATGATTTCATTTTGGTTTATTTGGTCTAAGCAGAGTTCAAAGGTTTAGTAAATTATTTTCTCTGAATGTAACGAAAGTATTACCATATGGACCTAACAAAAGAATAAACAGTACCAATACAATATTGATGTAGGAACATCTTAGCTTTTATTGTGCTTAGGGTCTAGTTTACCTTCCTTACTCTAGATACTTCTATTTTCCTCTTTAAATAGGTCCCATGTAAGGTTTTGAGATCATTGAATGATATATTTTAGTCTTTGAAGCTTTTGAAAAGCTCTCTTCTTCTTCCCTGGATTGGGATCCCAAAATCCTTCTTGCAGGTCGAGTCTTCCGACGATCCACTACATCAGTTGGTATCAGAGCCAGGAGCTTGCGAAGATCGATGTATTGCAGAAGGTCGGCTGTCGACGACGATCGAAGCCGCAAAACAAGATTGGCGGTCGACGACGATCGACGCCAAGGAAGGTGGGCTGCCGACAATGCTCGAAGCCAGATCGCCTTCTATCAAGCTCAATCGAAGAAGTCGCTCGATCAGGTAGATAGAAATCTTGATCGGATTCGCGAAACCCTTCGGTCAATAAGGAGGATGAGGATGTCGTCGGCAACCATACCGAGACATTCTTCTTCTTCGATCCCCTCGTCCGCTTCACGCAGACGCCATCCGTCCCTCCATACTCCCACGGTCGCTGATGATTACGCTCCGCTCGAACTCCCGCTCAAATGGCGTGATCCACCGCCGGAATACCCACCGCTCGAGCTTCCATTGCGATGGCGAGATCCTCTGCCTGATCGCAAAGTTCGCAAACATCCCTTGCCCAACGACTCGCTTCCGCATCCGCCTCCACAGACTACTTCCGCATCGTCTGTTTCTCCGCCGATCTCCTCTACTGTTTCCGCATCCGAGCGCGATTCCGCGCCTAGCGACGAGCGCGAATTCGTGCCTGGCGACGACCGTGATTCCCTTCGGTTCCAACACTCGAAGCGAGCTCCTCCGCCTCCCGCAGCCAACCAGCAACCCATCATCCATTCTCCACTTGAACGCTCCCAGATCCGAGCAAGTCCGACCCTAATTAAGCCTCTAGATTCCGCTCCCAGATCTACGACCCGAGGAGAACCACAGCTCGACGCCGATTTTGTCGTCGTTTCATCTCACGACCAGAACAACGATTCTGATTCTTGCCAATGTGATTCCGGTCCCAATACCAGTCCGATCCCGTTCCCTCTGGCACTCTGCTCCGACGATCCCAAGCCAAAAACCCAAGATGAACTGAACAACCAAGAAGAACAGAGCCGAGGTGGAGATGAGATCGAGGTTTCGCCGGAGATTAGCTGCTCCCTAGAGGACGTGGCCCCATCGGCTAATCTGTCGTCTCCATCGCAGGCAGCGTCGGAGACAGTCCCTTCCCGGAAGAAACCCACGCACGTAAGGCGAATAGCCCACACCGGTCTCATGGCTGATTCTGTTCTACACGATCGGCACAACCGCCTCAAGGTCGTAGCCGCCGTTAATTCACTCTCTGGCCCCATCCCATCGGAGCTCTCCGGCATTGAGTATTTTAACAGCTACGAGGGTGGGATCCCGCCGGAGTTCGGGAGTCTTACTAAGTTAGTACGGCTAGACATGGCCAACCGTGGCCTCACCGGCAAGTTTCCATCCGAGATTGGTGAGATCCCTCCATTGCTCACTACGCTCAAGAATCTCAACCTCATGATCTCGGCCGCAACCAGCTTGATGGGAACATCTCGGACTTTATTAGCGATTTGCCGGAGCTGGACTTCATTACTGGCCGGCGTGACTCTGACATTGGGAGGGTCAGCTGGACTTTATTGAAGTTTCGGCTTCACTCTCTAGCAATGAAGTCCGACTTTCCCACAAATCTAGTTTCCGTCAACAACGCGTTGATCTCAATGTACTCCAAGTGCGAGAACCTCAATGATGCCGACAAAGTATTTGTGAGAATGCCCGAACGAAATTCAGTTTCATATAATTCTGTTATTGCAGCTTATGCCCAGCATGATCTTGGTCGATGCCTTGGAGTTGTTCAATGAGATGCTTGATTCAAAGAACGAGCCCTTGAGCACAAGGTTGAGAGCCTTGTTCGGCATGGTTACTGAGATGAAGACCGTCTATTGCCAAATGCTCCTCACCGTGATGCTTGGGGCTCCTAGTGTCCAAAGGCAGGATTATGAGGACTTTAATTCAAAGCGATCAGAACTTCTCTTTGGCCATATTTTATTTTCAATATTAAGTCAAAACGGATGGGCTAACACAGCAAAGTCAATGGAAACACAAAGCCTAGTCTCATGGAGCACGATGACAAATGCAGACGTGAAGCTTGGATTTGCAAGAAATTATTATGGAGATGAGGTTCTTCAGCACGTTGGAGGTGCCATTCGTAATGGCTTTGAGCCATTTGCCTATATTTCTAATGGTTTAATGAGCCTGCATCCTACATGTGGTGACATCAAAAGTTTCAGCAACTTGTTTGATGAAATGGCTGAGAAGAAGCTTTTCTTTTGGAATGCCTTAATTGGTGAGCTCAATAATAATCAGTTTACTCAAATGGCACTAGAGTTTGTGGATGGAATCAGGAGCTCACTATGCGATTCTATTTGGGATAAAGAATTCGTTCTAAGGGACAATTATGTATTATTTGATCACGACATTGAGAGCTATGCCCTCTTTGATACTGATGGGAAGCACGTCCCTCAAGGGCTTGTCAAAAAAGTTGGTGAGTTATTTGAGAGAACATTGGAAGATGCAAATGATGAGAACAAAATCTTCGATCCGGGAATCTGTCTTCTGCAACAATCTCTTTTTCAATAATGCGTCTCGACGGAGTCGAGCTTTTTGACACAAGGGGAGAATGATGTAGGAACATCTTAGCTTTTATTGTGCTTAGGGTCTAGTTTACCTTCCTTACTCTAGATACTTCTATTTTCCTCTTTAAATAGGTCCCATGTAAGGTTTTGAGGTCATTGAATGATATATTTTAGTCTTTGAAGCTTTTGAAAAGCTCTCTTCTTCTTCCCTGGATTGGGATCCCAAAATCCTTCTTGCAGGTCGAGTCTTCCGACGATCCACTACATCAAATATCTTCTGAAAATTCTAGTAATTCAATACAGTAAAATGTTCACTAAAATGTTACAAATTTGAACTACACAAACAAATAATCAATACTAATACAATATGAAACTATAATTGAAAAGGCATATCTCCCAAGAATTCTAATAATTCAATACAATAAAATGGTCACTGAGATGCTGGCAAGGTTCATTAAGAAAATTCTCTTCTCTCTCAGAAGCATGTCTCCAACACACAGCAACAGCACAAGGCAGCACAACTGTAATTATAAAAGAAAGGAAGCCTAGGGTTAAAACCACAATTTACAGGTATTCATCTGTTGGATAAAGGGCCTTTCATGAAGAAAAAAATCTTGAACTAATAGATGTACAAAGAAAGAGATATCAAATAAAGGCTTACCATCCTTTCCAAAAACCGTCACCCCTATTCTTAGTATCGGAGGGAACTTGTTGGGGGTAAGAAGACGTGTCATTAGTTGGGTAGCCCATAGGAGGTGGTGCAACATAGGGTGTCGTCGTGTACGCCTGCTCTGGTGGAGGGTAAGACGTTGGCGGCGTGGGGTAGGCTGCATAATGCAAATATATTAGCAAGAAGCAAAAAAACATACAACTTTTTGTAAGAATTTTATACTAAAAAGTTGCTTTAGAAAATATTAAAAAAGTTATCTCAAACGAAGCCTAAGTCAAGATAGAAGGGAGTTTTTCTGGGCAATTCAAGGAGGAGGTCTTTTGCTTCAAGCATGAGGTATTTGCTAGTTTCAAGTCCATCAAAAGGAGAAGATCAACATGACCAATATCTTCTTCTCCACGCCCAATCCCATATTCTTTATATCGTAGATGGTCTCATCAAATCATATAAATTTTGTGTATGTTTGTGATTGCATATTTTCTACGTATTTGTATGTGTATTTTTTTCTTGTTCATGTTATCCTAACAAAAGTTACCAAATGAAGTTGCACATAGAATTTTACCTCTTTTTTTTTCTCAAAACATGTGCAAACAAAAGTCCATAAAGATCAGTTGTAAATATGCCACATCATTCAACAACGTTTTTCAACCAAAAATTTCAACAGAAATATTTTCAAAAGCAGTAGTGCCCGCAGGGTTTTGGGAAGACAAATTATTCTGTGCAGACACCGGATGGTCCGGAGATCAATCAGAATGTGCCACATCACCCTGTACCGAGCGGTACCGAGCAAAAAAGTGATGTGGCGGGTTCTGGTTGGTCTCCATACGCCGTCCAGGTCCGCACAGAATAATTATAAACAGATAGTTAAATAGACTGTTTGCCTAATCATTCTATCTTCTTCCATTACTAATAAATATATTCCTCGTCTCTGAGAGAAATAAAGCAAGAAAAAAGAGGAAAGAATGTTAAACAAATCTATATGATGGATATCAGATCAAATTAAACTACCTTGAAGGTTACCCTGGGGATAGGAAGTCATTCTTTCTGAATTATGAAGATGACCAAACGTACAGCCAATTGGAGAAATAACTTGTAACTGATGAGAAGAGATGAAAAGCTGAATGCAAATGGTGGAGCTGTTTCTTCGGTATTTATAATTTTTCCTTCTGCGTTGGATTTGTTCCTTAGGAAGGAAGGCTTCTTCAACCTATGCAGCTTTCTACGCGTTGTAATGAAATGTGATTCAAAGAACTATGGCTTCATATTGGGAGTAGTTGGAAAGTTGATGTAGAAGAAGTTTAAAAAGTCTCAGAAAGTGGACAGATGGATTCTTTTTTAAGTTTTTTATGACTTGTTCTTTATGGAAAAAATGATATTTTATTCTAACGAGTTATTGACGGCAAGTAATGTTCTTATTCTTTGAACGATTATATTTCCATTGGCATGTAAAACTGTTCCACGTAAGGAAGGTTCTAAGAAATTAGATAGGGTGGTATCTGAGACGAGTTTGAGCAGGCTTTAACTCAAGATTTTAATTTTAGTATATATTGAGTGGGCAGATATAAGAAGAGTTCTGGATGGGCAATTGTCCATCTTGAAAGTTTATTTTTCAAAGTAGAATAAGTATTTTAGTTATTTTATTCATCTTCAATAAATGCATTTGCGTAAAATTCTTTAAAAAAAACAATTATTTTCTTTGTCACTCATAAGATTATGCGTCCCTCAATCTTATTTTGCTCGTCCTCAAAAGAGAGGCTGGTTTCGCTCCTGGAATTGAGTTGGAGTTTGATTTTAAGTAAAATTTTAAGTGTGTTTGAATAAGTTATTTAATTTAAGGAGAACTTTTTTAAAAAAAAATTATTAATATTAAATATATATTTATACATTTATAGGCATATTTGTAATTAATTATATATAAATACATGTATGTTGTAAGCTCCAAAAATTCGTGCACCAACCTCTCCGCGGTCCCTTTCTTTTTTTCATGTCATCGAGGAGAGTTTTAACAGGTAAATTTTTAGAAGGCAAATTGGATTTTGAATAAGACATTACTCAGAGATTTCGCCCTCATTTTGTGAGGACATTATGATATGAATTCACGTTTCCTATAGGCGCAAGTCGCTATATTTAATTACCCCTCTCGATAGCGAGAGAGAACTTTCGATTAAGTCTTCAAACATATATGTAGTATCAAGTGTATAGTAGCAGCTTGATTTGATATTTAATAAAATTAATATTTAAAATTAGAAACTCACCACCTTGCACTTAAAACGGATGATGGTGGGAGTGATGATATACCCAATCAAGATCCCATGGTTCCTCGTCTCGGGACCTCATGATCCTTGGTCTACTTAGTTAGAAGAGATAGTCGACCCAACCTGACAAAAGGACATCATCGGCAGCCATGGGTTGCTTCGTCTAAGGGTACCTTGTAAATCTGGGGTAAATATTTGCCTAAGGAGGCATATTTGAATCCACCTTAGCTAACAAAGAGATTTATGTCATATTGATCATATCTTAATGATTCATTACTCAAAGATTTAATGCCATTAGGAAAAATATGGGCTTTGATCATGACCATAATTTAATGGTGTCATTTGGTGGGAAAATCACCCGATCAGAGGGTCCCGGTCATAACCATTCACAAGTGATGTCATTTGGTGGCAAAACCACTGATTAGATGACATGTGACACGTCCTTACTGAGAAGAGATATATTGAGAATGAATTATAGTAATATTCTCGACCAGACATTTACTCTTTGTGAGCTAAAGTGACTTTTCAAATTTATCCACCTCGATAAATTATTGCGAAGGGAGGATGAATTTTGCTTTAAGTAATTTGATATTTTTATTTCAATTATAAATATTTAGGTTTTGGTGACTTTTGAGTTTTGAATTTTTTTGTATGAATTTGGAATTCATTTTAATGTTTGGATCCCCTCCAGTTGAGATTTGTTAGTCAACACAGTCATTATCGGGTACTTATGAGCAATTTTATTTTGTTGGTGAACCTTATCGACTTTGTCTACTTACTGACAAAGGATCGAGTTCTTCATTGGCTTTATGCCTTTATTAGCAATTTTTTCTTATTATAGATCTTGAAGGCATGATATTAATATATAAAATAAATATCCCGGTCGATGCCACAATCATATATTTATTTGATGGTTCAAGTCGTGTCAACTTCTGTACTTTCAAGGAGAAGCATTGAACTCGAACTTTGACTCATGTTTGACCCGCGCAGCATCCTCAGACATCATGTATGTACATATAACACACTCGTCGGGGCCCATGCAGGTATATACTTTTAAATGTATTTAGCATGATGCATTTGTGTATCTTCATGTATACATGTATGATGTATTTTGCATTTACATGATACTTAATCATATTTGTATAATATTTTGCATGTTGCGCAGTAGCTTAATGTAGAAGCATATATATATATATATGTATTTATTTATTTATGTTTATATAATGCATGTTGTATATTGCAACATGTATTTTGCATGCATTAATATATATGCATCTATTATATTCATACGTTTGATAAGGATGATTGTAACATGTCTGTTCATCCCTAACTACATGCAATCATGATATGCTTATGTCATACAGTGCATTTTGCATGTATATGTGCAGTGCATTTTGTATATTGAAGTATGTATATGCTTAATGCATTTTACTCGTTGAATGACATATTTGCATGACACATCCAACATATTACAAAGTTATGCATCTATGAGAATGTGCTTGCTTGAATTTTGATGCATGAGAGGGGGTGCTTTTTCAATATTCAGATATGGTCAGTTGTATGAGTGACTATTATTAACAAGCGCGCATGATTTCATTTTGACATTTACAAAAGCTTTATGTCCACTCTTTTGAGTGTTGTGACTTCGGTGGCATGATTTAGCTTATTTAGTCTTTTGCAACCTATTATTTTCTTCAATATTCTGCTCATAATAATGTATTTCTATCGATAAATATATTGTACGAAGCACCATGAATCTTCCACCTATCACTTGCAGGTGAGCTAATTTATCTGATGTGATAACTTGGAATAGCACATTACAGTCTCAATTTATCAGTGGCATACAGTTTTTACTATTGATTCCATGGTTTTGCTTATAGGTGAATTATTACGTTTATATGCATAATACATTTTGTATATTGAATGCATATTTGTATAATGCATTATGGTCGGTTGTGCAATTGATTATTGATGATGAGTGCACCGGATTTCATCGGCATATGCAAACGCCTTCTATCTGCTTATAGAAGTGCTGCGAATCCGATGATGTTGTTTAGCTTATTTTGTCTTCTGTAAGCTTTCATCTTCTTCAGTGTTTAGCTTGCAGTAGTGTACTTTAGCCAGCAAATACGTTGTGTGATGCATCAGGAGCCTTGCACGTGTTGCTTGCAATCAAGTTTATTTGTTTGGTATGACAGCCTAGCGTTATAAATTTATTGTCTCAGTTTACTAGTGGCTGACAACTTTTACTACAGATTCTCTGTTTCTGCTTACAGGTGAATTGTAGTGTTGTGTTATAGGTCACTCATTACTTCTTGAGCTATTGTGCATTGCAAGCTTTGTTGGATTTATTTATTGGTAGTGTGTCGTCTACGGACATTCAATATTATCCATGATTACATATAAGTAGGCTACATTTAACATATATTTTACTTGTAGGTGGGTCATAGCGCTGTGCTACGGGCTACCCGTTGCTTCTTGCAGGCAAGTTGTCTTATTGTACAAGTTTTATTGAATCTTCTTGTAGGTTATCAACGAACATTCATAAATTATCATCCTAGCTCGTAGGTAGACCTCTATGTACACATTGAATCTCTTATAGTGGCTTGTAGCTTGCAATACATTTGTTATCATTTCTTGTAGGAGGGAGCCTTCCACTATCATATAGGACAAACTGCGCTAAATATAGATCTTCTAGTACTGCCCATAAGTATTTGCATTTATTGCAGTTCTTTTGTATTTTGCTTGAAGATAACATGTTTTGTACATGAAGGGTCCTCTACAACAGCTTGTAGGAGTTCGTATTTACCATGGATCAACCACATTTGCTTATAGGATATCGATGTATTTATTGAATACTTGATTGTTGTTGACAGTGTGAACACCCTATTTATTGCATGCAGCCTGTGTATATCTACTGGGAATACCAACATTTGCAGGTAACTTTAGTGTATTTGTTTACATGTTAATGTGGACTGTCGGTTGAGCTGCATCCACTGCTAGTTTCTTCATGTATATTGACTAGCAAGTTACTATATGCATTGCACTCGTAAGGAGCCTTACTTATGCTGGACTGATAATTGTTATTATATGTAAACTCTATCATTGAGATATGGTCATCCTAACTACCGCCAAAGACTAGAACACAGAGTCTCAAAAGATCCTCCAATACCTGAATAGTCTTTTGAGACTATTTGTCTGTCTTTATTAATAGAATCCCAGCTCGATAGCCCGTAGGCCCCAGTATAATAAAATCTCACCTCCATCACCCACTATTGGCACTGACTTAATAGAATTCCACCTAGATTTTTCATTAGTGTCGGCACATATAACAGAATTCTCATATCGGTTGCTCACTGACGCCGACATAATAGAATTCCACCTTGATCACCCATTGGCATCAACATCATATCACATCACATCACGTCACATTTCACTCATATTTTTTGATGTATTTCTTTAAGTAAAGCATAATTGGATTAAATTCATAAATGATCAAAATGCCCCAACGGTAGGCAATAAAAACACTATTGAATAAAAATTCACTGTTTCAAAACATAATCAAATTATCAGGGATTGTGTAAAAATATTATTATGAAATTTTAATTGAACCGAATGACTATTTTTAGATATCAAAATAAATTTTTGGGTAGGTAAAAATTATTGCTTTTTAAAAATCACCCGATAAAATATTTTCAGAATATACTCAAAATGTTCATAATCTCAATCTCTATAACATATAAAAATTGTGTGGAAAAATTTTTATCAAAACAAAATTATACTCATTTTTTATATTAAAAAATAAGAATTTAATCGAAAAAGTAATAAAAAATGGACAAAATATAACATACCTCGAGATGAAGAAATTTCTCAACTAGGGTCAACGAACATAAGGAAATGAGAATTAACCCCAACAAAGTTCTTCTTTATTCGGGCTTCTAATTTGCATGTCATCACCTCAAAACTCGTGCCAACTTTGCATTTCTACTCGTGCAATGACCCATGCAATATTATTATCAGTTCTAGGTATTTTTGATATTCCAGGCACAATAGTGAAGTTTGTTTCACTAACGGATGACGTTTAGACAACGTCGAGCAATATTCCATCCGTAGCCCATCGATTTTGATCTTATTCACTCAAATTGATAACAAGTGATTATTCCTTGGGAAATTTTGATATTCTAATCGCAATGGTGAAGTCTGTTTCGTGATCGTGATGCCATTTAGGCAATTTCGTGCAGTGTCACCTTGAAATTCATTTTAATTTCAGCTTTTTCCATTGTATGTTAACCTGGGCAATATTATAGCCTTTTCTATGTAATTTCAATATTTCGCTTATAGTTTGTCGATTTTGATTGCTTTTATTCGATTCAATTACGAGGGGTCCCTCATTGGGTAACTTTGATGCTCTGATCACATCGACGCAGTCTGTTTAATGATCAGAGGTCATTTGACTAATTTTATGTAGTGTCATGCTTGCCAACAATCATACTCGTCATCAATTTCGATTGAATTACACACAAATGACTCTTCCTTAGCAAATTCAGTGTCTTGAACGCATCAGTGTGACATATTTCACAATCAGATAAAGTTTTGAGTTGTTTTGATAGTAACGGAGTTGTCTCGATGCTTGTGTTTGTGATATATCCATTATTCTCCTTTCTCAACGCACTCAATTGATCGTCGAACATATACAAAAGTCAACAAGTGTAAAACACCAATTGAGTAGAAGCAAGAAGATATAAAAGATTGAAGTTTGTTCATCTATAAGTATTGTATTTTATTTTAAATAAGTTAAATAGTATTATATTTTTAATCTGGAATTAGAATAAAGAAATTTTTCAAATCCGTGTTGTGGAGAAATAACTTTATTTTCAACAATTAGGTCACTTACCAAGAAATTTTTCTAATTTAAAATAAAATTGTCACCATAAAATTTGGAGGCATTAAATAAAAAGGTGATGGTTCTCTTTCTTTGATGGAGCCTTTCATGGCTGTCGTTTTGAACATGTGACAACGTGTATGATTTAAATGATTATCAATTATTAATTTAATAAAACTTTTTTTCTTGACCACAATTTGAAACAGGCTGTATTTCAATGGCAAGCCTTTAAGGCTTCATTTGTAGCAGTTTGTTTATTATTTTTTAAAGCAATTTTTCAGTACAGAACTTTTTTAAACTAATTTTTTTTTTACTAAAAAGATGATTTAGGTTTCATTTGGGACTTCTATCTTCTTGCTTCTAAAAACAGCTTTTTAATACAAAAATGAAAAAATTTATACTAAAAAACTGCTTCAAGAAGCAACAAAAAAACCATTCCAAATGATGCCTTGAAAAAAAATAAGAAAGTCATCCCGAACGAAGCATAAATATTGAGAGAAATCATTGTCAAATCAATTCATTTCAGCTTGTGATATGCTTAGGCTCTGCTTAGTTTGAACGATCTACGCAGAGGAGGATACATATATAATTAGGATAAGATCAACGACGAAGATATTGACTATAACATATATAATTAAGAATCTGTTTGGGACAATTTTCTCATTGTTTGCTTTTTAGACCGCAACTACGATTCTATTTAGCTAATGCTTTCTTATTGTTTTTAAAAATTTTTGTAGTGGGAAGCTGTTTTTTACAACAAGAGTTACTAATGTTTGATAGCTTTAATAAAGTAGCTGTTCATATTTTTAGAAAAGAACATATTTATAATATCCACAGCAGCTTTCAGAAAAATAATTTTCCCCATAATAACTTCAGAACTATCATTATAGAACGCTAGAGACGTCCTAAACAGACCCATAGTTAGAAGCGAACATCTTCGCAACTTAAAATTGTTTATGAGTGGCGGGAAGTGAGAAAGATTGCATAATGTAATTAACAAGATGATAATTATAATAATCTTTTTATCAATAGCACAAAATTATATAAATTGTAGCTTTCTCTTGATACAAAATGGAGATAGATTCATGGAAACAAAGCAGTTACATATGGCTTACAGAACCCAGTAGTGCTTGAACAGCTTTGGACAGTAAGAGAAAACATCAAAAGGTACATAATACAATCAAAATATCAAATGATCACAATCCATAACCAAGACATATATAATGAGTAAATACAGTACTTAAATTAATTCAAACCATATAGATTAAAGGTTCAATGTGATGATAACTGAAGCCTGTAGCTCCACTTTTACTCGCAACAGGTTTCCAGAACACAGCAGCAGCACAGTGCAGCAGCGCTAACAAAGAGAAAAACAAGTAATTTAACATTTTGTTTTAACATCACGTCTTTATCTCACTATATGGGTTCGGTTACATGAATCCTTTTTCTTCATTGTGGCATGTTAAAAGTTAAATTCTCATTTAAATCTGATAAAGAAAGGTCATTTCTAATATTTTCTAAACAAGTCTTTTTAGTTCTATCTCTACCTTTTTTAACATAAGTGAAATCTACTACATCTGTTTTCCTAATCGGGTCATCGGAAGGTCATCGTTTTATATGACCAAACCATCTAAGACGACTCTCTAATCTTATCTTTCACTGGAGCTACTCCAACCTTTTCATGTATATACTCATTTCTTATCATGTCTCTAAGAGTAAAGTCACTCATCCGCCTGAGCATTCTCATCTCTGCAACACTTAACTTAATATTATACTTCTCTTTTAATGACCAACATTCTACACCATAAAGCATTGCAGGTCTAACCATCATCTTACAAAATTTTCTCTTAAGTTTTATAGCAACTATATGAAAACACTATTATAATCATCAACATTATTAGCAATATCTATACCATTTGAGGTCAGTTTTATGAGTTCTGAAATCCAAATTCAGCTTCCTTTGCCACAAATGGTGCCTTCACATGACTATCCTTTTCTCTAGATCTTGTTCAAGGGACCTCATAGATTGGATTCACCTTATGCTCTTTAATAAAAGTTATAAAAACGAATGTTACACTCTTACAAAAGCTTGACCAATGATTTTATCTATCTTCTTGACTATAACTGAAGTTCATAAATGTTATATCCACATGAATACTTACCATCCTTTCCAGAAGCCATCACCTCTTTGCTTTGTCTCCACTGGAACTTGTTGAGTGTAAGGGATAGCGCCGTTGACCGGGTAACCCGGCGGAGGGGCGGCGGCATATGCCGGAGGTTGGACGGCGGCCGGAGGAGCAGAGTAAGCCGGCCCTGTTCCTGGAGGAGGATATGCTGTTTGTGGTGGTGGATAAACTGAAAAATTAAGTTGTTTAACATGTAATTTATAAGATATTATGAGATATAAACAAGTATAATTGTATTACTTGGTCATAATTCCATAGGTAATTATTCATAAAGCTTTTCAAATCATATATGATTTAGTGAATTGGGAGGCTTGCATATTGAAAACTTTAAGAATATTCATTCTTTTGTCTCTCTCTTCTTTGTATTGTTTTTGTTACGAATATTGATTGAAGTCAGATCATTTTTTACTTGGATCAAAGAGAAAAAACCGACGTTAGATTGAATTACACATGCTTATAAGTATGAAGGATCAAATTTTTAGCTTGAAGATTGACAAGAGAGAGAAAATCTGATCTAATTTTGATATAAAAAAGTCCTTTCTGGCTTGGATTCTGATCAGATTAATCGTTTTTTAACAGGCAAATCTGAACAAAGATGAATTTTTCCCCAATCTTTCAAAAAAAAAAAAAAAAAGTTGTCAAACAACAAAAGGATTTGTATTATTACCTTCAACTGGAGCAGCTTGTTGGTTATAAGAACTCATATTTGAAGGAGAAAAGTGAAATCCTCGAAGAGAGAGAAAATGAGAGAGGTTTGAGGAAGGAAAAAATGAAGAGTAGTTTATATTAAGGAGGAGAGAGGTGAAGATTATACGGTAATTAGGGGAACTTAATAAATTTTTAAGTGTTTGGTAATTGGAAACCATAATGGAGGCCAGATCATTAAAATAAGAATTAAAAAATAAAATTAGTTGACATAGATTGATCGACAAAATGGTAAGAAAATATCTGAATCAAAGAAAATTTCTTTGGAAAAAGATTTACGTGATCAAGACGCCATCAAGTTATTCAAATGATTTTCTTTAATCAGAACTTAAAATACTAAAAAAAAATTACATGATCTCATCGGACCTCCAATTACACGGTGGGTTTAAAAAATTTTAGAAATTTTTTGTTTTTTATTAGTCATAATTGTTAAAATTAGAGAAATATATTCATTATTATTATATTTTTAGATTTATGTTAAAATGTTCCGTTTTTTTTTTAAGATATATTCTAAAATGTTCGTTTTGGGTCAAATAATCACTAATTAGAGATAATTCCTTTCATCCATAGAATATTTTTTAAAGGTCAAGTAAAATAGAATGGTTTAAGCATGCATCTATAACCTAGAAGTTTAGTGCATACTAAACAGGTAGGTGCATGCCTAGCTACCGTATGCACGCCTAGCTCCAGTCACATGTCTAGCTCCCATGAATCGTCGAAGGATTTCGCACCTGTCCACACGCCCAACTCCCATCTACACGTCCAACTCCTATGAATTGTCAAAGGATTTCACACTCGTATGCTCGCGTAGCTCCCGTGAATCGTAAAAGGATTTCGCTCCCATCTACACAATCTCTCCATAATCAGGTTCTTGACTTAGATGATCAATTGCTCTGCCCTAAGGTCATAAGGTGCAAGCAAAAGCCGGAGAAAGCATTCGTTGATCTTAGGAAATCATTTGAATTATTTTAAAGAAAGACTCAGGCAGCTGTAACCCTCACTATCAGACGTAAGAAACTGCAAAACTTACGTCAAATGATCATTATTGCCATGTTCAAGTTATAAATCTCGAATCCCTAAGTCCTTTTTAAAATTTTACGAACTTAACCTGGATGCATACTCAAACGAGTGCATACTTAAGTAGGAGGTTATAATCCCTGAACCCCTATTCTCCTTGATAAGCTATAGGGCCTTGGCAGCATCTTCCCCTAGCAAGCTTCGATCACAAACATTTCTTTCCTTTATATACCATAAACCTCGTCATCCCAACAATCTATCATTGTGAGCATCAAGTCTCCTTGACATCTTCTGACTACAATCCTCCGTCCAACTTTCTAGTAATAATTAAAAAAAAAAAGTAAGTCATTTGATTCCAACTTTTAAACTCTTTTGCCATTGGATTTCATCAAGTCTGATTCCAGACTTGAAGAAAGGTTCGAATTCTAACAATTTGGAATAAAATTCATTGCAACAAAACATTCTTCGAATACAAGTGGGGGTATTTTGTACTAAAATTAACTTTGATGCATATTGCCTCAAGAAATGAAATGACGGACAAATTCCTCTAATTTCAAACGTTATAGAATATATAAATACAAATTTCCCAAATTTTACCAATAATATATATATGAACTAAATACATATCTGGCTTGCCATTTATTAAGCCAATTTAAAAAATTAGTATTTGACTCAAGGAAAAAAAAAACAAAAAACTTCAATTATCTCGCTGGAGATATTCTGTCAGTTTATTATTGCTTGAGAGTACTTTTTCAACCCACTTAAATTAAGCCATATTTTTATGTTTTTAAAATATTACTTATGCTTCTTTTGAGATAGTTTTCTTACTGCTTCATAAAATTATTTTTTAGCACAAATGAAGATGAAGCCACGTCATGCAGCTTGTCTTGGTCTGTTGGTTTGAGAGCTTTGCCCATCAACTAAGAGATTTTGAGTTCGAATCTTACATATGTGATGTGTGTATGAGTTTAACTTAGACTTCGTTTGGGACGGCTTTTTTATTGCTTTCTAAAACGGAGTTTTAGTACAATTTTTTTTATTTTTTACTAAAACTCTGTTTTAAAAAGCAATAAAAAAGCCGTCCCAAACGAAGCCTTAATTGGCTGAAATGTTGTAAAAAAAATTTTTTTGAAGCCTCGTCATCCTTTATAATTGTAAATGTATGAAAGGGGTTGAATAGAACTTTTATTTTACCTATTCTTGAAAATTACAGTAAAATTGTAAGACTTTAAAAATGAAAAAAAAAAACAAAATTTTAAAGATATTTTGATTAAAATTTTTATCATTGTGAATTTTAAAACTCTTAAATTTGCTTTGAGAGAAATAAAATATAAATAATTCATACATTATACACATCTCAAAATAGATCGAAATATTTTACAATTTGCTCTAATTATTTTTTAGCCTGGATGTCCTGACATATTTTTTCGAAGAAAAATTTCAAAATAGTATCTAGACTAGTCATGTGCGGTCAACCAGTTCCAGAGTATTACGTTGCTTTAATTTAATCCCTTAATTTATATAAAATTGATCTAAAATAATCACTCGTGTTGTAATTATAATATAAAAGTGATCTCAATTTAATCCCCTGACTTTACAAAAGTGATCCCAATTTAATCTCAAATGAGCTATTTTTTAATCAATTTTGTATAGTCGAGATATTAAATTATAGCAACGTTATAATCTGTGACTAAAATGGCTTATATTAATAGTCAAGGGGACTATTTTGAAATTTAACCCTTTTTTTTCATTTAAAAAAGAATGTCATCTAATAATTAGGATTTGATCATACCATTATTTTTTAAAATTTATATAGAAAATAGCAAGGAATGGAAATGGATTAATTTTAAAATTATGTAGTTGGTTATCAAATATAGAAAGGTTGTGAATTTTGCAATGTTAATGAAAGCTGAATTCATACAATTTCTTTTTGAAATAATTTTGAAAATGTAAAGTATTATCTCTATTTTAAATGCAATTTTAAATACTCACATAAAATTTGATTCAACATAGGCCACTATTAATAAAAATTATAAATATGTTTGAATGAAGGCCTAATAATTTTATAATGACAAAGTTTGATTCTTTTCAAAAAAAAAATTAGCAAAGGAAGAAAATTGAATTTGATTATAAATTAGTGAAATTTATATTTAAACTTTATTAAAATATAAATCAATAAAAATTTCCATTTTCTTTTAATTTTTTTTAGATAATTTCACCATTATTGACTCTTCGAGCACACATCCCCGGGCTGGTTGGCATAACATCCATAAAACAAAGAAATTATTACGTGTCAAGTCTTGACGAAACTGATGTCGGGACTCCAATGAAATCAAGCCGTGTGGCTTGTGCACACCGTGTCTACAGCTTGTACATAGGATATATATACGTGTATTGTATGCAAGTCATGTGACTTACTTTTGTTGGAGTTTGATCATCCGCACACTTCATGTGATACTTTCTCATAAAAATGAGGGATTATTTTAAAGTGCAATTTAATTGATAGAATTACCAGAAAGAGCAAGAAATAATTAAAATTTAAATATGAGCAAATTCGCCATACAATTTGGCACATTTAATTTAGAATGCGTCAAAAAGTCAAAAAATTCCGAATGCCCCATATAGATTGATCGTATTTAGCTTAGAGAGAGAATGAGTGATAGAGAGGAAGAGGAGAGGAGAAAGGGAGAGGGAGGGGGAGAGGGAGGGGGAGAGAGATGACGAGGGAGAAAGAGGAGGGGAGAGAGAGAGATAGAGATGGTCAAATTTTATAAAGAAGCATGATAATAATCAAAATTAGTAAAATGAGCATGAATTAATAAAAAATTAAATAGGAGCAAATACGCTGAATAAAATGGAGCATTCTAAAATTTGCCGAATAAGTTGGCGCAGTGAGAATACAATATTTAATTTGGTGTATTATACTCTCGCGTAGAGAGGGAAAGAGGGAGAGAGAGAGATAGGTGAGAGAGGGAGATAGATGACAGTGAACAAATAAGAGAGAGAGAGGGAGATAGCAGTGGAGAGAGAGTGAGACGATAATCAAATATTTAAATTAATATTTTAATTATTTGTAAATATTTATTAGTTTAAAAAATACAACATTCAATATTTATTATTAAAAACATATATTTAAAAATTTAAACTAAATATATATAAAACTTTATAAGTTTTAGTTAAATATAATAATTTGTGAAAAAATTAATTATTTAATTATTTAATTAATTTATATTATATTTATTTTAAAACCTAATAATAATATATATTTAATAAAATAATTATTTAATTAATATTTTATGTTGAATAATAATAATAATTTAATTAGTAACTATCTTATTGAACAAAAATATTAATTATTTTATTCAATATTTTTAGTTTTAAATGAAAACCAAAAAATTTATTTTCAGTAGTTAAATTGAATTAAAAATTGTTATTATTTTATTTAATATTTCGTCATATACCTAAACATATATGCCTTTAAAAATTATGTTTAATTTGAATTTTCTTAATAATTTCAAAAAATAAAAAAAAAATTGAATTCTTATGAATTTTTTTTTAAAAATAACATTCAATATATATTTAACATATTAATTGGATGACAAAATAATTTTGGAGTAGAAATAATTATATTATATTTAAACAAACAATATAATGTAAATATTATATTTAAACATGAGATAGCATAATTATATTTAAATAATAAAATTTATGTAATATTATTAAATATATAAAAAAATAAAATTTTAATAAGAAAAAATGAGTTGAATAAATAAATACTTAAAAATCATTTAAAATAATAATTAAATATTTTAAAAATTATCCCTTCTTCGATGCCACCTGCTCCCTCTTTCTCTCTCTCTCTCTCCGATGTCAACTGTCATCTCTCTATCTCTCTCTCCGCTTCTCTCTCTACGTGTGAGTATAATATTCCAAACTAAATGGCGTATTCTCACTACGTCAAATTATTTGGCGCATTTTAGAATGCGTCATTTAATTTAACGTATTTGTTCCAATTTAAATTTTTGTTAATCCGTACTCCTTTTACTAATTTTAATTCTTATCATGCTTTTTTATAAAATTTGGCCAATAGAGATAGGAAAGAGGAGAGAGAAAGATCATTTTAAATATTTAAATATTATTTAAAATATTTAAAATATTTATATATTTTAAATATCAGTTTAAATATTATTTTAAATATAAAAAGTATAAAAATTTTAAATTATATTTAAACAAGGAAATTTATATAATATTATAAAAAAATAATTAAAACATTAGTTAAATACTTAAAAAGTAGTTAAAATAGTAGTTATTAAATATTTAAAATAAACTGATATTTACTATTATATTTAATATATTTTAACTAATATTTAAAATACTATATAGCAATTATTCAACTTAAATTTTCTTTCTAAAATTTTATTTTTAAAATATTTAATAACATTATATAAATTTTCTTGTTTGAATATAATTTAAAAAATTTATATTTTTTATATTTAAAATAATATTTATATTGATGTTTAAAATATATAAAATATTTATAGTGATATTTATCTCTCTCTCCCTCACATGTTTTCTCTCTCTTCTCTCCTCTTTCTCCCCTAATCATCTCTCTCCACATTTTTTATTTTTCTCTCTCTTTGAGCATTCTGAATGTGCCGACAAATTGGCCAAATTTTCGAAAGCAGCTTGGTTGAGGCAGATATTAGGAGAAGCAGCGTGTTTGGAAAAGAATTTGAAAACAAGCCAATACGCCACAGTTTTTCGCGCATACATAGAATACGCGCATATGAACGGCGCATTCAAAGAATGCGCCGAAACGTTGCGCGCATTCTTTGAATGCGCCGATTGCTTAAGCGCAATCTTTGGATTGCGCTGAATGATCAGGCGCATTCTTTGAATCCTCTTCTGTTCCCTGTTTAAAATGCTTTACCTAGTTTTCAGGTTCGATTTCTCAATCTGATTGGGCAATGTTTTCAGTGAAGAGCTCTCTCAATCAAAATTTCAGTGTAACTGAAATCATCTAAATCTGAAATATATAATCTATTAGTTATTTATAATATTTTATGAATGAATCAAAAGTAATAATCGTATATCTAAAAAAATATAGTAATATCTATTTATATCCTAAATGAAATATTAATTTGATAATGTATTAAAATGTTTAAAGTTAAGTTAGATTTAAATTTTTTCTGATTTATTTACCGGATGTATAATAAAGATGGACTGAGAGAGAGTTTAGCTTTTATTTAATAATTTTAAAGAAATTAACATTTCTTGAAATACTTTAATGGGTTTTTTTAAATGCAAATAACCGGTTAGCGCATTTTACTAATTGCGTTGTTTCTTTCGGCGTATTCCTGCTGTAATTTAAAAGTTGGTTAAATTGATTTAGATTTATTTTTGTTATCATTGTTTTATTTAATGATAATTACAAATAATTATGAATGATGGATGAAGTGTTATGAAATACTAGAAGCAAAAAAAATACAAAATTGGAATATAAATAGTGCGAGAAGTATTTAACAGTAGTTTATGTTAATACATAACATAATGATCGAAAGCAACATAAAAAAATTAGTATTACATCAGGCTTAGTACTATGCGCATACGTGCTTGCAGCTGGGTTAAAGTTGGACAGCATAAGAATTTTTCTGTGAACTGCTTTTGGATGATTTGTCAATCTTTGCTATTTAAGAACTCTTTCAGTTTTTTATCATCTTTAATATTTAGCTCTTGATATTTCTCGGATAGAAATGCATCTTGATTTGTATGCCAACTTTTGTAAAGGATACAATGTTGCACATCAGTTATTGGATTCTCAACATTGACCACGACAGAACCATCTTTTGCTTGTGCGATTTCACCAATTCTTATTCTAAGAATACTTATAGGTGCAAAATGACCATTATGATCCCTAAATCTTTGTCTGATAAATTTCCAACCCATATCAGTAATTGTTTCTCCATCCACATACATTGGATAACGACTTTTGATAACTTCATGATATACATCCCATAAATTATCGTCCTC
Organism: Dendrobium nobile; assembly: GCA_022539455.1. Taxonomy (NCBI): domain Eukaryota; kingdom Viridiplantae; phylum Streptophyta; class Magnoliopsida; order Asparagales; family Orchidaceae; genus Dendrobium; species Dendrobium nobile. The sequence continues at coordinate 33,652,222 of CM039731.1, forward strand.
ATACCAAGACCATTCATGTAAACAACATCGAAAAATTTCATTCACTCTGATTTTCTCCTCCAAGAATTCATCCATGGGATATGACATAGAGTTTGTCAATCGAATTGTACCATCATAGATCAACTTCTTTCTTGGAATAATATGTAGGAAATCCCTTGATGGTGAGCGCTTGATTGAGGAGGTCCTTGATGATGATGACATGATATGCTGAATATTTAGAAAATGCAATTTGAGGATTTATTAGAAATTTAATATGAAATAATTTTTTTAAAAGAATAATTTGAAGAGCAAGAGTCTAATAAATAAAAGAAATTATAAGTTGAGTACTTAAAAAAATAATAGATATTAAGCATCAACATAACAAGAAGTACATTTTTCAAGAATGTTTAACATCATAAAGTATATTTTTGAGGCACAGTAATAGGAGTGGTGCTGAACATATTATTTTGTTTTTTTTTAACGCACTACTTCATATTATTTAATAGATATCATAGACGAGTTTGCAACTGTGTTTGTGTAGGACAACACTTGAAGTCGATCTGAAATTGTTGTTGTATTTGCTGCCAATCTTCTCCATTAAGAAATTTCTTTGGTTTAGCATGTTTAGAAGTCTGCGTTAACTGTTTATAAGAATCTAATATGTGCTTATCATGGCGAGGGTTCCAGTCAGAGTATAAAATACAATTGTCTATATCCATCATAGACCTTCCCAAACCGGGTTCAATGTAACCATTTTTAGTACGACCAAGTTCTAGAAATCGACCTTTCAGGAAATCTATTCCCACAAGGTGGTGCTTAAAAATTGGAAAACTTTCTTGTATACATTTCCAGCCCAACTCTCGACGTGCATGGTTGCCTCTATATTCCTTCTCCTTCATCGTATCTTCGTGTAAGTGCCATAATAAGAAATCTTCATCTTCATCCCAAGTATGGATAATACACCTGAATAGCTCATTTGATGTTATCCTAGCTTCAAGGTCCTCATCGACAGCATAAGATAAGCTTCCACGCAGCCGTATGGTACCCTCTGTAATCCATTGTTTGATTTCGGAACTACTGCTAGCATCTAAGTTGTTGGAGTACATCCTTGAATAATGAACCTGACATAAAGTATTTGCAAAAGACAATGAGTACTGTAGTATTTTTCTTTGTTATTTATCACAAAGTAATGCAGAATAAAATTATGTTGTAAGCAAAAAAAATCTTGTAACTACTACATATGAATAGTCGGGCAATTTAATAAGGAGAATTAATATTTTGAATTAATTTTTTATAACATGATGTCCTATCCCAAAGATCAGCACAAGAATACATCTCAAATCTCATTCTAACGATGCCTAGGTAATGCCCCACTCCCTGGAGTAAATCTATTTGGTGCCCTTCGTCTTCTCCTCTGTAATTGTGGCTCCTCTGATACCTCTATCTCCTCCTGCTCAACCTCGATGTGTTGTTGTGAAAGATGTGTGCCTGGTTCTGCAGGAATACCTCCCGTTAACATCATGTCCTGCTGCGTTGGGGATGAAGGTATTCATACTGATGACATCCACTGTGGAATGGCCATTGGAAATAATGATTGTCCACAAGGTTGGTCGTACTGTGTCTCATAATAGATTTGACCTGGTTGACTAGACGGTCCAACGTGTGGGCTCCAATGTGGAGCCGAAGAACCTGCGCCAATCTAATCATAGGCCATGGATGTTGTATGCATGGAATGGCGATGCGGGTCCGGCACAACAGGTCGATGGTGCCTGCTTCCCATCGATCGTGCCGGAGCATCAGAAACAGATCGTCTAGTATGCTGCTGCCCATGAGAGCTCTCTGCGCGTTCTTTCCTTTGTTGTTCTGCCTCCGTAGTTGTATCAAAGGTAGTGTAGTCGATATAAACCGATTGTTGAACTCGGGCAGACAATTCAGCAACCTAATCGATGGCCATCTGCAGTGAACTAGCATTTTGTCCCCCGCCCCCAGCGAGTGGCTCAAGTATCGCTGATGATCGTATATAATAATCCACCTAAAGAGTAAATATATATGCATTACTACAAATTTTTAAAAATTATGTGAAAAAATTAATACATCATACAAAACAAATAAGTACGTACCACTAATCTCTCGCCAGGTGATCGAGGAAAGAAGGTATCCGGAGGCTCAATTTGAGGTTGCAACAAGTAGATAGAAGCCCAAGATCTATACCACCGTAGATAAGCTCCTACTTCTCGGTTGCCTGTCCCTACTAGTGGGGTGATTGGAACCACGTAACCCTTCTCTCCTCCCAGATCTGGAGGTAGTCACGGTACTGTATTGTCCAATCTTGATCAGCTCGACCCCGGCCGTCGATGCGCCTGAATGATGGATCCATAGGCTCTATATCAATGGTCGGCATACCTGAAAATTGTCTAACAACCTGGTCTGATAGGTGCCACTCTGCACGCTTCCAACTGATAAGCGGTACTCGTGCCCTCCAAATCTCTTGTCCATCATGATATTGTAATGGAAGGCTAGCTAAAACTGCTTGGGTATATGGAGTCATAATAACCTAGGCATATGTTACATGTCATATTTAAAAGTTTGTAAAAAAATTTTAAATCAATTTAATGACATAATCAAACTTTTGTTATACCTGACTCATACGCAACCCATCAAACTCATCTCTATACGTCATTGTATTGCCTGCAGGAAGCTCACGTATCCTGTCTTCAGCCCACCTATAAATTTATATGAACCATTATTATTGAAATAACAAAAAATCTTTTATTGAATAAAGCGTACTAACCTGCAACCCAATGGCCGTCCTGCTAAGTCAATAATCTGAGGCACTCGCAGTGTCGGTCGACCAATGCACAGTCTTTCCCATGACCAAACTTGTAGGAGTGCAACACATCCTGCTATATATGTCCTCGTTGGCCTAGTCGCGTAGCAGAGCTCCCTATAAAGATGTGCAAGAACGGCACCACCCAAAGACATCCTACTTAAGCTGTCAACATCTGCAAGCAGAGGTAACCATTGTAGCGAAACATGACTCCGTGATGTATTTGGTATTAAAAAACAACCTATCATGAATAGGATATACGCACGAACATGTCGTAAGAAAATCTCTGGTGTCAAATCATCATATGACTCTCTGTAAAATGTCCAGCGGAGCCAACGTAGTGGGAGCATAGAATCAATTTGTGAAGAACCCATCCTGAACGTCGCTACTTCTTCCTCATCATTGGGGTCATGGTATACTGTCTCCCGTCTGGGATGCGTACCAAGTAACTCGTCACAACAATTCGTCCATATGGGCCAAATACGTCCTTGCCCAACAACATTTGGGCCAACCACTGCAGGTCCATCAATTCTAAGCCCCAGTAAAATTTATACGTCCTGCAATGTGATAGTCATCTCGCCGATTGTTAAATGAAATATGTTTGTTAATGGGCACCATCTCTCCACCAATGCCTGAATTAGGTTGTGATCCAACCTAATAAACTGCAAATGCCTAAGGTTATGAAATCCCAGGTTAGTCAATACGTAAATCATCCATGGGCAATCAATTGGCCATTCCCTAGTCATTCGCATATGAGATGACGCTACTAAAGGAGATGCCTGAAAATTTCAAATTAATACAAATTAAAATGATATTTAAGCATGACATAACTAATAAATATTTAAAATTATTTAGGTAACTTACATGATCAGGATCGTGCGCCCTATGAGACTCTCCCAGTGACGCAATACTAAGTTCCCTTGGGATATTTTCATCGGCAGTGCGATGAGATGTGCGTCGGCCAGAACGGGCACGTCTAGATCTGTCGGCCATACCTAGCAAAAAAAAAATAATCTATAAATTTCAGATTTTTATTGTCAGTAAATATTTTAAAAGCAAAATATGTTGTAAGTAAAGATAACCTTGATGAAGAAGGATTATGCGGACAAGTTGATCTATTGTGGCCTGTTTGTTTGCAAAATCCACATGCTTTATTTGAACTACTTGACGGCTCATCCATGGTGTTTTGAAACCTATTCATTCGTGGTCGACCAGCACGACGTCTAAAAGTTGGAGCCAGTAAAGGAATTAATCCATGATCTTCATTAAAGGCGGGCCATATGTCTTTCAGGGGGAAGACATGAAATAATTTGGAGTACGTAGCGATGTACTTCTCAATCGTAAAAATGGGTGATACAAATACATTATGATCCCATCGCCTAGCTCCAGCTACTGCAACGACATGAATGCAAGGGACATGATGAAGTTGTGGTCTCAGACAAGTGCATGTACAGGAGGCTGCATTTGTTATCTCAACCTTGTTTGCTCGGGAAGATGTATTAATCACTTCAAATTCATTTCTGTTAATCGTCGCTGGTTCAGGACATCGTCGAGCATCACGTACGGCTCTTTGTATCACAATCATTGTTCGTGGAACGAAGGGTGATTGGCCTGCCTCAACCCACTTTTGAGATTCAACTGATCTCTTCAGGAATAGTGCCACGAGGTTATAATAAATTGACATAATTAGCCCTTGAATTGGAAGACCACGGACTCGTTTAAGGACACCGTTAAAACATTCAGACGCATTGGTGGTCATAATACCATATCGATGTCCTTCATCAAAAAGTAGTGACCATTTGGAGACGTCACGTTGTACTAACCAATCTAATGCCTCTTGCTTTATCATTTTAATTTCATCCATCATTCGATTAAAATATGAGTAATCATCTGTATTTCCGGCAAAATACATTTTGTTACTTAATCCCTCACTATCCGGAGTTCCTAAACGATGAACCATCTTCTTAAAATTTTCACGCAAGTGATGAAGACAGTGCCTATGATCTGCATTTGGAAATACTTCCCTGCATCCACGTACGAGTCCGGGGTGCTTATCAGAAACAATGCATAACTTCTCCCGAGCAGCTACAGTTGGTACTAATTCTTGTAGTTTTTGTAGGAACCAAATCCATGATTCATTGCTCTCCGATTCCACCACTGTAAATGCGAGTGGAAATAATCCACCATTCCCGTCTATTCCTACCGCAGCCAAGAGGGTCCCTCGATACTTCCCAAGCAAGAATGTCCCATCCATGCTCAGGACTGGCCGGCAATGTTCCCAACCACATATACTTGCACTAAAGGCCCAGAAAAGTCTCTTAAAGCGTGTGGGAGGCACAACATGAATACTATATACAGAGTCTGGTTGTGATAATCGTAAGGCCTCCATAAAACAAAAAAGAGAACGATAAGATTGTTCGTAGCTACCAAAGGTGGCTTTAATAGCTTTTCTACGTACGTCTCATGCCTTTATATATGAAATCTTGATGTCAAACTTTGACTCCATTCTCGCAATAATCTCCTTCGGCTTCATGTCTAGTTGTTGTCTAATTATAGGAATGATAAGTCTGCATATAAACTTCGCTGTGCAGTTATGATGTCCGCTTGCCAAAATTGGGTGGGTGCAGGTATGTGGAGGGCCACATGTAGATATTTTCCATAACCCACCTAGACGTTTACTTCGTGATGCATGTAAGCACCAAAAGCAGGGACGATCAACATTGTCATGTTTGGCACACATGATACTCAAACGACTTTTGTTTGACGTTAAATTTAAAAATTGAACATTATGAAGAATCGACCAACCATTAATTGCAGCTTGTAAATCTACCTTAGTATGAAATATTTGACCTTCATATAAATCAACTGCAAAAGTTGCTTCTGTCGGGCTGACAATGTTTACATATGGAGCATCAAAATTTTCATCATTATCCCACTGTTGTGTTGTCCTAACAGTTTCGACAAATTCGTTATTCATGTTCATCCCATCTAACCCATCACAATTTTGTGTTATGTGATCTTCAATGTACCCTTGGCCATTACATTCTATGTTGTTAAATTCTTCCATAGGATATTGAGAGTATAATCTTGGGCTATCATCATCCGATGAATTACTACTACTGCTATTCATTGTTTCATACCCTTCAACTTCATCTCTATCACCATCAGCATGTTCCCCCGTGTACGGCTCGTGTTGTGAATTACGGGGCATTGAAGCTACTGAGGGTAGGATGTTTTGTGATTGTTCGTAGTTAGTTGTCTCCCAAGAAGGATGTTCAACAGCACTACGTCTATGTTCAGCTCTTGGAAGCTGTTGCGTTGAATGAATACGTCGCTCACAGAACCAATTATGCCCATGTAAATGATCTTCAACATTGCTAGAAATATCTCTAACAATATGCATAAAGGCCTCAGAGATTGTTGTGGGCCTAATACACAAAAGTTAAATGAGGACAATGGAGAAGTTCGTTCATATATTTATGAAAACTAATAATTGGAACTCACACGTAAGCTTGAGCTGATGGGCCATCAGCTTGGCCGCCACTTATTTGCTCAACCTCAACATATACAACGACAGTATGTGTTCTGGCCTCCATCAACATGTACTCACATATCTCATCATCGAAGACATTGGTCGCCGAAAATCCACCATTATCTCGAATACGACATGTGAGGGTAATAGTGTTTGTTGTTGGATTTAACCTTAGTGCACGCATAATCCTTAATTTTAACATTTCAAGAGTAATTATTCCATCAATGAGGAGCGGTCTATTTCTTCTCCCAATATAAGCTGGTGTAAACTCGCCCGAAATACGTAACTCACCATCGAAATATAGCAACAACCGAGACATACTAAGAAGATAAGAGAAACTTATGTAAAAATTTTGCTGATGATATAAAGTTTAAATTCACTTAAATTTTGCCCTACTTATATGTCAATAAATTTTAAAGGTCCTTGGAAATATGTAAAAATAATTTGGTTCATAAAACTTGTATTTATTATACCTCTTTAATTAGTAAAAGTCATAAAAAATTTAAATCTATTTATAGGTTACCTATAACATAAACTATTTATATTCTAATATCATCTTCAATTTTGTAATGATTTGATTACAATAATCAAATGATGTTTAATCATTTATTACACTAATTACGACATTTGGTTTTAATGTAAAGAACTGGATAACAATTTTTATGTTTCTAATAATCTATTATGCCATAAAAAAAAAAAAAAAAATTAATGTCAACTTGCAATTGCTTTTACATTAAAATCCCTCCCAACCAACCCATATAAGTCATGCTTACTTATAATATAATTACGCTATAATAAAATTTATTTTCTATAACTATTCGCATAAAAAATTATTCATGTGTATTAACTTATTTATTTTAAATTTCATGAACAAAAAATACATATATAATTTCTTATTACAAACTAAGATAAATATGAGAAAAATATTTCTTACTATCTTAATTTTTAATATAAACTGATTACCGACAGAAACAATAACATTTATTAAAATAACTTAGCAGATATAGTACACCGGTGCTTTGAAAGAAATAATCTTGCATTCTGATTATCTAAAAGAAATATAGTTAATTAAATTAATTATTTTTAATTGCATAAGATATTTACTATTAAAAAGTAATCTAAAATAAATATAGTTTATTAAAATAACAGTTTTAATATGCCATTCTTATCTTAAGTTAAATAAACAATTTTTTTAAAGGCTTATCTAAAATATATAATACTTTTTCTGTACAAAGTAAAATAAACTGTTCTTTTGGATCCTTCTTTCTTACTTACTCTCAACCATTCGTATTTGCTTGCTCTCTATGGCAAGTCTTTATATTCTTAGGATATTTTTTAAAAAATATTATAATGTTTAGCGATTATACTCACCTATTTTTTAAAAAAAATATTAGGCTTCTAAACCTTATATTTTAGGCCAAATTTTAATAAAAAAAATATGAGATTGAGATGTCCATTTTGACTAACATTTGGTCATCTTGCCGAGAGGTTCAATTTGACTAAAATTTTGCTGACATCGGAGTTTGAAAATTTGTGCCTAATCAACATAACTTGAGGTGATATATGCGGCAAATTTATTAAATATTTGCCTACTTAAACTTCAAGAAAACAAGTGCATGAGCCATTATAAATATGATTTTTTTCTTCATATTATAGAATTATGTTAATAAATTTCAATTGCTTGTAGATATTTCTGTAAAAAAAAAAATTTTAATCTTGAGTTAAAATACAAATTGTTTAGAAATTCTAGAATTTCTGAGAGAATTTTTACAGAAATTATTTATTCAATTATGCATTGTGTTTCGTGCTGAATCATGATTATTCTCGATAAAAAATAAAAAAATCTTAATATTTTATCATATACTTTATAGAATTATCTCCATTTTTAATTTTATCTGAGAAATTAAAATCATATAATCTTGTCATATGTATATATGAAAGTTCATTTTTCATAAGACGATCTCCAATGAGAGATAAATCGTTATTATTTGTGGAATACTTATTAGACTCGTAGGTCATGCAAAACTTTAGTGTCAAAATTTTTTTTTGTTAACTTATTATTAAATGCTACGAAAGTATAGGAAAAAGTTTATAGTAAAAGTATCATATATGACATAATTTATAAGTGATAACTTATATTTTTTTGGTCTAAAAATTATTTTATTATTAATCATTAAATCAAATGATAGAAAAAACTATCCACGCTTCTCTCGATTCACAGGACTTCATCCATCAGTGACCCGATGCTAGCTGCGACTGGATTCATCGAAGCTCTAGCCTTCCCTACCGCCACTATCGATTCTCTTCGATCGACCTCAACCAACGCCGTCCCTCCAATCTTCAACGCGGCCTCTTCACCTACCCGACTCCTCCCTCACAATCAAATCCACACCTGACCTTGCTACAGCCGCCTGCTTCGACACCCATTGTCGATCCTTCACCCATTCGACCCAACAGCCTGCTAGCCCAACACAATGGCCGATTAAACTACTGCCCCTCACCAGACGTCCAGGCCACCTCAATTGACCAGATCCTCCTAGCCCTATTCTAATCCCTCAACCCCAACCCCAAGTTGACCTCACATTACTCTCTCTCTCTCTCTCTCTCTCTCTCTCTCTCTCTCTCTCTCTCTCTCTCTTAATTTTGATTAACATTAATAATATTTACTAAATAAAAAAGAGAAAAAGAAACAAAATGAGAAAAATGCAAAAAAGGAAAGAGATATATTTTGCACATTTCTAACATCACTGACGCCGTTGCCTCGCTCGTCGCGCAAGGTATAATACTTAAACTCAAAAAATCCATCCTCAACACTCGTGATGCATCGAAAAATCACCCATACACACATTTCTCTAACGTGGTGGGAGAGAATCCAATGCGGTGCTTGCAGAGAGGGGGTTAGGTCCTGTACACGCTTTTCTTTACGTGGCAGGGACAACCCTAAGTACTTGTGTGCGTGCCTCAGTGCCAGCCAGGGAAAGAACTGCGTTTTCAAACATGTACCCCTGAAGACCAATATATGTCTTTCTATGTCGTGATGGGATTGAAGACCACAACCACGATGTCACCCGACACTGAACTTGAGCAAAATAATAGGGAACTTGATCTTAAATTTACAAATACATAATCACACTAAGATGCAAATGTTGACTAATAGCCCTAATCATCTAAATGGAGCTTGTAATAAATGCAGCAAACCTACAAACATATGCAAGAAAGTTGTAAGGAAGATATCATGCATATCACCAATATCGGTTAACTCGTGAAAGATGACTATGTTGCCTATACATACGAAGCGGAGCACCTAATGAATGTGACTTATCTACCAATATGAATCAAGGAATTTGCAAAGTAGTGATACGTTCATAAGGCAAGGGAGTTAATAATGAATGTAATGCATTGCATGTGAGCGACCATAGCAACACAATGAATTTATGAATTCAATAAAAGAAAGTCATGATAAATGTTTCAGCCTGACTGCAAGCGATGATTAGTGATATGCAAGAATGTAGCATGTCTACAAGAAGAGCGAGAAAATTGTAATGGAAATAACCTTCTTGCTGACAATGTCATTTAAATAAACACACCCAACTCCTGCAAATGATGATAGTGGGCATGCAATGATCGCAAAGGCAACTTCTCCAATCAAATATTTATCAAATGCACGAGTTCCCTGCAAATTAAGGAAGTTGACTTGCATATGGGCACAACAAGCCTGCCTACGATTGATCATGTTCCCTGTAGGCATATACAGAAGCACGCAACAAGTACTGGGGAATTCATATAGTCTACAATAATTCAGTGCCAAGCAAATATACTCATCCCCTGTCAGAAGAGGAATTTGATATACAATTGTGGGCTCCGAAAATTCGGCCCCGACCTCCTCGCCGCGCATCTTTTTATTCGGCGAGAGAGTTTTAACTGAATAAGTTCCGGGGTAAATTTTGGAAGGCAGATGGGTTTGTAGATAAGACACTACCCAGAGATTTTGTCCTCATTTTTGCGAGGACTTTATGATCTGAGTTCTGGTTTCCTATAGGTGCAAGCCCCTATAGTTAATTACTCCTCCCAATAATGAGAGAGAACTTTCGATTAAGGCTAGTCGTCAATCAGATACGTATAGAATACGTATTATCTGGCATATAGTAGCAGCATTGGGTTTAGAGATTTTGGAAATTTGGATTTGGGATATTTGGGAAGTTTAGATATTTTGGAGATTGAAAAATTTGATATTTAAAATAGAAACTTCACCATCTTGCACTTAAAGCGGATGGTGGGGGAATGGATGATAGACCCGATCAAGATCCCATGGTTCCGTCGTCCCGGGCCATCGTGGTCCCTGGTCTACTTAGTCAGAGGAGGTAGTCGACCCAACCTGACAGAAGGATCCTTGTCGGCAGTCATGGGTTGCTTCGTCCAAGGAGACCTTGTAGACCGGGGTTGAATGCTTGTCTAAGGGGACAAATGTGAATCCACCTTAGCTAACAGAAGGCTTTGTGCCCTATCGATCATATCCTATTGATTTATATCTCAAGGATTTAACGCCATTAAGGAGCGTATTGGCTCTGGCCATAACCGCTATCTGTGGTGCCATTTGGCAGCAAAACCACTCGGTTCAGAGGGCCTCGGGTCATAACCGTTTACCTGCAGTGCCATTTGGCGGCGAAACTGCCGGTTAGAAGACACGTACCACGTCCTTACTAGCAAGAGATTATTTGAGAATGGATCCTAGTGATATTTTCGACTAGGCATTTGGCTCTTTGTGAGCTGAAATAGACTTTAATTTGTCCGCCCCATCAAACTATTGCGGAGGGTGAATAGATTTTGCTTTAAGTTTTTTATGGATTTATTTCAATTTTAAATATTTTTGGACTTTTGAGATTGTTTTGGATGTTTGGAATGGACTTTTGGGAGACATTTGGTGGAAATTATTTGTGAACCCCTCCGGTTGAGATAAGCAATCAACACGGCTATCATCGGGGTGTTTGGGGTCATTTCTATTTGTAGCTTGAACCTTGTCAACTCAGCCGAGCTATTGACTGAGGATCGGGTTTCGTAGGCTTCGTGCCTTTATTAGTGAATTTATATTGTTGTAGGCCTTGATGGCCTAATATGAATATTTTAAAGCAAATATACCGGTTGCCACAACTTTATATTTGCTTAATGGTTCAAACCCTGTCGACTTCTATTGACCCGTATAGAAGGATTGGTTTCGAACCTGAATTCACTTGTCAATACGCGCAGCATCCCTAGACGTTACGTGTATATCAATAACACGCTCGCCGGGGCCAATGCGGGTATTTGATTACATTTACCCATTTTAGTGTGCCTATGTGTATACAAACTATTGTGCACGTGCGGGTGTATTCTTGGAATAAACGCCTTCTGTCTGCTTGTACGAATGTTGCAGATTCGGTGGCGTGGCGTAGCAGCTTCTGAATGGAGTTGTTCGCTGCTTCGTACAGGTAGACTGTCGTACACTACTCGTTGCTTTCTGCAGGTGGATCGTAGTGTACCAACTAATCTCCTGCCTTAGTTATTTGTAGGAGCTTGCAGATGAATCACCGTGTACATGATGGACCTTCTACAGTTACTTATGGGCACACTATAATTTCTTCTAACATCTACAATCTTTCATCAGTGTTTGTACATAGATATAATAAGAGCTATCATTTCTTGCATAGAGGTCAAGCTCTTTCTTCCATGACCTTCTTTATTTAAAGATCACATTATGCTAGCAACATGTGTGATGAACTTGGAAATATACGTGGTGATGCTTGTTTGTGAATTCACTAACATATGTATCAATTTCTTTTATTTGCAAGAGAGCAATCGTATTTATGATTGATATACACATTGACCCTCACCATCTTTATATTGCTCATAAGATGTTCTTTTGCATATATTTGAATGATCATAACTTTTGACATCTTCTATTAGATCTTGCAAGATGACTTAAAGGGAGGTTATCACATCTCCTACAATTCATGTTCGTTGCTTATGGATGAGTCAAATGGTTCAAAGTCCTCATATCATGACTTCTTAGTCAAGTCGTATTTCCCACTGTCTTCTATCGTTTGTGCGCAAATTCTATTTGCAAATCCTTTGTATTGAAATGGTTATTATAGGCTGAAGATGCTTGCTTAAATAAACTTTATGTTAAAGCTTATAATGAATTAGTGCACGAGTCCTCGCTTGGATGAGATTCGGATAGGTTTCTTATAATTCATTCAAAATGGATTCTTTATAACCCATTCAAGTCTACATTAAGTTCATTGTAGTCCACTGTAGTTCAACTCAAATCTTTGTTTGAGTTTAAAAGTCCAAGTCATGTCTTTGTTCATTTCAAGTTCAAGTGCAGTTCAGTTTGAGTCCAACTCAAGTCTTCTGTTGTTCTTCTGATTTGAGTTCAAGTTTGGTTTTGAGTTCACTTTAGGCCTTCTTGCACATTTTTTATTTGGGTTCAGATTTTTATTAAGTCACTTAGATCTTGTTCAAAATCCAAGTACAAGTCCTTTGTAATCCTTCTGAGTTCTATCAAGTCCATGTTCCAAATTATTCCAAGTCCTTGTCTGTATTTCAGACAAAATTTCGGCAGCCTCCCGGCGTCTCCCCCGTTTAGGGGAAAAACCAAGAGGCCGCCTGCCCGCCACATCACTAAGGACGTGCACGGTTGGTGTTGGTGAGACACCGCGGCGGTAGTATTTTGTTTTTCTCCCACCACGCGCACTAAAGGCGTGCTTGAGGTTTTAAAAAGCATTTTTTTGGAAAAGCAATTTTTGATTTCCCCCCGCCCGGGGGTACTTATGAGCGAACCCGCTTCGCCGTACGTGCCGCACCGGGGTCCCATCCCACCACGCGCACTAAAGGCGTGCTTGGGGCTGTTCTCCGGTTTGCCACGAACATTGAAGTAGGGTTTTAAGTTTAGAAAATTTCATACCTTTGCGGGGTTGTCGTGGTTGGCACATGGATCGAGGGGTCACTCGCCTACCTCGTCGTAGGTGTTGCACCGGGTTCCCTCCTACCACGAGCACTAAATGCGTGCTTAGGTGGTTTGCCGGCCCGACACGAACGTTGAGGAAAGAGAGTGGAGGTGAGCAAGCATTATATATATATATATATATATATATATATATATATATATAAATTATAATTATATTAATTAATTGCAACTAATAATAATTATAATCATATTTAATTAGTTATATTTATTTGCAATAAATTATAACTAATTATAATAATTAATTATATTTAATATCATTAATCAACATAGTTAATCATAATTAACTTTCATTAATCATAATTAATTAATACTAATTAACGTAATTTAATCATAATTAATTTGTAATAATTAATAATAATTTAAAAAGAAATAACCATAATTAATTAATTTGATTATAATTAATCATTAATTATAATTAAATAAAATTAATTATAATTAAGATTAATAAAGCCCTTAATCCCCCTCCCTTCCTCTCTGATTTCGGCAAACTTACGGGATTCGGCCGAAGAGGTGTGAACAAGGGAGAAAGTTACCTTCATAACAAACGAGCTCCTGTTCTTGCGTCCCGATCAAAATGTCGTGACTACCAAACCGAGAGGCAGGAGAGGTCTTCGAAGGAGCAAAGCCGGCGGAGGAGGAGGTTAGGGCAGTCGGCATGAGGTAGGGGAGCTTCGGCTCTTTCCCTCTCTTTCTCTCTCTCTCTCTCTGTTCGTGTGTGGAGTCGGCACAGACAGGAGGTCGATGGGGTTGGGTAAGGTCGGAAGTGTGGTCGGTTCCGGTCTCCGGTCAGGACAGAGAGGGAGCTTTAGTAGAGAGGAAGGAGGTCGGACGGGAGGAGGAAAGGTTGAGATCGGAGAGGCTTCGGAAGATGGGGGAGCTGGAGTTCGTGAGTAGCCCGAGAAGCCTCCATTCCTTCGCTATTTAACGACCTCTGCGGACGCTCGATCGAGGCCGGTTCATGGGAATAACGGAGAAGTGATCGCAGTTACAGCGGGATTTGATCGGTTTGGCAGTCCGAGGTACGCGATGTTTCAGCTGGATTAGAGGGATTTGATCGCAAATCAGAGCTGCTCGCAGGATTTCATGCAGGATTTCGGGGATCCTTCGACAGTCCGAGGTATGCGGGATATCCGGCAATATTCGTGGACCCGATGGATTGGAGCAGGTATACATTTAATTTTCATTCTTCTTTGGATATTATATGGAGGTCAACAACAATGAATACAATAGTTCCCTGCAAACAACAATAATCAACATACAAGGAGAGATTGCTGATGAATGTAAACTCCTACGGACCATTGTAGGAGATCTACTGTACACACTACATGTCATATATGAAATATATGCCAAAGGACCACGGCGAATGTAGGGTTACAACCAATGCAAGTGCCTACGGGTTATTGCAGGAGACCCGTCGTACACACAACATGTTATTTACAAGCAATTACAGGAGACTTGTTAGTGCACGACAATCTACCTGTATAAAGCAACGAGCAACCCACAACGTAACATCACGCCATCGGATCCGCAACATTCGTGCAAGCGGATAAAAAGCATTTTCAGATTCCGAAATTTGACTTCGCATGCTTACCAACGTTGGCCATTTACACAGCTGATAATTGCAAAAAAAATGCCTACCACAGGCATTAAAATTGGCAGGACGTATCATTCAAACACGTTATTTAATACTGCGGGATGCATTATGTCGCAGTAACGTGTTATACTAACATGCAAATGTGTTGCGTACATATACATTACAACGTGCAAAGCGTATTATGCAAGCATATAATTCAAACATGCAAAATATGTAGCAATGTGACAGTACATTATGTTAATATACAGTCTTATTGTGCATTTATATATTTCAGCATATAAAATGAATTATACGTATACACGTTGCAACACACAAATGCGTTATTCAAGCATATTATCCAACACGCAATGCATACTATACAACTACAATATAGCGCGACAACATGCTATGTTAACATGCAAATATATCATGCACTATCTGAAAGTGTTAAATCATCATACAAATGCATTATGCAAACAAACAAACAATGCATTGATGCATCATATACATATACACATGTAAATAGGTAAACGTGTTGCTTGTGTGTCAATGCACATGTGATAATCTAAATGCGTGTGAATATGCAGATATGTCGTACGCACCCACTGCAGTGCAAACAAACAATCATTACACAAATACATCATGCAAATACATCTCATACTACAACTATGTGTCAAGTTGTTGCACAACATATCATTATAATATATATATATATATATATATATATATATATATATATATATATATATATATATACGCATGCAAATAGGCAAATGCGTTGTTTGTGTGTCAACGCACATACAAGAATCTAAATGCGTGTGAATATACAGATATGTCATACGCACCCACTACATTGTATACATAAAATCATTACCCAAATACATCATGCAAATATCAATACATGCAAACACATATAAATATGATGCATGTATATATTATATTGTATACATACAACCACCGTGCAAATACATTATGCAAATACATTATTCAAAATGCATGCAAATACTTATACCCGCATGAGCCCCAACGAACGTGTTATGTGTACAGACGTGACGTCTGAGGATTTTGCTCGGGTTAAGAAATGAATTTAAGTATGAGCCTGGTCCTTCTATATGAATAAATATGAGTCGACACGGCTCAAACTATTAAGCTAATGTACGGTCGCAGTATCGACCAGGATATTTGTTTCATACATTCATATTAGGCTTTAAAAATATACAATAAAGGAAATTCACTTATATAGGGAAAAGTCGACAATGAACCTGATTCTCTATTGGCAAGTCGACAAAGTTCAACCAATAAAATAAAATTGCCCATAAGTACCCTGATGATCGTCGTGTTGAATGTTTATCTGAACTGGAGGAGACCACAAGCATTTAAAATGCCTCCTAAATTCCCATAAAAATGCAAAACTAAAAAATCACAAAAAATCTAAAATATTTAAAATTAAAATAAAACACTAAACACTTAAAGCAAAATCCATCAATCCTCTACAACAATTTATCGAGGTGGACAAAATTGAAAATTACTTTAGCTCACAAAGAACCAATGCCCCATCAATAATATCACTAAGATTTATTCTCAATATGTCTCTTGCTAATAAAAATGTGGCACATGACCTCTAACTGATGGTTTTACCGCCAAATGACACCAAACCGATAATTTCATTGCTAAATGGCACCATAGGTAAACGGTTATGGCCGAGACTCGTTGAACTGGGTGATTTTACCGTCAAATGGTATCATTAAATTACAGTCATGATCAGAGCACGCAAGTTCCCCAATAGCTTTAAATCCTTGAGATATGAATCAATAAGATATAATTGATAGGCATAAAGCCATTTGCTAGCTAAGGTAGATTCAAATTTGCCCCCTTCGACAAGTGTACACCCTAGGTCTATGAGGTACCTTTGGTTGAAGCAACCCATGGCTGCTGACAAGGATCATTCTGTTAGGTTGAGTCGACTACCTCCTCTAACTAAGTAGATCAGAGGTCATGATGACCCGGTACGACGGAACCATGGGTTTTTGATCGGGTCCATCATCACTCTCCCCACCATCCGCTTTATGTGCACGGTGGTGAATTTCTAAATTTAAATATTAAATGTTCAAATACCTAAACCCTACTATATGCCAGATACCGTATATATGTTTGACGACTAGCCTTAATCGAAAGTTCTCTCTAGCTATCAGGAAGGGTAATTAAATATAGGGGCTTGCGCCTATAGGAAACCTGAACTCAGATCATAAAGTCCTCGCAAAATGAGGGAAAATTTTTTTTTTAGTGAATCTGCCTTCTGAAATTTTGCCTCGGAACTTAAGCGTTAAAGCTCTCCTTGACGACCCGAAGAAAAAAAAGAAAATGGTCTGCGGAGAGGTTGGGGCATGAATTTTCGAAGCCCACAAAAATAGTATAAATGTATAGTAGATTTCATTTTAGGCTTATAGAAGAAAAGTTATGTTAAGAGTTAAATATAAAACATTGATTTTTTTTTTTTTATTGTTGCACTGTTGTCTCGGACCTCAATTTAGTTTGTTAAGCTCTCTGCGGGGTTGTAGGGGGTTCCCCCTGCTTGGGTTTAGGTGCTTTGCACCTGATTTTTTTTTTCGTATAATAGTACAACCCCGCGATACTGTGTACTCGAGCATTGTTGTGCTTTGTAGTTTGCTTGGAGACAGATAGAGAGTGGAGCATTGCAGTGCTCCAGACCCCGGAGCTGCGGCATTATCAGGCAGACAAGAAACAGGGAGTTGAGTGCCACAGCGCTCCAAATCTAGTGCCATGACAATGCGAGATGGGCTGACAGTTTTCTTTCTAGGTTTTCATTAAGGGTTGCTTCCCTTGGTGGTTTTAGTATGTTTTCTCTTTGTTTGTTCATAGGGAACGATGCAAGAGAGTAGAAAGACAAGTAGAGAGAGAGAGAATAGAGATATGTATTATTTCTCCCAAATTTTCATAATAAATTTATTGGTGTGGTGTGGCTATGTGATTTTTTTTTTAGTTTCAGGTTTTTTCACGTTAAATTCGAGTGTTCTTTATTTTTGTTGCATTTTCTTTTTTTTGTTTTTGTTCGCTGTGTGTTTCACTTCCCAACACTTATTTAACATGAAGTAGTAAATAAAAGTACAACAAAAAGGATTTCCTTGCATTAATTATGCCTTGTGAAGTATTTATGTAGTTTAACAAAAATAATTTAATTTTAATAAAATGCAAATTTGCTATAGTGTATATGCTGTCTTTTATTTATTTATTTTTTAATAGTGTATATGAGTCTTCCCCCTACAAAATCTTTGAGATTAGGGTTATGGCACTAATTAAGGTGGTTGTCTTGTATGGATGTCAATAGGCACAATTTTGAATTCTAATTTAAACACATTTAAAAGTTAACCATAACATGAGGAGATCATTACTTTAAAAATTGAATATAACACATTATGTAATTAAAATTTTACAATAACTATTTAATCAGCACATCATGCATGTCATTATTCTAATTAAACTTAAGTTCAAATTGAAATTTTAAATGAAAAGACGGCAAATAGATCCTCATATTGGCGAGAGTTTTATGTATTGAAAGATAATCAAAGGGAATTTTATGATGTTATACAAACACAGAAAATTACCTAGAAAAAGGAGTTTTGAATTCTGGCTCGATCTTTATAAGACATTTAACAAAACACACACACAAACACGCGCGCGCGCACACACATATATATATATATATCATATTTAAACATTGAGCTTAACATGCTGAATGCCCTTATCATTAATTACGTACATATTATGTGTTCTAGCCCACATCAAAATGGTCATATGCAACTAGTCCATTTCTCTCTTCTATCATAATATTTTTGCTTCTTCTATGTCTACCAAAGAAATTTTCATTTACCATGAGGGACCGATGTTCAACTCACACAAAATACACAAGCATAAAATTCAAAATAGTTCTCATACTATTTGTATGTAGTCAATTTAGCCCAGAGTATTTTAGGGTCTTTCTCAATTACCTACAAATTTTATGACTTACTCTTAGATAGAAAAACTATATTTTACTCCAAATTACGATCATTATCATCATAATCATTAGAAATAGTAGAAGCTGTAAATACCCTTATCCTGATTATTTAGGATAAGTTTATATGCTCACAGTAAATAATAGAAATAGAAGAAGCAACTTTTTTATGACTTGATAAAAAACAAAACCAATTTCGTAGATGTGAAAGCCCAAAGCTCAAAGCAAATCATAGTTTGGATTAATGAATTCATGGGTGAATAGAAAATGAATGTAGGAGACGTTTCATAGGAAGTAGTGGTACGCATCATCTTTCCGAATGCAATCTCCTCCTAATAGTTCTCTAAAACTATAGCCTTCAACATATGAGGAAATATGATTTAAACTAAAATTGATCAAGCAACCTTGGGCCTTATTTTGATTCCTTCAAGAACTATGCCACCTTTCCACCAGTCAGTCTTCACCTCCTTCATACTGAACTCAACTTTCCCCATTAGATTGGAAGAAGCTAAGCTGAACTCCCCACCGTAGATCTCCTGCCAGTTATGGCCATTTTTCTTGTAATAGTCCAAGATCTCGCTCCTTCTTCTCTTCTTCCCATCCGGGGTTGAGACTTCAAATATAATAGGGCAAGAATGCCAGCCAAATGCATCAACCTTGAACTTTACTATGTAGATCACTTCATAGTTCTTCATAGGATCTAGGCGAATTTTTGCCAAGTCAAGCAAGCTGACCACCTCTATCCAATTTACCTGAATTAGCTCTGCTCCTAAGCCAAAGCTTGGATGATTGTAAAATTTTGTTAGTCCAATGCATTGCAGCAATACAAGTAATTATAAAAAACAAATGTACCATGATTCATCTTTTGATAAATTAGTCCACTGCCAGAATCTGCAATCGTTCCCCCATGTGATTCTCATGGCTCTTGAGGAGAGATGAATTTCTTTCTTATCCATTTTGAAGAATTCTTCCTAAACATGTATGGTTAGATTATTAATTCTGCAAACTTGATAAAGAATAAACTAGAAAATAATCAGCAAAAGTTTATTCACTGTACTGATGCTAACATTGTGTTCCCCATTCCAGTGAGGGCCATGGTGAATTTTCTCTGCATTTGCTACACCTTGGCTCATGTTTAACTGACTCTCTTGGCTTACTTCTTGTACAATTTCTGACTACTCACCTCTTGCTTCTTTGTCTTTCTCTTAAGCCTTCTATTTATACTATTCTTAATGGGCACTTAGGATGAAATTTCCTTTTATTTAGGGGACGTAACCTTATGATATGGACCATCTTAGCTTCTTTGGAAATAGGAATTTTTTTTTGCTTTTGGTAAAGAGAAAAAGAGAATTGATTCCTGAATCTTTTCAATTTGCTCAACATGGAGGCAAGGCTGATATAAGTTGAAAGCTGACATTGTCTTTGTTAAATGCAATTGGAATATTGATTGGCACAAGCAACTAAGAAAAACATTTGGTGCGTATTTGTTTTATAGACAAACGTTATATTCATATAATTTTACCATTTAAAATCGTATGCGCATATTTTTAATTCTAATTAACAACTGACTCGCTCTTATGTACCTTGGAAATAACATTTACAATCCATGAGTTGGACTGCATACATCAACCTCTATCTTAATAGCTCCATGACCGGAAGCCTTGTACACATTGGCATGCATTGTGGCTCCTATTTCTTAGTAGCTTTATATTTTTTTCATTGTCGGCCTTCCGATGACCCAGTTAGAAAAGTAGATGTGTTAGATTTGACTTATGTTAAGAGGTAGAGGTAGACCTAAAAAGACTTGGTTAGAAAATATTAGAAATGAGTTTTTTTTTATTAGATTTAAACGAGAATTTAACTTTTAATAGGACACAATGGAAAAAAAGGATTCATGTAGCCGGTTCCACGACCA
Organism: Dendrobium nobile; assembly: GCA_022539455.1. Lineage (NCBI taxonomy): Eukaryota > Viridiplantae > Streptophyta > Magnoliopsida > Asparagales > Orchidaceae > Dendrobium > Dendrobium nobile. The sequence goes on from CM039731.1 coordinate 33,673,063, forward strand.
GCTACATGTTCAAATTCATGTCGCCCTTCCTTTCTTTCATATCCTTTTACATTTTGATAAACCCGTTGGACTTGAATCTATAATCGTACTTTCTTATTCATGACCGTTTAGACAAAATCAAAGCTGGGATGCTTACGTGCAGTTCACAGAATGTATTTACTAAAATACAAGTGAAAGTTTTCATCTATGGAGAGGTTCAATCAGAATTCTTCATTGAATGAATTTTCTACATGAAATGATTTACAGCTCACCAGGCGCCATGGCACATATCCAGAACACAACATGCAAGGTAGGGATCACAAGAGTTTTATTAAACGGTAAAATCCTTTGCCAACATCTTATTCCCTAACTTCATTTTCATTGAATAAATATATGGAAAGTGAAGATCTTTCTTCTTCAGAAAAGAGAAATATAACCATAGGTTCACTTGGACAACTTTTGTGAAAGCTTTACTTTATTCCTTTTGCCATGTTGGAGCAGAATAACATGATAAGAATGACGATGCAATGTTAAGAATGGCTAAATTCGTCTACTGAAAATAGCAGATTAAAGAACAAAAAAAAAAACAATTCTTTATAGAAGAACAAAATACAACATTCATACAACTATATCAAATGAACTTAGTCCTTCCAAGAGACGGTAACGATTTTTGTACTCTAAGAAAAGACCATCATATAAAATTGATGGAGATCCAAAAAAAAAAGTCTCTACTTCGCTAGTGGAGGATGAGACCTCTGTAGCCAGACAATTATACGCCAGTGAGCTTTCATAGCCGTTAATGTCTTTTTTTATCTTTTTGTCAATGCCCACCTTTATTAATATGTTATTATTATCATCAATTTAATCCTAATTATTCATATTTGTCTTACTAATTGTTATTTTACATTCATTCTTTGTTGAGTTTATTATGATGTATAAACTTTATTTTATAATTTTTTATTGCCCTTTCATTTTGTTATCTTCAACTTATCCTATTTTTTCAATACTATTTTTTATCTACTCATCATATTGATACATCTTTATGTTTTTATTTATGTCAAAATCATTCTATTTTATTTTTGTAATATTTATCTTCAATATTGTTGCCTTTATTGTTCGCAATTTATCATAATTTCTTTTTATTATTATTTAATATTAATTTTTTATAATCATTTATTAATTCATCTTAGCCCTTTGTTTTATATGCCAAAAGTATCTAGTTTACTCTCCAATATTTTTTCAATGTTATTACCCATATCATCGAATGAATTTTATTACCCCTATCTTCAATACTTTTCAGGAGGTGAATAAGATAACAGATAAAATACTTTTAAAAAAGTTTCACTCTCTAACAATTAAATTTTGAGCTTGAGATTTTTTTCTGGGTGTAAGTTCTCATAGTTAATCATCTCTTTGAATTATGAGAGAAATTTGTCATTCAAGTTAGCATCTAAGTTAAATGATCTTCATCAATATAACTTTTCATTTGGCTAAACCTATTGTGATTATATGGGAGAGGATAGATATGCCAAGACCACAAATAATGATAAACTCAATCTTTTGGGTTATTATAGGTCTAAATCTACTTAATTAGATGGTTAGTTGACCCTCCATTTGATTAAGGATTCTTGTTGGTAATTATGTGTTGTTTTATCTAAGAAGACCTTGTAGATTTGGGAAATTATTTATTTAAAGGGATAATTTCAAGACCCACCCTCATCACATAAGCGGCTTTATAGCCTATCAAGTGTGCATATGACTCATTACTCATAGACTTAGGCTTCGTTTGAGGCGGCTTTCTTACTATTTCTTAAAGTAGTTTTTAAGTATAAAAATTAAAATTTTTTATTAGAAAGATGTTTCAAGAAGCGTGAAGAAAGTCATCCCAAATAAAATCTTAGTCATTAGGGAATAGGGAATACTAGAGCTTTGTCATACGTCTACTTATGATTCAATAGAAAGTACATTTTATGCATGACAATATAGCCCAAAGGGAGCTTATCATGCCCTTGTTAATTTGGTATTTTAGAGTGTGATCATATAGAGAAATTTGATATGACAATAATTTCTTTAAAAAAAAAAATTATAATTGAAGCCATCCTTTACATAACAAGAAAAAAATCATAGAAAAAGCTCCAAGGCTAAGAAAGGGTTGATGAGAATGTGAATTAAATTATTTACAACAAAGAATTCTTATTAAAAGTAAATACAATATATTCAGCATTTATAGCCCATCAACCCAAATAAAAATCTTTTAAAAAACTAGTCGGTTAGTGCCTGAAAGTATGCCTAAAACTCCGCTTAGTTATTGCAAAAACTAGCCGTTATATCCATTTCTACCCTGGACATATAGATGATCGACTGGGTAGATAGAGACTTTGATCTTATTACACTATAATAAGATCTGACAAAAGTAATTAAGGAATTCAACTGATCTTTGAAAATGCAAAAGAAAATAATAAATTTGATAAAATTATGAAACCATGCACCTGCATATGTTGTCATAATGAAGTAAGTGGTGCAAATAGTTTTTCAGCATTAATTTTATTTGTTTTGATTATAAATATTAGGAAATTAATCAAAAAGCCATAGTTCCCTCCCTTATGAAGTTGATCAAATCAATTCCAAATTAAGTGAGATTTGAAAATAACTGTATTATCCATGAACATGCTTAGTTGTCAACCTCTTATATATGTATTAAGAAAATATAAAATGAAGTATAATCTGACTTTTCTGACTACTTTGAGCTATTATTCCATTTGTTGAATTCTTTTAAGCATCTTGAGCTCCTTCGTGTAGTGATTCTTAATAAGACCATCAAGCTTCAATGGTTGTAAGGAGAAGTAACATATACATCATAACAAATTATTTAATATAATAATATATGTTTGATATCCTTAAAATTAACTGTGAACTTTTCTAAGGTTTACTTGGATGTGGGCTCCGAAAATTTATGCCTCGGGAAGAGATTTTTATGTTGCAGATAAGATACTACCTAACAATTTTGCTCTCATTTCATGATGATTTTATGATACGATTTCAAATTTCTCATAGAAGCAAACCCCTATGTATAGTTAATTACCCTTGTGGTGACTAGAAAAAACTTGTGATTAAAGCTAGTCATTAGAAACTAAGTATTTACCATATATTAGCAGCAAATTTGATTTAAGATTGAGAAATTTACGGCCATAAATTTAAAGTGGATGGTAAGAGGATGATGTGAACTCAATCATGATCATATTATTCCATTATATCCAGTTGTCATAGACTTTGGTCTACTTTGTGTCTTTATCTACATAAATAGTATGCCCAATTTGACCGGAGGCTCTTTGTTGGTAACCATTGGTTGCTTCATCCAAGAGAACCTTGTAGACATAGGTTGAATGTTTGTATAAGAGAACTCATTTGAGTTGGCCTTAGTTGACAAAAGATTTTATGCCCTATTAAGTACATCATATGATTTATTGCTCATGGAATTTTTTGTCATTTGGGAACTCTTTTTCATTTTATTATTTCCGACTATATCAACTTCGCCAATTTATTTGCATATGATCAATTATATTCTAAGTTCATTTGATTTATCTTCCACGCGATATTCTCAGATATGTTTGAAAGTGTCGTACACTTGTTGAAGCACATGCAAAAAAAACTTGATTTTTAAGGACTCGTACATGATTTAAAGGACATGCATATTTTGTGTGCATTTACACAGTGTATTTTATGTCTTTTAATGCATATGCAATATGCACTTGCATGTTTCGAGGTGAATATAATTTAAATTTATTCTTTATTTTAAATCATCCAATATTCTATAATCTCAAATTTATGAGTTGATATACATATACTTGGTCAGAACACATGCAAGTGTATTTGGTTTTTCATAAGGCATTTTCAAATTTTAAGATAGTGGTAGACTTTGAAGACTAACTGCATAATTTTAAAAATAAGAAAAATTTTAGTTCAATATATTTATAGCTCGCACAGTATTCTCAAATTTTATGCTTGAACATTAAGAATGTTAGCATAGCACATGAGGTCGAAAATTGATTTTGACAATGGGATGTGTCGTGCAAGTTTTTCAGCATATTTTTGCTTTTTTTGTGTATTTTCATATTGCACTTGCATGCTTTTAGATGAGTATACGCAATACACAAACATTTTTTGTTGCATTTGTTCAATATACTTGTAGACCTTTTTAAATGTGCATGAGCTCTTATTAATTTACTTATATGATACAATTGCATGTTTTTCAATATATATGCATAGCATACTCGCACACTTTCAATGTACCTACAAAACTTATGATGCACTTGTATGTTTTTTGTTACATTTATATAGTATTGGCACATATGTTCCAATATATTCTTGCATTTTCTTATGTGCCTACATGATGCAATTACGCACTTTCGATGCATTTGCTCATTGTATTCATACACTTTTCAATTTATTATACTTGATGTACTTGGGTGCTTTTAGAGTGGTGGCATGCTTCTCGAGATGATTGCACGAGCTGCCCTATTATAAGGTAGAATCATAAGTCTCATATTTTACTATGGTTCATGTTGGTTTGACTACTTTCGCTAATAAAGTAGAATAGGGTCCAAAATATCCTAGGATGAAATAATCATAAAATCTTGATTGATTTTGTCTTCACCTCACCATCTCTTAAGTTAATAGTGATATATCTTTCTCAATCATAAATAAAAAATTGCTTATAAGCTAAGTACTTAACTTCTATAGATTAGCTCAATTAAAAGTTCTCTCATGATTGAGATGAATAATGAATAATTAATAATAAGAGCATGAGACAAATAAAACTTACAAACCATATTACAAAGTCGGGCGCAAATTTTCAAAACTCATATAATTTTTTTGTATACATATAGGCTTCGTTTGGAAAAAATTTCTTATTCTTTTTAAATTAGTTTTGCAGTATAAAAATTTTTAACTCAAAAAAAAAAGTTGTTTTTAAAAGTAATAAGAAAGCTATTCTAAGAAACCATAATCTCTATTTTTTATTTTACTATTTGTCAGGGTCTAACTTCCACTTCTTTGAACAGCTTTCTTAGGGAGAGATTATTCTGTGTGATTACTGGATTGTCTGGAGATCAATCAGGGCACATCACGACACCTGATACACAACATATTGATGATGTGGTGCATCCTGATTGGCCTCTGGACGGTATCCGATGACCGCACGTAATAATTTCGCCTATTGGGGGGTCTCAAAGTGCGGAGAGCTGCGCTGCATCTTATTGGTTGTTGCCTCACTCCCTTGATGCTGGATTTTTTGTTGGCTTTTGCTGCCTTATTGGGAGGCAATATTCATTGGTTTCGTTTAGTATAGATTGGAATTTGAACTTGACATAATTTATTTGTACTATAGCAGTTTATTTTTAAAAATTTTCATTTCACAGTTCCACTGATCATCTCAATTTTATAAGGGCATTGAGATTTAAAGATGGTGTAATAGAAAGCAATTTATATAAGTAGAAGTCTAATTCATTGTGTATTGATTATTAGAGATTGATTTAAAGATTGTAATTTAGAAATAAAAAATATCTCAATTTCCATCATTTTTTGTTTCTTTTCATCGTTTAATTAAAATTATAAATTTATTTTTCATAGTATATCAGTTATATTATAATATTTTTTATAATATTTTGAATCAACTTAAAATTAAAAATAAATTAAGTATACATCAAGCCAATTCAATTTGAAACAATCCCACTCAAAATCAAATCAATTTGACCTGAGCCTACTGAAATCAATAAAAATTGATTCACAATCTAATTTGAGCCAACTTGGAGTTTGTTTGCAATAATTTTTTTGGCTGCTTTGTTTTTAAAACATCAACTAAAATTTTATTTGGTTTTTATTTTCTAGATGTTTTTAAAAATCTTGTGATGAAAAGCTAATTTCTACAGTTATAATAGTAAAATTGCTCTCTATAGTAACTTCACAATCATTTTATAAAACACTACAGCTACTACAAACACATAATTAATCTCCATCGATATGATTTCAATCTACTTCTAACACAGATCAAATCGAATCGTTAACAACCCCACTTACCACACAAATAAGAGTGCACGTGTGTATATGACTCACCTTGATCTAATGGTTAGGAGCTCAATTTTAAAGATAGTTTTTAACTTTTTATATAACCAAATATATATGGATTTTTTCAAAAATTTATGATTTTTTTTTAAACGGAATATTTACCCGCTGTCACTCCAAAGGGAGTGCTTGGCGACATAACTAATCTCTCGGCGGAATCTAGCGAGGCCACCCACCGGCATCTGCCCACACTTGTTTTGCCCCACTGAAGAGACGAGACTGTAGAAGAGGGGTTCCCAACCGTGCTCGCCCATCAACCACACTTAAGCTAAACTAAGGGTTGAGATCAATGATAAAGCTTCTGATCAGCAATTTGGCTCAATAGCAAATAACAAATAAATTTAGCACAGAACCGCCGATACAGTTAAAGCTTCAAACAAGACGCAACATATTTCACAGAGTCATACATAGCTAGGATCTGGGCTTGAAACAAAATTTATAAAAAAAAATAAGCTAAAAACATTAGAAACACAATCGAACAGTTACAACAATAAATCTCAACTCCTTAGAGCCTAATAAAAAATCTCCTTGAATGGATATTTTTGAAAGCAAAGCCGAAGAACTGCCAATTCAGCTCTGAAAAGCCATTACCAATCAAAGAAGCCTGACCCAGCCTTGGAGATCAATTCCTTTCCAGCATCTTCACCCATAGCAACCATGTCATCAAGAGCATAAGGCCCTTTCCTTGAAGTCTCCAGAACTATTAACACCAAAATTTAATGAGTTATCAGATATAAGTTAAATTTGTAATAGGCTTGAGGCCTCATTCGGTTGGAGAAATTATTAGGTGCGTAATAAAATGTTGATAGATGGAGTGGACACGTAAATATTCAATTGGATTTCTTTTTTTACTTTATATATTTAATGTGTCCGCAGAACTTTAAGCCAAGCGCATCAAAAGCGTAGGTAAAGCGCGGTAAAAAAGCATAACAAAGAGAAGTTAAAGCGCAACAAAAGAGCAGTCAAAGTGCAAGTAAAGCGCATAAAAAAGTGCAACCAAAGTATCTCAACGTGTCAAATTTTAAGTGGATGTCCAGACGTATCTCTACGTGCATCCGGACTCCACACCTAATAATTTCTCCATTTGGCTGCTTTAAGTTAGAGTATTTGTTTTGAAAGAATGTGACTTTTTTTAATTCCATTAGTTAGTTGGATGTAGTTAAAAGTCAAAATATATTTTAAAATATAAAGATACCTTCAAAATTCCATAAAAATTGATAATTGCATTTTTCACACTTAAAAAGAAGCAAAAGCATAATTACTATTTTCTAAAACATAAATTTCAAATGCAAGTAGCCAAACAGCATTTACCTCGAGTTCCATCAGGAGAAGCCACCAAACCTCTAAAAAGACAGATTCCATCTTCATCTCTATGCGCATAGCCTGCAATTGGAGTTCGACAGGAGCCATCTAAAGTCTCAAGAAATGCCCTTTCACAAGCAACGGCTAGTCTTGTTTCTTCATGATTTAAGTGAGCTAAGTAGTTAACCTGTCACAAGAAAGAAAATAGTATGTGGAGTTAATAAAAGATTGTTTAATTATCACCCTCGTCATCATTGTTTAATTATCACCCTCATAACTTTGAGCAGCATTTATGGCTTCTCCGTCATGCCAAATGAAGTTATGAGCTGCATTAAAATTTTTTGTTCCCCCTTGAAATTCTAAATGTCACTTTGAAAATTAGACTTCATTTAAGTGTCTTTTGATTTTTTTAATCATGCCTTGGCTATATTATGTAAGGATGGTTGTAAAATAAGGAGAATTCATGAATGACTTCAGTGTTCGAAAGAATCTTTTCTTCTTTGAAGAAGCATGGTAGCTGATTCTTAAAAATTGACTAGGCGGTCCTCTTCAGCCCAACTCTTTGGTGAGAGTTAATTTATTATCATTGTTTTGTTTTCTATTTGTCTTCATTTTGTTACTATTTATGGTATATCCATAACTACCTCTCTTGAGTTGGAGTTGCTCTCCAGACTACCTCCATTCCATGCAAAGGAAAATCCATACTTTGTAAGATCTTTCAAAACAGCCCAAAATTTTATCCACTCTCCATCACCTCTACCCATTTAAGTAACCCTCAAGCACTGCAAATCCTTATCTCTAATACTCTAGTACCTCCTAAACAAGCCATACTTGATTCAAGCTCTCAACCCATTAAAATTTCCCATATATATATATATATATATATATATCATAAACCACACTTATAGCCAAGATCTAAATTCCATCTCCCACTTGAAAGCTCTCTGAATCCTTTGGAAGGTTGCCTTCTTAAATACTTTCGGACTCCAAAAAACTTCCAATATCTTCATTTCTATTCATAAACACCATAAAAAATAGTTGCACCCATTCTTACACCCAAAGTTTACCCACCATTACATCAATGTCTCACCAACTAAAACTATCACCTATGTAAAAAACGCACCAAAGCACCTCACTTTGAATAACTTTCTAAGCATCTTCATAGGAAATTAAAAAGTTATAAACTCAATGTTGATCATTAATATAAGCATATGGTAATTGAAAACCCTAGGATTGCTCCGCTCCCTAACTACTTCAATACTAGTTGGAGCTGCATCATATATACCTTTAATAACGTCACATATCTTCTACACACACCTTTTTTTCTTAATAAAACAACAAATTAATTCTCATGGTACTTAATAACATGCCTCCTAAAGATCTTTTATTTGATCTTTATATAGCTCCATCTTTTATTTAATACAAAAGTTACTTCTAAGTCGATTTTTCTAATATTAAATTAAATTTATTTTCTAAAATTACTGTACTTTTTTTAAGTTTATGTTCTATTATTCACTATTTTTTTCTATTATTCTCTCTCATAATTGCATTTTATTAGTCTTTAAATTATATTGAAAAGATGTACTAATTAAATCAATAAAATCTCTCATAATTCTTCAAATTTTGATATATATCTCATCTAGACCTAAAGTCTTACTTCTTCAGAGCTGGTTCCTTTTTTAAAGTCTTACTTCTTCAGAGCTGGTTCCTTTTTTAATCAAATTATAATGGATTTTGTTATATTATTCATGAGAAAAATGACCAAAATGGTTGCTTAACTTTTTATTTAGGGTCAAAATAGTCCCCAACTATATTAAAGAACCATTTTGATCCATCAAGTCCTAAAAAGGAACCAAAATAGTCCCATAGTGGAACTATTGTGATTCCTCTTAGGCCAAAATGGTCTCTTAATATAGTTGGGGATCATTTTAATATTTCATAAAAGTCAAGGAACCATTTTGATCGTTTTCCCTATTACTCATTATGTTTTTTTTTCAAAATATTTTTTCCCTTTAGTCTCTTATTTATTAATTTCGCAAAGCAACATTTTCATCTTTCCTAGATATTTTTATATTTAACCAAAATTCTATTATATTCACCTATAATTCATCTAATTTGATCAAAATCCCTAAATATATTATATTTTACCTTAGTCATTCTATATATTATATTATCTTTTTCTTCTTATTTAGTTTAAAGTCTATTATATCAATAATCACAAATTATAACTTTTACTTCACTTCATTAATCTATATGAAGTAACCTATATCTTAGAAACCTATTAGTAATTTACCCTTAAAAGAAACATCAATGAAGTGATAGCTAGTTCCCAAGAAAAAAAATAAGAAAAATCTCACTAATATCACTTTATAATCAAATCTTTTAGCTTAATTTTTAACTACAATGGACAAAAAAAATTTATTGCGCACAGCAACTAAACTGCAACATGCCTATGATTATGAAGCATTGATGCCTACCCCAGAAGAAACATGCAATTTTATGCAAAATAATAGCACGTATCTAGCACATAATCTTAACTTACAAATGGGTTCCATAATACCAAGTTAACAGAAAGCTTGGAAACAACTTGTTTCTTCAAGTAGCATTAGAAGTTTTATATCCAATTATTATGAAGTAATACTAGCAATCAGCAATCAAAGAAATACTGATAAAACACAAGATCAATTTACTTTCAACTATTCGTCATTTTACTTCCAAATATAGGTGATAAAAAATCAACTTATACGGTACCCAAACCTATTTGGACTGCAATCGCATGAAATAAAACTTTAATTATAACTTTCAAATTGACATGACCTTAATAATGAAATATCCAGCAACTAAGGAGGCTTCTATAATGTTGATACGGAAGATGGATTTGTAGATCTTGCATAAATGTATAGTTAGTCAAACCTAAGTTGAATACTTATTCCTTATTATTAGTTTGATTGAAAGAAGTGTTAGTTTTGTGGAATGTACCATCTTATCATCATTGCTTCTACAAGCTATCCCAATAGCGCCTTGAGCGATTGCTGGGAGCATTTCTTCTATAGATAATATTGCTGTGACATTCTCAGTCATATTTAACCGTTTGAGACCTGCCAATGCCAATAATGTTGCTTGAACCTCCCCTTCATCAAGTTTCCTCAACCTTGTTTGAACATTGCCACGGAAATTAACAACCTGAATAACACTAAACGCAATTCACATTGATGCAATTCATATGGCAGCAACAATAAACAAGAACGTCAAAACTAGAAGTAAAATTACTGCCACACAGAGATATAAAATAAGTACATAATGGTAAAATGAGATGCATAATATCAGATATAAAATAAGTAAATAATGGTAAAATGCGCGTAATATCACGGATGTATTGGATAATTCCTAGAATTATTCAAACTACGCTTTAACTCTACATTTATCTTGCCCATATTTCACATGGACTTTAACAAGCTACACCAAAAATACATAAATGAAGGCGTTAGCTCATCTACTTGTCATGTCAACATTCCATGGTAAGTGTATACCTCTGGTTATTAGCTGCCTTGTACAGGAATTCATAACATTTAATTCCTCTTTCTTTCTAAACCCAAGTTTGAAAGACTGACAGAGACAGGCCAGAGAAACACTTAAAACAGACAAGAGTATAGCTCGCAATATAAACTACTTAATGGGCATACTTGCTGATATTCAAGCATGTGATTAGCCTTAAACAGCGTGAATTCCAACAAGAAGTGAAAAATTCAACCCATTACATTGTCAGGAAAATAGGAAATGTTGGCATATATAAGTTAAAATTGTTACTGAAACCAAGTATCACAATATGAAGATCATAGGGATTCTGTAAAAATTGCTAATCATTTACTACAGCTAAATGAGAAATATATAATTAGCTTAACTAATCTCATGCAACGAATTGCATAGCTGAAACCACCATTCCTAACCTCACTTCAAAATTACAAAAGCGAAGATTGACAATAAGGCAGGCTACAATTGTATGAGGCCAAATGATGGTTTGTTTTGATTTTGTCACTCCGTAAAACTCAACCAAATTAAAAACACCTCCAATTTCAAGTTTGCATGTTCCAACATATTAATACTAAAGACACTTTCCTATTTCACCACCAATTCATGAACTTTGAAAAAAAAAATTACAGTTACCTGCCAAAGTGACATTAAATCCCAACCTTTTTTTGTCAAATGCATTCCTGTTTAAATTTTAAAATGCTATACCTGTCGTCTAAATTGTCCACGTAAACAGGACTATTTACTGTTAGCATATGTGCGCATTGGATTCTCTGTTAAAACCTAAAATTATTTCAGTAGTAACACAGCTAGCTATTTAAAAGCATCTGAACAAATCAGTTGAAGTTCACCAAATTTTGCTCTAAACCCATTGACGCTAACTTGAAAATCTAATTTAACAAGAATTACGATTCCCTTTTTAAGCACCTATTGTACGTCCAAGTTAAATTCTATTATCTTACACAAAGCTAAAAATATTACATTTTTTCTTTGATACAAGAGAAAGTATATCTTCCTGCAAATGAACGTTCAAAGCATCATATTTCTCCAATTTAGTCCGTCAACTTTATCAAATTAAAACCAAATAGTCACAAAACTAAATTAAGATCAATTTTATCACAATTTTTATAAAAGTGACCATTTTGGATTAATATTGCATAATCGGGAGATTATATTGGATAAATGTGATACATCGGGGCTAAAAATGTGATGCATTGCGGCTGAAATGGTCACACAAATAATCAAGATACCATTTTGAGATTTAATCTTTTTTTTTTCAAAAAGAATGGTATGTATTCATGGAAGGTCAAACAACAGCACCAATTGCATGCTTAAGTCATGGCACATTATTAAGATCAAACTAAGTAAACGAAAAAACTGCCTCTGCTAGCATCTATCCATTTATGAGCACAAAGTGTAATATTTCTAAAAAATTGTTGCCAAATGATACACATTTTTAATTGCAACCATCTAGTGCCCGACTTACTTTGAGGTTTGGATATCTGTAGAGAATTTGAGATTGTCTCCTTAGAGAAGCACTTCCAACAACACTTCCAGGTTGAAGTTCCGCAAGTGATTTTGCAGTCAGAGATATAAACGCATCTCTTACATCTTCTCGAGGAAGGTTGCATGGTAATATCATCCCATCAGGAAGATAAGTTGGAACATCCTTCATCGAATGTACAGCTATGTCAATCTTACCCTCCAAAAGGGCCTCGTCTATCTCTTTTGTGAATAAACCTTTACCACCTATGTCAGCTAGTGGTTGATCAAGGATTTTATCACCTGTGGTTTTAATTATTATTATTTCTATAGCTCCCTCTTCAGCTAGCTCCGAGTGTGTTGCCATAAGTTTGTCTCGTGTCTCAAAAGCCTGGGCAAGCGCTAATGGACTGTCCTACACAGAGATCAAAAAGAGAAACTATTTAAGCAAGCACAAGAAAATTCATTTACAAAGAATAATTCCAAAAACTAAGTAAATAACAGATCAACAAGGGATTACATGAAAATTATTTTCTTGCGGGGAAATAGAATGAAACTTAATTTTAACATAATTAGAAGTTAAGATTACTTGCATGGTAGCATGCATATAATAACTTTTTGGTAGTCCAACAACAGGGGAGATTTCTACTAAATAACTTTTTTTTAAGTAATATCATAATGGATGTAGTGTCATTGTGAAAAACACAACTAAAACACTGAGATGTTATCCTAAGGATGCTAAGATAACTTAAAAAATATCCAAGAAAATGTCTAACCTATCAAAAGCATACGCATTTAAAGATTGAAGCTTTTTGTGTTGCCCACTATGTCAAATCTATTGAGCATCAAAAATCCACTTCAAAACCTTGTGCCTTTCTTATTGGAACCTCGTGTCTTGAAAAGTAAGAAGCAAATTGTTGTAGCAAAGTCCATCGATGAAACTGAATACAAGGTTATGGCTCATTCTATCTACAAATTAATGAATTAAAACTCCAATACAAGAATATAGTTTTCTTGTAACACAGCTCCTAAACTGTGACAATCAGACAGCTATCAACATTACAAACAATTCTATCTATGAAAGAATCAAGCACATTAAAGTAGATTATCACTTCATCAGGATGCAATCCTCTCAAAGAAAGACCATCACTTAATTGATATCTTTACCAAAGCTTTGGGACCTCTACTTTTTTTTTCTATTTTTTTAATAAAATGGAACCCATTGATATATGTGCTGCACCTTGAGGAGAGAAGTATTATACTAGAAATTTTCTAGATTAGAAAGTGCTATGTTAGAAGAATCACATGTTACAAAGATATGTTTTCATATCCTCATAATTGAGGGTATCCTCCTCTTTATTATTTTCATTTTTAGTATTCATCATGTATGCTTATATATAGATTCTGATAATCAGTCAATAAATATATATAAAAGATTTTCCTCTATCAAGACCAAACAAAATTCTAAGCAAACACAAGAAGGAAAGATGCATAAAGAAGGACAAATATTATAGAAGAGAACTGAGGATGCTAAAGGAAATCAAACTTAAGAGAACCATGACGATAAAAAATAGATAATAAACACCAAAACTAGAGCCAGAAGGCATGAACAAACTAAAGCTGTATTAGAAAAGCAGACAACAATGTGAGTAAAAAAAAATCTGCATTTTGACCTGTCAATATGCACAAAGACATTTCAAAGAACACAGGCCTATTCTATTGTAGAATTCCGTCTATAAATACCAGTACAACGGGTCATAAGACTCATAATATTGAATTGTAACAAGACTTTTCTACGCAACACTAATCAATCTTACATGAAACTTTTTTTTAAAGAGATTCAAACCACCGTCTTCTCATTGGAAGGCCGTGGACAATGCAACCTGAACTATTACATGATGGACAAATAAGACGAATGAGCTTTACAATAGAAAATAAAAGATGAATCGGCAGAGCTCACCTCCCCCTGGTGCCGATTCTCACAAGAGAGACTTTTGCATCGACCTCCTGCTCAATGACTAGGGCATTTCTTATGGCCGCGGCATTCCTGCGGCGAGGTCGGGCCGGCTGCGACCTTAAAGACAGAGTCGGGTAAGAAGGCCTGAAGTTGGCCGACGAGGAGAGCAAAGGGTGCTGGATTGCGGATCTCATGGTGAAGACGTTCGCCATGGCTCATCCAGTGAGCAGCTGGAAGGGATTGGGGTTAACAGATTGGCGGGGGGTTTTTGGACTACTTTAGATAGGGGATAGATCGTACAACGTTTATTTTAACAGATAATGTGCTGCTGATACCGATTTTCTTTTATCTTTTTGGTTCTGCCCTTGTTCGTTTATTTTTATTTTTTTTTATATGTCAAATTAAAAAAATATGCTCATACTTTATTTTTTTAAGAAATAAGCAAATTTTTATTTCAGCTAAAATAATTCGATTTTTTGACAAATCAGAGTACAATAACTCATTGAACAAGTACACAATATTTTTATCATAGAAGCTCCTTACTCCTACCTCCTTTTATTATCTTTTATGTATTGAAGGATTGTATAGTGGAAAAAATTTTAGACTAAATATGATTAGCGACGTAACTAAGAGATTAAGCACTTTAAAAAAAATTAAAACTAGGCATAGTTGCCAGCTGAACAAGCAACTAGCCCTCTTAATTTTTTTTCTTAAAACAGATTGAGAATCCTATTTTCCTGTATATGTTGTTCGGCTCACCCATTCGGCCGCGCGAGAGGAGAGATTTCTGCCAACTATTTAAGGTATGCAATGTTTTGATTTTTTTTTTCCTTTTTTTTTGTGTAAAATATGATCTATACAATTGGCTTAGGTTTTATCGCGCAAAATTTTAACCATTGATTGGTGAGAAAAATAGAAGTTTTAAACTCAGTGGAGCTTTCTGTTGAGAAATATGTTAGGGATTATTTTGCCTAAAATGAAATGTGTTATTGTTTGATTGATTATGTTTGAGCTAGTGTAAAGAAATAATTGTTGTGGAGTGCTTAATGTAGAAAATGATTGATTGATAGGAGTCATAGCAGTTGCAGTGGATTTTTTGTTCCAAAGCCCGAGAACCTATGAATCTATATGGTAACCAAGGACGTCATAATCAGGAA
Organism: Dendrobium nobile; assembly: GCA_022539455.1. Taxonomy (NCBI): domain Eukaryota; kingdom Viridiplantae; phylum Streptophyta; class Magnoliopsida; order Asparagales; family Orchidaceae; genus Dendrobium; species Dendrobium nobile. Next base: position 33,688,588 of record CM039731.1, read on the forward strand.
AGAGTAGGCCCTCGAGATTCAACCACGGAGGATCAAATACACTGGATGGAGAAATAACATACTGCAATCTTTTAAATTTTGGAGGAGGCTAGCTAACATAGACATAATGGAACTCACTATCCATAACTTTAATAATAATATGAAGTGGACAAATTGAAGATGCTTGCACAACTTCCTCTCCACCAGTCTCATTAAAATATTTCATATATTTCCTATTTTATCCATCCTTCAAGTGCTGCTTGATTGACCTGTGCTATTTTGTTACTTATGAAGGACTTAAGTCAACCTAGTCTTATTCATGCCATTTGTGATTTTATAAGAGATGCACTTTAGAGCTTTCTTTATAATGAATTTTCTTTTGAGGGGAATAATTAAACTTACCCTCCTTATAGCTTTCTAGTATTCTACTCTAATTGTTATTGTTACATCCCGGAATATTCGCGAAAGTAGAGAAATATGTCATTTAACTTCTCAGCTTTGTACGAAGATCCAGCACACAATAAGATAAAAAAGAGGATGTGACGTTCATAAGAGACACTAGAGATTTTACGTGGAAACCCCTCAAAAGGGGGAAAAACCATGAGGCCTGGCCCAGTTTGAATTAATCCACTATTACTTGCAGTCGATTACTAATGAGACCCATCATTGGAGGGAAGGCCTTGGCTTGATATAACATATATACATCACATATAATGCATTACATGGTAGAAATTGGAAGAATCAATATTTATATGTTTGTTTAGTCGGAAGGCGACGAAGGTTGGAAGGACCGAAGTTGGCAGGAGATAGGGGTTAGAAAGACCGTTGTCTAGTGAAGGAAGTCAAAAGGACCATAGTAGGCGACGGGGTCAGAAGAGCTGTAGTCGGCAGGAGACAGAGGTTAGAAAGACCGTTGTCTGATGGTGGAGGCCAAAAGGACCATAGTAGGCAACAAAGGTCGAAAGGATCGTAATCGTTAGGAGACAGGGGTCAGAAAGACCGTTATCGTAAGGCAGTGGTTGAGCGTAGGGGTGTCAATTTCGGGTCACGGGTCGGGTTCGGGTCGAACCCGAAACTGACCCGGCACTATTCGGGTCAACCCGAACCCGACCTGTTTTTAAAAACGGGTTAATTTCCCTGACCCGAACCCGACCCGCTTCGGGTCCGGGTCAACCCGACACGACCCGAATGACCCATTTCTAACAAAAAAATGGCTAATTTTCGGGTCAAAAACAGGTCATTCCTCTTTTCGGGTAAAAAACGGGTCAATCTTGGGTTGTCGGGTCAAAATCGGGTTTTTGGGTCAAAATTGGGTCACTTTCGGGTCAATTTCGGGTCAAAGGCTTAACCCGAACCCGACCCGTTTCGGGTTGACCCTAACCCGAAATTTTCGGGTCGGGTTCGGGTCGGGTTTTCGGGTCGTGTCAAATATTGACACCCCTAGTCGAGCGGGACTCTGGGCATCAGGTGGTAGTCAGGCAGAACTCCGGGCTTCAGGTGGTGGTCGGCGTGGAACTCCGGCATCATGTGGTTGTTTGACAAAACTTTGGGTATCATGTGGTGGCCCGGTGATACTCCATGCATTAGGTAGCGATCCGAGGGAATTCTGGGTGTTAGGTGGTGGTCTGGTAGAACATCGGTGTTATGTGGTGGTCCGATGGAACTCCGGGCAACAGGTGGTGGGTTGGGGAAACTCTGGCGTCAGGTGATGGTCTGGGGGAACTCCGGCGTCAGGTGGTGGTTCGACGGAACTCCGGGCGTCATGTGGTTATCCAGCGGAACACCAGCGTCAGATGGTGGTTCGGCGGAACTCCGAGCATCAGGTGGTGTTTTGATTGAACTTCGAGCATCAGATGGTGGCCCGAGGAACTTTGGGCTTCAGGTGGTGGTCTGGGAGAACTCCGGCGTCAAATGGTGGTTCGGCGGAACTCCAGGCGATAGGTGGTGGTTCGACAAAACTCTAGTCATCAGGTGATGGTCTAGCGGAAATATCCCGTTAGGTGGTGGTCCGGCGGAACAATGGGTGTAGGTGGTCAAGGAGGAGTCAAGGGGCAAGAGCAATCTCCAATCGCTCTATTGTTATCTTCTTTGGGGCCCCTTTTCAAGAGGAAGGAGGAGTTTATTTATAGATTTCCTAAAGTAGCATAGCCTATAAATAGGAGGATGATCAATGGTAAATGGGAGAGTGTTTTGGATGGACGACCAATGTTGAATCCCTTAATCGTGGACCGTTTGCTAGGGATTTGGAAGTCTTATTGATATCAAAATTTAGTGATCTTGGGCTCGTTGGATTCGTCTCGTTGAGCTGCTAAATTCGATTATAAGCATGTCACATTTTGAAACTGTTTGGTAAAACAAATTGTGGTTCGATCCATCCGACAACGCTTTGGGTATTTGATTTGGACCCATTTGGGCTTAGAATGAGTCGAATTTGGTGTTGTTGAGTTCGTATTCTTGAGATATTGAGTTTAACTGTAAGTTTGTTGAAATTGGAGTTCAGATGATCCCAAATTTAATTTTGGAAGTTTCCAAATAGATTTTTCCTTGAGATTCATGCCCGATCAAAAGAATTTTTTTGATGATGTATCAATTATAATTATTCAATATTCTATTTTAGTGTCATTTAAGTTGCCTAGCTATAATTGATCCATATAATGAGACTTTTGACCCTTATGAGCATATTGACCACCATAGAATCATCTTATACATTCAATTAACTTTTAATGCATTCATCTGCCATATCTTCCTTATAACTCATAAGGGGCAAACATACATATAATTATACTCTTTCTTTGTAGGATTATTCGTACCTTGCTAAATAAATCAAACTTTTCATTAAATAAGTTATTGCACATCAGAAGATTATCAAAGCTCATCCAATCTTTTTTATGATGTACCAAAAATAATGAAAGACTCATAAGAGTATTTTTAAATATTATCTTTTGAAGCATTTTAAGCAACCTATTTCCAGATAAAATGACCCACATAAGGGTAAAATGTAATTAATAGATTTTTATAATACACTAAGGCTAATTAGCTCAATTATAATGAAATTGAGAGCAATCATGCTTGCAATGATTTAATCAAGTGCTAAGGCTAGTGTACATCTTTGATCAAAATATGTAAAAAATCCTCATTTTACCCCCCAAAAAATGTGAAGAATCGATTATTTTATTGAGCAATCAGTAGAGTCTGATTCTTTCATCTTAATTTTAATTATATTATATGATATATAATACAAATAATATATTATATAAATAATTTTTTTTTTAAATCGCATGGTTGGAATATTGAATGTGACAAATTATGAAATTACAACTAATTCTTGCTTATCTGGCATTCGGATAGGGATGCTCGGTATTTGACAGTGCTCGGTGCACGGGAGGACCGGGAACTAGGAAGACGGCCAATATTGTCCCGCTGCAATGCCACATCCGTCAATTTGAGAATTCTCCGACGACTTTGGCGAAGTGGAAGTAGCTTTGTTCCATTCGACAATCCTAGTTGGTCGCGGAGATAAAAGCTTGGTTGTTCTTTAGGAGATGCGCTTATTAATTGCCGCACTCTAGGGATTGCATTGCAAGTGGTGAAAATCTGTGTTCTTTGGTTTCTGTTAACCTTTGATAGATGGAAGGAGCTAAAGAAGACTTCTTGAGGCGTTTTGGGGACGATTACGGTTACCCTAACGCTCTTAAGAACATCGACGAGATGAGGTCTACTGAATTCAAGAGATTGGAAGGTTATTCATTCTCCTTTAGTCGTTCTTTTACCGTATCGTCCTGCAATTCCCGTTGCTGTCTCCATTGTATTCCAGTTTTCTTACTTAAGGATTTTTTTTAGGGCTCACTTATTTGGATCACGCTGGAGCAACTCTCTACTCGGAGGCCCAGTTGGAAGCCATTTTCAGAGACTTATCAACAAAAGTCTATGGAAACCCGCGTATTCTTCAATCTTTGTTCCTTAAATAACAAACTGCATACAAAAAGAAAATTATTGAAATAAAGCTTAATTAATGATGCCAAATATGTGTAATTTTCAGAAAAACATTTCATAATTTTATTTACCATACATGTGCATATTCTAGTTTCCACTAACATCTACAATATGCTTCTATGATTCATGTTTTTTTTTTGAGGTGTTCTTACAATATTCTTGTAAAAAAATCATTCTTCAAGAAACCTTAAACAGATATATTGTGCACTGATTTCATTGTTTGAAGAAGTTTTTGTGAGCTCCTAGAGGAAAGCTCTCAATGGTGTTCTTGGTGATTAAACTTAAGATACATTCCCAAAAGACATAATATTATTATAACTAAACTTCCTCTGAAATGGGTGATAAGGTTTAAATTTAAGCATTATGACTTTCTAATTGCATAAGCTACCATAATTAATACTTATTTTTATCGGGAGAGCTCTATATTAAATAAATTATTTGGTTTCAGCCTTAAAAACACAACAACAACAACAACAACATCAAGCCTTTATCCCACAACATGGGGTCTGCTACATGAATTCTTTTTCTCCATTGTGTCCTATTAAAGGTCAAATTCTCGTTTAAATCTAATAAAGAAAGGTAATTCCTAATATTTTCTAACAAAGTCTTTTTAGGTATGCATCTACCTTTCTTAACATAAGTCAAATCTAATACCTCTACTCTCCTAACCGGGTCATTGGAAGGCCGCCATTTTATGTGATCAAACCATCTAAGGCGACTCTCTCTAATCTTATCTTCTACTGGAGCAACTCCAACCTTTTCACGTATATGCTCATTTCGTATCCTATCTCTAAGGGTAAAGCCACTCATCCACCTGAGCATCTTCATCTCTGCCACACTTAACTTAGTATTATGCTTCTCTTTTAGTGGCCAACATTTAACACCATAAAGCATTGCAAGCCTCACTACCATTTTATAGAATTTCCCTTAAGTTTGAGGGGTACTTTTCTATCACATAACAAGCCCGATGCATTCCTCCACTTTAACCATCCAACTTGAATTCTGCTGATAATATCTCCATCAATTTCACCATCACTCTGAACAATAGATCCAAGATATCTAAAACGTGTACTCTTATTAATGACTTGATCATCCAAAGTCACAACCTCACTAGGTCTATTACTACTAAAATTACACTCCATACATTCCGTTTTAGACTTACTCAAGCGAAAACCTTTAGTCTCTAATGTTGACCTCCATAATTCAAGTTTACTTTCAACTCCCTCTCTAGTCTTATCAACAAGAAGAAAAACAACAACAAAAGCATACACCAAGGTACATCCTCTTGCAAATGTCTAGTGAGAACATCCATGACTAAAGCAAAAAGATATGGACTTAAGGCTGATCCTTGATGTAACTCAACCGAAATAGGGAAATACTTGGTCAAACCACCTTGTGTTTGAACACAAGTAATAGCTCCTGCATATATATATATATATTTAATGATTGAATATAAGCATTATTAACTCCTTTATTTTCAAGAACTCTCCATAGCACTTCTCTTGGAACTTTATCATATGCTTTTTCTAAATCAATTAAAATCATATGTAGATCCTCCTTATTTTCTCTATATTTCTCCATCAAACCTCTTAATAAATGTATGGCTTCCATAGTCGACCTACCCGGCATGAATCCAAATTGATTTTGAGAAATATTAGTATCACGCCGCAACCTATACTCCATAACTCGCTCCCATAGTTTTAAAGTATGATACATTAACTTAATTCCTCTATAATTCGCACAATCTTGTGCATCACCTTTATTCTTAAAAATAGGAATTAACACACTCATTCTCCTCTCATCTGGTATCTTTTTAGTCTTCAAAATAGTATTAAAAAGTTTAGTAAGCCAAGAAATTCCTTTATCTTCTAAGCATTTCCACACCTTTATTAGAAATTGGAATATCATCAGGTCCAACAGCTTTTGCATCCTTCATTTTCTTTAAAGCCTCTCTAACTTCGGTTTTACTAATATGCCGATTAAAACAAACATCTTTATTTTCATTTAGGGTGCTAAGGTCACTATAGTTAATCTTATTTTCATAATTTTCATTAAAAAGTTTAGCAAAATATCTCATATACCTTTGTTGAATATCATCTTCTAAGAAAAGTATTTTTTGATCTTCATCCTTAATACACTTCACTTGAACTAAATCTTTGCTACCCCTATCTCTTTGTTTGGCTAACTTATACATATATCTTTCTCCCTCCTTAGTATCTAATATATTATATAAATCACTAAAAGCTAAGGTCTTTGCATCGCATATTATTTTCTTAGATTCCTTACAAGCCTCTTTATATCTTTCCCAATTATCAGAACTTTTAAAATTAAACTAATTTTTATAACAAATATTCTTATTCTTAATATTTTCTTGCACATTTAGATTCCACCACCAACTATTTTTACTATTAGGAGTTTTTCCTTTTGATACTCCAAGCACATCTTTTGCAATATTCTTAATATCACTAGCCACTTTTTCCCACATAACATTAGCATCCTTATGCACAGATAAAATCTTAAGATCTAAAATCTTACTCTAAATTTTTTTTTGTTAATATTCTTTAAATGCACCCATCTAAGTCTAGAATATCGTTTTACTTTATTTTTTATTATATGCCCATTTATCTTACAGTCCAAAACTAATAATCGATGTTGGGTACATAAATTTTCACTCGGAATAACTTTACAATCTTTGCAATCTAAACGATCTAATTTTCTTATAAGAAAATTGTCAATCTGGGTTGCACTATATCAATTTTTATAAGTGATGAGATGCTCATTCCTTTTCTTAAATAAGGTATTAGCAATTGAAAAATCATAAGCTAAACAAAAATTTAATATGGTCTTGCCACCTTCATTTGTTGTTCCAAAATTATAGCCACCATGAATGATTTTAAAATCATCTACCTCTCTACCAACATGTCCGTTTAAATCTCCTCTAATAAAAACTCTTTTTTCTAGAGGTATCTTTTGTAATAATTATTCTAAGTCATTTCAAAAATTTAATTTAGAACTCATATCCAAACCTATTTGAGGAGCATAAGCACTTATAATATTAATAATCTTATAATCAACAATAATCTTTAAAGCTATAATTCTATCTCCAATCCTATTAATTTGTATAACATTATCATTCAAACTCTTATCTATAATAACACCTACAACATTTCTAGTACGACTCCTACCCGAATACCAAAGTTTAAATCCCAAACTATCAATTTCCTTAGCCTTCTTGCCAACCCATTTTGTTTCCTGAATGCACAAAATATTTATGTTATGTGCACTAAAAATATTTTTGTTAAAAACACTACCTCTATAATGATTACTCTCAAATATTTTTGTTATGTTATGGTGTTTTTTGCATGGGGCATATGTATGAGGATGAATGGTAAAACCTATTATCATTTGGTTCCATTGCCTAGGATTTACCCAATAGACCTAAGTTTAAAGAGTCACGAGCCATGAATATGATGGTATTCATTGGACCGAAGTTATTTGTTTGTCATGACTTCTTAGCTTTTGAGTCAGTGAGCATGAGCTCTGAATGTTGGTCATCTTATTAGCATTGATGGGTTACCTTATTCAAGGCAATACCTAAGGTCTAGGTTTGGAATGAATTGATTAATAAGAAAGTTTGTTACCTGTATGAGTGGAAGATATTTTTGTTTGGTTTGAGATCAACTTTTTTTAGGGTGAATTGGTGCTTAAGCATGTATTTTGGAGTGTTTGCTTACATATCACTCCTCGAGATAACAGACAATTTAGGTTTCATTCAACCACATGGGATGCAGGCTCATTCATGTTGCATATTAGCCCTCTGGTTGGAAGTTATATTTGATTGCATTCACCCCTTAAGGAAGCAAAAGTTGATTTTGTGTTAACCCGTAGCATGAAAGCTAGGGTTGATGCCTTGGTTTCTTTTTGGATAAAGTGTAAACCATCCTTAGTAATCCTCACAATCCTTGTTGTCTTGTCACTGTTATCGAATATTGTAACTTTTTATGCCTTAGTAAATTTTTTGAAGAGTTGAAAACCTCAAGTAGAACAATATTATTCTGCTAGAGTTCTCAACACTAACCAAGAAGGCTGGTAACAGGACACATTTATGTGAATTGGCACGCTTTTTGAGATAACTCAATAGGATTAAAATGTCCTGAAAGCCTAGTTGTCAAACAACTTGATTCAAGCCCAAAGTTTTTTCCATTCTCTTTTAGAATTTTTAAATACTTCTATGATTTTTATAAAATTTTGGGGGAAATTTCATAATTTATTAAAAATATTTTATTTTTTTGAAGTAATTGAAAAATTGAAATTAAGTTTTTCTTCTTGGCAAGGAAGATGATCAAATTTGTAAATTTTCTAGAAATTTTTAAGATTTAATACATTTTTTTTTCAATAATTTAAGCCTCTTTTTGTTATTTTTTTTTATAATTACAAAATATCCTTTGGGGGTGATATGTTTTTTTTTAATTCTATTGAAGAATTGAGATGGTCAAATTGGATTAGGACCTTTTTTGTTCCTTGATTTGCACGTGGCTACCTTGCTAATATGGTTCAAATATGGGTTATCACATATAATTAACTTAACATGCCATGTCATTTGGTGGGACACTTGGAAGGCTACCGTATGATGATGATGTGGCAGTCGTATTGGACAATGACAACCCTGCTTAGGCTAAATTCGTGCCTTTTTGGGTTATTGGCATTCAGAGTTGGGCATGTCATATTGAGTTTGTCATTGACCCATGAAGTGGGACAAAACATAAAACATATGAAATAAGCTATAAAAAATCCAAAAAAAACTTTTGAAATTTCATTCAAAGGCAAGGAATCATGCAAAAAGTATTATGATTGCAGGATTTTATAAAAACATCTCATGTTGAATTTAACTTGGTGTTTTTAAAAATTTAAAATGTTTACATACTTTGAGGAATGAAGCTTGGTATTGTATTATTCTATGTTGAATGTGAGATTTGACTCTTAAGAGGATGTTTATAGTAACTATGGTGGTCGTACTTGTTTAAGGCTAATTTATGTGAAGCTATGAATTGAAAAAAGTAATTTCATGAGAATGATTTGAGTTGTGAGGGGTAGTTATGGAGTGGGGTTTGAATAGTTTTTAAGAAGAGGAATAATTTGAGGAGTTTTTTGATAGATGAAGATAAAAAGAAAGAGCTGGGGGTGGTGGAGGGGGATTATTTACTGTGCATATTAATATTACAAGGAGAGTGAATATGTTGAATAAATTAATGGGGAGATATATAATTCACTACTGTAATTAAGAAAAAAAAGGGTTGTTGGTGTCATATGTTGAAGAGTTTGGAAGGAATTTTAGAGAGAGAGAGAAAAAGATTCTTCATTCACTTTCTCTCTTTTTATAACAATTTTGGGACATCTCTTTTTATAACAATTTTGGGACTAATAATTTTATATTGATTGCTAGACTATACTTGGCATAATCATTTTCTTATTTATTTTCGGTAGGTTTTATGAATCCTCAATTTTCATTATTTTTTTATTATGTACCGCATGAAGTGTTTAATCTATTTATCATAAGTGATTGTTTGTTTCCAAGCATTTCAAATATATATGTATTTCAAATTTAGAGTAATTCAAATACATTGTATTTTTATTTTTTAATTTTTGATGTTTGCTTGCAAAATAAATCATGAAATTAATTTTTTGTGTTTGGTTGGATGAAAATGAAATACATTACTCTAAGGCAGAGATTGTGGCCTCGATGATGACATAGATGGTTGGGATGATGACAGGTTGCTGGCTTAGGGATAGGGTTGTGTGGGGACGATGAGGTTGGGGCTGTGCGATGACAATTCGATCATGGCAAGGTAGGGGATAGTGAAATTGTGGATGGCAAGACTGCGTTGTGTCTAGAATAGTGATATCGAGATTGAAGACGATGAGGTCATGTGGGGTTGGGGCCAACGATGTTGAGGTTGGGAACAATGAGATCATGTGGGATTGAGCCAACAATGACAAAGTCAAGCCGCCATCGACGAGTTTGGGGATGGTGAGATAAGTTTGAGCATGGCATGCATGGATGATGAGGCGCGAGCTGTGGGTTCTCTGTATTTAGAATTTGACGAATTCCAAATTTGTCAAAATTAGACTATTGGGTTATTAAAACCCACATGTTTGTTTTATTTTTAATTAAATTCAAAGAAAATCGAAACATATATATTTTTTTCTCTACACCCCTAATACACCAAAATAATCAAACTCTAGATCACTTTGAAAAACTTATATATTTATATTACCTTAAGTCTATCCCTTGTACTTTCTAATCTATTAATGAGATGCTTTATATCATTTGTTGTGCATGTTCAAACTAAGTTTATTTTTATTTACTTTAATTTTAGTAGATGTAATTCTAATTGTTCCTCTAATATAATAATTTCTTAGTTTATCATTTATATTTTCACCATACCCATCTTAGCTTTCTTATTTCCGTCATGCTCAACTTAATTTTGAATATTTTTATCATGCACTACTTGTAATCATATGGCATTGTCCAATTGATTATAATTTTATAAAATTTACTTTTAAATTTTTATAATATCCTCTTACCACATGATACTCTCGAGATACTTCTTAATTTCAACCTATTAGTTTTGACTCTAAAAGTTATAATTGTTGTCCGTGTTACAATTCTTTCATATTATTGATCCATGATACTTAAAATGATTACACTTAGGTATCATTTTATTTTATGGTAATATTTTTTGGTGATTATTAATATCACAATCATTAATGTTGTATATTATATACTAAATCATCATTTTATTAATTCTATGCTCTATATTTTCTAAAGAGTTTATTTTGTTGTTCTAATTTTCACTTATTTCTGGAGATGTCTCACTAATTAGATTAATATCAGTTGCATACAATCAAATATCTCTGGAAAGTGATTATGTTCCAAAAATTTCTTATCAAACAATATGAAATTTGGGCAATTTTATTGTAAGTAAAACTGCCAGGTAGATGGAGGAGATCCATGTGCCTTCATTCCTTTTAGACTATTTTCAGTCTCATGGCTTAGGGGTATATTTAGGGTTTCGAGTTTTATTAGGCTAGGATTATGGTATTGGGACTTGTTGTTTTTTATTTATTTAATGTTTAGGCTTTTAGATGATATTTTTGGGGGTGTGGTGGAGAGAGAGAGAGAGAGGTGGGTTTGGGAAGAGAGGGGGTGGGGGTGGATTGGGATTGGATTGTTTGGGGTTCTTGATTGTTTCCTGAATGTAATGATTGCTTATGAAACTCTCAAGTTTTGACCATAGCTTAACTTTATATATCATTTCCAAGTTGCTTAGTATTTTGTTTATGTCTTGGTTTTAGTGAGTAAAGTATGTTTGTATGTTTATTTGTGCCAATGCAGATAGCCAGAGTGATTCCAGCCAGGCAACATCTGATGTCATAAGTGAAGCACGTCAGCAGGTAGATTTGAGCCTTTTACCCCATTTTGTTTGAATTTCTATAGTTTGAAATTTATGACATGCTCTCTTTAATATGATATTTATGAAAAGGAATGTGAAAATTTCTCCAACTTGTGATCAATCAGCATTTACTCATGAATAACAGTTATGCATTACCTAAGAGGCACATAAATGACTGTTGTTCTTTGTTAACTTCTTTAAATCGTGTATAAAATGCTCTTTAATCCCTTAGAAAGTAAACCAATACTTCAGAAGAATGCATGACCTCAAATATCACAACTGACATTTAAAGTATGAGTTGGAACTTTATTAGATGAAAATTCTCATTGTTATTTTCCTATTGATGTCTATGTTGACCCCTAACTACCATCCGACCCCAACTCACGTGCACGACCAAACCCGCATGAGCTCCTAGCCCGTTTAACTCTCTCTCCCATCTGCAGTCGGCCTCACTCACACAACCGTTCGCTCCCAAGAGACATGACTATTTGCTCAAATGAAGCCATCTCTCGTTTTTTTTATATCGTACGAAGGAATTGCTCCCTCTCATTCATTTGAACTCCCCCTCTCTCGATTCACTCTCTTGCACGTAAGGAAGCTGAATCCCAACTTCCATATCTTCCTTTGCACCCGCCGATTAGCCGCAACCAACTGGCCCTTTGCCTCTCAACGTCTTTGTGCCGCACATAGTAGCCGTGCCCGACCCCTCTCCAGCCCGCTCCATCCGATCCCATCTTCCTCTCTGCCACACATGCAAATCGGGCCCGCTTCTGCGACCTGCGACCAGATCCGACCACCTCGTCGTTCGCACACATGTACTCAATCTATATCTCACTGTACCTTGCCACAGCCAATGCTAGCAATTCAGTCGCATGCTAGACCCAATCCAATCTTTTGCAACTACAACCTGTTCTGATCTAATCGATCCTTCACGTCTGCAGTACTAAAATAAAAGAAGTATAGATTATTTCTTGATTGTTTGCTTAAATGATAGGTACACTTTTGATTTGAAGACATGTGTTGTCGATCTTAAGTAGGACCAGGAATGCACAAATTGAAGCCCTCACATCATCGATCTTAGATCCTCCCTTTGTGGCGAGTGGGTGTTGAAGGCTGTCGGATTTTTGAGATTTTTTTTTTTAATTTAAAACTAAATAAAATTATTTATAAGCAACATGTACTTGATTTGAATATCTGCATTGTCGATCTTAGGCTCGACCAGGAATGCACTGTCGATCTTAGGCCAGACCAGGACTTAATTTCAAACAAAATTATGTCATTTTTAAATGATAAAAAAATAGAAAAGATAACTACCATTTCATAATTAATTTAAAATAAAAATTTCACAAATTTCAATTAATTTGAAATATGGTAAAAATGATCTGATTCGATTTGAAATTGACTTGATATATGGTGCATGCAAATCAAGCTACTCTCAAATCATAAATGATAGTAATTACATAAACAAACCATATACTAAACTCACTTGCTGGAAAACTTGATTACAACACTTATGGAATTATAATTTATAGATATATCCTTGATGAAAAGTCCTGACAGATGATATTGTATATAATACTGAATTTTTAATTCAAACCAATCTATTGTATATTTCAACTTCAAAGGGATATTTGATGATGAGTACCTTCCCTCAAGAAATGCATACATCAATACATATAAAGAGACTTCTATTGTTTTGAAGAAGGTTCAATGCTAGAGAGAAGTTGTAGTTGTCATTGATCAAGAGTGAGAAATTGACGTTCCAGAGTGCTATTATTATTGATAAAAAGATTCCATCTTCTATGTATAAAACTTTTTTTATTAGTAAATTAGCAGATCCTGCTAGCAATTGTCATCTTAAGATAAATAGGTTCGCACAAGATGAAGGAAATGTGGAAAGTACTATTGAGTCAAGTTGTTAGAGCATAATTACAAGATCATATGATATAAGCAACTTAGGTTGTAATGATAGAAAGAAAAGACTCTTACATTCAGCTAGGAATATAACTTTGGTGGTAGATAGCAGCATTGACAATGTTCACACAAGCAAATCTTACACACCATCAAACAAATTTAAAATTCAAACATAATACTCAAGTATATTACAATCATAAAAAACACCCTGCATGTGCTCCGATAGATGTGCTAAATTTGCAAACGTTAATGTCTGATAATGCTGCGTGGGGGTTAAATGCTCATCATCAACATCAACATAAAGCCTTTATCCCACTACGTGGGGTCGGTTACATGAATCATTTTTCTCCATTGTGTCCTATTAAATGCTCAATAATATAAAATTCTGTTTTCAAACTAAACAGCCGCATGTGTTCCGACCGTTGCTTTGAACTCTTAAATTCAAGGTCGGAGAATGCCGCGCCATTCAAATTTTCAAATTTCATTCTCCTCCTTGAAAGGACCAGAGTTGACATGAGTTGAATTAACAAATGAATGCCTAATCACAAAGATTTAACTTGACTTTCATCTTACCTCAATGATGGCTGTATTGAATATTTATCTTAATCGGAGGGGACTCTACACTTTCAAATGCCTCTAAATTTTTACAAAATACAAATATTTTTAAATGATTTTTACGTCACCGCGTAATGGCCGTGCTGACAGTAAATTTCAACCGGAGGGGTCAATTCTCAAAGCTTATAAAAACTTCAAAATCTAATAACTAAAAACTTAAAATTTAAATCCATCCGCCTCCCGCAACCGTTTGTCGAGGGTGATAAATTTGAAATTAATTTCAGCTCATAAAGAACGAATGTCGTGTTAGATGCATTACTAAGAGTTATTCTTAAATAATTTCTCTCCAGTAAGGACGTGACATGCAATTTGATCGGGTGATTTTGTTGCAAAATGACACTACTATATTACAATCATGACTAAAACCTGTATGTTCACTCATGTCATTGAGTAATGAATTATAGGATGTACTCGATAGGCACAATACCCTTTTGTTAGCTAAGGTGGACTCAAATGTATCCTCTTAGACAAACACCACCCCAGATATGCAAGGTACCTTTGGATAAAATAACCCATGATTGCTGAGAAGGATCCTTCTGTCAGGTTTGGTTGAATACCTTCTTTGACTAAGTAGACCAGGGACCATGACGGCCTGGGACGACAGAACTATGGGATCTTGATCAGGCTCGCATTCATTCCCTTAATCACCTATTTTAAGTATATAGTGATAAATTTCAAATCATAAATTCCAAAATTCAAAACCAAATTCAAACCCTAAAATCGTTGATATTATACGTTGGGTAATTTGTGCCTATCTCACGACTAGCTTTAATTGAAAGTTCTCTCTCGTTATTAGGAGGGGTAATTAACTGTAGGGGCTTGCTTCTATGAGAAACCAGAACTCAGATCATAAAGTCCTCGCAAAATGAGGGCGAAATCTCTTGGTAATATCTTATCTAAAACCCAAATGTATCTTCTAAAAATTTGACCCAGAACCTAAATCCATTAAAACTTTCCCCGTCCACAGAAGACGGTGCAGAGAGGCCGGAGCATGAATTTTCGGAGCCCACAGTCTAGTCATTGCCCTATCAAGCCAAAAGCATCTGTAAGCGTACATGCATTTTATGATTATTAAGGTGCTAGCTTCTTAACTATTTGAGATGTTCAAATGAGGAGAGATGCCATTCAAGGTGAAGCTCAACCATATATCTATACACATATACATACACTCCACATTGCTCTACTTAGCATGAGCGAAATCTCTTTTAAATTACATGCATTAATAATTATTTTGTTTGTGATGATTAGCTTTTATTGCTTTGTTCTGATGCTACTAAGTTGGAATCCTCTCTCACAAGAGATTGATCCTATTGAATATGTGGAAGGCATGAATCTCCTTTTGATGAGGAAGCAGCAGGTTCAGAAAACCATCTGATGGAGGATGTTGCTTTGCAATGCACGTAAATCTAAACTGAGGCTTGAGGTTAAATTTGAATTTAAGTTTGATTATGTATCCGAGCAACTTATGTCTATTAAAGCAACTAATTAACTTACGACTATTTGTTTTGTGAACCTTAAAGAATCATCTATTCAAATTCATCCTGTGGCTAATATACGATTTTGTTTTTGGTTGACAATTACTTGAATTTAGAATATAAGGAGAATTTCATGTAATATAGGGAGCTGCCAAGGAGGTTGGAAATTGGAATCATTTCTAACAACAAGCTTCCGTTGATAGCCTTAGTGATAATGATTATTCCATTAAAACTTATATGCGCAACTGACAAGGCTATTGATTATCATTTATTGTTTTATACTTTTATTAGTTTGATGTATTTAAGGAATACTTATTTTCTTTTCTTCAAATTATTTTAGGGTTCATTTGCACAATAAGATTTGTATAATTGCCTGAACAATTTTTTGATAAATGGAACCTTAGGCTTCATTTGTGAGTAATGAAATGATTGAAATACTTTTGTTATCGACGACTGCCCCTCAATTTCCAAATCTCTTCCCATCTTCCTCTTTGATCATCTTTTCTTGTTTTTTTCTCTCATTTCCCTCTTTTTTTGGTTTTCTGTCTTCTCACTCTCCTTTTTTATTTTTATTTTTATTTTATTTATTTATTTTTATTCTCTTTAACAATATGCGATGCAAATATTTAAGCTTTTAATTATTTATATAATAGATTATATTCTAAAGTGAGTGAAAGATATATGTATAAGTCAGCCAGACAAAGAGATAGGAGTAGTAATGATTTAGTTCAAGTGAAGTGCATAAAGAATGAAGATGAAAAGTGTTTTTTTAGAAGAGGATATTCAGCAAAGGTGGATGAGATATTTTGCTAAGCTTTTCTATAAAGATTGTGGGAATATGTTTGACTTTAGTGAACTTAGCACTCTAAATAACAATAGAGATTTTTCTTTTTATCGGCGTATCAGTAAAACTGAAGTTAGATAGACTTTAAAGAAAATGAAGTGTGGAAACTATTGGACTTGATGATATTCCAATAGATGAATGGAAATGCTTAGGAGATGAAGGAATTTCTTGGCTTACTAAAATTTTGAATATTATTTTGAAGACTAAAAAGATGCTAGATGAGTGAAGAATGAGTGTGTTGATTTGTATTTTTAAGAATAAAGGTGTAGCACAAGATTGTGCGAATTATAGAGGAATTAAGTTGATGTGTCATACTTTAAAACTTTGGGAGGAGTTATGGAGCATAGGTTACGACATGATACTAATGCTTCTCAAAATTAATTTGGATTCATGCTGGATGGGTCTACTATGGAAGCAATTAATTTATTGAGAGGGTTGATGGAGAAGTGTAGAGAGAATAAGGAGGATCTACATATGATATTTATTGATATTGTGAAAGCATTTGACAAAGTTCCAAGAGAAGTGCTATGAAGAGTTCTAGAAAAGAAAGGGGTTAATAATGCTTATATTCAAGTCATTAGGGATATGTATGTAGGAGCTGTTACTTGTGTTCAAACACAAGGTGGTTTGACCAATTATTTTCCTATTTTAGTTAGATTACATCAAGGATCAGCCATAATCCATTATCTTTTTTCTTTATGGATGTTCTTACTAGATATTTGCAAGAGGATGTACCTGGTGTATGCTTTTTGCTGATGATATTCCTCTTTTTGATAAAACTAGAGAGGGAGTTGAAGGTAAACTCGAATTATGGAGGTCAATCTTAGAGTCTAAAGGTTTTCATTTGACTAGATCTAAAACCGAATACATGGAGTGCAATTTTAGTATTAATACATCTAGTTGGGGGGGGGGGTTGTGACTTTGAGCAATCAAGTCATTAATAAGTGTACTCGTTTTAGATATCTTGAGTCTATTGTTCAGAGTGATGGTGAAATAAATAGGGATATTATTAGGTGAAAATTTTATAAGATGGTGAGACCTGCAATGCTTTATGGCGTAGAATGTTGGCCATTGAAAGAGAAGCATAAGATTAAGTTAAGCGTTGCTAAGTTGAGGATGCTCAGGTGGATGAGTAGATTTACTCTTAGAGACAAGAAACGAAACGAGCATATCCGTGAAAAGGTTGGAGTAGCTCCAGTGACTGATAAGATTAGAGAGTCGCCTTAGATGGTTTGGTCATGTAAAATGGTGGCTTTCCAATGATCATGTTAGGAGAGTAGATATATTAAATTTAGTCTATGTTAAGAAAGGTAGAGGTAGACCTAAAAAGACTTGGTTAGATAATATTAGAAATTACCTTTCTTTATTAGATTTAAAGGAGAATTTGACTCCTAACAGGACAATGGAGAAAAAAAATTCATTTAGCGAATCCCATGTAGTGGGATAAAGGCTTGATGTTGTTGTTGTTGTTTTATTATCTTTAACCTTCTCTCCTTTGTCTTCTTTATAGTTTTCTGCTTTGTCATCTCCTTTTTTTTCAGCTTGTTATGCTTAAATACCCTTTGCACGTTAAAATCTATGCTACATCCACTACAACTATTCTGAAGAAGTCAATGTTCATTGAGTTTTCTCCCACGCTATTATATTTTGGTATTAGAGGAACATGATCCAGTCATGCAAGAATGAGCAGGGGTTTTTCGCTGCCCTTCTCTCCTTTGAATTCTTTATCTTCCTTTGTTTTTCCCATTCACTAGGCAGAGAACCAACTCTATCCATCATTGCCATTGCAACCTAAATTAAGATCTAGCTTGCAACTCTATTTCACATCCATCGCAACATAACTTGCACAATTTCCTCCAGAATTTCCTAAACAACATCCTTCAAAATTCCTCCACCAATGTCTCCAATCCGTTTTGCTTTTTTTTATTTCTAAATTGAATTGAAATTCAAAATTTAAATTTAAAAAATTTTAAATTCAAACTCTTATCCTACTGTGATTTCGGTGATCCAAATCAAGAGAGACTTGGACTTGTCTGCCTTCGGTAGACTTGAGTGAACCTTCTCATACTAGTCCAACTCATCAACTGACCGACCTTAGGCAAATTACAGTGAGTAGATGACAACTTTCTTCTGTCCATAGTGAGTAACCAACAAGGCAATGCGAGTTTCATTATATCGGCTTTCTACCGGATGAATTTACTTCATTGTTGTATCATTTAGGAGGCTTTAGATTCACGTAAAGGAGACTAGCGTAGTAAACAAAGATTTGAATTGTTTCTTCTTAACATGTAACTTAGCTTTGATAAGGTGGATTTTTTTTTTGCTTTTTTGTGGATCTATTTGCACATCCTTGGTCCGTCTCTAGGAAAGCTCCACACCCCTTAATTGAGTGTCCTTTGTAGCCCTGCCTGCGACCTAAGCTTGTTTAAGGAAAAAAACTAAAGGGATGGCTTGCAGTCCACTCTGAAATCCCTTGAAAGCACTAGATTAGGTTGCCATTTTGCTGCATACCGCTATATGACTGATTTGTGTTGCTTTTAGCATTGACTTGAATGCTTTATATGTTGATTTGATAGCTATATAACTGATTTTACAATCAGATAACTTCTTGATATCAGATTATAATTCATATTGCCTGGATACATTTGTATCCAGGAATATCTTGCTTGTTGCATTCCTTATGTCTATGCATTATTGGTGTTAACATTCATCATAAATGATGCAAGCAAAAATTTGGGAAATGCCCCAAATTTTTGCGAGCAAAAGATTAACTTCCTAGGATAATAAAAAATACACAAAATACTCAAAAAGACACTTTTATAATATAAAAACGACACTTACAACTCTTGACACTTACAAGACGCTTACAAAAGGACTTCCAAGCTTAGACACTTACAAACGACACAATAAAGACTCCTAAAGAAGCTTTGCCTTGAGAAGAGGGATATAGGTGGGGTGTTCACTTGCAGATAGAAGGAAGAGGTTAGAAGTCCGTGACGAAGGATTGGAGGACAAGCTCGCAAGCTTTCCCAAGAAGGAGAGGAAGAAGTGGCATAGCTCGCAAGCTATCCAAGAAAACCCTTAGGTTTCTTTCCAAAAATCAGCACACAACAACCTTTTTTTGACAAGAAACACCACATATTTATAGGAGAGAAAGGGGAGACAAACAGCCACATAAAACCTTAATTAAACCAATTAACTAAGGGGAAGAGTATGGCCAAAAGACACTACAAACAGCCCCCAAAATCTGCATATAAAACAGGCCAAAAATTCTGCACATAAAACAGGAATTAAGGGGAAGAAGAAGGGCCAAAAGACACCACAAAAGCCTACATAATCAGCGCAGAAAATAGGGAGAAAAAGCCACGGGAAGCCTAGCCAGCAAGCCACTGGAAAGCAGCCAGAGAGGGACCCGAGGAGCCAACACAGAAAACGGGGCAGGGGATTCACGGGAAAGCAGCCAGGGAGAAATCCCAAAAGACAACCAGCCAGCTTTTATTCTCAAATAAGAAACCAAAGAGACACAAGAAGGGGAATAGACAAGATAAAGGAGGGGAAACCTAAGAGACAAAGGCAAGGGGAATGAACCTGATTAAAGCCAAATTATGAGCTGACTAAGTAGTGGGAAAGCGTTTATGAGCTGATTTTTAGTAGAGGAAATTAAAGCAAAATTAAAATCTAATTTGATTTGAAGCCCCCCCCCGCGCCTACATCAATAAACATTGGCATATAACCATGGAACTTGCAACACTTGGAACAATGAAAGCTCATGCAGACTATTTTATAATTTCACCATTGGTAAGGGAGGAAATGAAATCTACTAATAATATTTAACAGTGACACGTGAATTATCTATTTTTTCTTGATGTTTTAGTTCTAGTTACTTGCATATGGGTTCTAATACATGTGTAAATACCTTATGGATATATTTATTTGATTTCATTTGGGAAAACAAGAAAAGCATATTATGGAATCTCTTTAATATGTGTCAATAAATTATCCTTTGTTGCTTTCAATGTGATAGCAGGTGCTTGGCTTGATATGGCATGTGTCGGATTTGTATTATATTTTTGCCTGAGGATATAAAGTTATAAACTATGCTTTTTTAGTTTGTTTGATCAGTTTTTTGCTATTTTCCTAGACTTCCTTTGCACTGCCTCATCTTCGTGATATTTATGTTTTTGTTTTTCTTTGTTTGAGTAGGTTGAGGAGGCCTATCAAGTATAGTCTAATTTCTGATTAAATGCTGTGGCCTTTTAGTTTTAATAAAGAGATCATTCCTGATCAAAATTTATTGTTTTATTGTTCAGGCCTTCATTTCATTTATTTTCTGCATTTCCGTCATCGTTATGTGCTATTTTATCCAGATGGAAAAATCAGCTAAAAAAATAAAAAAAAGATCTGTTTGGTTTTCATTCGTACTTGTTCATAAATTTATTGGGTTTATTTGGTTTAAATTTTGGGTTTTGGTAAATTGAATAAAATTGAGCCGAACCAAAGAACGCTACACCTGATTTATATGATTTATCTTGTTGAGCCATCTAATAGAAAATAAAGTGCTTATAAAGTTTATAACTTAACGAAATCTCTTTCTTATTCTAATTCTTGCTAATCTAAACCAATCTGAAATATCAGTAGACCTAACCACCCCAAACCATAGGTTTTTTGGTTTTAATTTTTTTTAAGTTTGGTTTTGGTTCTATATATAATGGTCGGCTGAGTTTCGGATCATGATCAGTTGAAGCCAAATTGAACCTTCCTCATCCTGAATTTTGTATTAAAATGCTTTGTGTGGATATTTCTGATTTGCAAGTGATCTAACAATCACTACCCATTGTTATCCTTTATAATATTTCGGTTTTTTTTCCTTTCATTCATATAACATTTTCTTTTTGGGTCAGGTTCTGACGTATTTTAATGCATCTCCGAAGGACTACAAATGCTTATTTACTTCTGGAGTTACTGGGGCTTTGAAACTTGTTGGTGAAACTTTTCCTTGGTCAAGTGAAAGCTGCTATATGTACACGTTGGAAAACCATAACAGTGTTCTTGGGATAAGAGAGTATCCTGCTAATGTGGGACAAGTGATTTTAAATTTTCTAGTACCATCTTGTAGGCTCTAGCTTTCTTATATATATTATGAATGTAAGAATTTAGCAATGGGGTGGCTAACAATTTTTATGCTTATTGATTTTATTTTATGAATTTGTAATTTTGGAGTGAAAACTTTCTATGGAGTTGAATCAAGATTCAAGCATCACCAGTAGTTTGGGTTGTACAATGGATTATTCTTTATGATACTGCATAACCAAAGACCACGGGTATTTGTTTTTGGTAAAATGAATTCATCACATAATAAGTGCGCAATAATTCATTTTAATGTATTTAAAAAAAGACTCGTTTTAGCAATCGACATCTTAAAATTATAATTTGTTCTCCATTGTGATTTGTTAAGTAGGTGCCTAATTTATAGCCTATGAAGAAACGCCTTACGTAGACTCAATCACGGATAAACCTTTCATGATATAATCATCTTGGGGATGGATGGCGGGCGGGGAGCCTCTGTCTTGGAAGTTTGGCAGCATAGCCCTTGTGTGTGTATATATATATATATGTATATATATATGTATATATGTATATATATATATGTATATATATGTATATATGTATATATATATGTATATATATGTATATATGTATATATATGTATATATGTATATATGTATATATATGTATATATGTATATATATATATATATACATACATACTTACTTTCAGTTGCCCTAGTTTTAGTTTTTTAAGAAGAAAATATGATTTAGCCATTAATTTGGTGAACCTATATGGAAGTTTTCTTGTGTTCGTGTGTTTATATTTTTTGAATTTTATTTGTTTATGGTGATTTGAATTAGGTCTTGCCTAGTTTTAAACAACTATTAGCTGAACTTTTTAGTCATGATTGAGAGCAATGTTTGGAGAAGATATACTTGCATTATGAAGTTTGTAGATAGAGAATTTTCTGCATAGCAAGAAGAAATAGTTTCCCGTGGAAAAAAAGAGTTAAGGCTAAAGGATGATGAGTGGAATCTCCTATATAGGTCGATTTTGAAAGTGATCCGTTTGATGTTGTCGAAGATTGGGCTTCATAACGCAGCTATAGTGAAGACCACTTTGGGTTTATAAGATTTTGTCAGATATGTATGATAAGCCCTTGACATATCTGAAAAATATTTAATCACTGAAGTTGGTTTGATGGTGGAGCACCTAAATAAGTTCAACATGATCGTGAATCAATTTGTTTTATTGGAGATATTTGATGATGTGTTATGATCTCTATTGTTGACTTTGTTACTAAATAGTTAGGAACCTTTGAGCGATGCTATAGTCAATTCTATAGGGAATTCAAAATTGAAGTTTAATGGTGCCAATATATTATTCTTGTAGGGAAGATTCAAAGGAGAGATTTTGGAGAAGTCTTAATATCAAATTCTGCTTTGATCGTTGACGATTTGGGGCTAATGGGCTAGTTTTAAGAGGTATTTTAATAAGGGTAGTGGTAGCAGGTGATAATAAAAAAAGGGTGAAGCAAGTCCATTTACAGATGTAATGTGGCGTGCTAGAATTGTGGCAAGACCGGCCACTTGGCAAAGAATTATATAGCAGTGAAGAAAAATGTTGATAAGAATAATGATGTGGCCAATGCTGGTACTGAAGAGATATATGATGCTTTAGTTTTATCTGCTTATAGCTTATTTATCCTTAGGTGTTAGATTTAAGTGTTTCTTTTTATAGTGTTGCACTTCATGAAATTTTGGAAGACTATGTTGCTGGGAATCATTAAAAGTTTATTTAGTTGATTTTGAACCTTTAGACGTTGTTAATGTTAGCAACATTAAATTAAAAAATGTTAAATTGGTCGGTTTGGAAGATCATTAAGGTTAGACAT
The DNA here is from genome assembly GCA_022539455.1 of Dendrobium nobile. NCBI lineage: Eukaryota > Viridiplantae > Streptophyta > Magnoliopsida > Asparagales > Orchidaceae > Dendrobium > Dendrobium nobile. The sequence goes on from CM039731.1 coordinate 33,711,805, forward strand.
ATGCTGAAGTTGGCATGTAAATTGCTTGGTGAAGGTCATAATCTGATTTTTTATAGTAGTGGTTGAAAAGCCACAAAGGCAGCCTTGGTGTTTGCTCAGGGAAACAAAACTGGAAAGTATTACATCACTCTTAAGTTATATAAATATAATTATAGTTTCCGATTCTGATGCAAATATTAGCATATGGAAATTTTGGCATATGGCATTATAGGCTCGTGCATATGTGTGAGAAGGGAATCAATGCGCTTCATTTAAAAGGGCAGCTGATGTTATGGTTTACCAGACCTAACATTTCCCAAGCTATGAGAGTTTAAGTAGGTACATGAGTTACCCATGTAAATAACATTAGGTGGTCGTGAAGTGGATTCTTGGATATTTAGGATGTATTACAAATTATTCTTTATGTTTTAGGAAGTTTGGCTTGTTGCTAGAGGGATATGTTAGCGCTCACATGGTTGGGGATATTGATGGTGTGAAAAATAAGGTATGTATGTGTTTTAGGTGGCGCAACAATGAAAAAAAAAAAAAAAGGGTGGCTCAACAATTTGTTGGATTTCAAAACTTACAAAGATGATTATGCTTTCTCTGAGTTAGAGTATGTTGTTGTGAGCAAAGCAAGGAGATGGTTTGGTTGCGATTGTTCTTGGAAAAATTTGATCAGAAGCATGAGAAGAGCGTGCTGTATTATGATAATCAGAATGCTATTCATGTAGCATGGAATCCAGTTTATAATGCTAGGACAACACATTCAAGTACAGTATCTCTACATCATGTTTGCTTTGGTGGATGATATTTTAACACTTGAGAAGATTGTTAGGAGCTTGGATCCAATTGATATGTTGGCGAAGGCCATTTTGATCAAGAAATTGAAGCTGTTTGCAACTTAAGTTGGACTTAAAGAGAAGTGCAGGGTTGCTGTCGTTGCAGTGGATACATAATAATTAATTAGTATCAATGGGTGATTGTTAAGTTCAGGAGTTTAATTTATACCCCACGAAGAAATGCTTTTTACAGATTTAGTCGCAGATCATCTATCATGCTAAGGTCATTGTGGGAGTTGGAGGCGGGTGGGGAACCCCTTTTGTGGTTTTGGGGTGGAGAAAATTATTTTATCAATCTGTGTTTTTAGGATTTCACAATATTTTTCGGTTGTGCTAATTTTTCTTTTAAAGGAAGGGGTGTCTTTTGCTGATATTGAAGAGATTAGGGACATAAAAACTCCATATTTAATACCATAATGAATTCTACAATGAAGGCAAAAATACCTTGCAGTCAATTAGGTAAGCCTGCATAAAATTCTTGGTGTATTATGTAAGTTTTGCTGCTTTCTATTTTGTTTGTTCTTTATGATTTGAATTTGATTAATTCCCTACAGGGTTCTATGTTGAACTTTACTTTATGCTGTTATGCTTTACTTAGTATGGCTTAGTGTGCATACTTTTCTAATAGCTGAGAATTCTGAGTACTTACTTTTGATCTTTATTTTTGTCATGTAAAGTTCCATTTTGCATCGGAAGAGGTCTTGGTTTTACTACTTTCAAACCTCGTAACAAACTCTCTGCAAAAAAATGGCTAGATGAATGTACACAAGCAGCTCCAGCACAATTCTGTGCCTTGTAGTTTTGTGCCACATGAAAACAAAATATTCTTCTAATTTTGATGACACATGGTTGTCTTGTATTTTATATTTTCTATGATGGGTGATCTTAAACGATTGCATTATTTGTTTTGGAAGATTACTATTGTTGAGAATTTGGGCTTATATGCCCACAAGTAAACACATGCGTAAAGAATTGGACCATTATTTTTTCATGTCCATTTGAACAGTTAGCATGCTTCATCACTTCCCGTCTTACATAGTTCTGCTGGCTTTTTATTCAACCATTATTCTGCTGGTGATGATTGATTGGAAATTCAAATACCAAACCCTACTATATAAAGAAATAGAAAAGCTTGATGAAGAAATGGAAAAAGGTTGATTGATAAATGCCGTGGATTATAGCATTGTCTAATTCTTGACTTTTTAACCTGAAATGATTACCAATATGTTGTGAAGGTTTTGTTTTTAAGAGCTCTTTTTTTTTTTTTTTTTTTTTCTTTCTAAGAGTTAGTTGATACTTATGCATTAGCTTCTATTATTATCTTTGGATTAAGTCGGTGCTTTGTGAAATCGCCCAAATGTAGCAGGTGCTTTTGGTGTTGACATTGTGATTTATTTTATCTTCTTTAATGTCAGCTCTTTTATACTTCATAAAGACCCTTAATGGAAATCCAGATATGCTCTTGACCTTGGAGCAACAGTTCTTGCTGTTGATATTGAAGAGGTTGAACATCTAAGAGGCCCAAAACAATCCATCCATATCCTTAAACACTCGACACAGAGGAGAAGTGAAGCCAACTCCCCAAGAGAGATTCAGAATGGTAAATGTTCAGGTATATTTTTCTGCTTGAAGATGAGTTAATAACAAAGATTGCTTCATTTTTTATATTAGTTAGTTGATCAGGATTAATTTTTCAGGAAATCGGCTTTTATGAAATTTTCTTTACATAGCCTGTTATGGAAGTTAGGGTGAAATGTGTACAACGTTTTAATTTGAGTGATTGTATTGATATGATTATTTTGATAATGGAGAAAGGGGAACATGTGTTTAATGTCTCAATTATGTCCTCATGAAAGGTATGTAAATGTCAAATGCATATGTCATAGCTATATCTAATGCATCTTATTTTACTTATTAAACATATTCAACCGTCCCGGAGTACCGTCTTGTACTGATCAGGTACACATCTTTTGGCCATTTATTTTCCTCAATTGCCCCAAGGGCCATATGTGCCTTTGGCACCGTCTTTGGTACTCCATATTCAATCATGCACAATCAATTCGATATTTGTTTCACATGACCATATAATCTTTCCTTCCTTACAAATGTTTGACATAAAGCTTTACACATGAATTTGAAGCATGAAAGAAACAAAATAAATATTCTATTTCTATAAAAGGCTTTACAATACAACATGATATAAACATGAAATAGCAATTGAACATGTAAGGAAAAGAATTCCTACCTCCACAACCTTCTTCTCCGCTTTCGCTTTCTTTATTCTTTTTCTACTACCTAAAGACAAAGACAAAGAATTCATTTAACCTTATGTTCCAACATTGCTTTTCTAGGTTTCCTATAATTTTGCTTAACCTTATGCCAAAAAAACATCACCCGATTTTCGGATCTAATTAAATAGCAATGATAGGAACTTCAAAAGTCATCTAATTTAGCCTAAATCCTTCTAAAACATCCATCTTTCTTTTAGTTATATATAAATTCTTTTTATTTTCGGAATTATGCATCAAATAATTAGCAAAATTATTCTTGTGCTAAAAAATAAAGTTTCTATACTTTAGAGACTTCTCAAAATCATATAGAATAACTTTCCTAAACATGCACCCTAAAAATCCCTAACTTAGAAAAACGACCTAAGCTTCCAACAATTTTTAAACACAAACTTGCTTAATGAAAAATTAAAATTTGTATGCCAAAAGATTTCCCTTAACCTCTTCTACCTATCCCTATAACAATTTCATCAAAAGGAGAAACCCTAAAATTCGGATTTCATGATTTGCTTAAAATTTTGACATGTAAGGTAGGGAAAACATAGATCAAAGCAATCTCTAAAGCTTTCCTAAAGAAATTTCTAAAAAAAACATAAACCCTAAAATTTTGCTTCAATGAAAACTCAAGAAATCTTTCATTTCTTTTAAGAAAAACTTACCTCAAGGTTTTCCCTACGCTTTTCCTAAAGATCCCTCGCCGGAATCTCGCCTGCCGCCGTCCGGGAAGAAGCTTCCGCTGCCTCCTCCTCTCTCCCGTCGCCCTCTCTCACGTTCGGCCTAACAAAAACAAGGGACCGAAATGTTTCGGTCCCTTTGGGCTTATGAGGGGTTTTAGAGAAATAAAAATGCCATTTTATGCATGTGCCCTTGCCAAACTCATTTCCCTTAAGAGGGCTTAGGGGTAAAAATGGAAAGTCTAGCCAAAAGTTACTTAAAGTACTTCGGCGAATTTTAATTCCAAATCCGCACGAAATTTAATATAAGTTCTTTGTACCGTTTTGCTCGAAATTTCGAGGCGAATCTAATGAAATTTATTTCGTCAAATTCCGACGACATCGAAAATTCACTTAAGTTCGTCGCGGCGCATCGATATGCGTGCGACGCACGCAATTGACGAATTTTGGGTTTTACAAGAAGGAAGTGGGGAATTTAATTCCTAGAGCTGTTACGTGGAGTTAGAAACATCTTAGATTTTGAAATTCTCATGTTTTGGAATTCTTTCCCAAAGCGCTTGAGTTAATGAAGGAGAGGGGGGCGGTAAGAGAGAGGGGTTGCGGTTTGTAGATGAGCTGGAGTTTTAATTTGTTTCCCAAAGAGAATGAATTAGAGAATTAAATCCTAATTCTTCTCTACAGAAATTGGAACGTGACTAAAGGCTGGGAAATTTCGGTCCTTTATTCATGCAGATTTTGGTCACGGGAGACAGCAGGAAGATTAGGAATTATTTCCTAAGGGAGGCCGGTGGCAAGCAGGGACCACGGGGAGTTTAATTGGGATAATTAAGGCTCCAAAAATTAGGGAAGGGATTTAGGAAAATATTATCTTAAATCAAATTTGAATTTCAGATTCAATTAGATAAGAATGGAAACTTTCCTAAAATAGATCTAATTAAATAAGGAAAGATTTTGAAATTTTCAATGTTTAATTTTGAATTTCAAATCTACCCACTTTCAATTCAATCTAAAATAGGAAACAAGCTTGGATGGGGGAGGAGGAGGGTGGATCGGCGGCTAGGGGATGGAAGCCGGCGACATGGGGTCGGGCATGGGTTTAGACCGTGGGTTTGAAGGGAATTTGAGGGAGAGGAAAAAGATGACTACTAGGAGCAATACGACGAGGAATGCAAAGACGGAACAAAGAAAACAAAACCCAAAGATAGAAGATAAAACGAAAGAGAGAAAATAAAAAGGAACGAAATAAAAACAAGAGATAGAAGACAAAATAGAATATAAAAACCGCAAGCATTGGACTCTTCCGAAGACTGACGGGTGATTCGTTTGCCTTTCTCCAAGGGACTTCACGTCACGAGCCTGGACCCATCCTGCGGCTGGTGAAACTCTCGATTTCTCTCATAGAAATCTCACTCTCGTCCTCTCTCAAGAAGAACACAAGTGTGGAAAAACAAAATTTTCATATCCATTCACCATCCTATTACAATAGCTTAAGACCCTATATATAGGCCATAACATGATAAAATAAAAAATACAAAAATGCCCCTTGAGCCATAACACTCAAATAAACTAACCTAGGGGTAAAACAGAAAATAACATAAAATAAAAGCTAAAATTCATAAAATAACTCTTAAATGACAATTTAAATTATAGCTGTCGATTTACGACGCCTCCTGTGATAGATGCGCCAAATCTTCGTGCCGATGTCCGCATCAATTACCTTCTAAGTTATGTGAAAATATCTTACATGCTAAGAACGTCTCTAAACTATTGATTATGATGGACGCCTATGCTTTGAAACAATTGGTGGTGGAGAGAGTGATGATTGGGGATATTTTATGAGGTTAGAAGAATCACAGAGGCTAATTTCGGATTTGGTTGCCAACATTAACCGGTAACTATATTGAAGGCAATTGTGCTGTAGATTGGTTGTCCAATGGAGGCATTCAGTTGAAGGAAATCGGTCTTAACAGTGGGAGATTCAAGATCAATTTCTGGGCATTTTATGACGGGAAAATGGGATACCTTTGCATCATATTCTTATTTTTGGCTTGCTAGGATTTCCTGCTTGGTGGGATTGAGGTTAGTTGAATTTGGTGTTCGTGAACCAAACCCTTGATGTTTGTATTATGGTTTCATAAGAGCTGAGATTGTTTCTGGGTTGGTTGTTTGGTGCTTGATGTTGGATATGCACGATGAAAATAGAAAGCAAAAGTGCATGTTGTCACGCATAACCATCCAACATGTGTCGATTGAACATCCAAATTGTTGAAATGGCGTCCTTTCTCAAAAAGAATTGTGCCAACACATTCGGGGCAATAATAATAGCTAAGATCGACATCCATATTGGCTGGGTCATCGATAAGCAAAAATCAAAATTTCATGCTCGTGGATTGTGGCGGAGTCATCGCGTGAACAACGACGATTTTGCGAGCGAGTCGAAGCATGATTATTATAAATAAATATTTATCATTAATTAAATAGAAAAATTGTTAATTTTGTAAAAAAATTATTTTATATATATATATATATATATATATATATATATATAAACACCTAAACCCTAAATTCCATTTATATATCTTGTAACCCTCATTTTGCACGCGACTCCAAGGCAAACACTTTCCCTCTCCTTTGGGTCTTTACTGCTCATGTGACTCAAGGCCGCTGCCACTGCCAGCCTGACCCTAGCTTGAAGTTGCTGCCGACCAGCCCTAGCCGGCCACCTCCCTTGTCCCAGTCGACCATCACCACGATCTCCTCCTCCTCCTTCCTCTTCTTTCTTCTTCCTTTCCTCATTTTCTTGCTTTCTTCCTCCATTCTTCATCTTCTTCCTCCACCTTAAACCCAAACCCTAACTTTCTCCCTCCACCTAATCTCACTCTTTTCTTTTATACACATCAACCCCTCTCAAAACCCCTTCTTAGAAATCACTATATCTAACCCATAAAAACCTTAATTCCCTCACACTTTCTCTCTCTAGACCTCAAGAGAGAAAATTGATTCTCTCTAACTGATGTGAAACATTCAAGAATTGCACATGAAATTCATTAAGAATCACAAAGTTTACCAAAGTAAGATTAGGCTTTCCGTAAATTAAGATTCAAGCAATTTCCATTGATGAAATGTTATGATAAGCAGTTTCAAGCTAGTGTTTAGGCACAATTAATGATGAATCTCCAAAAGTTCACAACAAAGCAAATGCGGAAAATTAATAAAATCCCACGGCTAATGTTTAGAAATTTCACAATGAGTACCTTGCTCACTCACACTCAATTCGGGTTAGCGGGAGAAGGCCTTTAGCAAACTCAACGATGCCACGAAGATGGTGGCCACACCAATGGCCTTTAGCTATGGAGAGGTTGACGGTGACGAGGAGGGCGTGAATGCTTGGCTCTCGAGACTCCAAGTGTACTTTGAAAGTTGTCGGTCGTAGATGCTTGCAAGGATCGGGACGACTCTCTCCAAGTACTCTTCCACGGTGGTTTCGTCTTCAAATCCTATGTCGAAGCACGGCGATCGCAAGATGTTAATACTTCCGTCGGCGTTGAAGACTAATCCCCACTCAAACTCCGGATCCGCCATACATGCTTGATGTTGGGGAATTCTTCAAGAGGAGGAGAGCTAGGGGAAGGTAGTAGAGACTCCTTGCGTTGGGGAAGAAGGGAGGCGAGAAGAGGGAGGGCCGGCGGGATATCACCGGGGATGGGGCGGCGGGTTCCAAGAGGAGAGGAGTAGGGTTTGGGAAATTCAATCCTAGTTAATTCCTCAATAAATCTGAAATAAATTTCAGAATTAATGGTGTTTGGAGGGAATTAATTTAGGATTTGAATTTGATTTCAGCATGGCTTGGAGCTAGAATAGGAAACAACACGTGGAAGCCCAATGAGGGGGCCGGCGGGTTGAGAGAGGGGAGGGATGAGGGAGTAAAACAAAACCTGAAATTTTATTTCAGGTTTTGATGCAATTAACAGGGAAAATTATGAGAATTTTGAATTCAAATGAGGTGCCATCAATGCCATAAATGGGGGCACTAATTGTGGATTCCTCTAGGTGAGGCCGACGGCATGCTCAGGGGAAGAATTGGGGAAATCAAATAGTGGGGCTTCCAAATTTGGGTGATGACATGGCACTTGATATCATAACTCCCATCTAATTCAAATTGAAATTAAATCTCTTCATGAAAACATTCCTAAATTGGATTTCCAAATTAGGAAAGAATTCAAAAATTTGAACCTTGTGGATGGAAGGGGTCGGGTGGATGACGGGGGCGTCACCGGCAAGGTGGCCGGCCAGAATTTGGGTGGTGGTCGGCGGCGGGTTCCTCACAGGGGCGGCGGCAATATGAGGAGAGGGATTTCTTCTGGAGGAGAGGGAAAGGAGATGGATGGGAACACGATCGAAAAGATAGAAAATTCTAACCACGAATCGAGGACTCTTCCAACGATTGGTGGGCCTTGCGATTTGCTCCCCTTGGAGCTCTCTCTCTCTCTCTTCTTCAAGCTCTCAGGCAAGAAGACAAAGAAGAACAAAGTAGATTTTCATTTCAATCATCATTAACCATAATACAACATGAAATGACCTATATATAGGTCCCAACACAAAATAAAATACAATGACTCTATTGCCCTCGGGGCTACACTCATGACTCAGCTTATACTAAGGGTACAATAGGAAATAAAAGAAAAATGCATAAAAGAAATACATAAATAACTAGAAATATAAACTCTGAATCGCGGTCGTCGATCTGCGCTGTCTACGGCGATACACATGTCTGAACCTCTGGTCGATGTCCACATTATTCTCCTCAGGTGGGAGAAAGCTCGACCCCGTCGAGTAGAAATCTCTGGAGCTCTCGTACATCTCTAGGAGATCTGGATCCAACCTCTGCAGCTCCTCTCGATCTATCCACGTGTCCTCTGTCGCCGGCTTCCCTCTCCAGTGTACCAAGTACCTTTGGCGACCACCTTCCTTCGTGGAAATGATTTCATCGTCAAGTATAGCTTCGACCTTCTCCGCAGTGGGTAAATGGGGCAATTTGGGGAGTGGAGGTAGGTTGGGGATCTCACTGGGTGGGTTCTCACAAGGCTTATCATGAAGTGGATTATCAGGGTTAAACTCGGGTCCCTCGAAAGCTACTAAATCTTCAACATTAAACGTAGGATTTATATTAAAGCCTTCAGGAAGGTCTAACACATAAGCATTACTGTTTACTTTCGAGATTATCTTAAAGGGGCCTGCACTTCTAGCATGTAACTTTTTAACGGCTCCTTGGGGGAACCGCTCCGGACGAATCCGTACCATAACAAAATCTCCAACTTCAAATTCTTTAAATCTCTTCTTACGATCAGCATCAATCTTATAATGAGTATTACTTTGTTGAATTCTTTTGTTTATTTCTCCGTGCAATTCTTGAAGATGAGATGCGAATGCAGATGCAGACTCAGACACCCTAACCTTAGGACTTATAGGAATCAAGTCAATAGGCTGTCTAGGTAGGTAACCATACACGACTTCAGCAGGACTTAGACTCGTAGATCGGTTTACAGAGTTGTTGTATGCAAATTCAGCTATCGGTAGTTTAGAGTCCCAGTCCCTAAGATTCTCTCCTACCAAGGTCCTTAAAAGATTTCCTAGACTTCTATTTACTACTTCGGTTTGGCCATCCGTTTGGGGGTGGAAAGCAGTGGAGAATTGTAATTTGGTTCCCATTTTATGCCGTAGAGTCTTCCAAAAGTAGCTAGTAAATTTCACATCTCTATCTGACACAATGGTTTTGGGTAGGCCGTGAAGTCTCACAATTTCATCAAAATACAGCTTGGCTATTCTAGAGGCGTCAAAAATTTTGGAGCACGGGAGAAAATGGGCCATCTTAGAAAACCTATCTACGACTACACATATCGAATCATGCTTCCTAAGGGTCTTGGGTAATCCTAAGACAAAGTCCATGCTAACATCTTGCCAGGGTTGGTTAGGCACGGGGAGAGGTGTGTAAAGGCCGGTGTTTTGTTTACGTTGTTTGGCTAACTGACAGGTGTGACACCGCTTTACTAATCTGCTAACGTCCCTCTTAAGACTTGGCCAGTAAAAATGATTTTCAACCACGGCAATGGTCTTGGCTTGACCAAAGTGACCTGCTAAACCTCCAGCATGTAATTCCCACACAAGAAATTCACGAAGTGACGTATTGGGAATACAAAGTTGTTGGGACTTAAACAAGTATCCATCCTCCAACATAAAATCTCCTATAATCCGTTCGTCTCCATTGGTCAGCGCAGAGTATGTTTCCTTAAAATCAGGTCAGTCCGGGTAGTCTTCCTTGAGCCGCTCAAAGCCTATTACTTCAGTAGTCATCTTCCTAGTAATCATCATCCGACGGCTTAAGGCGTTAGCAGCCTTATTTTCAGATCCTGCTTTATGTCTGATGGTATACGTGTACTCTTGCAGGAATTCAACCCAACGGCCGTGTCGAGCATTGAGTTTCTTTTGAGAATTAATGTACCGCAAAGCCTCATGGTCCGAAAAGATAACAAATTCTTGCGGTAGAAGGTAGTGACGCCAATGCCTAAGGGATTGAATGATGGCGTAAAATTCTTTGTCGTAGGTGGAGTACCTTTGCTTAGTGTCATTCAATTTTTCGCTAAAGTAAGCGACCGGGTGTCCCTCTTGCGATAGGACTCCACCTATACCAATTCCAGACGCGTCACAAGTTACCTCAAAAACTTTAGAAAAATCAGGTAATCTTATCACAGGGGCTTCCATCATTCGCTTCTTAATCTCCTCAAAAGCTCTAGTCGCCGTTGTGGTCCAAAGAAACTCACCTTTCTTAAGGCAGTCCGTTATTGGCGCTACTATGGTGCTAAAATTTCGAATAAATCTCCGATAGAACGTGGCCAATCCGTGAAAACTCCGAACATCTCTAATGTTTTTGGGTTGTGGCCACTCGTTTATAGCTCGCACCTTTTCGGGGTCAGCAGATATGCCTTGGGAAGATATGATAAATTCAAGGAAGGTTACTTGATTTGCGAGGAAAGTGCATTTCTTAGGATTGACATACATCTGCTCCCTTTTTAAGATCTCACAAACTTGTCTTAGATGATTCAAATGTTGTTCCACCGAATGACTGTAAATTAAGATATCATCAAAGTATACTACCACAAATTTTTCAAGGAGGGGCCTAAGGATCTGAGTCATTACTCTCATAAAAGTGCTAGGTGTGTTACTCAACCCAAAAGGCATTACAGTCCATTCATACAACCCATCTTTGATTTTGAAGGCGGTCTTCCATTCATCCCCCGGACGGATCCTAATTTGGTGATAGCCACTCTTAAGATCGATCTTAGAAAATAGGGTGGCTCCGGTCATCATGTCCAACATGTCATCTAACCGAGGGATTGGGAAACGGTACTTGACGGTGATTTTGTTGATAGCACGGCTATCAACGCACATTCTTCACGTCCCATCCTTCTTAGGGGTCAGAAGGGCAGGAACCGCACACGGACTAAGGCTCTCCTTAATGAATCCTCGTTCCAACAACTCATCCACTTGTCTCTTGAGCTCCTCATGTTCAGTAGGGTTCATTCGGTAATGGGGCAGGTTGGGTAAGGAAGCTCCAGGCACCAGGTCTATGTCATGTTGAATGTCCCTTAGAGGTGGCAGTTGGTTGGGCAAATCTTCAAGGAAGACATCAGAAAAGGCTTCCAACAGTGGTTTTACCTCCTCGGGGATTGGCTCTTCGTGATCTATACTTATTTCCCGAGCTACTAACGCGTACAGGGGGGCTCCTGTCTCCAGCTCCATACTTAAGTCTTTAGCAGTTAAAAGATTCAGGCTCGTGTTGGGTTTCAGGGAGTTGGGTTTAACTTCTTCTTTGGTCGACTTAGGTTGAGTGGGTAGGAGTTTAATTTTCTTGCCCTCGTGTTCAAACACACAGGTGTTTGATCGACCATAAATGTGTACATCGTTGTCGAACAACCAAGGGCGGCCAAGGATGATTTGACCCACATCCATTGTCAAAACATCACACCAGATCTTCTCCTTGTATCCAACGAATTCGATAGGAACAAGACTCCTATCTTTCACCTCCAAGGTGGTTGAGTTTATCCAAGCAACTTTGTAGGGGTTCGGGTGTGGTGTAGTCCTCAATTGCAGTTTCGAAATCATGGCAGAAGATACGGCGTTAATGCAACTTCCGCTGTCTATTATGACTTTGCAATTTTTGTCTCCAATCTTAGTGAAAGTGTAGAAGATCGAGGTCCTTCGCCAGTCGTCGCTAGGTTTAGGTTGGGAAAATGCACACCTAACAACTTGCAGATCCAGTCGGTTCATCTTTTGGAGGCAGTGAACAACATCAGTATCTTCCTCGTCGAAAAATTCTTCATCGTCGTCCATATGGTGGACTAAGTCAGTTTCAGGTTCATCTTCTTCCTCCGTCACTTCCTCAATTATTGTGACCTTAAACGGGCTGGAGCACTGAGACGCAATGTGTCCGTACCCATGACATCTAAAACACTTAGTGCCGGCAGTGGTTTTGGGTGTCTCTCGGTCAGGCGTTTTCCCTTTATAATCGGATCGAGGTTGGGCTTGGCTAGGAGCAGGCCGACTACCTGAGGGTCCAGTGGGTTTGTTGTACGGTTGGCTAGAGGAAGACTTGAAGGGATTATGTCTAGAGTCTTGGGTCTTAGTGGCGTGGCTCCTTGATTCTTCTAAATCTAGCACAAGACTACAGGCAGCCTCGTACGTATTCACTCCTCTAGCAAAGAGTTCTATTCGAAGATCTTATCTTAATCCGGCTCTGAACATTGACAGGAGTTGCGTAGGAGTGGTGGTCTCTTCTCCGTTACAACGAATCAAGAAATCATCGAAGGTCGAGATATATTCCTTGACGGTCTTGCTTCCTTGGGTTAACCTATTCCAACGATCTAGAAGTCTTGGGTAATATGAGGGGGGAAGGTATTTCCTTTTCAGTTCTTGCTTCATTGTTCCCCAGTCAGCAATAGGGTATTCTCCTCGAGTCTCCCTCATGTGCTCTACATTGGTTCAGTACTGGTTTGCTCTACTCGTCAACTTCATCTCAGCGAATCTAACTTTCTTATCTTCCGAAATGTTATACCATTTGAAATAGCTATCCATTCCCTTAATCCAGTCAAGAAAAACTTGAGGCTCTAACGTACCGTCAAACGTCGGGCCGTCTATCTTAATACTCTTGAGGAGTTGGGCGTCGTTGTCTCTCCAAGGCGCGTCGCGTCCTACCGGTTCCTGATGGGGTCTGTGGTTGGGTCGGTAGTAATCCCTAGGGGGTCCGTACTCAGTTCGGGCATCTTCGACATATGGTGATTGAGGTCTAGACGGCGTGTAGATGGCTGGGTGTCCCATTCTTTCAATATTGTCTAGTCTTTCTCCTGTATGACGTTTAAGTTCAGCTACACTCGTTTGGGTATCCTTCATTTGTTGTGTAAGTGCACCTAATTGGCCCATAATCATGTCTAAAGTTGCTTGCATATGTGTAGGGTCCATGGTTGGGTGTTAAGGATCACTAGAAAGGCTTCCTAAGTCAAGGACAGCAGCTAACCCCACTGAAACGCTTGCTGAAATTGAAGCTACAGCAGCTGGAAAGTGCGGGGCAGCGAGCACAGACGTGGGGAAGGTCACCTAAGTGTTTCGGCAAGGTTCCCGGGTCTAGGCAGCACCTAAACAGCGACTCTAGGCTCACTAACGGAAGTCTAACAGCTGCAGAAAACAGTGGACAGCAGCTTGTCACTACCTAGAACTCCTCCTAAAGGCTATACTAAGTGCAGAAAGTTAGTGGGCAGCAAATGTCTAAGTGGCCTAGACTATCATGGATGTCAAAATGAAGGTGGCAGCACTTAAACACATGAAGATACTAATGTAAGATGAACTAAATGATGCAGAATTTTCTGGACAGCAGTAGAAAACAGAAAAAAAATCTATCTAGATGATGGTATGCATGCAAACTTCTAGAGATAACTTAAATAGGATTCCTAGGATGCAATCTAGCAAAGAGAAAAGCATGCTAGCCATGCTCTGATACCAAATATGATGTGAAACATTCAAGAATTGCACATGAAATTCATTAAGAATCACAAAGTTTACCAAAGTAAGATTAGGCTTTCCGTAAATTAAGATTCAAGCAATTTCCATTGATGAAATGTTATGATAAGCAGTTTCAAGCTAGTGTTTAGGCACAATTAATGATGAATCTCCAAAAGTTCACAACAAAGCAAATGCGGAAAATTAATAAAATCCCACGGCTAATGTTTAGAAATTTCACAATGAGTACCTTGCTCACTCACACTCAATTCGGGTTAGCGGGAGAAGACCTTTAGCAAACTCAACGATGCCACGAAGATGGTGGCCACACCAATGGCCTTTAGCCACGGAGAGGTTGACGGTGATGAGGAGGGCGTGAATGCTTGGCTCTCGAGACTCCAAGTGTACTTTGAAAGTTGTCGGTCATAGATGCTTGCAAGGATCGGGACGACTCTCTCCAAGTACTCTTCCACGGTGGTTTCGTCTTCAAATCCTACGTCGAAGCACGGCGATCGCAAGATGTTAATACTTCCGTCGGCGTTGAAGACTAATCCCCACTCAAATTTCGGATCCGCCATACATGCTTGATGTTGAGGAATTCTTCAAGAGGAGGAGAGCTAGGGGAAGGTAGTAGAGACTCCTTGCGTTGGGGAAGAAGGGAGGCGAGAGGAGGGAGGGCCGGCGGGATATCACTGGGGATGGGGCGGCGGGTTCCAAGAGGAGAGGAGTAGGGTTTGGGAAATTCAATCCTAGTTAATTCCTCAACAAATCTGAAATAAATTTCAGAATTAATGGTGTTTGGAGGGAATTAATTTAGGATTTGAATTTGATTTCAGCATGGCTTGGAGCTAGAATAGGAAACAACACGTGGAAGCCCAATGAGGGGGCCGGCGGGTTGAGAGAGGGGAGGGATGAGGGAGTAAAACAAAACCTGAAATTTTATTTCAGGTTTTGATGCAATTAAGAGGGAAAATTATGAGGATTTTGAATTCAAATGAGGTGCCATCAATGCCATAAATGGGGGCACTAATTGTGGATTCCTCTAAGTGAGGCCGGCGGCATGCTCAGGGGAAGAATTGGGGAAATCAAATAGTGGGGCTTCCAAATTTGGGTGATGACATGGCACTTGATATCATAACTCTCATCTAATTCAAATTGAAATTAAATCTCTTCATGAAAACATTCCTAAATTGGATTTCCAAATTAGGAAAGAATTTGAAATTTGAAATTTGAAATTTCAAATTTGAACCTTGTGGATGGAAGGGGTCGGGTGGATGACGGGGGCGTCACCGGCAAGGTGGCCGGCCGGAATTTGGGTGGTGGTCGGCGGCGGGTTCCTCACAGGGGCGGCGGCAATATGAGGAGAGGGATTTCTTGTGGAGGAGAGGGAAAGGAGATGGATGGGAACACGATCGAAAAGATAGAAAATTCTAACCACGAATTGAGGACTCTTCCAACGATTGGTGGGCCTTGCGATTTGCTCCCCTTGGAGCTCTCTCTCTCTCTCTTCTTCAAGCTCTCACGCAAGAAGACAAAGAAGAACAAAGTAGATTTTCATTTCAATCATCATTAACCATAATACAACATGAAATGACCTATATATAGGTCCCAACACAAAAGAAAATACAATGACTCTATTGCCCTCGGGGCTACACTCATGACTCAGCTTATACTAAGGGTACAATAGGAAATAAAAAAAAAATGCATAAAAGAAATACATAAATAACTAGAAATATAAACTCTGAATCGCGGCCGTTGATCTGCGCTGTCTACGGCGATACACATGTCTGAACCTCTGGTCGATGTCCACATCACTAACTCACCTTTATTTCTCTACAAAACCCTTATACTCTCTCCCTACACCTCTCTCTCTCTCTCTCTCTCTCCCTCCAACTTCTCTTCTACTTCTCTCTCTAGCCTCCACCCTCTAAAAAATTTGCGCGCCGCCATTGCCCCTATTTTGCCCTCATTATCCTCGCCACTGTGCACTTTAAGATATAACCCCTCAACTTTAAAATCCCAAAAATCCTGGTTGTGATGGGTTTGACGCAACGAGCGAAACTCGTAGGCGATGCATTCAATGCGCTGGGTGAGCCTCGTGTGTGCTTTTTTTAATATGATGAGGTAAAACCCTAAGTATTCATGACTGTCTTTCTTGATAGGCGGGGAAATACTGTGATTTGAAAGCATGTATCTGAAGACCCATGCATTATCTTTCTTAACTGGTAGAGTTAAAGATTGCGGCCATGTTGTCACCCCTTACCAGTGGTGTAAGTGAGCTGAGCCGGCTCGCGAGCCTGCTCGAGCTCGACTCATTTATGGGCTCACGAGCCGAGCTTATCGAGCTCACGAGTCGAGCTCGAGCTCGTTTTGTAAACGAGCTCGAGTTCGAGCTTGATGAAGCTCGGCTTGTGAGCTCGCGAGCCGGCTCAAACTAATGTTTAATTTTTTTTTAAATCAATAATTTTATTACATTTGAAAAGTCTAAAAAAATTAAATCTAATATTTAACGATAGCTTAATAAAAATATTTTAGAACATCAATACCAATAAATGCTAATAAATGAAAAGCAGCTTTTGAGTTATAAAATAATGAATTTTTTTGAAAAAAATATATAAAATTTAAAAGCTGTGAAGAAATGCAGCTTTTTTCTTTTCTATTATATGCTGAAGGCACTTGAGCTCACGCCAACAATCTTCTTTGCTCGATTTTTGTGTCTGCTCTCCCCTACTCCACCTGTTTGAAACGGGCGGTAAAATCAAAACCAGGCGGGAAAGTGACGGACGGGAAATCGAGCGGCTCGACGAATGGTTCGATAACTTGATATAGTGTCGCGAGTCGAGCTCGTGCTCGAGTTCAAGCTGGGTATTTGACTTGCGAGTCAAGCTCGTACACCCCCTGACTCGAGCTCGACTCGGCTCATTTACACCTTTATCCAGTACCTATCATACACGCCTTTCTTGGCATGGTTGGAAGGCCTAGCTCACTAGATGTAGCCCTCTATTTGGGGATGACGTTGGGAGGTTGTTGAAATTTTCACTGAAATTTGGACTTGAAAAAATATGTTATAGGAAATCTTAATTCATACTACATACGTAAGAACTTATAACCTACTGGGAACTTGTACTTGCAAAAATTTAAATAAATTAAATTAAAATGCAAATCAGATGCTTAAGAGAATCAAAATGCAAGCATCAAAATGAAAATAAACATAGAACAAAACTTATCGGGAGCTGAATTTGAAAGCTTACTCGAGCAGGAATCCTAAAATCCAAAAGCCAAAATCCAAAGAATTTTAACCCAAGTTAAACTCAAGCCTCAAAATGTTAAAAGTGAACTCCCATATCCTCCATATTTATAAAGTAGGAAAACTCATTTATGGAGCCCACAATATTTAATACAACAATAACATCAAGCTTTTATCCGACTAGGTCGGGTGCGCTACATGAATTCTTTTTGTTCATTATGTCCTATTAAGAATCAAATTCTCATTTAAATTTAATTAAAAAAAGCTCATTTCTAATAATTTCTTACCAGGTCTTTTTGGGTCTACCGCTACCTTTCTTAACATAGGCCACATTCAATACATCTACTCTCCTAACCGTGTCATCGAGAAGCTGATGTTTTATGTGTCTAAACCATCTAAGGGCGGCTCTCTCTAATCTTATCTCCTACTGGAACTACAAGCTTTTCACGTTTATACTCATTTTGCATTCTTTTTCTAAGAGTGAAGCAACTCATCCACCTGAGCATCCTTATCTCTGCAACAACAACAACAACAATAAGCATTTATCCCACTATATGGGGTCGGCTACATGAATCCTTTTTCTCCATTGTGTCCTGTTAAGAGTCAAATTCTCATCTAAATCTAATAAAGAAAGATCATTTCTAATACTTTCCAACCAAGTCTTTTTAGGTCTACCTATAACATTTCTTAACATAAGTCAAATCTAATATATCTACTTTTCTAACCATGTCATCGGAAGGCCGCCATTTTATGTGACCAAACCATCTAAGATGACTCTCTCTAATCTTACTTCCACTGGAGCTACTCTAACCTTTTCAAGTATATGCTCATTTTGTATCATTTCTCTAAGAATAAAGCCACTCATCCACCTGAGCATCCTCATCTCTGCAACGCTTAACTAAAATTTATGATTCTCTTTTATTGGCCTACATTCTCCGCCATAAAGTATTGTAGGTCTCACTACCATCTTATAGAATTTTTCTTGAAGTTTGTGGGGTACTTTTCTATCAAACAATAGACCCAATGCATTCGTTCACTTCAACCACACAACTTGAATTCTATTAATAATATCCCCATCTATTTCACCATCACTTTAAACAATAGACCCAAGATATCTAAAACGTGTACTCTTATTAATGACTCGATCGTCCAAAGTCACAATTGTAACACCCCACAGTACCCCTAAACATTAAGGTAGAGTGTAATAAGAATAAACATACATTTCCATCACTAAACATCTCATTATGATTTCATTACGTTAAGACTTCATATAAAAGGTCATATAAACTTCATCTAATACTATAAAGGAAACATGTACCAATTTCTAAGTTTCATCCAAAACCCAGTACAGAGCCACTAAGGAAAACCAAATAATTCATAGTAATACATGTCTAATTTGCTTTCATACTTTAAAAATTAAACTTACTAATAGAAGGTAACCTAACATGAAAAGAAGAAACACTTGCATAAATTAGCTTGCGTCAATCTTCTCTTTTCCCTTTCCTGTAACAACAGCCAGAAGAAAGTTCTGGTGAGCTATGAGGCTCAGCAAATAATGCAGGATTAATTAGCAATTAAAATAATATAACATGAATAATTACAACTTTAAAAATTATTATTGAAACATTACAAGTCTTGATCAATATTATGCTTTGCTATCTTTTAAATCTGTTGAATATAAATTTTATGTGAAACATTTGGCTATATTTTTCATAACATTATTTAATGGAGCCCAGGTAAACCTGACATTATCGCCATTGAATTACATAGAGGTCCCTTTTGCCTCTTTTGGGGTCCCTTTTGCCCCACATGTTATGCAGGCTTCATAATTTTCTGGGGTCCCTTTTGCCCCACTTATCGTGCAGTTCTGATATGGGAACCCTTTTGTTCCAACTACAATGATAAAGTATACATTATTCATAGCCAAACTTTACATTAAGTATTCAATATTCTTTCATAATTCATATCATATCAGTCTTCATTATCATTCATGACATATCTTGTGTATAAGTAATATGTATAAATTTTCAAGAAACTTTAAATTCCTCCTAACATTCTTACATAGAACCATTTGAATGATGTAACCAAACCTTATGTGAACTTATATGATAGCAAAAGGTATAAGGTAGATCATATTCAAAAGCTTGGAGAAAACATTTTAAAGAAAATAAATTCATCTTAACACATAACTTTCTTTAAACATTAATTTGGCAATACTTACCCTCTTGCCGAGTCGTCTTCTCCAATTCCCTACTACGAACTCTTCTACGATTGTAAGTCACTTCAAAGCTTTCTTTTTGCATATGACCAAATTTATCTATGACATCATAAGTTATAACATCTTTAAGAACTTTCATTGCCAATTGAAAATCTAACCTAAGCACATACCAAAAGAACTTACCTTGGTTTCCTCTTTTTAAATTTCTTCTTCCTTCTCACTCTTCCTTTATTGCTTCTACCACAACTATAATTACAATTCCAATTAGATTCATCATTCTAAATCCTGAATGTTGTTTATTAATTACATTTACTATTAAAAATACTTCCCATACCTGAAGTGATTTCTCAGAAATTTCTGCAGTGAACTGATATGGGTTTGGCTTCCTTGCACTACCGAATTCCCTATAGAATTTCTGCACTTAGGCCGAATTCTCCCAGTAACAGGAATTATGTGAATTCCTTAGTGCCCAGTGACACTTGCCTGCCTCTATTATACCGAAACAAATGGTATTCCTGCAAGCAGACAGTATAACGAACACTGCTACAGGATTTCCCTTCTCCGCCTACAACCTCTGAATAGGTGAATAGTAAATTCTGTATGTATTGCCGAACAACCTAAGGGAATTTTCTCTGTACCGAAACCTTCACTTGCTATCTATGGAATATCCACGTTTATGCGGATCAAGCCAAGGGGAAGTGGGTCCCACTTCAATCCTTATCCAATGTAATAACCAACCCTCATTTTCCAATCTGTTTCCATTAACGTGAAAGCCAACGGTTGCCTTTTTGTATGCCTGAATGTAAATAAGATTATTATTTAATTTATATATATTAGTTTAAGATATTTGACTACAGAATAATTAACAAAACTTAAATATTAATAGTTATTTAACATTAATTTATTATTGTAATAAGTTTTACAATATATTTAAGTTATGTAACATACCTGATTGAGTCTTACAACAATTCCCCCACTAGATCTATTACTACTAAAATTGCACTCGATGTACTATTGAAATTCAAATTTTCCTTTAACTCTCTCTAGTGTTATGAATAAGAAGAGTATCATCAGCAAATAAGATACACCGGGTTACATCCTCTTGCAAAAGTTGAGTAAGAACATCCATGACCAAAGCAAAAAGATGTGTGCTTAAAGCTGGTCCTTGATGTAATCCAACTGAAATAGGAAAATATTTGGTCAAACCACCTTATGTTTGAACACAAGTAATAACTTCTACATAGATATCCTTAATGACTTGAATATAAGCATTATTAACTCTTTTCTTTTTCGACATGTGAAAAGAAAAGCACTTCTTGGCTTGCAACATTTAATATAAAAGGATATTTAAATGCCTAGAATACGACATGTGAAAAACATGTACTCATGCATGTATCTACTACATATTCTTTCCAAATTAGCCTTCTTCGCCATCAAGTCCACAACCCCTTGTACGAGCGTACAGAAGATGATACCCTAAAACTCGTAAAATGCAAAATATGAAGGAAAATAAATAGAATTTACATGATTGCCAATTGTATGAAATTTGTAAAGAAACTTTCAAATTCTAATGCACAATGCCTTAAAAATTCGTGCATAAAATTCAAAGCCTAGTAATGTATCCTAATATAGATATTTGCAGGACATATGCATGCATCCAGAGGCAATCTTCATATCCCGTTAAATTTACCTTGAGAAGTGTGTAAATATAATTAAAATGTAATGTTATGCTTAAGTGTCATATGGATGCTCGGGAAATCTTGCAAGTATGCAATGCAAGTATCCTAAATGTTGCATGAGAAAAAAATCTTGAAAATTGTGGGTCCGCATATGCTCTGACGAGTTTGACGAACGTGTTGACTAAACATCCAAGGGTGCTGTGAGAACTAAAAGATTACAAAATGAGTTTTGAATTCCTGAGTACGATCCTCCTCCTTGGAAAACCAAAGTTGACTCTTCTTGCATTGATGAACGAGCATACAATCGTGAAATTAACTGAGATATTTATTTTAAAGTTCCCATTCAGCCTTTAAGTTTTCACCCTATTTTTGACCCACTTCAGTTAACCCAAGCTGTAGCAGAGAAGGACAATTTGGACATATACATTTCTCACGCCCATCCTGAACTACATTATCTAGATTGAGTAGGAATTTAATCTATTCGAATTATCCCAATGCAAATATATTCTAGCCATTGAATTATACCTCATGATTTCATGTTTGGAAGCATGCACAATATACATAAAAAAAGTATACAAAGCTTTACTAAAAACTTCAAATAAAGTTTTACATACCAAAAGCTTTAATATACAACTTACTATCTACACCCAATACTGAACACCCAAAATTATTATGTACACGGGGCAGTCAATTTCCTGCCTAAAGCTTCATTAGCTCCTTTCCATTTCCTGCAATACATCAACTAGCCAGCAAAATGCTTAATTAAATGCACAATCCTAATACAAGAACAATAAACAATTAACATGTATGCTGATATTTCAAACTAATCTGAGAGACTTAAGTGGTACACATGTATAATTTGAAAAGAATAAAAAATAATTAATGTTCAATGCATAAAATTGTGCAATTTACTGTATCAAATCTTTCAGATTTTTCTCCCTTTTTTATTATTTTCTTCATGTACACTTTTAGAAAAGTTATATGATACCTATAGGCTTTAGCACGTTCATGGCCGCTCCCTTCAAGGTTAGATCTAAAAATTCTAACTTTTTAGAAGAGAGAGTCGGGTGCCTTCTGTACGGTCCCTATTAAGGCTTACCTCATTAGGTATATTGCCTTTCCTTGCGTAGGTCATCAGTTGCTTGCCTATTCCTCATAATATGAATTTTCTCAATAACAATCATACTAGCATAACATACGTCAAGTATATCATGTAAAAATACACAATAATCAAGAATATAGAACAATATGCTTATAAATAAATTCATTATGAACAAGTGATTATAGAACTAAAACTGTTATTGCTAGAATTTTCATCTTAGTATTAATATGAAGAAATGTTATAAAAATTAGATTTAAAAATTTGTTATTTCCTTTACTAGAGATTGAGTATATCACCTCATTTTTTAGGTTAGCAGGATGGATTTTATCCTGTAGAATACCTCGACCTCATTCTCTTTTATAGACAACCTAAGTAATAATGCTTTCGAAAATTTTAAATAGTTCATAACTTGAAATCAATTTATGATTAACCTAAAAAATAGAATTTTACCTTAACTACATTTCTCTTCATTCAAATCAGATTCCTTATCTAATCCCTAGCCTCCTTCCTCTTATTTCCTTCATCGATTTCAGAGTTGCAACCGCTGTAGTCCCCACGGCCCCCTCCTCCAGAACACATCTTGGTAAGCTATTGTTTCGGTTCCCAATGTCGGGTACAGGTGGAGGAAAAAAAGTGGAATATATATATATATATATATATATATATATATATATATATATATATATATATATATATATATATATATATATTTGAATTTCAGCCATCTGATTTCTAATTAAGCCGTTGCATCTATTTGTAAGTGGAAAATAGAAAATCCCACTAACTGCTATTGTAACTTTATTAAGTGAATATAATAAAGAAAAATTTTAGGGAAAAAAATGCAAATCGAAACTAATTCAATAACTTTCACCTCATTGCACGACCTTGCAAATTAGCATATACTTATGTATATTAATTTGCCGAGTTTGATGAGTAGAACATAATGAAATAATAATAATAATTTTTTTTTATAAAAGTTGGTTTCTTTGGCTATAATTTCAGGGAAAAATTTAAGCTTACCATTTTGAAAATTTATGGGTATAGTATAAGGCCTCTTTAAAAAAAAAAAAACTTCATTATAAGAAATGAAAATATACAAACTCTCAGTTGTCAACACATATATGATAATCCCCAAATTCATTAGGTGAACTCGATATTCTGTTAGGAGGAAAATGGAGTTGTTAAGGTTTAAACTATGAAATAAGATTGTCTACATATACCCTATGATGATCGTGTTGAAAGTGAATCTCATCCGGAGGGGATCCTGCATTTAAAAATACCCCAAAACTTTGGTAAAAATGCTAACATTTTAAAGTGACTTTAGGTTACGTCGATGATGACCATGTTGAAAGTGAATCTTAACTGGAGGGAATCCTATGTTTTAAAATACCCCAAATTCTAATGAAAATACAAATATTTTAAAAGTAACTTTGTCACCTTGATAATTGTTGTGTTGAATGTTAATATCAATCGGAGGGGTCTCTATCTTTTAGATGCCCTAAATCTTAAAATTAATCACTTGGGGGCTCAAATTTTTATAAAATTATCAATATGATATTATCAAAATTTAAATATAAAATGAAATTAAATAATTAAAAAATTTAAAGCAGAAATTCATTCACCTTTTGCAATGGTTGTTGAGTAGGATAAATTTAGGAATAATTTTAGCTCATGAAGAGCAAATGTCTAGTTGAGAATATTGCCCAGAATCCCAGTAAGGACGTGACAAAATTTTCTATAACCGAAGTTTTGGCCCAATGACTCCATAGACCTGTGGCTTGGCCCAATGGCTCCATAGAGACCCATGGCTGGGCCCAACGGTTCTATGTGGTACATGGTTATCATGGGATTTCGTAGTTTGTTGAACCACATTGACAACGTTCAACTCAATTGCAATGGGACCTTGTTGCCGCATTCAAAGAGACTCAACAACTCCATGGCGACAACTTTAACCCACATGGGAAGTAGTTGGCAATGACCACTAGTGGATTGGCATCGAATCAACTAAATCCCTACTGGCATTTGATGGAGATTGCCATATAATGCTTGCCAATGAGAGGTGGACCTCAAAGCGGAGATTTCCTATTGTCTCCTTTACGATCTTCCTAATTGATGAAGTCAAGCTGTATCTGAAGATGTGAGCGAAGTTGTCCTCCAATCCAATCAATTGATCTTATTGGAATTTAATTGAGATTGCCCTCCAAACAATGCCAATGAAAGGTGGGTCTCTCAACTGAGTTGCTTTATTCGTCTCCTTTACAACCGTCAATCTAGTTGCTGTTGGAAGGCTTTATTCAAAAATTGTCAACAGCCCTGATTCCTCACTCATTATTCATTGTTTTATAAATTTTCTGACGGGTTGAACACAAATAATTAAAAAGTTTATCTCGGTTAGGAACATAAAATAAGGGTTTCTTGTGGAAGGAATAATTAGGAAAGAAGGTTGTTTTTAACAAATATAATTTTACAACTCTTTCCTCGGCTAGCATGTATTCTTGTCTGTCCTTGCCTTTCTGAAGCTATTGCATTCTTGAAATTGTCTTGACTTGCTTAATTATGTTTGAACTTTTTTTATATTTTATTTTTTGTTATATCTTATTGAAGTCATCTATACACCCAGACCTTATACTTCGATAATAATCTAAGTCTCTTTGAATCTAAAGGAGGATTATTTCTAGAGTTCTTTTGATACGATATGAACTGCAAGGTGTTATAAGATTATATTGTAGTGGTTCAAGATGCCATTGGGATATGCGTTTCCTATGGTCTATTATATTGATATAGTTGTTTTTATTTTATTCTGGCATGGACTTGTGGTTAACCTTATTATTCACTTCTTTGATGCAGGGAATAGTTATAATCTGTTTGCTTTCCCCTCGGAGTGCAATTTTTCTGGCAAGAAATTTCCTCTAGAACTAGTCAACATTATTAAAGGGTATGCTGGAAGAAGAATTGGAGACTCACTGCAGTGTCGGTAAATGACAATTCTTCAATTGTTATTAACTGTCTGAAAAACTTGGGTTTCCAAAGCCGTATCTTTCTTGGACTTTTGTTCAATATATCCACCTTAAGTTTTGCATGTATATTTTATCCTTATTCCTTATGGCCTGAGTTTTTGCAGTTTTGCTTTTTCTTTTTGGTTAAATTTAGCGACATGTTTGGAATTTTCAAGTAATATACCCTTATCTGTATTTGATCACATGATGTGCGCTCTAAGAATATAAGAAAGCAAGACTAGCCTTACACTCTGATTAACATACTTGGGAGTTATGTTTTTCATTTGCTTTACATTTCATTTCTTTTCAATATCAAGGCTTATCATAAATTTCATTGGTGTGGAAACAAATGATGGAGAGCATTACATACATAGCAAATTCCTTATCAATTGCTTCACACTCATGGGCTATAGTTTTAGAGCAGTTTACATATCTCTGAGAGTATTGGCATTTTTATTTTGTATTAAAGAATGGAACATTCCCGATTGAAGCTTTATTGGCGAACAAGACTTGATATTTAACCGTTCAGTTTGAAGATGCCAATTTTTTTTGTTGTCAATCATTGGTCTTGCTACCTGCCCACACTATAGGAAAAATTTGATATTTCTGGCGGATTGTGTTCCGACAGAATTATTGGCGGAAACACCAACGGAAGAGATGTCTGAAGAAATCTAGGAATTTCTGGTCGAAAATGCAGCCGGAGGAATGGACCCTTTTTCGGCCCCGTGCCCCGTCCTCCGTCATTTTCGCACGAACTGTCGTTTCAAACTCTCCTTCTTCCGACATTTTCATGCACCCCTCGCCTCCCATCGTCGGTCTCCAGCCTCCGTTCCCGGGTGCATTGCCTCCATTCGTTGTTCTCGAGCCTCAGTTTCCGGGAGCATTGCCTTCGTTCGTCGTTCTCGAGCCTTTGTTCTTGGGCGCATTTGAGCGTCGCACTGCCGAATGACATCTCCTCCGCTTGATGTGCTGCCAATTCGCCTTGGACTTATTTCCTCTATACAAATGTTTTGTTTATTAATCGTTTCATTCTAGGGATTTTTACATGCATACCACTTTATAACATATATATTACATATTTAACACTCAAAACTTAAATATTTCTTATATACCACTCCAACTCAAATTTAACCTCAGAAATACCACTCCGTCTCTGTCCGTTTCGGCTCCGCTCGGTTTCTATGTTCACGCTGCCCGCTTTTGCAGTTAAAATCCCTAAAACCTTCGGCTCTTCCCGCGACGGTTGAGGATCAATGAGCATGAGCAGATAAATTCCCGTGCTCCTTCGTCTCTTACCACCGGAACGAAAACTAAGGTAAGGTATTTCTTCAGCTCATTCGTCGTCTCAGGCGGAGCAGGAAAGGTTTCTGTACTTCTCATTTTTAGATTTCACTTTAGATCCCCTTTTTTCTTTCAGATTTCAAATTTTTATGTATTTCGGAATTGTAAGAAAAAAGCTAGAGCAGTGAAGTTTGGTTGGAAGAGCAGCTTTCAGTTTGGTGGGAAGCCAGTAGTCTTCTCTGGCGACGTTTGGTGGGAAAAAGCCAGAGCAGTAACTAAGATTTCAGATTTTTTTGTTAATTTCTTTACACTGATATTATTAAGTTCAATGCAATTTTTTGGATTGCAGCAGGTTACAATGAACATAATAAGGAGTTTGACGGCATAGTTGCTTCAAATGAGTTCATCAAATTCATCTGCTACGAGGCACCCACATTGTCAAGTTTACTGCTACTGTCATCTTAAGTGTGTTTTATATACTTGCTACCGTGGACCAAATTCTGGAAGACAATTTTATAGATGCATGAATAATCGAACGGAAGACGATTGCAGGTACTTTAAATGGACAGACGACGTAGAAGAGACATCTTATGGTGTACCTAATGAAGTTGAAGGCTTTGAAGCTAGGATGATTAAGAATCAAGAATTGATCATCTTGTTGATGAAAGTCTTTATTGTTGTTTTTCTTGTTGACATTGCTATCCGTATTTATTTAGTATAATGTGTCCTTGAAGTCTATTGGAACATTTTGTAGAAGTCTATTGTATGGTTGCTGTGTACTTGACAGTGAATGTTTTGATGAAGCCTATTGGAACATTTTGTAACTTTTGATCACTAGTCAATGAATTTTACCATGAAAGAGCAGTTTTATTTATGAAAATTTAACTACAATTCGTGCACAACATTGGTTATGCACAGCAGGTAAAGTACCGAATGCATTTCAAAACCGTGAACCCACAGCATTACTTCAACACCAAACCCGAACGCACAGCAGAATTTCATTTGAAAAACCGGTAACGCACAACAGAATTTACTTCATGCTTCATTTACAGGTTACAGAACAAACCGTGAAAGAGCAGTTTTATAAGAAATGGCATTTGTCTCAAAATAATTCATATGCTTCCAGGTTTAACAACAAAACATTTGTCTCAAAACAATTCATATGCTTCCAAGTATAACAAGACATTTGTCTCAAAACAAATCATATGCTTCCAGGTATAACAAGACATTTGTCTCAAAACAAATCGTATGCTTCCAGGTATCTCAAAACCCATCAACATATGGATCCTCATACTCCACACCATCGTTGATATCCTTTGAAGTACGTCTAATTTCCAACTTTGATCGTTTTGGTAATGGGTTCATGCGTTGTGTTATTGCATCATCGTTGATCTTCTGTAATGGATTCTTGCATGTACTCCGATGATGCCCCCAAAGTGAACACCTGCTACATTTATGCACTTTCTTCTCTTTCTCTAGAAAATTTGGTAATCTTTTTTTTTTTTGGGTCTCCCTCTAGGTCTTGAAGTGCTAGGCACTCCAATATCCACCACATTTTGAACAACAAGCCACTGATCTTTATCAGGTAAAGTACCTATAGCTCCCTCGTATGCCATCCTGTTCCTAAACACATACAAAGAATTTGTTCTACCTCATATTAAGGAATTCAATATAACATCAAAATATGAAAAATTTACCTATAAACGAAATACCAATCATGAACATATGTATGCCATAGTGGATGTTCCTTCATTCCAATGTAGGCTACAGCGTGAATGCATGGAAGTCCTGTTAATTGCCATATTCGGCATGTGCATTCTTTAGATTCAAGGTCAACAATATGTCTTGAATGTACAGATTCAACCTCAGCCTTTGAATGAGTTGATTGGCGAACTAACATATGTTCTTTTCTTGTAGTTACTTCTCTGATGTAATCTTCTGCATTAGGAACTAAATCACGTTGCCATGTTATGCTCAACAACTTACGCGCAGCCCTTTGCTCCATAAGTTTACTGCGAATCATGTCACTAAGTCTACGACTGGTTTATTCCGAGCATCTACAATCCATGCATTGAATGATTCGGCTAAGTTACTTGTATTTGTTGCATGGTATATATCCAGAATGAATTGGCTCCTTGACCACTTATACGGTAAGTTTGTAAGATAAACATAAATGCTTGGACTCAAAACACTCAGCTCAGCGAGTTTGTCATTGAACTCTGTGATAGTATATGCTCCAGCAGCTGCCCAAACCAAACCTTGAAGTTTATGACCGTCTTTACAATGGAAATTTTTTTTCAAATTTTTCCACAAATGACGAATACAAACTCTATGCTCAGCTCCAGGGTAAACTTCTTTAATGGCATCACCCAAACCCTTTTCCATATCTGAAATAAATGAAAGAGGCTCTATGTGTGGGCCAACACTACATGCCAAGTTTTGAAGGAACCATAGCCATGTTTGTTTAGACTCAGTCTCCACAACGGCAAAAGCTAATGGGAATAAACCGTTATTACCATCAAGTGAAGTCGCTGATAAAAGCATACCTAAGTGCTTTGATTTTAGGTGACAAGCATCCAAACTGATAAGTGGTCTGCAACCATATAAGAATCCATCTTCACAAACCTTGAAGCAAACATAAAATCTCCTAAATGAATGGTCAATGCTGTCATAAGTGTATGTGATATGAGAACCAGGATTTCTACTCAGCAATTCTGCATGTAGTGTTGGAACCCATTTATAATTTTCATCGACAGAGCCAAATATATTGTCACGAGCATGCTCCCTAGACCTCCACAACTTCATGTAAGGTAACGAAAGACCGTAATCTTTCTCTAAATTATTGTTGATCTCTTTTGGAGGTATGTCAGGATTTCTTTTAACTATTTCTTCAATCTCATTGGCAATCCAATCAGTTGTGGCTAGTTTATTCCCTGCACGATTAATCCCAGGACAAGTGTGAACACCATAAACTCTTCTAATTTCAAAAGTTTGACTGTCTTCACACAAAGAAGCTCGAATTCTCCATTCACATCCTTCATAAGAACATGTAGCAATGATACGTGTCTTGTCACTTGCCTTTATCCTGATTCCAAAATTCTCCCTGATGGCAACTGAACGTAGAGCATGCTTGAAATGTTTTGCGTCAGAAAAGAAGGTGCCAACAGCTATATCTTTATAAGATAAACTTGGAGCAATTGAAATACCCTGATTGGAACTCACTACTTCCCTAGCATTAGAAATTGATTCTTGTTCTTCAACTTCTTGTACTGATATTACAATCTCACCACGCAAATTATCGTTGGATGCTTCTATAAACTCAGTCACTTGAATATCACAAATTATATCTTTGTATTCCTTCGGTGATGTACCATATATATAAAAATACATATTATATGGATGCCCCTTAAGCCATGGACATATTCTAACAACCTCGCTTCTTAGAGCGTAAATAGTCATTTGACTTTTCTCAAATTTAACGGTCCTTTGTTTGCCACCATCATACCTCTTTCTATGTTGGTCATTGGTTTTAACCCATTTTCCTCCATATTTAAAAACAACAGAAACAAGCTCTGTCGGTTTGGAACACATCTTCACAGCTATAAATAACATAACAGAAATTTATTTTATATATTACCCCAGATAAGAAATTAATATACTATCTATGCATTAAGAGTAAGAATAAATAAGGTATTTCCAACGGAGTTTATTCGTGCAGCACCGGACTGAGTAATATACAAAACAACAGAAACAAACTCTGTCTAAGCAGCCCCGGCCAGAATTCGTTTTGTGAACCAGAGACGCTGTGATCGCGAGCAGAGGCACTGTAAGAGTAAGAATAAATAAGGTATTACAAATGGATTTTATTCACGCAGCACCGGACAGAGCAATATACAAAACAACACAAACAAACTTTGTCTAAGCAGCCCCAGCAAGAGTTCTTTTTGTGAACCAGAGACGCTGTGATCGCGAGCAGAGGCGCTGTGATCGCGAGGAGAGAGCAGCGACGAGAAGAGATGTATGTACGTATTTCCTGGCCAGACCTCGTTTTGTGAACCAGAGACGCTGGGATCTATATGATCGCGAACAACGATTGCGAGCAGTAGCGTTGTGATCGCGAGCAGCGACGAGATGTATGGAGTGTATTCCCGCGCGAAGATCACTGTTTGGCGGGAAGATATACGCCGTGATGTCACGTATAAACGGAGTAGTATAAGTGATGTAAAGTATGATTTTTTGGTGGTATAAGAGTAATATTAATCTTTGAGGTGTTAGATATGTAAATGACTAGAAATATAGTGGTATGCATGTAAAAATCCCTTCATTCTAACTGGAGCATTCATTTGATGACATACTTGGCTATTTGAACTTACCTTACTAACCTCCACATGAAAGTTCTGTACCGTTTTTGCATGCATTTAGTGCCTAGCAGCAATCTAAAGAGAATGAAATTTAATAATTAGTCCTAGATGTGATTAGTTGGGTTTTACCTCTCAAGTTGCTTAAAGATTCAACGATTTTGATATTGTTTTTGGATAAAAATGTGTGTTTGATGTTTTTATCTATTGGTATCAGTATCAAATTATCTTAATCTATTTCTTAGGCAGGTTACTTGGAAAACTCATGATTGCATACAATCATATATTAGCTATGATGCACGGACACGGACACGGACACGGTGACACGGACACGACACGGACACGACTTTTTTTGAAAATATAGGACACGGGTATGGCGCGGACACGGTAATACATTTTTTTATATAGTGTATATATATTAATGTAATATCATATTAAAAATGTCAAACAATAATAAATGAATGACATGATAACTTGTCTAGCTTATAATATAAAATATTTAGTACAAAATATCTAGTACAACCACAAAAATATAAGCAAATAATCACTTACTACAACATCAAGCATTTAAGCTTCAACTACTAGGATTAGCTTTAGAGGTTTGTTTTTGGCCTTCAATATCATCATCATTGAATATCACTACTTTCAACTCTGGTTCAACAAGAGAAAGATTTGTAATTGTGCAAAAAGAGAGGAGATGAAAATGTCTTCACTATCAAAGAGAAATAAAAATGAGAATATTTGATGAATGGGTATTAAATGCAGACGTTGATTTGGTGTTGTGGATATGAAATAAAAAATTTAGTTTAAATCTCACCAAATATAAGAAATTATATTTTAAAAAAATTATAAAATATTTAAGATACGCGTGTCGGACACGCGTGTCCAATTTGTTTTTAATATTTTTTTAATCGGACACGTTTTCGGCGTGTCCGACACGTGTCGGAGAAGTGTCGGACGAGTGTCGTGTCGGACACGGCGTCGGACACTGCACGCCTCTTTGAGGAGAAGTGTCGGTGCATCATAGCATATTAGCTCTACATATTCTTATGTTCCTAGTTCTAAGTTGTGTTTGTCTTCCTGCTCTTTTTTATAGGATTGTTCGCATGTGGGATTTTCTAGATCAAATTTTATATGGATATTCAAAGTCAAAAATTGGATTTATAATCGATTGTTGCATGGACGAAAGTCATTAACAAATGAATTAATCATGGGAGTTAATTTTTTCATTTAGATGGCATGCCAACTACCTTTTTTTTATCTGATGGAGGTTTCGTTGTCTTTGCTTAAAGCACAAAAATCAAGTGTACCTTACACCAGATGGGGTTACTGTTGATTTATATCGTAGATGATTCATGCGCGAATATTGATTCTTGATTTCATATGGTGTGTACAAGCCACATTTCGACTCTCAATGTGATTCATCAATAACTTCAAAGATGGTTGAGGAAGAAAATATTAGGACATACAAGATTTGGTTTACGATGCAATTGGCCTACAATTTTGAGAACATACGGAACAATCACCAAATAGGGAAGCACAATACTTCTATGAATTACTATGTACTGCTCAACAATCAATTTGAGACGGGTGTACTACTCATTATGAATTATCAGTTGCTATTAGGAAGTTAAGTATTATGACTAAATACAACATTCCTCTTGTGTTTTAATCAATTTGTTGGGTTGCTTAAGGAGATTAACCTTGCAGACAATCTAATTCTAGCATATTTGTATAGGTCTAAAAAGAGACTTTCCAGATTGGGTTTGACTGCTACTAGGGCTGCAAACGAACTGAACTGAGTTGAGTATGTGAGTGTTCATGTTTGAGTTCATTTATTATTAGCTTGTTCAAGTTCGGTTCGTTTTTTATTCGAGCTTTATTGTTTGTGTTCATGTTTGGTTTGTTGAAATTAATGGTGTTCATGTTTGGTTCATGTTCGGTTCGTTTAGTGCTTATCGAGCTTTAAACAAACAAGCCTTAACGAGCTATGTTCGTAAACATATTTAGTGACTTTTTTTACACTTTCAAACAAGCACGATAATGAACAAATCTAATGAGTATTCTTGAGCTATTAAATGAGAAAGATCATGAATATATACTTAACTAGTATTTTCGAGCTACCAAATGAGCTCGTTCATGAACAAATGATCTATGATTTATCTTATATTTGTTCATGAACATCTTAAACAAACAATCTAGCAAACATTGACAAATGTGAAATGTCTTTTATTCATGAGCAAATTCATTTTATTGAAGGTATAAAATAAAATGAAATTAAATTTATAATAAAAGCAATTGTCTATTTAAAATAAAAATATGATTAATCTATATGAATATATTTACTGAGCTTATTCACAAGTTCTAAATCAAACACAAATCGAGCTTTTATCGAACTTATTCACGAGTTTCAATTCATGAACATAAATGAACCGGACACATTAGTGTTCAAGCTTGTTTATTTAAGGATCGAGTATTAACATTGTTGTTCAATTTTGTCTGTTTAGTTAGTTAAACGATCACAAACGAGCTTTAATCGAACCGAGTAGTGAGTAGCTCATCAAACATTTGGTTCGCTTGCAGCCCTAACTGCTACAAAAATAGATTTTTGTGTTAACAGTTACATGTTGTACTACAAGGATGATTTGTCGGAGATGACTAGGTAAGTCAAGTGTACTTTGCTAGCTACCCAGGTAGAGTGAAGGAGAAACATGATTGACTTGTAGTTATTAAGACAAAAACCAGAGGCATTATTGAGAGTACTACATCGATACAAGCGGCACATCAACATGAGAGTATGTCAAATTTTAAAGAGCCCACTAATGATGTTGACGATTGAGTCGTAACAAATGACGGTGAGTTATAGTTAGAGGAGGTTGATATTAATAGTGAGGAAAAAATAGTTGGTGAAGAGGTGGTATGGTCAGATGGAAGTCAAACAATTGACAAGTCTTAATAAAAAGGCGGTGCTCTTATCTCAGGCAAAATACAAATGTCTTTCAGATAGTTAGATTCAAATTCAAGTTTTTTATAGCACTTCCTATATTTAATTTTTTATAACATTGCTTATATTCTTTTTTTTACAACAATTATTCTCTTACATTATCAGATATCTAATAATATAAATTTTTATTGATTTTGTAGCAAGGTTTAAAAAGGCGGAATCAAGAATCAAGGGGTTTTGCCTTAGTGAGGCGAGGGCCAAGCCTCGAGGCTGATCGTGGCATAAGCCTTAAAATAGAAAATAAAAAACTTATTTAGTTACAAATAATTCATAAAAATGATAAAAATAAAATAAAATATCAATATATTTATTTAACTCATCATCATAAAGATATAAATTACAAATTTTGATATTAAATATTATTTTAAAATAGAAGTTTGAATCAAGATTCAAAGTGAATACTCATTTAAAATTATATAAACTATAAGGATCAAGATCTTCGACGACCTTATCTTTACTTTCATATTTTTCATTATAACTTTTGTATTTTATTTTTTCCTTGAATTCTGTATCATTATCATCATCAAAATCTTCTTCAATTACAACATTTTTTTAACTCTCTATATCAATTAAAATTTGATTGAATGTAATATAGAATAAGCAATAAATTAATAACACAAGAAAGTAATCCATTATATTTAAATCACAATTTGATTTTTTTTAACTTAAACCCCACTTTGCTTTTTTGTTTATGAAGTAAAAGTTATTATCATTTTAATAGTTATTTTAATATTAGTATTAATATCTCCATTCTCCTTATCATCAAAGATGTTCCTCTGTCTTCAACTTTAAATTTGTTACTTTATTTTGCTGTCATCCATTCATCAACGAATAATATATCATAAACCACCAAATGATTTATTTCATCATCACCAATTATTCGTCATTATAATTTGAGGTGTTTATCTTTCAATTTTTTATTAAACATAACACATCCTCTTACTCATATCCTCCATACACAGCCATTCTACTACCCACCACCCCCACAACCATTTCTAGGTGGACCCTCGACATATATAGAGCAACGTCCTAAGGGTATTAGATCACCAATGACAAGCATGCTTGTAGAGCTGGAGGGCGATATGTAGGTAATGAATGTTTTAGTTTATTTTGTTGATCTCCTAACTACTTTTAAAATTTATATTTATTGCATCTTTTATCTATTGAGATACAACAACAACAACAACATTAAGCCTTTGTCCCACTACATGGGGTCGGCTACATGAATCCTTTTTCGCCATTGTGTCATGTTAAAAGTGAAATTCTCATTTAAATCTAATAAAGAAAGATCATTTCTAATATTTTCTAACTAAATCTTTTTATGTCTACTTCTACCTTTCTTAACATAGTCAAATTTAATACCTCAACTTTCCTAACCGGGTCATCGGAAGGTCTCCGTTTAATGTGACCAAACCATCTAAGGCGACTCTCTCTAATCTTATCTTCCACTAGAGCTACTCCAACCTTACCATGTATATGCTCATTTCGTATCCTATCTCTAAGGGTAAAACTACTCATCCACCTAAGCATCCTCATGTCTGCAACACTTAGCTTAGTATTATGCTTCTCTTTTAATGACCAACATTCGGCACCATAAAACATTGCTGGTCTTACCACCATCTTATAGAATGTTCTTTTAAGTTTGAGGGGGACTTTTCTATCGCACAACAAGCCCGATGCATTCCTCCACTTCAACCATCAAGCTTGAATTCTGCTGATAATATCCCCATCTATTTCACCATCATTATGAACATTAGATATAAGATATCTAAAACATGTACTCTTATTAATGACTTGATCGCCCAAAGTCACAATCCCCTCACTAGGTCTATTGCTACTAAAATTACACTTCATATATTCAATTTTAGATCTACTCAAGCGAAAACCTTTTGACTCTAAGGCTGACCTCCATAATTCAAGTTTACCTTCAACTCCCTCTCTAGTCTTATAAACAAGAAGAATATCATCAGCAAAAATCATACACCAAGGTATATCCTCTTGCAAATGTCTAGGGAGAACATCCATGACTAAAGCAAAAAGACATGGACTTAAGGCTGATCCTTGATGTAATCCAACCGAAATTGGAAAATACTTGGTCAAACCACCTTGTGTTTGAATACAAGTAATAGCTCTTGCATGCATATCTTTAATGATTTGAATATAACCGTTATTAACTCATTTCTTTTCAAAAACTCTCCATAGCACTTCTCTTGGAACTTTATCATATGCTTTCTTTAAATCAATAAATATCATATGTAGATCCTCCTTATTCTCTCTATATTTCTCTATCAAACCTCTCAATAAATGTATGGCTTTCATAGTAGACCTACCTAGCATGAATCCAAATTGATTTTGGGAAATATTAGTATCGCCGCAACCTACGCTCCATAACTCGCTCCCATAATTTTAAAGTATGACACATTAACTTAATTCCTCTATAATTCACACACTCCTATACATCACTTTTATTCTTAAAAATAGGAATTAGCACACTCATTCTCCCATGATTTGACATCTTTTTAGTCTTCAAAATAGTATTAAAAAGTTTAGTAAGCCAAGAAATTCCTTCATCTGTTAAGCATTTCCACATCTCTATTGGAATATCATCAGGTCCAATAGTTTTTCCACACTTCATTTTTTTTAAAGCCTCTGTAGCTTCGATTTTACTAATGCGCCGATAAAAATAAAAATCTTTATTTTCATTTAGGGTGCTAAAGTCACATAAGATAAGAGACATTATATAGAGTAAGTTTGATGCTCCATATATATCATGTAAGAAAATATCTCATGAAGTTCGGGACATGTGGTTCCGGGAGTTTGAGATTAATAATTAGTAGTAATGGTAATCAACATCAATTCTAATTTTTCTAATCCAAGTGTTATGTGTTGTAATGCCTATATATAGAGAAATTTTCGGTGGTTTCCCCATCATAATGCAAAGATAAGAAAGAATTTTGAAAAATACGGATTGACTCACCTACGAGATATGCTTACAGATATTATTAAGTCAGATGAGAGATCGCTTTGGATTGATGAGGGTGTGTGGGATTGAGTTGGCCAAGACCTGGGCAAACCCATATTATAGTAGGAGGGATCATAATAGGCATAACATAACTTTGAACGTTGGGGTTATGGTTAGTGCCCTCTGTATTGACGGCTAAGTTCCACACACTGAGCATAAAGGATGTTTGATATGAACTTATATATACAACTTATATGATCTCATATTTAAATGAATTTTGT
This sequence comes from Dendrobium nobile, assembly GCA_022539455.1. NCBI lineage: Eukaryota > Viridiplantae > Streptophyta > Magnoliopsida > Asparagales > Orchidaceae > Dendrobium > Dendrobium nobile. The sequence goes on from CM039731.1 coordinate 33,748,763, forward strand.
GTTTATGCAAACTTATCATATTATATTACAGAAAGAAGTGCTGGTTAGGGAACTCATTGCTGTTGAGTTGCACACTCATGTTTGGTTCGTGCTTATCAAGCTTTAAAAAATGAGTCTTATCGAGCTATAAACGAGTTCTATTTCTAGATGTTCATTAACTTAACAAACGAGCCTTATCGAGCCTTCTAACAAACAATTATATCGAGTATGTTCGCGAACAAATCTAGCAAAGTTTTGTAAACTATCAAACAAGCTCATTCACGAACATATCTAACGAGTATTCTTGAGCTATCAAATGAGCCCATTCATAAACATATCTAATTAGTGTTTTCGAGTTGCCAAATGAGCTTGTTTACAAACAAACGATTTATGATTCATCTTATATTTATTCATGAACATTTTAATCCATACTTGTCAATGGCGCAAAATGGTGCGCGCCATGGCGCACAGTGCTTTGTGGCACACATATGACGTTATTTACTTGGCGTGGTGCGGCGCATCTAGCACGCACTATTTGCGCCATGCATGGGCAATGGCACAAGGTGCTCATGACGCGTGCTATTTTGTTAACATGTTATAAATTTTAAATTATAAAATATAAATTATAATTACATTTTGTAGGTTTTTATATTAATATCATAATATATTAATTAACATTCAAATTAATAAAATATAAAAAAACTTTAAATGATTTAAATTTTTTGTAGGATTTATTGCTATCATTTTTGTTATTAGGCGGGATTTAGGATAAATTATATTTAAATCCTACTCAAATCTATTGATGTAAGTTTATGTAAGATTTAAAATCGTCATTTTTGCTATTTGATAGGATATTTATGCCTAAATTTTACTCTAATCAACCTATTATTTGTTATTTAGTGATATTTATGCCACCCTCTGCCTCCGCCGTCACCTGCTGCCGATCATTATTTTTAAACTTTACACTACCTTCATTTTACTTCAATCAAACAAAAAAAATCATTCACCTGAATTTATTTTACACTCATCTAAACAACTCCAAATTTTTTTTTTTACACTGCATTCCTTTTTTAGCCAACCAAACAACCCCTTAGGAAAATGGTAAGTCCCTAGTAGAGTGAGATTGAGATTTTGCTGTCCGAAGATACCATTTTATGGGTATAAATAGATTATTCTTCGATCATGGGATAAATGTGTTTTGTTGAATGTATTGAGGAACCATGATTATTATATTCATATATTTTAGATGTAAATAGTTCTAATAGTGTGTGTGTGTGTGTTGAATGATGACTTTTGATGTACGTTTATAAATGGAATGGTTGGTTTATGTGCCAATAGATCTAATAGTTGCTGCTTACCTTATCTATAGAGGGAAAATTGATTCTTTTCATTATGATTTTTGTCTTATAGTTATTTCATTGGCCCCTTGTCTGTTGAGTGTTCAACGGAAAATTGGTCATCATTCTTGTTCCAATTTGGCATGTAGGGGTTCCTGGTTGGTATTGATCGATGCTGCTAAAGGCTGTGCTACTGAACCACCAGATCTGGCTAGGTATCCTGCAGATTTTGTGACATGTTCTTTCTACAAGGTACATTCCTTATATGTTATACAATCGGAGATTTTGACCATTCTTTGACTTTACTGACTGCACGCATGTTTTAGATGTTCGGTTATCCAACTGGTCTTGGAGTTCTCATTGTTCGAAATGGTATGGGACTTGCTAAATGCTTATTCAACTTTTATTTCTTCTTGTGGACTACATATTCTTGGTGATATAGCAGGCTTTTTGGCATCGGCATTATTGTTTTTCACTTTGAGAACAGATGCTTTAAAAAATTTCCCCAAAACATTATTTTTTTTGCAATGTCCTTCGTTAAATTTGTTTGTTCTCTTTTAACTTTACCGGTTCTTTTCGTTTTGATTTATTAGTTGTAGTCTATCTTTCAGCTACTGTTGTTATATTATTTTCATATTAACGCCAATATCATTTGGGTTTTGAGCTTTAACTGATTAAGTTGTGTGCTTTGCAGAGGCTGCCAGGCTTCTGAACAAGAAATATTTCAGTGGAGGTTAGCGTCTTAACTTTAGTTGATTAATGATTGTGATGGGGACATGACTATGGATTTTATTGCTCGAGATTTCCAGGTACTGTGTCTGCCTCCATTGCGGACATTGACTTTGTAAAGAAAAGGGAAAACATTGAGCAGTTATTTGAAGATGGAACTGTTTCATTCTTGGATATTGCTTCTATCCGCCATGGCTTCCATATAATCAATAGATTAACTATGCTGTCTATAGCACGGTATTTTTGCGTTCCCTCTCTACAAACATTTTAAAAGCAGGTATTTAAGAAAATTAGCATTATCGGTTACCAATTGTGCGTCTAATTTCGCTCTCATCAGGACTTTGCTTCTTGTTGTCTTTTTATAGATTTCAATGCCCACTAACAACAGCTTAACATTTATAACTTATATTTAGTTTAGTTCTATTATAAGTATAGTGAAAGCATTGAACAATTTGAAGATTATTATTCCTTAATATGCTTGGTCCATCGTTTCTATCATGAAAGAGAATTTCAAATATGTGCTCTATATTATCATTTTTTGTAGCTAATTACATTGTTGGAAGGAGGTATTTAAGGAATTAACATTAAGAAGTACAACAACTGGATGAAATTTCAATCTTATCTGAACTTAGCTTCTTGTTGACTGTTAATTAAATTTTAAATTGATCCCACTGACAAAAGTTCAAGTTCAAATCCTATAAATTTGATGCCAACAGAGTGACCCGTCAGATTCACTTGATATGTAAAGCATTAAATTGTGTTTTAATTCTTGTAGGCATACAGCTTCTCTTGCAACATATACAAGGAACAAGATGTTAGAGTTGAAGCATGGCAATGGGTTGAAACTTTGTTTACTCTACGGAAGGACAGTTGAGAAGGTTTGTCATTAGTTTGCATACCATTTTTCAGCCTGTGGGTTTCAATCATTACATCACCATCAACATATTAGTCGCCCAATAATTGCTTTGTTACAATATGATGTAGTCAAATATTTATGTACTTTTTTATGATTTTTGATTGATTATATATTGCAATTTTTATTTTGGTTACCCTATGATTGAAGACAACTAATGATCATGCTAGGTTGGTGCTCTTAGGATTGTCTCTCCCTTTCATTCACTTTGTTTCTTTGGGTTTTCACTTGGTTGGCTGCTCGGTTGATTCCTCATGGCCCCTTTTTCCTCGTTTTTTCCCCTTGGCAGCTGTCCCTTCAGTTTCTGTGTTTATTGGTTTTTTGAAACTTCGGTTTCCCCGTTGACAGCTATCTCTTTGGTTTCTGTGTTCATTGGCTGCTGTGTTGATTCTTCGGTTTCCCCTAGACAGCTGTCCCTTCCATTTTGCTGCTGTTTTGAGGTGTTCTTAGTGGCTGGTTTAGATGTGCTTTAACTTCTTGCATTAATGGCTTGTTGACTAACGTATAGTACCCAAAGAAAAAGAAATCCCGCATACATACCCTGTGCCCGACGGATCCACGAATTCGGCCACGATTCCTTGCCGAAATCACGACGATTCGGTGCTGCTTGCAGTCGTCTCCCACAAATCCCGCCGAAATTCCGCCGAGGCGTTGTACAGCAACGCCGAATCGGTCACCTCCCTGATATCCTGCACTCGCCTCGATCAAGCCTCCCTCAGCGTCGTTAAATACCGCACCAAACGAAGCTCTTCGGCCGTTCGAACGCTCTTCTCCCGTCGCTCTTCCACAGACGAAGCTCCCGACTTCCATTCGCTGCTCTCTCTCCAATCCCGACCGCAAGCCCCGATCAACCCCACGGCCTCCTGCTCCTACCCGACGCTCCCTTCTTGTCGTTTCGGAAGTTACGACATTTTGACCTGAAGCAGCAACAGGAGCTGCTCTCCGTGAAGGTAACTTCCTCTCTTCCGTGCACTTCTTCGGCCAAATCCCGAAATCTGCCGAACAGAGAGGAGGAGAGGAAAGGGATTTTGTTTTATAATAATATTATTGTTAATTAGTTTTAATTTAAATTAAATACAATTAGTTAAATTAATTATAGTTAATTATATTAATCATAATTAATATTTAATTAATCATGATTAATTAAGGTTAATCATGTTTAGACAATATTAATTATGATTATTAATTAATTAACTATATATTAAATTTAATTAATTAAATATAATTATAATTACTATTTTTTTAATTATAATTAATTATTATGATAATTTAATCATAATTAATTTATTTTAATTATGATTAATTATTCTTAATATAATTAATTATTAATTAATTATGTATTAATTATAATTAATTTGTTGAGTTTAATTATAATTAACTCTAGTTAATTATTAATATTAAAAAAAAAAAGAAAAAAACCCCCTCCACTCTCTTACCTCGACATTCGTGTCGGACCGGCAAACCACCTAAGCACGCCTTTAGTGGCCGTGGTAGGAGGGAACCCGGTGCGACACCTACGACGAGGTAGGCGAGTGACCCCTCGATCCATGTGTCAACCACGACAACCCCGCGAAGGTACGCAATCTTCTAAACTCAAAACCTTGCTTCAATATTCGTGGCAAATTGGAGAACTGTCCTAAGCACGCCTTTATTGGCCGTGGTAGGATGGAACCCCGGTGCGGCACGTGTGGCGAAGCGGGGTCGCTCATAAGTACCCCCGGGCGGGGGGAAATTAAAAAAACTGCTTATCAAAAAATACTTTTTAAAACCCCAAGCACGCCTTTAGTGCGCGTGGTGGGAGAAAAACAAAAATACAACTGCCGCGGTGTCTCACCAACACCAACCGTGCACGTCTTTAGTGACGTGGCGGGTAGGCGGTCTCTTGGCTTTTTCCCCTTAACGGGGGAGACGCCGGGAGGCTGCCAAAATTTTGTCTGAAATACAGACAAGGACTTGGAACCATTTGGACTTGTGGACTTGTTTCAATCTATCTAATTGAACTTGAACCCAAATGAATTCAATTCTAATTGAAACGAACAAGAACTCGATTGAACTCGTTTTGGACTCGGACTTGAACTCAAAACTTGTGAACCTCAAACTCGAACAAGACTTGAGTTGGACCGCAGGGGACTATGGTTGAACTTGGACTTGAGCTGAACTTGAACTTGCAAGTTGAAACTTTGAACAAGATATGGACTACTTGAACTCAAAGGAGATTGGTGCAATGAGTTTTGAACTTAACTTGAATTTTACAAGACAACAAGGACTCAAATCAAACTCAATCAAGAAGAATTAAATTTGAGCTTGGGCATGAACTCAAGTTAAGCTTGAAACTCATAACTCAAATGAATTATATGGGATAATCAACATGCAAGCAAGAATCAAGTTGAGTGCAACTAAGATGAAGGGGGAGCAAAGGAATTTCTCTTAAGCAATATTATAATCAAATCTCATGACAAAATATGATGCTTCTAAGAGGATAACACAACTTGCTTGCAAGGATATATCAATAAGATCTCTACCTAGAAGCTATAAGAATCTTATGAATATTTGTGAAAGATTGTGGAAGATAATGAATATCATGCAAGCCATAAAAGAATGATAGTGATCGATGCATATATTACTCACATGGACAATTACATTGCTCTCTTACAAACAAAAGAAATTGATACATCTAAAAGTTGACTTACAAGAAGGTATCAATATGAAAAGCTTCTACAACTCATTCACAAGCAAAAGAAGACTCATGATGTAAAAATCATAAGTTGTGATTCAAAGCATTCAAAGGAATATTCATCGATGAGACCAAAGCAAATTACCATGTTCAATCAATCAAGCTACGAGCAAGGACAATAAACTTGTAATCATTCATCCTATAACTAAAGCTCATTATGCCATGCAACTAATACTTTGTCCAGAAGGAAATGTAGGAGAGTCCTCATTCATACAACAGTCCCCACAAAGTCAATGCACAATACTAGTGACAAGCAACGAATAATTGCAAGGTGTACGAGTACTATCTATTTGTTGTAGTCAAAGATCTGTCTCTACAACAAGTGCAAATACATCAGACCACCTGAGATCGATGAAAGGTGGGTAGGATGCAAGAACAATGACACTCATACAATCAATAACAATTTAGTGCTGATCAAATGCAGTAATTTTCCACGAGCAAAGATAGTCAAATTGTAGCAAGTACAACCATCTACAAACTGTCGTACAGGACCCATCATATGTATTAAATGTCATATACGAGCAGAATGTCAAAAGACCACAATAAGTGTAAGCTCCTACGACCAAAGGCAGGAGGCTCGTTAGTGCACTATGACCCGCCTACGAAAATCAACAAATAGTGCACGACAGTCCACCTGTATGAAGCAGCGAATAATTCTATTCAGAAGCTGCTACGCTACGCCATCGGATCTGCAACCTCCGTACAAGCAGACAGAAGGCGTATATTCCAAAAATACCCCCTGCACGTGCACTATAAATTGTATACACATAGGTACACTAAAAGGGGAAAATATATTCTCAACCCGCATGGGCCCCGGCGAGCGTATTATTGGTATATACATGACGTCTAGGGATGCTGCGCGGGTTGACAATTGAATTCAAGTTCGAACCCGATCCTCCTATACGGATCAATAGAAGTTGACAAGGTTTGAACCAACAAACAAATATGTGGTCGTGGCGACCATAATATTTGTTTTAATACATTCATATTAGGCCTCCAATGCCTACAACAATATGAATTCACTAATAAAGGTACAAAGCCTACGAAACCCGATCCTCTGTCGACAGCCCGACAGAGTTGACAGGGTTCAATCAAAAAAAAAAAGAGAGAAATGATCCCGAACACCCCGATGATGGCCACAATAATTGGTTATCTCAACTGGAGGGGTTCACAAACATTTCAAATGACTCCCAAATATCCAAATATCTTCCAAGCTCCATCCAAAAACCCAAAAACTCCATAAAAATCTCCAAAAACCCAAAATCCCAAAAATATTCAAAATTTCAAAAAAATATTTAAAATTGAAATAAATCCATTAAAAACTTAAAGCAAAATCCATCCACCCTCCGCAATAGTTTGCCGAGGTGGACAAGTTTAAATAAACTTCAGCTCACAAAGAGCTAAATGCCTAGTCGAAAATATCACTAGGATCCATTCTCAAACAATCTCTTGCCAGTAAGGACGTGGTACATGTCCTCTAACCGGCAGTTTCGCCGCCAAATGGCACTGCAGGTAAACGGTTATGACCCGGGGCCCTCTGAACCGAGTGGTTTTGCCGCCAAATGGCACCACAGATAGCGGTTATGGCCAGAGCCAATACGCTCCTTAATGACGTTAAATCCTTGAGATATGAATCAATAGGATATGATTGATAGGGCACAAAGCCCTCTGTAAGCTAAGGTGGATCAAATTTGTCCCCTTAGACAAATATCCAACCCCGGTCTACAAGGTCCCCTTGGACGAAGCAACCCATGGCTGCCGACAAGGATCCTTCTGTCAGGTTGGGTCGACTACCTCCTCTGACTAAGTAGACCAGGGACCATGATGGCCCGGGACGACGGAACCATGGGATCTTGATCGGGTCCATCATCCATTCCCCCACCATCCGCTTTAAGTGCTAGGTGGTGAAATTTCCTATTTTAAATATCAATTCCAAATCCTTCAATCCAAACCCAATTTTCAAATCCAAATTCTACCAATATCCAATCTTCCCAATCCCAAACCATTGCTGCTACTATATGCCAGATAACATGTATTCTCTATACGTATCTGATTGACGACTAGCCTTAATCGAAAGTTCTCTCTCGTGATCGGGAGGGGTAATTAACTATAGGGGCTTGCGCCTATAGGAAACCAGAACTCAGATAATAAAGTCCTCGCAAAATGAGGGCGAAATCTCTGGGTAGTGTCTTATCTACAAACCCATCTGCCTTCCAAAATTTACCCCGGAACTTATTCAGTTAAAACTCCCTCGCCGAATAAGAAAAAGCGAGTGGAGGCCGGGGCCGAATTTTCGGAGCCCACATGGCTCTTTCCCCTATAAATAGGGGGCTGTTTTTCTACGGTTTGGGGGTTTTTTAGTGAAGCGTTTGCATACAAACCTGCAAGTTTTTCTAGCTTGCGAGATAGCCTCATTTACCCTTTCCCTCTACTTCATCGTCTTGATTTTCTACCTCTTCTTCTCTTGTAACGGTTCCTGCCCCATCTGTATCCTTCTTCTCTTGTGAGCTTAGTGGTGTTTGCTGCCACGTTTTGGCTTGTATTTGCTGGTGGAGGGTGGACTTGTGTTAGATCGTTTCAATAGTGGATTCTCGATTAGATCTTTTCTTTGAGCACCTATCCTAATTTTTTTTGAACTTTGCATGTGAGGTGACCACTTGTTGGTTGTTCTGAGGGCAACCTTATTTATATTTTCCTATGTTTTTTTCCCTACAGATTTCGTAAGTTACTTTCTAAAACTTGTTTCTACTTTTAGTTTTTAACATGTGGATGTTTATTCTTTATTGAAAGGAAGAATTTTCTAATTGCTTTCCTAAGTGTTTTCTATAAAATATTTGGAAAGTTAGGTCGCATCACAATAGTAATATGGTTCCTCTATTTTCGTATCATTAACTGCCAATTATTTGGTCTGCTAATCTATACATGTCAATTTTGTAAGTTTATTTTTGCACGCTTGTGTATCGTTCTTCTATTTACAAGTCTGTTGACCTTCGTAAATCAGCCACCCAAATAACTATAGAATCATGTATAATTGCCTTAATATAATCCTTACTAAATCCACTAACCAAATATATAAGGAGATCGACGTGATCCAAGTGAGCCTCCCACGAATCCCCATGCTGGTCACAGGATCAACAGCCAAGAGACGGCTGAGATTTAACAGCATGATCTAGGTGAGCCTCTCACAGATCCCATGCTGGCCATGGGATTAAGAGTCAAGGGATGACTAAGATTTAACACTACCCCTCAAGCTGGGGAATACATATCTGTTATTCTCAGCTTGGTAATTAGTCCAAAAAATGTAGAGTTATCATGTCCCTTGGTAAGGATGTCTGCCGCATTGGTTTCACCATCAATAAACTCTTACTACTCATTCTTTAGGAGCAAACACCTCTATATCACCATCATACAAAATTTTATGCATTCTTGTATTTTGATCAAAAGAGTCAACAATGCCATCATAAAACCTCTGATCATTTGACCACCAAGTTTTTATCTTTGAACCAACAATTGTGTCATCCAAGCCTTTTCTACGCTTCCGTGGTCCATAATCCTCTTGTATGCCCTAAGCACGCTTCCATCTTGATTTTGTTTTACCGATATCTTTAACATGGTTATGATCTTTAACCAAAATTTTCACTGTGGACTTTTGAGAGAAGAGAACTTCCTTTAATTTCAATTCTTTGTCTTCAGCCTCGGCATGCTTAACTCCTTTCTGCTTCTTAGTTCCAACAATTTGCTTGTTTTTCGAGAATCTCACTCTAATGTTTCTTTTGGATCCATTTCGACCTCTATTTCTTTAAAGCTCTTTGTCAGAATTACTTCGAGCTTTTTTCTTATTACCAACTCCATAATAATTATTTGCTATTTGACAACTGCAATGAAGCATTTCTTCCTCCTTTGATTAAAATTAAATATTTTAATACATTAAAAATAAGATTAAAATTTATGTAATTCAAAAAATGACATTAAAATTAATTTAATTTGATTGAATAAATAACTTAAAAATAACCAATTTCTTTGACTAATTGAAGAATGAACTAATTAAAATATGTAATTAAAATTTATTAATCAATTTAAAAATACTTTGATTTTTTATTACATTGAGCAATTTAATAATACAATTTAATTCAAAAATAAATTAAAAAAATATAATTATTTAATTAATCACAAAATCTTGTAATAATTCATTTAATCAATTTAAAGTTCATTTAATTAAATTAATTGACTAATTTAAAATTTATTTAATTAATTTAATAAATATTATGAATCAAATAAAATGCAATAAAAGAAAATAATATTCACACTAATCATCCTAATACAACTCACACCAACTAAAACACTCAAACTCCTAAAAACTAAAACACCAACCAAAGCTCACAAAACTCTCAAACAAAAATCTCCGAACACTTTAAAAAACACATGTGCAAGCTCTCCAATGCTCTTGGGCAAGCTCTCTGAAGTAACACGAATTCCTGCAAATGAACAAACAAGTATATATTAGTACTGTTAACAAAACTAAAGTGCAAAAAAAGAAAAGTGAAGTCGTAAGACCCATATGCTAGGGAAATTGTTAGATAAAGTGCAACAACCCTAAAATTCAAACAAAAACCTTACATGCAACTTCCAAAGGAAAGCTGTAAGACCTACCCTAACAATTAAAATAAATCGGGACACTTAGTCTTTACGGCTAGGTTATAAGACCCATTTTCAGGCCACTTCTAAAGACAAAAGCCATAAGGCCTATCTAAAATAGACAGACGTCTTTCAAATAAAGTTGTAAGACCTGCTATTCGGGCTACTTTAAATGAAAGTTGTAAGACCTATTTCTAAAACAACCAAGCTACTTTTAACGGAAGCCATAAGCCTCGAACTAATTTCAATTAACAGGGTAACTTTTAAATTAATTCATAAATCCCAAACTAAATCAACTGGGTCTTCTAGTAGATGTAAAACCCAAACCACGATAGAAATTACAACCTCACTTTAACCACTTCAATTTCCTCGGAATATCTGAGAGGATGCAACCCATTATTGTTAATTAAATTCCCTGGACACTATTATTAATGATCGTTAGTGTTGATAGAATGAAACCTATGGTATACCTTGGATGACGAAATCATGGGATCTTGATCAGGTTTATCTCCATTTCCCCCTACAACTGAGACTAAAAACACCTAAAATTATTCATAATCGAGAGTTTTCTTTTACGCATTAAGAGGTAACTATGAGTGCTTGATCTTATGGGAAGTAAGGATCCCCCGATATTACCCTAAGAGGAAATCTGGTTAACTAGAATCTGACTTAAGGAGAATGTAATTCTATATTTGTAAAGCGGGATTCATGCCGACGCGCCGTTTTTCTTGAGCCAACAGAATTTAAATTCAAAATTTAAAAATTAAAATTGCATCATGCGTCATATTTAAATTTACAAGTAATGAAATGAATGATGTGATAGTTAGCTTTATAAATTTGTTTAAATTCAAATTCAAAATTGTTTCATTTGACAAGTTGCAAAGTCCCCATATACGCTAGTTTAGTATATATAAAAAAATTGGATGTTTTGAATATAGGATTCTTCTTAAATCATAGTATGTTTAAAAAAAAGTTCAAATTTCTCTGTACGAATAAGTCTATTTCTGAAAGTGTTTTTTGGCTTTACTTATAATTGCGTACTGTTTAGTATATAATTCATCAGGTTTTCTGAGGCATTAGTTTATTTTTGAACATTTAGTATTTTTAATGCTTTTATAATTTGATAATTGATGTTATTTAACAAAATAGTTGGGATAAGGCTATTGATGATGTTGGCATGTACAAACTCTTTATTGTATGTAGAATATTTTGCCACCGAGTTACTTTCTTCAAGTTGTGTTGAAGCTAGAAAAACTGACATTTGTGTTCTTTTCTTATGCTTGATTCTCTAGAAAGTTTACTTACACATATATTTATTGTTTAGTTTCCAATATTTCATATTTAATTTTTTCTTGTGTTTCTTAAGGCAAATCCTTCTAATGTGGGTCCCACAATCACATTCAATTTGAAAAGGTCTGATGGATCTTGGTTTGGGTATCGTGAAGTTGAAAAGCTGGCTTCTCTATCTTCTATCCAACTACGGGTAAGCTTGTGCGTACCATCTTCTTGCTTTTTACATTTGATTTCTCCAAGCTTAGAGTTGCATGCCAACCTGGTCTGGTAAAAATGACAAATTTAATTTTTATAATTTCTATTTAATTATATTTATTATAAGTTGTATAATCAATCCAACTTGGTCTGGTCGGCTTGTCTTCCTTTTGCGCATGTGGGGGACTTCCCTTAGCTACCAATGCGCCTCCTGTTCTATGACCAGTCTTCAGTAAAAGGTGTTTGTAGAAGGCATGAAGAAGTTATTATCATTAGCAATTTAAGTTATTGTTTAGTGGTCAAAAATTTTTCAATCACCAAAGGGCTACATAGAATATAAGATCAAGTCAATTTTATTTTATTTGTTAATGAGTTCATTTAAGAAGATATTTAAAATTGGTATCTAGTATATGCTATTTATGCTAGCATAATTATAATTAGTGAGGCATATTCGGTAGTAAGGGAAAGGTTGGAATGAGAAAGGAAGGTTTTAGCATCCAAGTGTTTTAGGATTGCTTGAATAATTATAGAGTGACTGCATGTTATACAGTTTTAGCCAATATGCATTTAATAATTATGATCAATTGCTTTTGAAAGTCAAGTGATATTCAGAAGTGTAATATGTTTAAGTAATTTGGATTTATTGTACAAAAAAAATTAGGCAATCTATTAGCATATAACTTAAAGAGTTTAAGTTGACTAAAATAGAAAGTGCTTCAATAGTACTATGAGCTTCGGAAATATATTTTATACAAACAGATAAATTAAATAAAAATATAAATCAAACCTACTATTCTATCGAGTAGGACTTTTGGGCTACAAAAAAGTGGCCAATAACAAGGAATGTTACAAAGTGATAATGTTACCATATTAAATCAGAAGTGGATTTAAGTGGTGTGAGTTTGTATAACAGATGCATTAATATGATAAATGAAAAAAAAATCAAAATGAAGATCATGAAAGAAGCAAAATCCATAAGAGCAACAAAACTTATGAAAAATTTGAATTTAAAAGCAGAAAACTGGAATTTAGCATCCTAAACCGTAGACCTCCATATGCAAAATCTCTTTTCATTCAAATACCTTTTAATGACTCATATAATAGGCAATGAAATCTCCACCTCTTCATCTTCATCTTCTTCCTACAAAATAAAGGACAATCTCACATTCATGTGCTGATGTTTGATATTTAGATAAATGAGTTCAATAAAAAAAAATGGTTCTGATTTATTTACCTTGATTATTCACTTCAACCCATAATGGCATCAAACCCAATTAGATATAAAAATAAGTGCTTGAATTGTTTCATCCACCTGTGCATCCTCATCTTTGTAACACTTAATATTATACTTCTCTTTTAATGACTAACATTTTGCACCATAAAGCATTACAAGTCTAACCACCATCTTATAGAATTTTCCCGTAAGTTTAAGGGGGACTTTTCTATCACATAACAAGCCCGATGCTTTCCTCCACTTCAACCATCCAGCTTGAATTATATTAATAATATCCCCATCTATTTCACCATCACTCTTAACAATAGACCTAAGATATTTAAAACGTGTACCCTTATTAATGACTTGATCACCCAAAGTCACAATCCCCCTCACAAGAATTATTATTAAAATTACACTCTATATATTCAGTTTTAGATCTACTCAAACAAAGTTTTTAGACTCTAAAGTTGACCTCCATAATTCAAGTTTACCTTCAACTCCCTTTCTAGCCTTATCAACCAGAAGAATATCATCAGCAAAAAGCATATGCCTGGGTACAAGCTCTTGCACATATCTAGTGAGAACATCCATGACTAAAACAAAAAGATATGGGTTTAATGCTAATCCTTGATATAATCCAACTGAAATAGGAAAATACTTGGTCAAACCACTTTGTGTCTGAACACAAGTAACAGCTCCTACATACATATCCTTAATGACTTGAATATAAGTATTATTTACTCCTTTCTTTTCTAGAACTCTCTATAGCACTTCTCTTGAAATTTTATCATATGCTTTCTCTCAATCAATAATATCATATGTAGATCCTCCTTATTCCCTCTATCCTTCTCCATCAAACCTCTCAGTCATGGTTTAAAATTGCGCAATATGAGGCTTGCCTTGAGGCCCGCCTTTGCGCAATTCCAGTAAAAAACGTCTCGATGCTTACGCCTCGAGTTTTTTTTATGAGGCTTGTGCCTCAACTTGGTTGAGGTCCACCTTGAGGCCCGCCTCGCCTCATTGGCATGAGGCTTACGCCTCACGCTATATATATATCTTGAAGTAAATGCCCGACATTGGACTCTATAGGAGAGGAGGAAGGGGAGAGAGCAGTTCATTATAATGATGATTCAAATGAAGAACCCCTTAGTGATGACAGTGTTGATGACTTATGAGTTCTTATGTGATATGTCATTGCTATTTGTTTTTGGAAATTGGAATTATATGTCAATGAAAAGAATAATGGGATTTAGGAAAGATAGAATTTTGAGTTGAACTATATTTCATGTTGTCTTATTATTGAGATATTTTTATTTCACTTCATATCTTATGCTTTTTTATGTTTTATATTATTCACTCATTAGTATATAAAAAATTTATTATTTTATGTTTACGCAATCTTTTGATTTTGAGGCTTACGCCTCAAAACGCTTTGAGGCTTGCGCCTCGCCTCACGAATGAAAAACGTCTCAATACCCGAATACGCAATTTTAAGCATTGCTCTCAGTAAATGTATAGCTTCCATAGTAGACCTACCCGTCATGTATCCAAATCAACTAGTATTTTTACTTTCATTCATTTAATATAATATTAGATAATATTTAAAATATAATATAATATAACTATTTAATATAATCGAGTAGCTCGACAACCTTTTGAGTCGAGCCAGACTGAGCTTGAACTCGAGCTCGAATATAGGCTTGAGCTCGATAAGCTCGACTCGCGAGCTCATTAACGAGTCTAGTTTGAGCAGGCTCACGAGCCGGCTTTGCTCACTTACACCGCTAGATGAGACTAATGATGATGATAGAAACGATGATTCTTAAATTTGACTAAATAGTTGGGATAAGACTAATGATGATGATGATAGAAATGATGATTCTTAAATTTGACTTCAAATAGTTGGGATAAAGCTAATGATGATGGTGATGATGGCATATGCATATAATCTATCAGTTCCACATAGCGCATAATACTTTTTTGGTTCTTCCTTTACTTTCGGTGGATGAAATTGGAGTGAATTTTTTTTTTGTAGTAGAAGTTAGGATCTGGCAATTGCATGAGGCGAATATGAATGCTGGATCATTGCAGAATGATGAAATGGCCAGAAAGTTGAAAATTATCTGTGAAATGCATATGAGTTCAGAGGTTTATTTTGCTACTATACATAATTTAACAAGCCTTCAATAGTTTTTTTGCTATTACTTTTCTTCTTCTAAATTTATTTTTAAAATGTCTGTTTGATGTAGACAGGCTGCTTTTGCAACCCTGGTGCGTGCGCTAAGTTCCTGGGTTTATCTCATTTAGATCTTCTTTCCAACCTTGAGGTATGTTCTTAAGATTTGTTTGATGAATAGTTTAGGCTTTTTAATTACTTATTTTTTTTACCATATCTTGATGCTGTCAACTACTTTAGAAGGATTGCTAGTTTCAATGATTAGTGTTCGCTATTGGTTAAACTTTATATACATTAGCTATCATATTTAGTTGCTACATTCTTTCTTGTATTCTTCTTATAATTCTTAGGATGGACATGTTTGTTGGGATGATGCTGACGTGTTACATGGAAAACCAACGGGTGCTGTTAGGATCTCCTTTGGTTATATGTCCACATTTGAGGACGCTGAGGTAAGTAAACTTCTTTTTAAGTACATCTTGACACTTTTGAGGGTGCCATTGGCTCATTCACTGCAGCTTCTGCTCGAGTTTCAGTTCAATACGTAATAAAAATATTGGTGATAATATCATCATGAACAGTTATTTGTAAGACTCCATTATAGACATCTTTGATAACTTTAATATACCTTTATAACAATCTTCTTTCCTTGGGCACTCACATATTTGCTCTCGTGATCATATGCTATGCTAAGATAAATAAAAATCATAAGAAGAAATCTCTTTGTCCTTTATATATTTATTTTATAATTTACTTAAACATAAATATTACTTTTGTAGTAGATCTTCTTGATATTGAATTAAGTTGATTATACAGTACTGGTGAGTTTTTTCCTAAGTTATGTTCCAATACCTTTGCTGTATAACTTGTGAGTTTGAGTTTGTTAATTATGAACATCTTTATTCTATAATACTTGTAACAAAATACTTCTTGAATGATTTAGCATCCTCTTAGCCTTCAAGTTTTTATTAAAGCAATTTGTTTGCTAAACTACTACATATCTTTCATTATTTTGCAAATCTGATTCCATTTGGACCTAAAAATATAGGTTTTATGCATCTTCTTAAGAGTTATTTGATTTCAACTTTTATTATTAATCTATAGTTATAGTTGCTATAACTTAATATTTATATGAACTTGCATCACTTGGTTAATTGTTTATGCTATTCTTTTTTGCTTTACATTTATTTTGGCTTTGATTGATTGAACATTGTTTACAATTTCATTCATATATGATTTTCTCTCAAAGATTTTTTGTTCTAACTTTTTCAGAAATTTCTGACCTTCTTGATGACTTCTTTTATTACAAAGACCAGTATGTTGAAAGTTCTATATCCATCTGAAGCAAAGGCAAATGCCTTTACTGGTAAAATCTGTTTTCCTTAATGCATTTATCTGTCAGTTAGCACCTTGGACGTTATGCTGCTTCTATTTTTGCACGCCTTGCTGGTTTGATGCATGGAACTCGGCTAAAGAAGAATAATAAGCACAAGCAATCTATGAACAACTAGTGCCTTGATAAGAACATATATATATATATATATGAAACTGTGTTAAACTGTTAATATTCAATTTTCTGGCTGTTTAAGCAACATTTACTGTTCTTTTTTTTTTTCCCATTTTTTAAAACTTGCTTGAGCCATATTCTGCCCTGCAAAGTGATGAAAAATCAATTCTCAGTTTCTTTTCTGGAGAACTGATTAAACTAAGACTGTTATGAAAAATAAGCGGCGTTCTGTATCTGTCGTTTCTCAAAAAACCATAATTATGAAAATATTTTCTTGCAATGAAGAGATACCGTATTGCAAATGAATCTATTCTACTTAGATTTATGTTAAATGGTTTAATTAAAGAAGCCTCCGATCATGATAAGCATGATTCACCAGAAAAGAAATATTGGCCTGCGCATTTTTTTCCCCTTACTCATTCTAAAGATATGGACGAATGGGCGAGACTCTGCATGGGTTATTCGTACTCATTGGATACTGAAATGTGTTTTCATTGGACAGTCGAGTCATTTTAGATTCAGTTCGTGAATATGAATTCTTTCTTTTTTATCTCAGATAATATTTATATTCCTGAATTACAGATGTAAGATGGAGACAATTGGATGGTGGTGTTCGTTTAAAATCCATCACGATCTATCCCATAAAATCTTGTGGTGGATTCAGTGTTTCATGTTGGCCTCTAGTCAACTCTGGTATGATTCTCTTCTTTGTTTTAAGCATGTTTTCACTAAAGGATAATATCCTTAAATGCCATGTAAAATTTTAATAGCTAATTTATTCATCTGTATTTCTTGTGAATTTGGGCACTCACAAAAACCTACTTTCACTTGCATCCTGTGGGTAACCATAATATTTGGGAGTTCATATGAATTTGGGCTATATTTAATTGTCAAAGCACAAGAGAGAATTCTTCTTCATTTTGCTTGGACATGCTTTCCCTTCTTCTACGTTGGAACAAAAAGTTCAGTTACAAGGGCCAATTTGATTGCTAATTTTAGGAGGCATGCTGATGCTTGAGCAGGATTAAAATATGATCGTGAATGGCTTCTCAGAGGATCAAATGGTGAAATTTTGACGCAAAAAAAGGTTTGTTCTGTTGCTATCAACCTTTTCAGTCGTGTACATTCGTTTCTGCTGTTTTGTATTAGCTAATAATAATTCACCATGCTGTGGCATGAAAAAATAAGGAGAATTAATATAATTCGTCGGATTGATTTTTTTTTTTCTAATAAACCTTATGGAAGCATAAGCAGGGTTAATCCTTAATTGTACATTTGTTGGCGCTTCTGTTACTATTCAAATTATATATCTTGCAATAAGCATATATAATTACACTATGGATCCAGTGATCCGACTGTTCTAGATGATTTGTACTATTGCAGTGTGAACAACTTCTAATTAAACCTCCCCACCCCTGCCCCCTCCCCCCAACCCTTAAAAAAAAAAAAGGAATGTACCCCAACTTTTCAAAATGTGCAAAAGGTTTTATTTTGTAAATTTCCATAACCAAAGCTATGTTCTTTTTGCCTAGAATCTATGATGCATGGATATGGAACACAAAACGGGACAACAATTCTTGAAAAACATTGGACACAAACAGGTACATGACATTTAATAAATTAGTTTAATTATTATAAGTAAAGAATCTCTTCCGTGATGATTAAATATCATTTTAAACTATAGTTCTTATTATGTCACCGGACTTTTAAATGTAAGTCTTGGTTCTCATAATATGAATTACATATTACCTTCAAATATTTTAAACGTGCCAAGTTGTGTCCAATAGTTGTCTAAGAAATGTTGAAGTGTTCAAAAAGTGTACAAGAAATGTTTTTTTCCTAAAAGTTAAAAAAATAGACGTGCAAAATGCCATTTAGATGTCCTGGAGTTCTTGCATATCGTGTCTGACACAACATAAGAACTCCATAGAAGTGCCTGTTTTTCAGAATCCACTCTCGTTACCTACAGGATCCTGTCCACTGTTTGTGTGGTATTTTCTTAGATCTCTTGTTGGGTGGAATGAATATCACAATGATTTTAGTTTTTTTTCTCAAAATTGTTGGAATCAGTTATTTCCTATTTCACTGGACAGAGAACTTAATGACTCGTTTCATGCATCATGGCAGAAGCATATTTTCATAAGAGAACGAAAATGGAGGAAAATCCTCTCAATGAACTGATTGCTTAAGAAAATCTTAATGACTATTTAGGCTGTAAATTCTGTATCATTGGAAGTTTCTAGACCCCGTTGGTAGTACAATTTAGTGGAATAGCTAAAGGAGCATGCTAGAAAATCTTTTTGTTTTCTTTTTAAAGATTTGCATAAATTTTGTTCAAATTATTAACCTGGGGAATCAATTTTTTTGTGCACATGCAGGTCCCTAGGTTGTGTCATATTCACACATTTGTCGACCTAGAACAAGAGAGTCTTCATTTAGAATCACAATTTTGCAAAGACACACTTCAAATTTCTCTTCAAAAGGATTTGTCGTCCAGTCTTTTGGAGGAGATGAATGTGTATGGAGAAAGGTGCGTATTTCTAACATTTTCAAGGGCTACTTTATTTTGCAAACTTTATGACGGTTATTGTTTTGTTAAAATGCTTTAAATTCACTTTTTTTTAAAGCCAAAATCAGAACTTAGATGTATTCTTTGCCCTGCTCAAATTGAAGCTGAAGATATTTTGTTTAAGCAACCCTCCTTGAATCTAATAGTAGAAGGATTTTTTTCTTAAGTACTTTTTCTAGCCTAATGGTGATTTATGTCAAGGTGAACTGTTTTTATCTTCCTAACTTAAGCCTACTTCTTATTAGGGTTCTCTTTCAGTTGGGACCTAGTATCTTGGCAACATAACATTCTCATTTAAATTTGAACTCCAATTGCTCAATATACTTTTCTACAACAACAACAACGTCACAGCTTGATCTCATATGTGGGGTTGACTGCATGGATTTTTTTTTTCTTTCCATTATATTATGTTAAGAGTTAAATTATCATTTAAATTTAATAAAAAAATTCATTTCTAATATTTTCTAGCCGAGTCTTTTTAGGTCTACCTTTATCTTTTTTAACATAAACTAAATCCAATACATCTACTCTTAATCGGGTCATCGGAATGTTGACTTTTATGTATCCAAACCATCTAAGGCAGCTCTATAATATTATCTGCCATTGGAGCTACTCCAACCTTCTCATGTATATTCTTGTTTTGCATTCTGTCTCTAATAGTGAAGCCACTCATCCACCTGAGCATCCTTATCTCTACAACGCTTAACTTTATGCTTCTCTTTTTAATGACCAACATTCTGTGTCATAAATCATTGCAGGTCTCACCATCATCTTATAACATTTTCCTTTAAATTTTAGGGTTACTTTTCTATCGCACAAAAGACCCAATACATTACTCTACTTCAACCGTTCAACTTTAATAATAATAATAGTAATATTCCCATCTATTTGACCGTCACTTTGAATAATAAACCCAAGATATCTATAATGTGTACTCTTATTAATGACTTGATTGCCCAAAGTCACAATCCCGTTATTATATCTATTATTACTAAAATTACACTCCATATATTGGATTTTAAATCGACTCAAATGAAAACCTTTAGACTCTACGGTTGACCTTTATAATTCAAGTTTTCTTTCAACTCCCTCTCTAGTTATCAACAAGAAGAATATCATCAGCAAAATCATACATCACGGAACTTCCTCTTATAAATGTTTAGTAAGAATATCCATTACTAAAGCAAAAAGATACGGGCTTAAAGCTGATACTTGATGTAATCCAACCAAAATTGGAAAATACTTAGTCAAACCACCTTGTGTTTGAACTCAAGTAACAACTCCTACATACATTTCTTTAATGACTTGAATATAAACATTATTAACCACTTTCTTTTCTAGAACTCTCCGGAGCATTTCTCGTGGAACTTTACCATATGTTTTCTCTAAATCAATATATATCATATGTAGATCCTCTTTATTCTCTCTATACTTATCCATCAAACCTCTCAATAAATGTATAGCTTCCATAGTAGACCTACCCGGCATGAATCCAATTTGATTTTGAGAAACAATAGTATCACGTCGTAATATATGCTTAGTAACTCACTCCCATAGTTTTATAGTATGACACACTAACTTTGATACGTCACAAAAAATCGCCCGGATCGGGCACGAATCTTGATGCAAATATAAATGAGAAAATTTCAAATTAAATTCAGGATCATCTGAACTCTGATTTCGGCAAGCTCATAGTCAAATTGAACATCTCAAAGAGACGAATCCAATGACACCAAATTTGATCCAATCCGAGCCCAAATGGTTCCAAATCAAAGGATCAAAGCCTAGTTGGAAGCTTCAAAATACTAATTAGATCAAATGATATCCAAATATGACATGCTTATAGTAGAAATGAGCGTCTCGATGAGATGAATCCAACGAGACCAAGATCGCCTAATTCTGATATCATTTGGGCACTTGATAAATGCTCCATGATCAAGTGGATCACTATGAGTCATCTAATGGAACACTCCCAACATGCCCTTGATCTTCTTCATATTTACGGGGCATGCACTCTCAAAAAAATATAAATAGACCCCTCATTCTTCAATGGAGAGAGGAAGAGAAAAACGGAAGGAGGGGGGAAGAGGAAGAAGAGAAAAGCTTTGATGCATGAGGAATCTTGGAGCTCCATCGAGTCTGTGCCACCATGTAGTAGCTGCTGTGTCTCTTTCGGACCATCGTCGTCGAAGCTCCACCTGACAGACATTGATGTTCCTTCCAATAACTGTCGCCTGACTATGGTCCTTTCCACCATCGTCACCCAACTATGATTCTTCTGACCACTATCGCCCAACTACGGTCCTTCCGGCCACTGTCGCCGGCCAACTACGTTTCTTTCGATTGTTGTCATCGGACTACGGTCCTTCCAACCTCCGTCACCTGCCAACTTCGGTCCTTCTAATCATCATCATCTAATTATGGACCTGCCAACCA
Source organism: Dendrobium nobile (assembly GCA_022539455.1). Classification (NCBI taxonomy): domain Eukaryota; kingdom Viridiplantae; phylum Streptophyta; class Magnoliopsida; order Asparagales; family Orchidaceae; genus Dendrobium; species Dendrobium nobile. Next base: position 33,770,482 of record CM039731.1, read on the forward strand.
ATTGAATATAACAACATTCTCTTGAGAACAATTATCATGTCATTCTCCAACTATGTAACATTCTTTATATGATGTATATTTGTTATTTGTGCTAACATTTTCCCTTAAGGAAGGCTGTCATTTGTAATCAATTACAAACACTAGTGGGTTCATTCAAATTGGGTCAGTCCCCATGATTTTTCCTCTTTTTTAGGGTTTGCCAAGTTAAAATTCTGGTGTTTCTTCTAAATGATGTACATCTCTCTATTATCTGTTTGTTTGTTGGATCTTCATACAAAGCTAGGACGCTAAAGTATATCTCTCTACCCCACATGAATTTTCCAGTATGTAACAAACTCAGTCCCTTTATAATTCACACACTCTTGTGCATTACCTTTATTCTTAAAAATAGGAATCAACACACTTCTTCTTCACTCACCTGACATTTTTTTAGTCTTTAAAATAATATTGAAAAGTTTTGGAAGCCAAAAAATCGCTTCATCTCCTAAGCATTTTCACACCTCTATTGGAATATCATCAGGTCCAACTGCTTTTCCACACTTCATTTTCTTTAAGACCTCTATAACTTCGATTTTATTAATACAATGATAAAAATAAAAATCTCTATTATCATTTAAGGTGCTAAGGTCACTGAAGTCAATCGTGTTCTAACAATCTTCATTGAAAAGCTTATTGAAATATCTCATCTACATTTGTTAAATATTCTCTTCTAATAAGAACACTTTTTAATTTTCATTCTTAACTTCATTTGAATTAAATATTTACTTTTCCTATCTCTTTGTTTGGTTGGCTTATATATTCAATTTTCACCCTCGTAGTATCTAATATGTTATATAAATCATTAAAAGCAAATAATAAATTTTACTTTTCTAGAGTAGAGTAAATCAGGGGTCATTCTTGCTGTTACATCTCTCTGCTACTACCACTCCAATGGCTAATCCCCTACTAGTGATATTTCTACTTTAGTTTTTACTACTGCTCAACTACTATCACTACTATTTAAAGTATTTTGTTAGACCGGTCCACTGGACCGGTCCATCCGGTCCAGGCGGGACCGGCTCGCGGGCGGGAATCGCAAACAGGCGGAGTTTCCGCCAGAACGAGCGGCCGATCGCTCATATAGAGCATTTTAGGAAGGATTTTTGGGGGGTTTCAGAGAGAAATTTGAATGTAGGGACTGTTTAGGGAATTCCTTTTGATTTGTATGCATTAAATATATGTTTTTCCTAGGGTTTGGGCATCTGGAATTTGGCTGAAATTTGAGATCTCTTAGATTTAGGTTTTTTTGGGCTCTAGCGGCGTCTAGAGATTTGGGAGAGATCGATCCTCCTCTCGAATGGAGGATCAATTGTATTTTTGCTGTTTCCTTGATTTTCTAGTGAAATACAAGCTTCTACTTGTGTTTTTCTCTACGTTTTCCCTGTTTCCTGCTGTTTGGCTGCGGTTAACTGCTGTGGACAGCAGTTTACTGTTGAAATTTTACTGATTTTGGTGAGAAACACTTGGAAATCCAAGTGTTTCCTATCAAATTGGTATCAGAGCGTCGTTTTTGGGACCTTAGGCGGCCGAAATTCTAATTTTTCAGCGAGCTTTCGGCTTCCGGAAGTGAAATTGTTGAGATCTGTTGGGAAGAAAGATGGCCGGAAAGAAGGTGGAAGTATTGGAAGGCGAGTTCGGACAACTAAAGACAGATCTGAAGGGAAAGTTCCTAGAAATCTCTACCAACAATGACAGGTTGGAAGGGAGGTTCGCGGCGATGGAAGAAATGATGAAGAAACTATTAGAAATGAAGACCCTTCCGGCGGCATCGGAAGTAAGAGAGACCACCGACCGCAAGGTCATAGGAGGAAATCCAAACCCGGCCCGGGGGAGGAGGAATCCGGAGGTGGAGATTCTTGAGGGGGAAGACGATATGCCTCCTCTAGAACCGCTTTCTAGAGAGGAGATGAGTCGGGGGTACGATCGAAGAGGTGCTGATTTTGGCAGTAGAAGAGAGGAATTCCAGCGTCGAGGTGCTGAATTTCAGCGTCGAGGTGCGGAATTTGAAGGCAGGAGAGGGGAATATGAGGGAAGTGCATATTTTGGCAGTAGAAGAGAGGAATTCCAGCGTCGAGGTGCGGAATTTGAAGGCAGGAGAGGGGAATATGAGGGAAGTGCATATTTTGGCGAAAGAAGAGAAGAATATCAGCGTCGAGGTGCTGAATTTCAGCGTCGAGGTGCTGATTTTGAAAGGGAAAGAGGGGAATATGATGACGAATTCGGATACCAACGCCGGAGGGATGACCGGGACACTTGGGGAGCACCTCATCTTCGTGGAATGGGAGGTTATGGAGAGTACCAGGGTAACGGAAGGGATCCGAAGGTGAGGAAGTTGAAGATGCCCATCTTTGAGGGCGAAGATGGCCATGGTTGGATCTATAAGGTGGAGCGTTACTTTGCTGTCAACGGGTTGACAGATGATGAGAAGCTAACGGCGGCAGGATTGTGTCTGGAAGGGAAGGCGCTGGCATGGTATCAGTGGCGAGACAGGAGGGAGCCTATCCGGAGCTGGAGAGAGTTTAAGGATTGTTTATTAGAGCGTTTTCGAGCCGATGGGGGAGGAGACTTCTATGAACAATTCTTTGCTCTGACGCAGGAGGGGACTGTGGCCGATTACCGGGACAGATTTGAGTACTTGGCTAGCAGATTGGATCACATTTCAGAGTCAGCCTTAGAAGGGAACTTCATGAAGGGGCTGAAACCTGAGATCCGAACAGCAATCAGGGTAATGGAGCCGAGGAACCTGGGAAAGGCTATGGAGCTGGCGCAGTTGGTAGAAGATCAGAAGAAGGCAGAAAGAGGGGCTCGAGGAAACAACTCAGGAGGCTCTAACAGGACGACGACCACTCTTCCAGCACCTAAGGGGCCTACATCAGGCAACAGTAATGAGACCACCCGGGAGAAGCCAGTAGGAGGGAGTGGGGAAAATTTCAAGAGGTTGACAGAGGAGGAGGTGCAGGATAAGAGGACAAAGGGGTTGTGCTTCAGATGTGATGAGAAGTACATGCCAGGGCATAGGTGCAAGGACCGAACTCTTCATGTTCTCCTTGTCTGTGAAGATGAGGAAGACGAGGAGGGAGGAGGCAGCAGATCTGATGATGAGGAGGAGAAGCTGCACCTGGATGTGGCAGAAGTCTCCCTCAACTCTGTAGTGGGATTCACCCCGAGTCACACTATGAAGGTGAGAGGAGAGATAGCTGACCGCGAGGTGGTTGTGTTGATTGACAGTGGGGCAACCCATAATTTTATTTCCAACCAGATAGTGGAGTCATTGGGGATGGAGTTAGTGGATACCGGAGGCTATGGAGTGATGATGGGCACGGGGAAGGTGGAGATGGGTAGAGGAGTCTGTCGAGGAGTAGTTCTGAAGATTCAAGGGATCCATGTAAAGGAAGACTTCCTTTCTTTGGAATTGGGGAGTACGGATGTCATCCTGGGGATGAAATGGTTGCAGACCTTGGGGGAAACCAAGGACAATTGGGGAGCACTCACGATGGAATTAATGGTGGATGGGAGAAAGATGGTTATAAGGGGAGATGCAGGGCTATCCAAAGCCACGAAATCACTTAAGACCATGGTTAGGGATATACAAGAGGTGGGGGAAGATTATCTGGTGGGACTACACAAGCTGGATTTGATCAGGATGGAGGAGGAAGGGGATGTTTCTCTTTCCATGCAGCCCTTGGTTCAGCAATACAGTGAGGATTTTCAGTCACCTCAAGGATGGCCACCTCCGCGGGAACATGAGTATATTTCCACCTTGAGGACAAGGTGGATCTTTGGGAGGGGAGTATTGTTAGACCGGTCCACTGGACCGGTCCATCCGGTCCAGGCGGGACCGGCTCGCGGGCGGGAATCGCAAACAGGCGGAGTTTCCGCCAGAACGAGCGGCCGATCGCTCATATAGAGCATTTTAGGAAGGATTTTTGGGGGGTTTCAGAGAGAAATTTGAATGTAGGGACTGTTTAGGGAATTCCTTTTGATTTGTATGCATTAAATATATGTTTTTCCTAGGGTTTGGGCATCTGGAATTTGGCTGAAATTTGAGATCTCTTAGATTTAGGTTTTTTTGGGCTCTAGCGGCGTCTAGAGATTTGGGAGAGATCGATCCTCCTCTCGAATTGAGGATCAATTGTATTTTTGCTGTTTCCTTGATTTTCTAGTGAAATACAAGCTTCTACTTGTGTTTTTCTCTACGTTTTCCCTGTTTCCTGCTGTTTGGCTGCGGTTAACTGCTGTGGACAGCAGTTTACTGTTGAAATTTTACTGATTTTGGTGAGAAACACTTGGAAATCCAAGTGTTTCCTATCATATTTATCTAGTGCTTTAGGCTCCAACCATTGTTGAGTCTAGGGAGTGGTTAATCGACATGGCCTTCCCCTTGTATGGGAAAGATTTTGTTTCCTGTGGTTACTAACTTACTATTACAGTTTTTCAACTACAACTGTCATTGCTACTACGTCCACCGCTATTATTTAATTCACTATTGATCACTCAAATGTTGTTGCTATTGCCTGTACTGCTAATCATGCTCATTCTAATGTTATCATCATCCTCAGTAGCATTTCCCGAATTATTTGGGGTTGATTTTTGCTTGAATTTAGATATAAATTTAATTGTTGATCTACCATCAATACTCAACGTTTCTTCCCGGTTTTGCAACGATCCTATTATCATCTGTTTTTTTATATCTCGAGTGTTTCGTTTTTTGCCATCAATAAATCAATTATCTTTTACGGAAAAACAATAATCATTACTAATAAGGAAAATCTCTCTGGTTCAATTTTATATGTCAAGCTTAATTCTCAATGAACTTTGGTCGTGAAAAAAAAAAAAAATCTCGTCAAATTCTATGAATATGATGTATATAAGTATAATATATGTTGCCATAAGCTTTCTCCTTATCTTTCAAGTATTCATATTATGGCATCCTTTGAATTCTTCATTATATAACATAATTGCAGGTTTGCATCAAGCTTCTATTTGTCAATTCAACTATGAGTTGAACTTAATATGCTTTTTTTTTTTTTTCTGTCTACTAGATATTTAGTGCATATGTATGGAAATGAAGTTAACGAGTGGTTCGCTCGAGCCATTTCACTTCCCTGTACCTTCGTGAGGTGTGCAAGTTCAATGCATCGTTCTTGTGTGCGCAAGGCTGACAATAGACTATGCAGAGACGTGCAAAGTCAACTAAACTTTACTAATGAAGCGCAGTTTTTACTGATATCTGAAGGGAGCCTTAATGATCTCAATGATCGGTTAAGATTGAGTATGTTGGTTTCTCTCTGATTTCACATATTTTTTTTGTGCTTATTAAATCATCTATATTTATCAGCATTGCATGAGTTATTGATGAAGGCAATGATTTCACTTATCTTTCCATACTATAGGAGAAAAACAGCTAAAATATGTTCAGGCTCATCTGTTTGATTGTAGATGGGAAACATGTTTTAAAATATGATGATTTTATTTTTACTCATTTTGTTTGTAAAAATGAAATCATCACATTTGAGGGAGAGTTGATTGTTTTGCACATTTGAATAAATATTTGTATACAAATACATCAACTTTAATGATGGATTTAATAAATATCTATATCCTTCAAATTTTTTTCTAACTACAAGCAACAAATAAGCTCTTATATCAATCCATTTTGGAAAACATCTAGGAAATACTGAGCTTTTTGTATTATTTTGGTTAAGCAGAGTAACTTTCTATACAATAGGAAATGCACTAGTTTTTGGCATAATAGTTCTCAAAAAAATTTATGGGAATTGCACATCATTGATATGCTTGGTCTATCTTAGCCAGTTGAAGTTATAAAACTATCTTACACATAAAATTACATCGATCTACCGTAAATTTCTAAAATTATTGAGAATTAATTAATCTTAAATAAAAAATAATTTAATCAGAATACCTCGATAATATTTTTCAAATTTCTTTCCATATCTTCTCTCAAATTTTTTCCTCTTTCTCTTTAAAGTTTCTTATGTTGCACTCAAATGAAACATTTACTCCTTTCTTAAGTTTATATCACGGAGGAATCTTTCACAATTTAATAAAATTGAAAAAAAAAGAAATTACATTCTCTTTTCCTCTCTATCGATTTTTTCTCGTCTGAAACTTTCTCATGCGTTTTTCCCTTACAGGAGTGAGTGAAATGGAGATATTACTCACGAAGAGTTGTTAGTTTCACTCAAGCACGTGATTATCCACTTAAAACAGTGATTCAACTCATCCAGGATAATGCATACACGCACTCGGCCGCTCGAGTCGCGGTTCTGCTCGTTGTTCTGCTTTCTACTACAATAATAGGCCGATTCACTTTAACTGGCCAAGCTTGGTTATTACAATCTCCCCTCTTAAAAAAATTCTTCCTCGAAATTTAACAGCAAGAATAAAATAGGCATATATTAGAGAAATAGATGTGAATATTGGACGCTCATTTATGATTCTTTCTCCTAGGTGGCATCCTAGGTGGCATCTTCTTTAGGTTCATGCTTCTATAAAATCTTTATAAATGGTATATCCCGATTCCTCAATTGTTTCACATCATATTTCGGTATCCTTTCAGGTTCCTTAATATATTTCAGTGGCTTCTCTTTGACTCATCTGATATATATTTTTGAAGCACATGTATATGAAAAACATTTTAATGCTAGGGCGTCCCCTGGAAGCGACGCGCTGTATGGCCTGAATACAGTGACAAGTGTGCAAGGGCCGCTGCACCGGCGCCCGGGTGCAATGTTAAATAGGTAAGGGTTCCCACATCAAGGATGGATGTGGGCAAAGAAGCTAGTCCATGAAACTAAAATTAGGATAGGAACTTGGAATATAGGTTCCCTTACAGGAAAATTAATGGAATTAATAGATATTATGATTCATAGGAAGTTAAATATTTTGTGCATTCAGGAAACTAAATGGGTTGGAGATAAGGCTAAGGAAATTAATAGTTTAGGATTTAAACTTTGGTATTCGGGTAGGAGTCGTACTAGAAATGGTGTAGGTGTTATTATAGATAAGAGTTTAAAGGATAATGTTATAAAAATTAATAGGATTGGAGATAAATTTATAGCTTTAAAGATTGTTGTTGATGATAAGATTGTTAATATTATAAGTGCTTATGCTCCTCAAGTAGGTTTGGATATGAGTTCTAAATTAAATTTTTGGAATGACTTAGAAGAATTAATACAAAATATACTTCTTGAAGAAAGAGTTTTTATTGGAGGAGATTTAAATGGACATGTTGGTAGAGAGATAGATGATTTTAAAAGCATTCATGGTGGCCATGGATTTGGAACGACGAATGAAGGTGGCAAGACCATATTGGATTTTTGTTTAGCTTATGATTTTTTAATTGCTAATACCTTATTTAAGAAAAGGAATGAGCATCTCATCACTTATAAAAATGGATATAATACAACCCAGATTGACTATTTTCTTATTAGAAAATTAAATTGTTTAGATTGCAAAGATTGTAAAGTTATTCCGAGTGAAAATTTATGTACCCAACATCGATTATTAGTTTTGGATTTTAAGATAAAGGGGCTTAAAAAAAAAGTAAAACAATTTTCTAGGATTAAATGAGGGCATTTAAAGAATATTAACAAAAATATTTTTGGAAATAAGATTTTAGATCTTAAGATTTTGTCTGTGCATGAGGATGCTAATATTATGTGGGAAAAAGTGGCTAGTGATATTAAGAATATTGCAAAAGATGTCCTTGGAGTATCAAAGGGAAAAGCTCCCAATAGTAAAAATAGTTGGTGGTGGAATCCTAATGTGCAAGAAAAAATTAAAAATAAGAAGCTTTGTTATAAAAATTGGTTTAATTTTAAATATTTTGATAATTGGGAAATATATAAAGTGGCTCGTAAGGATGCTAAGAAAGCAATATGCGGTGCAAAGGCATTAGCTTTTAGTGATTTATATAATAGATTAGATACTAAGGAGGGAGAAAGATATATGTATAAGTTAGCCAAACAAAGAGATAGGAGTAGTAAGGATTTAGTTCAAGTGAAGTGTATTAAAGATGAAGATCAAAAAATACTTTTCTAGAAAATGATATTCAACAAAGATGGATGAGATATTTTGCTAAACTTTTTAATGAAGATTGTGAAAATAAGATTTACTATAGTGACCTTAGCACCCTAGATGAAAATAAAGATTTATGTTTTTATCGGCGTATTAGTAAAACTGAAGTTAGAGAGGCTTTAAAGAAAATGAAGGGGGGAAAAGCTGTTGGACCTGATGATATTCCAATAGAGGTGTGGAAATGCTTAGGAGATGAAGGAATTTCATGGCTTACTAAACTTTTTAATACTATTTTGAAGACTAAGAAGATGCCAGATGAGTGGAGAATGAGTGTGTTAATTCCTATTTTTAAGAATAAATGTGATGTACAAGATTGTGCGAATTATAGAGGTATTAAGTTAATATGTCATACTTTAAAACTATGGGAGCAAGTTTTGGAGCATAGGTTGCGGCGTGATACTAATGTTTCTCAAAATCAATTTGGATTCATGCCGGGTAGGTCGACTATGGAAGCCATACATTTATTAAGAGTTTTGATGGAGAAATATAGAGAAAATAAGGAGGATCTACATATGATATTTATTGATTTAGAAAAAGCATATGATAAAGTTCCAAGAGAAGTGCTATGGAGAGTTCTTGAAAAGAAAGGAGTCAATAATGCTTATATTCAAATCATTAAAGATATGTATGCAGGAGCTATTACTTGTGTTCAAACACAAGGTGGATTGACCAAGTTTTTCCCTATTTCGGTTGGGTTACATCAAGGATCAGCCTTAAGCCCATATCTTTTTGCTTTAGTCATGGATGCAAGAGGATGTACCTTGGTGTATGCTTTTTGCTGATGATATTCTTCTTGTTGATAAGACTAGAGAGGGAGTTGAAGGTAAACTTGAATTATGGAGGTCAACCTTAGAGTCTAAAGGTTTTCGCTTGAGTAGATCTAAAACGGAATATATGGAGTGTAATTTTAGTAGTAATAGACCTAGTGAGGGGATTGTGACTTTGGGCGATCAAGTCATTAATAAGAGTACACGTTTTAGATATTTTGGATCTATTGTTCAGAGTGATGGTGAAATAGATGGGGATATTATCAGCAGAATTCAAGTTGGATGGTTGAAGTGGAGGAATGCATCGGGCTTGTTATGTGATAGAAATGTACCCCTCAAACTTAAAGGGAAAATTCTATAAGATGGTAGTGAGGCCTGCAATGCTATATGGTGCCGAATGTTGGCCTTTAAGCATAATACTAAGTTAAGTGTGGCAGAGATGAGGATGCTCAGGTGGATGAGTGGCTTTACCCTTAGAGATAGGATACGAAATGAGCATATACGTGAAAAGGTTGGAGTAGCTCCAGTAGAAGATAAGATTAGAGAAAGTCGCCTTAGATGGTTTGGTCACATAAAATGGCGGCCTTGCGATGACCCGGTTAGGATAGTAGAGGTATTAGATTTGACTTATGTTAAGAAAGGTAGGAGTAGACCTAAAAAGACTTGGTTAGAAAATATTATGAATGACCTTTCTTTATTAGATTTAAACGAGAATTTGACTTTTAATAGGACACAATGGAGAAAAAGGATTCATGTAGCCGACCCCACGTAGTGGGATAAAGGCTTGATGTTGTTGTTGTTGTTGTATGTATATGAAAAACATTGTGTATTCCCTGCATATGCACTGATAGATCTAATATGTAGACCATATTTTCAATCCTCTCAATAATTTCAAAAGGACAACAAACGTGGGCTCAATTTCCTTGTTTTTTCAAAAAGTTGCACACCTTTCATTAGACTGACTTTATTAAAAATAAATTCACCAACTTCAAATTCTATTGGTCTCTGCTTTGCATCATGATATTTTCACTGCCTATCCTGCATTGCTTTTAATCTCTTTGATCAATCTAATCTTATTAGTAGCATCTTTCACTAGTTCAGTACCAAGTATTTTCTTTTCACCTATTTCTGCCTAACATAAAGTTGTTGTGCACTTCCTTTCATAGAGAGCTTCATACGGTGGCATTTCTATGCTGGATTGAAAATTGTTATTTTATGCAAATTTAATTAAAGGTAAATGATCTCCCAATTTCCATCAAAATTTTATACACATAATCGAAGTGAATCTTCTAAAGTTTGAATTGTTCTTTCTGATTGCCCATCTTTATGTGCGTGAAATGCTGTTCTGAAAGTCAATATGGTACCCAAAGCTTCTTGAATCTTTCTTAACGGTCTATAAGTGAATTAAGCATTTCTGTAAGAGGCTATAGATTAGAAAATCCCAGTTTGTCGAGTGAGTCTTGGTTGTATCCATTAAATGGCCGATCCTGAAGTCGACAGCGGGTTCATTTACAATGCTCAAGGTAAAGTAAATTCCTAGATAAGAATTTGGTGTATTTTCCGTCTAGGAAGTCTTTCTTTTTGCTTGCAAAAATTAGGCTTTCTCCTAATTTTTGCATGCATCAATTTGGTATCAGAGCAAAGTTAGTATATCCTAGGTTTTGGTGTCAAGTTAGTTGTCATGTGTGTCAGTGTCATGTGAGTTTTTTTGAGAGATATATAATGTGATTTTTGGATATGAAAATTTGAGGCTTTTTGAAAAAGCTTGAGAGCTTGTTCCACTTCTTCTTCTTCTACTTCTTGGGAAAGCTTGTGAGCTTCTCCTCTTTCGTCTTGGATCCTTGCCTCTTTCATCTCTCCGCAAGTTCCATTCCATCTGTATCCTTCTTCTCAAAGCAACAGATGAAAGACATTTTTAGGTGTTTCCAGGTTATAAGTTTGTAAGCGTCATTGTTATGTTTTAAAGTGTTTAATGTGTCGTTTGTAAGCGCCCTTTGTTGTAAGTGTCTTTTTATGGTAAAAAAGGTGTCTATTTTTGAGAATTTCGTGTATTTTCTTTATACTAGGAAGTGTGTGTTTTTGCTTGCAAAAATTTGGGGTTTTTTCCAAATATTTGCATGTATCATCTTTCTGGTGGTAATTCTGACAGATCATCTAAAAACACTTCTGGATATTCTTTCATTATAGGTTGCTCGGATATAAAATATATATCTATAAAAACGACCACAATAAAAATCAAACCGAACAACACATCGCCTACGTCGTAGCTAAAACAATTGTTTTTTTATTTGTATAAAATGATGGAGAAATGAATGAAAAGAAGTTACATTCACTTGCAACAGGAAGATCATATCTCTCCCTTCTTGCAATTTTATAAAATACTCATATTCATTTGACTTTCTTTTGCAGTATATATATATATATATATCATTTCCATTTCATATGATATAAATCTTTTTATATATTTATCAAATAGCATATTCCTTTTCAAATAACATTTATTCATTTTTTATTTTCCAATTATTCTTTTTTTCTTTTTTTTCATTTAGTACATGAGCACCATTTAAAAATTTGTACCAATAAATGTAGAACTATTTCCATTTGCATTTAACGTGCTCGAGTACATTGTGTCTCTAGCCAATATCATAAGAGGGTGAACTCCTGTATTTGCATGCATGCACCTTTTCCTTATTTTGATACTTTCATATTCATTTTCATATATATTATCATTTAGTTTATTTCATTTTTTCTTCACATATTATAGTAATCTGTAAGGACATTTTATTTGTATATATACATACATTATATTACACCATAAACCCAGTAATTCAGTCAATTGGTTTTGTATTTAACATTTAACTATATCAAGTAGTTTAGGCATGTTACAATATTTTATTAGTGTCATATATATATAGCGAATATTTCACATTTTCATTTTCACTTCGTTTATTCTTCTTAGTTAATTATATACACTAACCATTCAGTCAACATAATGCTATAATATGCAATAATTTCAATAAAGTACCAGAAATTAAAATAACATAAAAGGAATTTGGAATTATTATAGTACAATTGGAATCACCCATTTTAATTATTCTCTTGCTTAAATTCTTTTCAAATTCTTTCTTCCTTGAATTAGCCTTCCTTTAGTGCAAAAAAATCTAAAATGTCATACACAATTACATAAACTAGTATCATTTCTTTATCTCTAGTTATCATTAATCTCATCTAAATACTTAAGTAACATATATAAAAAATTTACCTGAATCTCTTATTTGCTTCAGGATTTCTCCTTCGTGCAATAGGTTAAAATCATTTCTTTAAATGAGAGGAATGAAATTATATAAATTTCTCTTCTATAAAAAAATCAACAACTTTCTCACTTACCCTTTCTTCTACCATCAGAAAGTGGAAGAACTTCAACTCCAAATTCTCTCTTTTTTTTACTACATCAACTTCTCAAATTTTATAAAACTATCTTACACATGAATTTACATCGATCTATGATTAATTTCTAAAATTTATGAGAATTAATTAATCTGAAATCAAAAATAATTTGATCAGAATACCCTGATGACATTCTTCCAGTTTCCTTCCTTTCTCTCAAATTTCTTCCCCTTTCTCTTTAAAGTTTCTTCCGCTGCACTCAAATGAAGCATTTACTCCTTAAGTTTATATCGAGGAAACTTTCACAATTTAACAAAAATGAAAGGAAAAAAAAAATACATTCCTTCTCCTTTATCTTCCTCTATATTAGTTTCTCTCATCTGAAACCTTCTCACACATTTATCCCTTACTGGAGTGAGTGAAATAGAGATATTACTCATGAGGAGTCGTTAGTTTTCACTCTAGCACGTGATTATCCACTTAAAACAACGATCAAACTCATACAGCAGAATGCATGCATGCGGCCACTCGAGCCGCGGTTCTGCTCACTGTTCCTCTTTCTGCTACAGTAATAGGCCGATTCACTTGAACGACTAGGCTTGTTTATTACATTTCTAATATTTTCTAGCTTAGTCTTTTTAGTTCCACCTCTATCTTTTTTAACATAGGCCAAATCCAATATATCTACTCTCATAACTAGGTTATCGAAAGGCTGATGTTTTATATGTTAAAATCGTCTAAAACGACTCTCTCTAATTATCTGTCACTCGAGCTAATCCAACCCTTTCACATACATACTTGTTTTGCATTCTGTCTCTAGGCTTGAAAATAATATATGATATATATGTACAACCAAGGTTATTAAAACCGAACTGGATCGGTCAATTGAATCGAGAACAGGCCAGTCGGCCAGTTTGGTTTATGTCTAAAATCAGGGTAGCATTGAACCGTCCTAGAACTGCTTAAACTGGCAGTTGAACCGGTGAATCGGAGAACTGGCATCAGTTTTGCAAAACCGGTCGGTTTAAGCCTAGCTAAATTTGAACTGGTTTGGCTTGCATTTAATTAAATGTAATAAATTTATTATTAAATATTTCTCTTAATAAATTAATTTAAATTTTATATATTTTAGTTAAATAAGCATCAACAATGCTTTATCAACTATGTTTTATCACATGACCCAACTTATCATGTGACTTCTTTTTCCATGTGAATCAAAAAAGTTTATACAGACGAAAACAATTCTAACATATAGTGTTTAGGTGGTATGGAACTAAAAAATCAAGGTTAAGTTCTCAAGTTTACTATAAATACACTGCATATTTCTACATATTTTTTAATTAAAATTTAATAATTCAAATAATATTTAATTTATATCTATTATTTTTTATTTTATTTAATTATATAATATAAAAATTGATTTATTTTAATTTTTATCTTTTTTATATAACATGAATTTATAGATATAATTTTATAATATAAAATTTGTATACTTTCCATATGTTTAAATTATATCTAAACATTTAACATAAATTAGAAATTATTTATATTAAATTTAAAATATATATGTAAACTAATTTTATATTAAATATGAATTATATTGTTTGTAAAGTATGATTTTAAACCTCCATCTTATTCTTAGTTTGAATATTTGATATGTACGACATGATGGATTTATGTTTAAGCTTAAGGTTAGATTGTCATATGTTATGTTAATCTTATTAATTTTTAATAATATTATTATTTATTACGTCATCCAGTTCAACTCTGGTTGAACCGTGAATCTCTCTTTCCGGTTTATTGTCCAGTCTGATTTTCACAACATTGCGTACAGCCTGAAAAGACATTTGAGTTTTGATTTCAGGATCTGGTGAACCGATAGCACTTTCATCAAGTCTTGTTGAGCTGTATTAGGAGTGTAGCTGCTCATAAACAGAACAGTGTCATTTAATGCCAAAATTGCTTAAAATTATTAAATTGACCAATTTCAGTTGAATGGACAAAATTGCATAAAATTCGTTTCAAAAAAATTTTTTTTTTCTATGTAATGGAGCATTCAATTACTGTCTGACTTTTCTTATTTTTCCCCTTTTTATTTGATTATTTATTCTCTGAGTTTCAAAGGGTTCAATGATTAAACTTTTATGTTATTAATGTTGGATACATTAGCTGTGTACTTGAACAGCTTATTCTGCAAATATCTCATTTCTAATCTTATTTTTTCTTGCAGATTCTCAGGAATGTGTTACAGAACATGGACGGCCACAAATTGTGGATGCTATGAGATTCCGCCCCAATCTGGTTATATCTGGAGCAGAAGCATATGTTGAAGATAATTGGGAAACTGTTCATATTGGGAAGGCACAGTTCAGTGTATATTTTTAAAACCCTTTTTATCATTTTCTAAATTGAATTATTCAATCCTTCTGATGCATTACATCTAACCATATCATGTTATTTCATTTTCTTTATTCATTTGCATCTCTCTTATGAGTTTAGCTAATCATGAAATAAGAACGTGCTTTTATTAGGGTTGCTTTTTCTAAGTAATAAAATTTCATTATTAATTAGAGAACAAATTTACATGAAGAAGTAGATGCAAAGAATTACCTATACAAAAGTAAATATACAAAATATACGGGCAAGGGAATAATTTAGTCCAAAAGGAGTAGCAGCAACCTGCTCAATCAAGAATGCCAAATTTACTTTGAGAGTTATTATGTCTATCCTGAAATCGAGTAAACCTAGGAGTATGAAGAAAAATCTTTTCCTATTTGTGTCTTAGCGAGAAAACACAAGCTGGAACATTTTATTTACTAAGTCATAATAAACTTTTGAAAGAACCTTGAGACTAAACAGAAGTTGAATCATCAATATATCAAAACATTCGTGTGCAGGATTAGAGAACATAGTTGTAATGTCACAATTGAAGGAATTCAAATAGGACAAATTGAGGGTTCCTCAATGGGCTGAAAGATAACTTTCCCAGATAAGGCTCTAGAAGTATCAGCTAAAGGCGCCAAAGCAATGGGAGCATGGAATAAATTGACATCCAATAAACCAGCAACATTACTAGAAGGGATGGGAACACAATAGAGATGGCTTCCAATGCATGAGAAAATTTCATAGGGCCCAGGATTGGGGTAGTAACTTCCTGTAAGATGGAAGGATCAGCTTGGTCAATTGTGAACAATAGGGCTCTTGTAAGGTGAGTTTCATAATCCCAAATAGTTTTGAAGCTGGAAGCCTATTTATGACGAAATACGTTGCTGGACTAGCAATATGAGGGCAAGTCTTCCAATTTTACTTTTTGTTAATAATCACATCTAGGTGTGCCAATCTTAATCTTCCTAGCCAAATGGACAAAAGCATCAATTATGAACATAATGTAGGCCAAAGATGGACGGATGAGTCTAAGGGTAGGAACATCTACTTGTATTGGTTTGTCGAGAATATATCCCAATGTGTAAAGTGTAGATTAATTGATCATACAAGCTACGAGGAGTGGAAAGCGAGCTGTGGTGAGGGAGTGAGCACGAGAGGCAAGCGTGAGAGGTCATGATGAGCATAAATAAGCACAACAAATAGCATGTTACGACGATTGGGCAAGAAATTGAGCACTAACAAGATGTGATGACGGGACGAGTGTAGGAAGCCACTAAGGTGAGCAATAATGGGTGTGGTGAGTCAAGGTCTACAATGAACAAATGTGATAGTTTGTGTGAATAGTTGCACTAAGAATGAGAAGGGAGAGTGTAGAAGTGGTTTATGTTGAATTTTATGCTAGTTATCAATATGATCCATTGGGGTTGTTTTATTAATGCTCTTGATCCATAAAATGGTTTCTTAGGTTGTATTCTAAGGAGATAATTTAAAATCCTCTTATTCTTTCTCTTAATTGTAGGTTTTCTCTTTTTCCTGTTCTTCTATCCTTACATTATCTTCTCTTTACCTATTTTTCCTTATCTCTTCCCTTAGCTATAAAACCTAATAAATGCTGATGTCCCTCCAGTTTGCACTCTCTCCTCATTGGTGTTCCTCCTAGGTGGATCCTTATCCATCAACAGACCCTCACATGCATCCTGGTGATCATCTGCTCTCAGGTTCCCGTAGATTGCTAGCCCATGCATTCTTGCACATGCTTGTGCATGCTCAACCCGTCTTGCTTGCTCGCGCTCGCCCTCATTCTCTTCCTTCATCCCTTTTTGGCATGTTTCTAGCATCAACCTCATTTGTCACTGACTACAGCTAGCCACTGCACTTGCTCCTGTGTTTCCTTTTGATAATTCTTTCTTGGTCGTCAGTGCCTTTTGGTGTCAACGTCCTGTGCTTGGCTTGTGTTCTAGTTCAGATATCATCAACAATGGCATCATTATAAGCTTCGTTTGACGTAGATCTACGAACTATGGTTAGCCCACTAGTCCCCTACCTACCTAATCTGTCTTGATGAAAACTTCAATATATATATTTTTTATTTTTTTATTTTTTTTCAGGATAATCCTTTTTTGTGGTCATTTTTAGATATTAAGAATTCTCATCACTAAATTCATGTGTTCTTGTTGACCCTCATACTAGTGTCGGGTCGAGTCGACCGCGCGAGATGAGTTCGAAAAGCGAAAGAGCTCGAAATCGCACAAAATCTCACCCGACGCGTGTCGACCGAAAACCCAAAATCGTCGAAACGACCTCCGTTCGCGAAACGGACAGCGCCGATGCGTCCGGAGCAACGGAAACAGCTAAGATCGACACCCATATTGGTGGGGGTCGACGGTCGGCGAAAATTTAAATTTTGGGCGCGCGAATCGAGACGACGACTTGTGCGAGCGACGACGCGACGACCAACTCGATGCAAAATTAAAATTTTTATTTTATTTTGTGCAATATAATTAAATTTTTGTTTAAAAGAGAGGGAGAGAGAGCTTTTTAAATAAAAAAAAATGATTTTTCTTTAATAAAAAAACTCAAAAATACCTAAACTACCCCTCACTTAACCCTCACTCCCTCATATTCTCTCCTAGCCGCCCCCCTCTCCCCACTCACGACATTCTCACGCCCAAACTCACGCAAGAAGGCCGGCCTCCCTCTTCTCCTCCTCCAAGCAAGGTAATTTCTCCTCTCTTCTTCTTCTTCTTCCTCTTTTCTTCTTCTTCCTCCATTTTCTTCTTCTCCATCTTCTTCTTCCTCCTTCCCTCTTCTTTTTCTTCTCCATTTTTCATCTTCCCTCATCTTCCCTCCACATTTCCTTCCATTTTCTTTCATTTTCTTCCTCCCCTCTCTTCTCCTTCCTCTCCTTCATCCTCTTCTTCCTCCTCCAACTCTCTTTCTCAAACCTACACCAAACCCTAACCCTAATCATTTTTTTTTCTTCACTTCCACTCACCAAACCACATACATTCCTTCACAAAAAACACTTCCCTACACTTCCTACACCCTTCCAACAAAGAAAAATTTTTGTCCTTCATTTTCTCTCTCTAACCTAGAGAGAGAAAATTTTCTCTCTCTAGAAATCTCTTCATGAATAGCTCCATCTCCACCCCAAACATTTTCCCTCTCCACCATACCTCCAAATTCCTTCCCTAGAGGGAGAAAACAATTGCACACTCTCTCTTTCTCTCTCCAAAATTGAGAAGAGATGGATTTTCTCTCTCTAAATCTCTCCTCTCACTTCCTTGCACCTCCTAAACCCATTCTACACAAATTCCCTTCAAATCCTTGCTTTCCCTCTCTTTCCCTCTCTTTCTCTCTCTAGAAAAAGAACTCTCTTCCTTTTCTTTCTCCCTCTAGCTTCTATTTTAAGCAAAAATATAATTAATTAAATTGCACAAGTAAAATATTTTTTTTTAATTATGCATCGCAGGTTCCTACGTCGCCGTCATCCGCCGTCGCCGCCTCGATTACTGCGCACCCAAGGTAAAAAATTAGTATTTACAGTTATATGCATGAGATAAGTACTCGTGACCGCTTTTCTTAGCGGGCGAGGAAAAACTTAAGTACCCGTGACGCACTGAGCGAGCGGGGAAATTCGTATGCATGAAAATATAAGTACCCGTGACTGCTTTTCTTAGCAGGCGGGGAAATTTGTTATTTATAGCAAAATTATTTAATTAAGTACCCGTCACTGCTTTTAGGCGGGGAAAAATGCTATATTTTAAATCTGCGCTCAAAGACCCCGTGACCGCTTTTCTTAGCGAGCGGGGGTTAAAACTGCGGCCGCGGTGTCACCCGACACCTACCGTGACTGCCTTTCTTGGCAGGCGGGAAGGCCTTACACACTCCGAGGCAGCCCCCTACGCGGGGACGACGTCGGAGTGCTGCCAAAAATTTCAACTGAATCTATGACTTAGAAAATTTTAAAGAAATTAAAATCCTCCTACAAGCGTATACAAGCTGGTTCGTGAAGACGCATTCAAATGAATAACTAAAATTTGAACCTAAATGTGAACTTAACTTAAGCTCAATATGGACATTAATTGAACATGCAAACATTTGACTTAAACTTGAATGAACATGAACTCTAAAGAACTTGAATTGGAGTGGAGCATACAAAGCCAAACCTTGGATCGATGAATGAACAATCAAGATCTAAGCGAATCCTAATCATTATAGTAGACATAAATGAGCACAAAGCTTGTGATGACCAAGGGACTCCAAATGCAACCATACAAGGAAGGGGCGTATGATGAATAAAGCTTTAGCCCATTAAAGGAAGGTTGTAGCAATAATTAGAGGCGATGCATAGTCTAACTGTAAACAAATGAACAGATACTGCAAATCATTCAAGGCTGATAATCATGAAATTTGTACCAATCATGTAAGCAAGTGTGCAAGAACTCGTGGTAGGAGAAGAACTCTGCATACGAATTGTTCATAAGAATAATGCAAAGCCTTCAAATGAATGTCAATAAACAAAATTATTGTGCAAACCACAAACTACTCTCAGAAATGATATAAGGCTTGCAACCATCGACACGGTTCATCTGTGACCAATAAGATCGAAGAAAATGAACTTCATGCAAGCAAACACAACTCAAAGTGAATGCAAGGATTTGTCGCAGAAGGGTTTGTTTGACTAAACAGAGTTGCAAAAATGGGTGAGCACGAAGGAATGTGATGGCGTCCTTATCACCAACAACAATCCAACTCCAAGAAGATACATCAAAGGAAAATGTCAAATGCAAATGAACATGCAAGAATCTCTAGTGGATTAAGAACCCCCAAGGACAATGTGCATATAAGTAAAGATCATAGTGAAAAATGTGATGACAAGCTCGCAAGCAATGGTATAAGATCTACAATCATTTGCCCTTTACATATAATGAGATTTGACATGCAATGAATATAACGGTTTGATGGATTTAACGAGTTTGGAGTGAAAAAAGTATATGTACAATCAATAGTGTTTAACTCCAAGCAAACATTTTAGCTTGACTGCACATAATAATTCTTCAGGAGGCGAGCTTACTAGTACATGTGAAAGTCCCTACGAGCCACTATAGAAGACTCCTTATTTATACAACAGTACACTCAAATAAAAGAATTGTTCATGAATGATAACAAGAGTCATACAACTAGTGAGGATCTAAAATTCATCATATACGCAATACCTTGTAAGTAGGCAGAAGCAAATGATGTATAGAAAATACAAGCTCCTACGAGCAAGGCAGGAGATTAGTTAGTGCACTATGATCCGCCTACCAAAATCAACAAATAGTGCACGACAGTCTACCTGTACAAAGCATCGAATAACTCTATTCAAAAGCTGCTACGCCACGCCACCGGATCCGTAACTTCTATACAAGCGGACAGAAGGCGTTCCACGAATATTCTAAAATACCCTCGCACATACACTGTAGTTTGTACACACTTAGGTACACTAAAAGAGGGTATACAATCAACCCGCATGGGCCCCGGCGAGCATGTTATAGAAACACATGTGATGTCTAGGGATGCTGCGCGGGTCAATAAGTGAATTCAAGTTCGAGCCCAATCCTCCTATGCAGGTAAGTGGGAGTTGACAAGGCTTGAACCCTTAAATGAATATCCGGTCACGAGGTCGACTGAGATATTTATTTTATACATTCATTTTTTGCCTTCAAGGTCTACAATCAAGAGAATTCACTGATAAAGGCACGAAGCCTACGAAACCCGATCCCCTATCGGCAAGTTGATAGGGTCGACAGGGTTTAATCAATGAATGACCCCCATACCCCGATGATGGCCGCGTTGAACAAAAATCTCAACCGGAGGGGTCCATTCCAAATAATTTCCAATGTCGTTCCAAATATCCAAAAATCTAAAAAATCTCAAAATCCCAAAATCTCCAAAAATATTTAAAATGAAATAAATCCATCAAACACTTAAAGCAAAATCCATCCGCCCTCCGCAACAGTTTGTCGAGGCGGACAAATCAAAAACTACTAAAGCTCACAAAAGAGCCAAATGTCTAGTCGAAAATATCACTAGGATCCATTCTCAAACAATCTCTTGTCAGTAAGGACGTGGCACGTGTCCTCTAACCGGCGGTTTTGCCGCCAAATGGCACCGCAGGATAAACGGTTATGACCCGGGGCCCTCTGAACCGAGTGGTTTTGCCGTCAAATGGCACCACGAAATACCGGTTATGGCCATAGCCAATACGCTCCTTATTGGCATCAAATCCTTGAGATATGAATCAATAGGATATGATCGATAGGGCCCAAAGCCCTCTGTAAGCTAAGGTGGATTCAAATTTGTCCCCTTAGACAAACACTCACCCCAAGTCTACAAGGTCCCCTTGGACGAAGCAACCCATGGCTGCCGACAAGGATCCTTCTGTCAGGTTGGGTCGACTACCTCCTCTGACTAAGTAGACCAGGGACCACGATGGCCCGGGACGACGGAACCATGGGATCTTGATCGGGCCCATCATCCATTCCCCCACCATCCGCTTTAAGTGCTGAATGGTGAAAATTTCTATTTTAAATATTAAATCTTTCAATCCAAAATCCAAAAGCCCAACTCTTCAATTCCCAAATCCAAATCCAGTTCTCAAATACCTAAACCTATGCTGCTACTATATGATAACACGTATTTCTATACGTATCTGATTGACGACTAGCCTTAATCGAAAGTTCTCTCTCGTGATCGGGAGGGGTAATTAACTATAGAGGCTTGCGCCTATAGGAAACCAGAACTCAGATCATAAAGTCCTCCAAAATGAGGGCGAAATCTCTGGGTAGTGTCTTATCTACAAACCCATCTGCCTTCCAAAATTTACCTCGGAACTTATTCAGTTAAAACTCCCTCGCCGAATAAGAAGAGCGAGCGGAGGCCGGGGCCGAATTTTCGGAGCCCACAGTTCTTTAATGTGGTGGTTCATGAATTAACTGACCGCGCTAGTAGAAACAGAAATATCGGACATATTATGAGTGATGTAGATGAGTCTGTCAATAAGTCTCTAAAAATTAACCTTTGTCAACAAGAGCGCTACTTTTTTTTATCCTTAACTTGACATTAGGTTATGGTAGCATATAGGTTTTCATCTATGCAGTCCAATATCTTTATAGAAATCAAGAATATATTTTTGCTAAGTGATAGTGATACCTTTATGAGTTCTAGCAACCTTCATCCCTTGGAAGTACTTGAGGTTTCCCAAATTTTTTTATTTCAAAGTTTATCGCTAGTAAGTTTGATGATTCCTAACTAATTACTTAAATCACATCTAAGTAAAATATAATCTGTATATATGAGATTGCTAACTAAATCACATGTAAGTATATGTAATTGCACATAAGGTTATGATAGTCGAATTTCCTTTGGAAGATTTCTTTATAAATGAGGTATAGCTTTGAGTATACCCATAATATTTAATAATTTGTGGATTAATGATGGGAACTTTAGGAATATGATTACAAATATTCCTTGTGTAATATCACCTAAATATTTAATTTGGGATAAATCGGTTTTGCTTAAGGAAGTTGATAGGAAATACTTGAGTTCGCAAGTAATCCAAGAGGAAATACTTGAGTTCTCATGCAAATCTAGTAATAATTGGTCAAAACAGCTGAATAACACAAAAAGCTGGGAGAAATCAACCCAAAAATGATAGATTGCAATAGTGGAATCAAAACAAAACAAACACAAAGCAAGATACAATTGATCCTCAAATCGAGAGGATCGTTCTCTCCCAATCTCTAGACGATGAGTCTAGAGCCCAAGACGCCATGGAACTCCAAAAGAATAACCCAAAACATGCTTGCCCTAATCCTAGCCTCTCTTGTTCTTTAAATACAATTCTTCCTAATAAAAAGCTTCCTAACCTAAACCAATTTCAAATTTACTTCTTTAAGCATTACCTGCCCCTTCCTCTTTCTAATTGCCACCCAATGGAGGGCCCACCATACTTGGGTGGAACATTAAGGAGTCGGCTTAGCCCGCCTCCTATAAAACTGAACCGGCCCCTCCTGGGCTGGGAGAACTGTGATCTTCAACCGTGAAAATAAATGTTGACAAATGATGAGCATCCAAACACTAAATCAGTAGAGTAGAGAGATTTTGGTATTGGGTTTGGTTCATTGTATTTAAGTTAACAAAATTTTTTCCAGCCTAAGGTTTTTCTTTCATCAAGATATCATGTGATTATAGTGTGGTCATCTATGAATGAGATGAACTATCTAGATATAGTATTTTCTTACTCTAGCGAGTCCCTGTGGATGAGAGAAAAATGATGTGAGCTTTTATATGGTAGATTGGGATAATTTTTTCGATTATGTTTAGAAAATTGCCACACTTCGCAACAGAGATCTTTAGAGATATTGTGGGCAGGAGATGAGAATAACTATCGATGGTATGTAAACTAAGATGATAGTTATGTAACATGAATCCACTTTATTAGAATTTAAGTAGGATTAGGTGCAGTTATCTATTTGTATGCAGATATGATCTTGAGATCTTAAGGATATAAATGAGTATTAGGCTTGACAAAGGTAGAACATTGAGCATATTTCAATTTTCAACATTACTAACCATCATCCCTAAATTCAAGCCTTGAAATAGACAATGTTCGAAGAAAATTTAGTAATGCAATGACAGTCACAAGATATTTGACAAATTATAAGTCGCAGCCTACTTTATTGGGAAATAAGATAGAGTCTCAAGAGATATGAGATGACAATGATTCTTATTCTTAAATCTTTGAACATTATTCTATCAGCAATTCTCACAGACAAGTCTCTTTTTTTTTGTGATTTTGAAAGTTTGAAAGAGGGAGGGGTCACTCATGATATGATTAGAGGCTACAAAATCAATAATCCACATACCTTGTGCTTTTTTTGGTGTTATGGGCAAGAGAGATGTTATATAGGCTTTGTTTGGGACGGTTTTCTTTCTGCTTCTTAAAGCAACTTTCTAGTATAAAGATTTTAATTTTAAAATTAGAAAGTTGTTTTAAAAAGCAATAATAAAGCTGTCTCAAACAAAGCCTTAACAGGGAACAAGTTCTAAGCACATCAGGTGTTGGCTCAGGATTATAGTGATTTCAGTTTTGAACATGAAGAAATGGTGTTTTGAGTGCCCCTTATTCTTTGTTGAATATATTGGAATATTTAGAGTTTAGCTGGTGGGTGTTAGTTTATACAACCTTGATTTTCTCTGTTGTTGGTGTGACACATTGTTTTCCAAATTCTAGGTTTTAATGAACCTTTCAACATATTTCCTTGGTGTGTCTACTGCCTTCTAGAAGATTTGTGAAGCAAAACATTATGATTTAAGTTTCATTTGGGATGACTTTCTTATTATTTTTTAAAGCAGTTTTCTAATACAAAAATTTTAATTTTTATACTATTTTAAACAGTAAAAAGCCGTCCCAAATGAAACCTTAGCATCTTAAAATCCGAGGTAGCTCTACTTCATTGCATCAACTTATCAGTTTACAGAAACTTATCGGTTTCCCTCCATGAAAATATTTGGATGTCAATAATCTTATTGCTTCCAATTTTCAGTCATTAGGTGGATGCAACCGCTGCCAAATGATCAATATCGATCAAGAAAGCGGAGAGGTTCAAAAATCCAAGGAGCCTCTAGCAACTTTAGCTTCATATAGACGAGTGCAGGTCATTCTTTCAGCCATAGTAAATGGCCATAGTAGATTATAGTTATCTATATATAAAAGCTTTGAACTTTCATGCAGTTCACTTATTCCTTCTCTTCATGCTGACAGGGGAAGATTTTGTTTGGTATTCTACTAAGATATGAAAGTCCAGTTTCAGGGGATGTTGAAGATAGTTCTGATGAAGAAGAGCATTGGCTTGAAGTGGGGCAAAAGGTCTATTCTTCTCTTATTATTAGCTCAGCAAGTCTGCAGATGGAAAATAATCATACATTATGAATAAACTGGAATTTTGCAGTTTGGAAGAATAGGATTTACAGAGATTTTGGAGACTCTGTAAATCAGCTGCGGTCATGCAATGAAAATAAAGTTTAAGAGAGGGTAATAAGGTTGTGAAAGTAGTTGTGAAAAATAAGCATTTACAATGTGTGGTATACAGATTATTACGTATATGCTATTATATGTGACTGGTGTTGTAAATTTGATTGCTAAAATGAGCATATAAGACTTATATAAAATTTAAAAATGTTGGATGAGAAGACTTGAAAAATAATGCAAATAATAAAAGAAAAGTTAGTATTATATAGTTTTATAAATAATTTTTAAGTTAAAAGACTTTGAAGATAATATAAATTAGTAGTAAAGAGTAAGGCTTCGTATGAGATAGTTTTTTCATTTCTTTTTAAAATGATTTTTTAGTAGAAAAATTCTAATTCAATTTTTTTTTTAAATTAAAATACTGTTTTAGAAAGCATTAAGAAAGTTGTCTCAAATGAACCATTTGGATAGGAATAAACTTTGAATTTGTATTTCTATTATTGAATATCGTGCAAGTCGAGCCAAGATTTGAGCTTAGTTTAATGAATAGTTTGTGAGCTAAGTTTGATCAATTATTAGTTAAATATTAGACAACTTTAATTTGACATAATTTAATTTGTTTAAAAAATATTAATTTAAATATACTTAAATATATTAGAGTTGTGTTATTAAATATATTTATAAATTAGGTCTCATATTCTTTATTATTTTGTTCTCTAATTTTTTTTATTTAATTATAAAAATTGTTTTGAGGTATTATTTTATCTTTCATAATAATCAAGTTAGCTACTGAGTTAATTCAAATGAGTAGCCAAATTTTTTCAAATGAGTAATTAATTAATTATCTCTCTTAGGATTGGAATGCTTATTTATAATTTTTTTATTTTTCATTTTATACAATCTTTTAAAATTGTGGATCACATTTTTTATTGTGGTGTATATTATAAAATATGAGAATCAAGATTAATTATTTTTTATGAATTTAATAATTGATGGGAAATATAAGAACAATTAGGTATTAATTATTTTTAAAAATTTAATTTCGACATTATATTTTATCTATTAAAATCATATTACAAAAATATAATATTATCAATAATTCAAATTTTTATTTAAAATCATTTGAATATCTAATATTATAAAACTCTTTCATCTTTCTCTTGCATTCAAAGCTATTAGTATATATTTTATCTTGCATTCAAATTGAGCTCATGGTTTCATTTCTACATTCCCTCGCACTTGCCAAAAAAAAAAACATCTTTTTTGAAAATAAATCCAATCAAATAACGGTGTTCAGTCCTTAAAAACAATTACATAACAATATTCTGATATATTTTTCGTTAGAAATACTTCAAAGTTCACGAATATATCTTAAAATTATTGCAATCTTTAGATATCATATATCATATTAATTTTAGAGAGGATATTTGAAAAGTTTAAAACCTATTAGAATATTCTAACATATTTTTTTCTCATTCATTTTGGAATGTTTTATTAAGAAGATGAAATGTATCTCCCTTAGAAATGTCACTACTCTCATTAGTCAAGACTTTGATTGGCATTCAAATTTGACAAAAAAACGGTCATATTGGATGATGCTTGGCAGGCTATTTAGGCTTTGGCCCGTCTTGATCATATTGACTGAAAGGAAATCGGCCTACAAAATCAGACCAAAATGTTCCTCTCTTGTCAATGGAGTGTCTTCCTATAAATTAAAGGTTGAAAATGGGAGCTTTCTTAAAATATTTTCTCTATTTTCAACTCGTCTAGAATCAGGACCATCACTGTTCACTTCATGTAAATTTCTAGACTCTTATTTGATGTTGCATTTATGAAAAAAAAAATTGTGATTCCTTCATATTTGTAGTGATTCTTCTTGTTTTGTTTTTGTTTGAAAAAGAATCTTTTTTACTTGGGTTTTATTTGGGACTACTCTCTTACTCAGGTTTTTAGTATAAAAATTTTTTGAATTAGGAAATTTTTACTAAAAAGCTGTCCCAAACGAAGCATTAGATGAATATTAGAAAACCTTGTTCTCCCTCCTTTGAATGGTAAGTGCAACGTGATAAATTTAAGCTTTTTATCAACTTAATTTATTGATACTCATTCTCTTCCATAATTTCATGGGGGACAAAAGATTAATTTATAATAGATCATATGAGTTGTATGAAATATGAAAATTATTCGTATATGATATTTTTTACGTGTCATACCCACTTATTTATGTTGGCTTTATGAAAATTTATTTTTCATTGATTTTTTATTAAATTTTGCATGATGATAAATAAATTATGCATAAATTTTTTAAGGAAATTTTATTTATGTTTATCTTAAGTTTTATTTGAATTGGAGGAAAGATTAAAAAGAACATTAAAATATCAATATTTTTTTAGTTACTTATAAATTTACAATCATTAATATAAAATTTCTAATATTTTTTTTTTCCAATTTCTCTATATTCAAATTTTTGGCATTCAATGATACCTTCCATCACTCTTCCACATACATCATTTCTTTAATTAATGTTAACTCATGATGACAAAAGCATAAATAAAATAAATGTGTGCTATATATGACTTTTATTTTTATACTTTCACATAAATCAATAAAAAAACATTACCTTTTTCCAAAATAACATAATAATAATAATGGAAAGCATTAGAGTTTATCTCACATTGAACATTCTTTCCATTTTTAAAAAATGTTTTTTGATTTTTTTGAAGGCCATATTTGTTGTGCTTATTCAAAGTCTTCAATCCAAAATTTACATTCCACTATGATGTGACTTCATTTTCTTCATAATATGCGGCCATGAACAATGACTCTTTGAATGAATGGTGAGAAAGAATTGAAGAATACTGCAATATAAGGAGGGATAAATACCAAGTTCAAGTCTACAAAATCTTTCTAAAGAATAATAATAATAATAATATAACTCCTTCTCAGTGCCAAAAATATTATAAAATATTGATATAAATAGAAGAAATTTGATATATATATATATATATATATATATATATATATATATATATATATATATATATATATATATATATATATATATATATAAAGTTTATCCATTCGAATTATAAGGATGTAAATTTCCCGAAAAAATAATAAAGCATAAAAGAGCGATTATGTAGATATGTCTAAGCATCAACACTACATAGAAAGCCTTAATTATTATGAAAATTTACTATATGTGTTATATGTATGCTCTTTGTATGCCTTTTGAAAACTTCTACCTAACCTCTATACAAAGATTTACCTACCACCTCATAAGTTATACCTTTCCATCTACTAACTTGTTAATTATCATTTTTAATCTTATAAAAGGAAATGATTGCAAGGTGTTGAAGTTAATGACTTATTCTTTAACTTTATTTAATTTGTTGTGCAATCAAAAATCAAAGACATGATATGTGGAGTGATTGGAGATTGGTAATTATCTAGGGTGGTGTTATATGGAGGGATTTCTTTCTTGGGTTATCGATAACAAGCATTGAAGGCCTAAATAAATATGTTATACAAATGAGATTGATCTAAAAAATAATAAAAGTTGGTTCGCAATGTCTCTCTGAGCTCTGCCTTGGCGATTTCGAGGCGATTTTTAGGGTTCATTGCCGGCGCTCCTCTGTGGCCCTCCTGGCTGGTTTTTTCCGGGTGATCTCGTCTCCTTTCTCTAAATCTTCTTCTGTGGATCCTTTTCATGTTATTATTTTGTAGTTTCCTCGAGTTTTTGTGTGGCCATCATCATCGCACCCTAACTCTTCGGCTACTGATGGGAAAACTCATTCCTTTAAGAAGCCCTTGCAGGGGGTGTTTCTTCAGCTCCGAAATTGAGGTTTTTGCATTCTTCGTAGAAGGGTTGCCCTCCCCTGATTTTTGAGGATTCTATGGTTGATCAGTTAGCCGCTTCCTATGCTCTAACATTGGTGGATAAATTTGTTATGAGAAGGCCTAACCTTGATGTTATTCGCAAGTTTTTTGTTAATCTTAAACTTTCTGGTTCTTTCCATGTGGGTTTACTTGATCAAAGGCATATTGCTATTCAACTGTCTAATGATCTCGATTATATTAGGATATTTGCTCGAAGATCATATTACATTCAAACATGTCAAATGTGTTTGCTGAAATGGACCCCTGATTTTGATGTAAGGGAGGAGTCTCCTATAGCACCGGTTTGGTTGGCTTTTCCGAACTTAAGATTACATTTTTTTAATCAACAAATTTTATTTGGTTTGGCATCGATCTTTGGCCGTCCTCTTCAAACAGACCAAGCGACTGCTTCAGTCTCCAGGCCGTCTGTCGCTAGGGTTTTGGTAGAGTTAGATGTTTCTAAAAAGTATCTGACTGAAATTTGGCTTGGTTCTGAAGTCAAAGGTTCTTTTCAAAAGGTGGAATTTGAGAATTTACCTATTTTCTATTCTTTTTGTAAAATGCATGGACTTGTTGTGAGTGAATGCTTTCGTAAATTCCCTAACTTGCGTGCTGAAAAGAATATTTTGAAACAATCTAAAGAGGTTTTATGCAGTGATAAAGGGGATATGGATCCTATGGCTCACTCCAATCCTTCTTTACATGCACCTACTGATCTGATGGTTCCTGTCCCTACGGTTTCCGAGCCTATGGTTGATTCGGTTTTGGTTCCTCTGGTTAACTTAAGTATTGTTCAAGAAGTTGATGTTTCTAAATTAAATGTTGTTGTTAATGATTTACATGAGGTGGTTGATAATGGTATGGAAAACGAATTAGTGAATGATGTGACTAATGTGGAAAATTTATCTGCTTGCATTTTACAACATAATTCTATTAATATTAACGATCTGTTGATTACTAATGCTGTTCATGAAGATATTTCATTGTATGTTCATTTGGTTGGGGAAGAAGAGGATAACACCTCCTTGGCTTTGGAGGAGGGTGAATTTCTTCCGTTGAAAACTCATGGGCATTCTTCTTCTTGCTTAAAGGAGGTGGCTTTAAAGGTTAATGATAATTGGGATGATGATGGTAAGTTTATGGAGGACTATTCTCCTACTTTGCATAAGGAGTCAGGTAATGATGGTAAATTTGCTTCTCCGTCTAATTATAATAGTGATGCTCTTTCTGATTCTGAAGATATGAATATTGAGGCTAGATGTTTTACTAAGGATGACCATGATACTAGTTTTATTAAATTTCAGATTAAAAGAGGCCGGAAGCCTAAGCATGTTTCTTTACAACCCGTCAGATCTAATGTTAGAAATACTCGCTCAAATACTTCCCATTAATTTTTTATTTTTATGTTTAACACCATTATTTGGAATGTTATGGGTATTGGATGTCTTTCTTCTAGGACCCGTGTTAAAAATTTATGTAGTATTCATAATATTTCCATTCTAGTTTTGCTTTGAACCCCTCATACCTGCTTCCAGGTTGGATTTTATTAAGTCTTATCTTGGTTTTAATTTTGCTACTTCTAATATGTCTAACAAAATTTGGGTTTTGTGGAAAAATCACATTAAAATTGATGTTGTTGGAGATTTTACTCAGGTTTTACATTGTCAATTGAGGCTTTTAATTTTCATTGTTGTGCTTCCTTTGTATATGTTGCGTCCTCTATTTATATTAGAAAAGTTCTCTGGGAACAACTTAAGAATTTCTATAGTATATGCCAACTACCTTGGTTGGTGGGTGGCGATTTTAATGCTATCTCCTCTTCTTCTGAAAGGTATGGTGGAGCTACTCCTTCTATTCGTTAAATGTCTGATTTTAATAGTATGATCATGTCCTATAACTTGATTGATATTGGTTTTGTGGGTAGTCAATTTACCTAGAATAGGGGTCACTTATGGCAGAGGTTAGATCGTGTGTTATTTAATGACTCTTGGATCAATGATATTAATGTTATTAGTGTGCATCATCTTAGTAAAACTTTGTCCGATCATTCTCCTATGCTTATCACTATTAAGAATAATCAAAACAATGTTGGCTCTACCTTTAGATTTCAAAATATGTGGTTACTTAATAGTTCCTTTTTTGATGTTGTGGATCAAAACTGGAATGCCCCTCTTCATCCTGATAACTTTATTGTGGGTATGAATAGATTATGGCTTAAACTTAAAAGGTTGAAGCAAGCTTTAAATTGGTGGAACCATAACGACTTTAAGAATATTTTCACTAATATTTTACATGCTGAACATTGTGTGCAGTTTAATGAGATTGCTTAGCAGAATGATCCTTCTAATGCCCATTTGGCCGTGCTTAAGCAGTCTAAAATTGATCTTTGTAATCTTCAAGCTCAAGAAGAGATCTATTGGAAACAGAAAGCTGCTGCTAGGCATTTGGTTGAGGGTGACAATAATACCAATTACTTTCATGCTTTAACTAAGAGGAAAAGGATCAAGAATAGCATTAAGAACATTCAAAGGGAGGATGGTTCTTATGCTAATGATCAGGGTGAGATTGCTACTTTAGTTGTTAAGTATTTTCACAATCATTTTAACAAAGATTTTTATCATATGGTGCCGCTTGATACCTCCTTTATTCCGAAAATTATATCCCCTCAGGATAATTTGACTCTTTGTGGTCCTCCTTCGTTATAGGAGGTGAAGAAAATTTTAGATGACATGAATTCTGACTCTGTGGCTGCCCAGATGGCTTTACTACCTCTTTTTTCAAAAATGTTGGCTTGTTATTAATAATGATATTTATTCTGCTAGCTATTATGAATTTTTTTAGTGGTAATCCTTTACGTAAGTTTTTTTTTCTCTACCTCTTTAATGCTTATTCCTAAAAAATAATTGTGTTCAAACTTGGAATGATTTACGTTCGATCAGCCTTTGCACTTTTTTCAATAAATTGGTCTCTAAAATTATTTCGAATCGTCTTTCTGCTATTTTATAAAAAAATTATTTCTCCTTTCCAAATGGGTTTTGTGAAAGGTAGGGCTATCACTGAGAATATTCTTCTAGCTCATGAATTAACTCAAGATTTGGATGTTAGAACTAGAGGGGGTAATATTATTTTGAACTTGATATCACTAAAGCTTATGATAATATCAACTGGAAGTTTATTTATTTTATGCTTGATCTTTTTGGCTTTAACTCTTATTATATCAACCTTATTAAGAATTGTATTGATAATGTTCATTAATTTCTCCATCATTCTGAATGGTACTAAGCAAGGTTTCTTTAAGTCTTCTAATGACTTAAGGCAGGGTGACCCTATTTCTCCTCCCCTCTTTATTATTGCTACTGAATTTCTTTTCAGAGGTATTTCTAATTTATTTCAGCTTAATCCTGAGCTATTTTATAGAACTTTGAAAGGTTTTCACATTTCCCACTTATGTTTTGCGGATGACTTCATTGTTTTCACCAACGCTACTATTAATAGATTTCAGAAGTTGTTGGAATTTTTTAACAATTTTGAATTAGTTAGTGGGCTTTCTTTTAGTAAACAGAAATGTTGTTTTATTGCTTCTAAGAGCATTTCAAATGATAGAATTTTAGCTATTAAAGATGCCTCTGGTTATACTTATTCTAAATTACCTTTAAAGTATTTGGGTGTCCCTCTTTTTAGAGATAGGAGATAAACTTTTTTATTTGATGATCTCATTTCCAATGTTCAAAGCAAACTTTTATCGTGGAATTCTAATTTTCTTAGTTTTGGTGGCAGAATTACTCTTATTAAAAGTGTTATTTGTGTTTTACCTGTTTATATGTTTCAATCTATTTCTCCCACGAAAGAGGTGTGCGACAGAATTCATAAAATTATTAATAAATTCTTTTGAAAAGTTACCTCTTCTACTTTTAAAATTAGCTAGGCTTCGTGGGAGAATTGTTATGGTGTGTTGAATGAAGGTGGCCTTGGTTGCAAGAATTTACATGACCTTGCGAAGGCTTTTTCTTTTAAACTTTGGTTTAATTTTCGTTCTAATGAGAACCTTTGGGCTACTTTTATGATTTCTAAGTATTGTATAGGTCATCATCCTACTAACATTGTTCCTAAGAAGGGGGGCTCCAAAGTGTGGAAAAGGCTTTGCAAAGTTAAATGGGAGGTGGAGCCCCTGATTTCTTGGGGTCTTGGGAAAGGTAACATCTTGTTTTGGCAAGACAAATGGCTTGGCAATGATTCCATTGACTCTGTTTTAAACTCTTCTTCTAATGCTTTTATAAAAGTTAACCACTTTTTTAATAATAATGGTTGGGATTATGACAAGCTTTCTAATATTCTCTCTGAATGTCTTACTAATCGTATTTTAAAGATCTCGATTAATGCCTTGGCTAAAGATATTATTTTTGTAATTTATCTAATGATGGTGCTTTCTATATTAAGAAGGCTTGGAATTGTTTTAGAAAGAAAGGTAATAGTGAAAAGGTCTTTAATATGATTTGGCATAAAAGCATCCCTTCCACGGTTTCTGTTTTTATGTGGAGGCTTTTACATAAGTATCTTCCGACGGAAGATAGACTTGTTTCTAAGGGTTTCAACTTAGCTTCTAAATGTTAATGTTGTTATCATAGTGAGAATTTGCATCATGTTTTTGTTTTTGGTTTTGTTGCCATTAGAACTTAGGTTTACTTTGATGATTTATTGAATCTGAATTGCTTTAATGTTCATGAGTCTCTTCATAATTTACTTAAGTTTTGGTTTATTGAGCATAAAGGTCATATTCGTAATATTATTTCCTCCCTTATTCTTTGGTTTCTTTGGTTGGGGAGGAATAATTCGGTTTTTAAGGGGGCTAAGATGTGTCATCTTAATGTTGGGTGAAGGATAAGATTTTGGATTTGGTGGTTGTTAGTTTAATTAACATTAAGAGCTTTAAAGATTGCTATCATGCTAGTAATTTATTAGGGATTACATGAGACCATCCTCCCTCTACTATCATAGTTGATTACTGGTGTAAACCTCCTTCTAATTTCTTTAAATTAAATGTTGTTGTTGTTAATTTGGATAATATGGTTGGCTGTGCTGGTCTTATTAGGGACTCTTCGGGTAATCTGTTGGTTTCCTTTGCGGAGCCAACTCATATTGCTCTTCCTCAAACGAATACTTTTAATGCCATTTTGTATGGTTTGCAGTTGTGCCACTCTCTGAATTTATCTAATTTTTATATTGAGGTTAATTCCGGCATTAATATCTCCATGTTGGGAGAGATGGTGGATGTTGGTTGCTCTCATAATGATTTTTATATTGTTCGGGATATTAGAAGGCTTTTATTGCATTCTCATTTTCATCTTTCTCAGATTGGTAAGTTGGGGAACACCTCTGCCTCTTTGCTGGCTACCTGGGGGTGTAAATTAAATTGTTTTACTGATTTCATTTCTACCACTATCCCCATCTATCTTAAAGGTTTACTTTATCTTGACAAGTGTGGTAGTACTCCTTATGTCAATATCTAATTTTGCTATCACTGTGTCGTGTCTATGTTTTATTTTGGGTGATCGTTGGGTTTCTTATTTTGTGGTTCTCCTCAAGTTCTTCTGGGTGCATCTCATGTCTTTGCTTTTAACCAACCTGCTTTCGTTAAGTTGTTCTATCTGTTTGGCTGGGTGCTATTTTGGGATTATTTGGTTTTTTCTGTCAACATTTTGTGGATTTTTCGTTGTTCTGCTTTAGTCCTGGGTTTATGGACTGGAGCTGTGATGTTGTGGCTTTGTTGGTTGAATCCCAATCCTTTAGTTGCTCTCTTTACTGGGATGGTTGACTGTTGGTTGGGTTGGCTTGTTTTATTATGGTGGTTTGCTGGGAGTATTCATTTCTATAATTTTATGTTGGGTGGCTGGAAGTGTTATGGAAATTCTGTTGATTTTCTGGATTGGTGTAAGGGCCGGGGGCTTCTTTTTGCCTGGCCGTGCTGTGTTATTTCTTTGATCCTTGCTAAGTCCTGTACTGCTTATTTCTGGTAAGCTGGAGACTTTTAGATCGATGTTTTGGGCGGTATCCCTTGTGTAGGATCGAGCAGCTTTTGGATTGGGTTGATGAAGCTACTATTTCCGAGAATTTCCTGAGTTCTCAAAGTCTGATACTTAGGACTTGCAGTATTGGGATGTTTTTCATTTTCTTAACTCTTTCCTTTATAAATTTCTCCTTTGACTATCTAGGTGGTGCTAACACTCTTTGTGGTTATAGATTGTGTTTGTGCTTTCTTTCCTTTTTGCAAGTCAGACCGACTATTAAGACTCCTCAAGATTCTATCTGTAGTGGATAATTCTCGGATGCTGCCTCTGTGTTGGTGCTATGATTTCTTATTTAATCTCATTGAGGTTTTTGCCTTTGGCATTAGGGAAGTTTTTCTGCTTCTTTATCCCTTCTCTTACATTATCTGCAAGCTGTCTTTGTATCACTTATCCAAGTGTCATAAAATCATTTTTCCTTGGAGGTTTGTTTTTGTGCAGATCTTTCGCCTTCGTATGTGCTTCTACAATGATTGCAGAGGGACCATCTCTTCTTGGATCATTAGGAAGGCGCATTACTTTTTTTTGCAGGAAGCCCGCTCTGATCATTGGTATCTTTTTCTTTCTTTTTTGGGTTCTGTTCTCTTACAAACATAGAATGTTCTTAGGCTTTTTTGTAACTACTAGCACAAGAAACCACCGGCTCGCAGGTTTTATTTTGCTTTTTGATGAAGCTCTTACGAGCATTAGTGAGCTGGAGGTTCCTTTTAAGAACCTTGTAACCGATTTTTAGATATTAACACGTAGGCCCCACTGTGGGTTTTAATTAAAAAAAATTGAAGGCCTAAATATGTGATGATTTGAAGCTATAGGCCTTCACAAGAGAAAATCATCATATGTTATAAGGGTCGATGATTATTAACATGGTTCACTATAAGAGATGGTATATTTTACTTTATATTCAGTGAACATAGTCAGTGGAAGTGCTATGTCTAGATTTGAGAAATAAATAAGAGAGAGAGAGAGAGAGAGAGAGAGAGAGAGAGAGAGAGAGAGAGAGAGAGAGAGAGATAAGTAGCATTGAAGTTAGAAAAATAGTTGGTTGAGCAAATATTATATCCTTAAATATATTTAGATTAATGGATATTTAACTATGTATTGATGGGCCTTAATGGATCTCATCGAATCATATAAACCCTATTATGCTATTTTTTTAATGTTCAACTTATTTATTATCCACATTCTTGTAATTATGATTGCTCTCAAGCATGTGTATTTTTCCCATCAACTAATATCATAGAAAATTTGGCTTTTCTGCCTATGGGAAAAGTCACAACATTTTTGTGTGATGATGTAAAGATTATGATTGACCAGTCCAATTGCAAGAACTTAGGGTATTAGAAGGCATAATTTGATAAATACTCGTACAAAAATAAGTTACATCTATATTTCATAGAAAAAAAGCTCATTATCATGAGTTAATAAGATAGGATCTCTTCAATTGACATACATTGATACTTCTACGATTTCACAAATGAAAAATGTTACCTTTAATATATTGCATAATAGTCAATATATTATTGTTAACTTAGCATAATAGATTTATCGAACCAATTTTAAACGGGGATTGATTCCATTCAAGATCACATCGCTTTCGCCTATTTACATATCGTAATATCCTTAATTACCATATCTAAAAAATAATGTGCCCTACTGTGTGAGTGTATTGAATATGATTATAAACTTTTCAAGATATATATAATGCAAATAGTTTCCTTTTAGATAATTTTACATATAAATTAAAATTAATGATATTATACTCTTCTTTAAAAACAAACAAAAATTAATTGTAAACAAATGCCTTGGTAGTTTAACTCATTCAAATCCAAATTCCAATCATGAAAGAATACAAACCAAAAGTTTCAAACATGGACCCACCACATTTGAAGAGATCTAATATATATAATTATTTACATATAATGAGAGAGAGAGAGAGAGAGAGAGAGAGAGAGAGAGAGAGAGAGAGAGAGAGAGAGAGAGAGAGAGAGAGAGAGAGTTTTCAAAAATGCATGTGGCATTCTTCTTCAATGCAATGTAAATGCTATTAATATCTTATAAATAGGCTTCTTTGACTTGAGCAAGGTTGAAATGAAAAATACTATATTATTTCAACCACAAGTCACAAAAAAACATTTTGTTGTATCAATACTCACCAATAGATAAATGAATAAACAAATTGGTAGTGAGAAAGATAGTTTAATGATCTATTATATTATATTCAATTTCTTTATGCTAATTAATTAAAAATGTCAACTTGCAAGCTATGGAAGTCAGACACATATAGCTATAAGAAAGGAGGCAATAGTATTTTAGTTATAATAACAAATTTTAATAGAAATGTTTAGCCTATGAAAATTAGGGTTAGTTTTGAACTATTTTGGTATCATTTTTCAAATATAATAATTTTTTTAGGAAAAAATTAAATTTATTATTTTGCATTGTTGAAGTTTTGTGATATTTTATACGAATTAAAGTTAATATTATATTAAAGGTACTATAATTTTTACTTAATTATTAATAAAATTATATGAATTTTAAAATTTATTAAGACAAGAATCAAAATAGTCCCTTGATTTTTTATGAAGTACGTACCAAAAAATCCCTAACTACTTAAAATTATCATTTTTGTCTTTTTAATATTTTAAATAGGAACATAAATGATCCCACGAAAGAATTAATTTAATCCTTATTTAAAGAATCAATAGAACTATTTTAGACTTCGTTTGAGAAAGCTTTCTTACTATTTTGCTTTTCATATTACAATCACAATTTGTATTTGATCATTATTATTTTTTTGTTTAAAAAAAAAGGTATACTAAAAAGTTGGGGTGTCAATATTTGACACGACACGAAAACCCGACTCAAACCAGACCCGCAAATTTTGGGTTTTATCCGATTTCAAAACTGGTCGGGTTTGGGTTCCAGAAATTGACTCATTTGAAAACCGGGTCGGGTTCGGGTTGACCCGAAGGGTTGCCGGGCCAACCCGCAAAGCCGTTTAAAAATGGCTGCCTGCAAAGCTGCCCCGCTTGCTCAGTGCCCGCCGCACCCGCACTCGAGCGCGCGCCCTCGCTCACCCGCTCTCGCCTGGGCGCCACCCGCAGCTGCGCTCCCCGCACGCCCTGTGTACCTGCGCTTGCCCGCGCGCCCGCGCTCGCCACCAGACCGCCTGCGCGCTCCTGCGCTCACCTGCGCTCGCCGCCTGCGCGTCCGCGTGTTTTGCCTTGCCATGTCGGGTCGGGTCAACCCTACAACCCGACGGGTCAGGTCCGGGTCCGTGTTTTCGACCCCGGGTCGGGTTATGGTCGACCCGATTGAACCCGGGCCAATTCTGGGTCCGACCCGAACACGACCCGTGACCCAAAATTGACACCCCTACTAAAATGTTATTTGTTACATTAACTTTTAAAAAAATTACTTTTACTACAACAATTTTATAATCAATTTAAAAGAAATGGTAACTGCTCCAGATTAACCCTTAATCTTCTGAAAAGGCATTAATTAGGCCCTTTTCTCAAAATTTATCACACATAAATTATGTGCATTCTCTTGTCAAAAAGGACGGTGCCGACCTTATGACCCCCCAGCTCTGAATTGCCGTGCTCGTTAAGTTCTCCATGGAGGAATTCTGTGCAGCAAAAATGGAGGCCGAAGGCCTATGATCCTATAAATCTCAATCATTCAAATCAAATCAGACGGTCCAAATTCTCCCACAGGTCACCTCCTCACATCGTATCAATCATGACGTTATCAATTAGAATTTATTTCCAATCTTTCAAGTCAAAGTCAACAGCTCAAGAATTAGTTGAAAAGGAATGGATCTATTTTCAAATGAGTGGTTAACTCTAATTTTGGCCCGTTCTAGAAGCTCAAGCCGCAAACCACGTAATCCTAATCCAACTCCAAGACTCAACATCCCCAAACCTCCAACTCCTCCTTTGGCCAACCCTACCGACCAACCTGTGGCCTCTTCTGCCTTGCCTACTTCGACCCCCTCCACTTCACAAGCTCTTGTTCCCAACCTCAATAACCCAACCACAGAATCTCCTCCTTCATCCCCAATTTCCAAACTCAATCCAACTCCTTTTTTTGATGCTGCTCCTCCTAAGTCACCTCATATTCCTATTGCTAACAAATTTGCCATTCTGTCAGACCAAATTGACCCCACCTCTAACCTATCCCTCAACCGTGATACCTCCACTTCCCCTGCTTTTGATTTCCCGATTGAAGTGGGAGGAGGTTCTGCTGGCAGTTCCAGTATGGGGAAAGAAAAGCAAAATATGGCCACTTCTGCCAACACAAAATCCACAAG
Organism: Dendrobium nobile; assembly: GCA_022539455.1. Lineage (NCBI taxonomy): Eukaryota > Viridiplantae > Streptophyta > Magnoliopsida > Asparagales > Orchidaceae > Dendrobium > Dendrobium nobile. The sequence continues at coordinate 33,809,431 of CM039731.1, forward strand.
ATCCAAAACAGCCAAAAAGGCTACCTCCTCAACCTCAAAATCCCAATGACCAGTCTCCCTTCTATGGCTGCCTGGAATACCCGTGGATTCAACAGTCCTGACAAAACCCTGTGTTGCAAACAATTAGTCAATAAATTCAACCTTGACATGTTGTTCATTCTGGAAACCAGAATCACTCCTACCAACCTCTCTAATAGTTGGTTCCTTTCTAATCACCGCATCTTCCCATCAGAAGGCTCCTATGATAACTTTGCCTGTGCTTCCCCAGGCAGGATTTGGCTTAAATGGAATACTAATACGGTCAGTTTTAAACATATTTTTACTTCTAGTCAGCTGGTGCATGGTTTGGTGACTACGAATAGCAAAGAACAATTTTATATCTTTGTGGTTTACGCTTCCAATTTCATGGAGGATAGGAGAACTCTCTGGAATGATTTATCTGAAATTAGCAGCTCGATTTCCTTACCTTGGATAATCCTTGGAGACTTTAACTGCTGTAGATTTAACCATGAAAAAGCTGGAGGTTCGGTACTCCAGGACAATAAGCTCTTAGATTTTCAAAATCTCATTTTTGACATTGGGGCGCATGAGCTCTCTTCGGTGGGACACTTTTTTACTTGGTTTAATCAGAGAACCGATAACCCCATCCATATCAAACTTGATAGGATGTTGGTTAATGATGCCTGGATGGGTAAATATCCTAACTCCTTCTATATTGTGGATGATCCTTATATTTCAGACCACTCGCCAATTGTGGTACAGCAGGGCATTAAGTTTAATCTGAAACATAGATTTCAGTTCAAAAACTATTGGGTGTCTAAACCGGAATTTTGGGATGAGCTCATCTCCATTTTTTCTCAAAAGTTTCACAGCAGCCCTATTCACTCCTTTTATCATAAGCTCAAATCCTTGAAGATCAAGATTAAAACTAAGAGTTGGGCCTCCTCCACGACTCTGAATAGTGAAATCAATGAGCTTAACCGAAATCAAAACAACATCATTTCTCAACTTCAGGCATCTCCCCTTGATCCTGAACTCAACCTGGCTTTAAAACTTATCAATCACAAACTTGCTGATAGAAATGCGGATTGGGCTGATTGGACTATCCAACGTGCTAAAGCTAAATGGATGTCCAGTGGGGAAGATGATCTAAAATTTCTTTATTCCAAAATCAATGTGAGGCATAACATTAATTTTATTAAAGCCATTTCCACTGATAATGGTATTCTCAATAATCAAAGAGACATTTCCCAAGCTATTATTCAGCATTTTCAAAAGCTTTTTAACACCACTACTCCTCCTTCTAACAATGGACGCAGTGCACCCACTCTCCATAAACTCCCCACTTCTCTTGAACATCAACTGGTTGCCCCTATTTCGGTGGATGAGATCAAGAATGTTATTTTTTCCTCTCCTAACCATTCAGCACCGGGCCCTGATGGGTACACATTTGAATTTTATAAGTCTTCGTGGAATATTATTGGCAGGCAGGTGTGTGAAGCTATTTGGTCCTTTTTTTCTACGGGATCTCTTCCTAGGCAATCCAAGGCTACGGCCATTGTGCTTATTCCTAAGAAGCCTCATGCTAGCAATATATCTGATTATAGGCCTATCTCTCTTTGTAACACTTTTTATAAGATTATTGCCAAAATTCTTGCCAACAGATTAAGGGAGGTTATGCCTTACATCATCCATCCTAGCCAAGCTGGTTTTATTCATGATAGGAATATCTCTGACAATGTCTTACTTGCTTCAGATATTCTCCTGGATTTTAATGCTAAGGATAAACAGAAAATGTTTTGTGCTAAGTACGACATTCACAAAGCATTTGACACTATCTCAAGGGACTTTATCATTAACCGTATGATTGCTAAGGGCTTTCCCCCCCTCTTTGTCTCCTGGATCAAAGGCTGTATTTATGATATCCATTTTTCGATTTCTATCAATGGTGCACTTGAAGGGTTCTTCAATTCCACTTCTGGATTGAGGCAAGGCTGTCCTCTGTCACCCTACCTCTTCTGCCTGGCTATGGACAACCTTTCAGATTTTTTCGAGGAGGCTTCTTCTAATCATTCTTTCCTTGGTATTGAATCTGGTAATGTTTCCATTTCCCACCTCCTTTACGCCGACGATCTGCTAGTCTTTGGCAAGGCTTCTATTCAAAACGCCCTCTCTCTTAATAGCATTCTTGAGGACTTTGCTGCTATAACTGGACTTCATGTTAATTCCTCCAAGAGCACTCTTTTAATTTCTAATAACGTGCAATACGATGAGGCTATTTCTGAAACTTTGAACATACCTTTAGTCAATTCTGCATTCAAATATTTGGGCATTCCCATCTTTAGCAAGAGACTTAAAAAAGCTGATTTTCAACCCCTAATCCAAAAAATTCAAGTCTCTTTAGATGGCTGGAAAGCAAAGAATTTATCCTTGGCTGGTAGATTTCAATACCTTAAGCACACTATTTTCAATATCTTGGCATATTGGATTAGAAGCACAATCATTCCTAAAGGATGTTGCAAGGTGATTAATAGCATTTGCTCTAAATTTTTATATCATGGGGACATTCATAAGAAGAAACTTCATATCATATCATGGAAGAACACTTGCTTGCCTAAACACTGTGGTGGTTTGGGCATTCCTACCATTGATTCGCTGTACTACGGCTTTGGTTGTTCTTTAATTTGGAGGTTTTACAACTCTAAAAGCTTTCTTTTTAATTGGTGGAAAGCTAAGTATTCTTCATTTTGGAATACTGGCATTAAGAAGGCGGGTAATTTCTGGAAATTCCTCTGTGGGGTGGCTGCTAAGTTGCCGGATTCAATTCATTTTAGTCTCAATGGTAATTCCTCTCTTACCTTCTTCTGGGAACCCTGGTGTTTTGGTTCCTCTATTGCTGACAGACTTAAGCTGGAAAACTTGGATCATCTGATCTATCCCAACAATTTAGCAATGGATTCTGTATTTAAAAATGGGATTTGGTCTCTTCCTCAAAATATTCCGGTACACATTGCTGAAATTATAAAAACTGTGCCTATTTCCGGCATTGAGGGGGATTGCCACTGGACCAATAAAAGCAAACCTGGTTTTAAAACCTTCCATAGCTGTTTTTATAAAGACACTCAGGCTGTTCCTTGGCATAATATGGTTTGGCATAAGCACTATGCTTTACGTTACTCTATATGTACCTGGATGGCTTTTAAAAAAGGGCTTAAAACTGCTGATAATTTGACTCTCAGGGGGTTGACTGTTAATCCCTTATGCATTTTCTGCAATAGCTTTGAGGAGAATCACTCGCACCTGTTCTTTGAATGTGATTTCACATTCAATCTGCTGCTTAAGATTTTTCCCTACATGGGTAGAATGCTATTAAGACCGAATCTTGCTCAAGTTTTCCAATGCATTGATGACTGGGGTTTAGACAAGGAAAGTAAATACCGTTGCTTCCTGCTTCTTAGTGCTGCTGTATATTTTCTTTGGAAAGCCTGAAACGATAGGCTCTTTGGGAATTCCTTTGAATGTCTATCCACCATTTTTGCCAAAATCAAAAGGGCAGTTCATCTTAAAACAGTCAAATGGAGTTAATTCTGCATTGGGTTTCTGCTCTGTACACCTCTCTCTCTCGGTGGAGCCTGAACTGGTTTACGACCCTGCTGCTTTGTGGGCAAATAATTCTGGATGGTCCTTTTGGGCAACCAGGGTTTTATATCACGAAGGACGATGATGTACGCAACCCTTTACCCATCCCCTTGGACGGTCGATTGGCAACCAGGGGACCCACACAACCCTTTGGATGATTTTTGCTTTTTGGAAGTTCGATTTGGGTTTTGCTATTCTGAGTCCTTCCAATTTTATCTTTTTCCTATTTGTTTTGTTTTCTTTATTAAGCAGCTGTTTTTTATGAGCTGATATGGTTTTGAGGACTGCCACCGGCTTGTGGTGATTGCAGACCTTTTTTCTTGTTATTTCTTCATTTATTAATGAATCGGGCTTAGGCCCCAAATTTTCCCAAAAAAAAAATATTTACAGTGTTATCCCTTCGGTTTTTTTTTGTCTTACATAAATTGAAAATTTTTTATCAATTATTTTTTTTTTCAGAAAATTTTATAATTAAAAATATTATATAATAACATCTTGACATAATTTACATCAAGATATAGTTAAAAGTCACTAATTTACATTAAGATTAGTGTAATTTATGATATCATATATAAATACTAATCTCAATACAAATTCAATGCTACTTAAGCCCATTCTATTCAAATTACATCGAATATTTAAAAGAATTAATCTAATTTATTTTTGATAGCTTTCTTACTATTTTATTTTTCAGTTTGCAACTACAATTTATATTTGATCATTAATTTTAGAAAATTTTTGTACTAGGAAGCTGCTTCTATAGTAGCTTTTAAAAAATTTATTTTCTTCACAGCAGTTTTATAATCACTTTTTTTAGAAAAAATATAATAACTCCGAATGATATTTAATAAACTAAATTTTTAATATATAATATATGAATTAATACAAGTGATACAGCTAAAAATAAACTACAGCATTATAAATAAAACAACCAGCACTGTGATTTATGATATTTCTATAGTAAAAGCTTAGATTAATTGCTGTCCTTTGAAAAATTAATTAGTCCCTCCAACTTTTACGGGCAGATTTGAAAAGAATTAGAGAAGATTTAATTAATGAAAATATAGTTTAGGCAGATTCATTATCTAGAAAAGGACGAGAGGGTTAAGATTATCTATAAAGGTTTTATTTGGGATAATTTTTTTTATTGATTTTTAAAACAATTTTTTAGTACAAAAAGTTTGAGTTCCAGAAATTTTTAGACTAAAAAATTGCTTTAGAAAGTAGTAATAAAACTGCCCTAAAATAAATCTAAGAATCTATTTTGGGAAAGATTTCTTACTGCTTTATTTTTCAAATCGCAATTTTAAGGCTGCGTTTGGGACGGCTTTCTTTTTGCTTCTTAAAACAGTTTTCTAGTACAAAAAATTTAATTTTCATACTAAAAAACTGCTTTAAGAATTAGTAAAAAAAGTCATCCCAAACGAAGCCTTTAATTCTGCTTAGCTATTGCTTACTTACTGTTTAAAAGCATATTTTTTCAGTAGCTTTAAAAAAAATTACTTTCCTTTATATAGCTTTATGACCAACTTTATAAAAAGCTAGAGCTTTCCAAATAGACTCAAAGACTAATGTAAATCTGGGTGTTTAGTTGATCATTTAGCATTCAATGTTGGTTTCGTATTCAATGCGCTTTCGAATTTACTTAACGTATTTGAATAATTTCTCTGTATTTTTGGGCTATTAGGAATCTTTTTAAGACTAAATAAAGGATTGAAAAGTGATTAATAATTCGAATTTTTTTATTCTATAAATATTAATAAAAATTGAAAGCAATATAAAATTCAATTAGTATGCTTTGATGTTTGATGGTTTGATGATTGGCTCAAAAAATATATTTTTATAGAATTTTTGTATATAAAAATTTACATGACCTCTTTTTTAGGGGTGTAAGTGAGGCAAGCTACCTCGAGCTCAACTCGTTAACGAGCACGTATTAAGCTTATCGATCCATGAGTACTTCAATCTCGAGCCTATATTCGAGCTCATATATTAAATGAGCTCGAGCTTGAGCTTAACCCGGCTCAGCTTCTGAACTCATTGAGCTTCTCAATTAATTAAAAATTAATTTAAATTAGCTTTATATAATATATTTTATATTTAAATTAATTCTATAATAAAATAAAAAATAAGAAAAAACTTAAAATTTTAATTTAAAACTAAGAAAGCCAACTCCACAATCAAGTCAAGTTCGAGTTTTCCAAATGAGCTATGTTGTGTCCTAAAATATTCGCAACGATGGATAAATATATAGTTTAACCTCTTAGTGTTGTATGAAGATCCAACACGCACACAGATAAGAGAATTTATTATTTTATGTGGACTGCAGACGGGGTCTGGAGATCAATAAAAATGCGCCACATCATCTCATTGGTGGGTACCCAGCTCAGTACCCACACTCGGTATAGTTGGGTACCACTGGGTACCCAATGCTTAACCGAACGATTCTCCCGTCAGGTGTTCGTACAAAATAAAAGCTCCATATAAGAGAGGGTGCAATATTCATAAGAGACACCAGAATTTTTACGTGAAACCCCTAAAAAGTGGGAAAACCAAAGGGGTCTGGCCCAATTTGAATGAATCCACTAGTATTTACAGTCGATTACAAATGAGGCCCTTCCTTAGGAGAAGGCCATGGCTTGATGTCACAAATGTACATCATATATAGAATGCATTACATGGCGGGAGTTACAATAATAAACATAGACATGTTTGTTTGATCTGTAGGACCATACTCGATAGGATAGAGGTCGGAAAGATCATAGTAGGCAGGAGACTGGGGTAAAAAAGATCATTGTCTGGCAATGGAGGTCATAAGGACCATAGTAGGCGACAAAGGTCAAAAGGACCATAGTCGGTAGGAGACAGGGGTTTGAAAGATCGTAGTTGGTAGTAGACTGGGGTCAGAAAGAACATTGTCTGGTGATGGAGGTCAGAAGGATCGTAATAGGCAATAGAGATCGGAAAGAAAATAGTCGGTAGAAGATAGGGGTACGAAAGAACGTAGTAGTAGGGTGGTACTCCAGTAGAACTCTAGGCATTAGGCGGTGGCCCGGTAAAATTCTAAGCCTCTGTGGTGGTTTGATAGAACTTCACGCATCAGGTGGTGGTCCGGTCGAAGACCGAGCCTCAGGTGGTGGTCCGGTAGAAGTCTGGGCCATGTGGTGGTACCGGAAGATCTCCGAGCGTTAGGTGATGGTCCGGCAGAACTTCAGGCCTTAGGTGGTGATTTGGTAGAAGTCTGGGCCTCAGATGGTGGTCCGACAGAAGTTAGGGCCTCAAGTGGTGGTTCTGCGAAACTCAGGGCCTCAAGTGGTGGTCTGATGGAGCTCAGGGCCTCAAGTGGTGGCCTCGCAGAACTCAGGGCCTCAAGTGGTGCTCTGGCGGAACTCAGGGCCACAAGTGGTGGTCTAGTGGAACTCAGGGCTTCAAGTGGTCGTCTGATGGAGCTCAGGGCCTCAAGTGATGGTCTGGCGTAACTCATGGCCTAAAGTGGTGGTCCGACGAAACTCAAGGCCTCAAGTGGTGGTCAGGCGAAACTCATGGCCTCAAGTGGTGTCCAATTGAACTCCGGCGTCAGGTAGTGGTATGGCCCGATCTCTTTCTTTTCTTCTTAGGCTTAGGTGTCTCTTTTTAAGAGGAAGGAGAGGTCTACTTATAGATTTTCTAGAGTGGCATGGCCCGTAAATAGGATGAGGATAAACGGTAAATGAGGAGTGGTTTGGATGGATGACCGATGTTAAATCCCTTGATTATGGTTCGTTCGCTAGACATTTGAAGGTCTTAATGATGTCAGAATTCCAAGATCTTTGGCTCGTTGGACTCGTCTCGTCAAGCAGCTCGATTCGACTATAAGCATGTCACGTTTGAAAACTGTTTAGTAATCCAAATTGTGGTTCAAATCCTCAAACAGGGGTTCGAGCCCTTGATCTGGACCTATTTGGGCTTGGATTAAGTCGAATTTGGTGTCATTGGGTTCGTATTTCTGAGACGTTTAGTTCGAATGTAATTTCGCTGAAATCGGAGTTCGGATGGTCCCAATTTTAATTTCAGAAGTTTTCAACTTGATTTTTCCTCGAGATTCGTGCCCGATCAAAGTAATTTTTTGAGGATGTATCACTACTAATCACCCAAGTTTCACTAAGAGAGGGTCTCTGAGAAAACCCTTTAAATCCATCAGTAATTTGCATTTAGAAAGCACTATGGCCAGCTTTATATATATATATAGGCCATCATCATGAAGAATGTTGCATGCATTAATGAAGAGTCTTCTCATCTCCATGCATAGTACGTGCATTGATTTTCTTTGTATTGAAGAAGAAGAAGAAGAAGAAGCCATACGTAAATCTACATACGTATGATCGCGATTGCTTGAATGCATTAATGAGAAGAGGGCTAACGGAGAGAATTTTACGCTTAAAGACGTCAAAATTGCGAGTAGAAACTTGGATCTACTTAGGCAATTAATGAGGAGCTGATGCAAGTACAGGTTTTTTCTAACAAAGTAGTGGTTGATTTGCGTTGCGTGCATGGAGAGACTGAGAAAAAAAGGAAAATTATTATGTGGTGTTTAACCCTTCCTGCTTGATTTTTTTTTTCTCGCTCTTATTTCTTCATTATTTTCAGTGTCGTAGTCGGTTGCATAACTCTTTAATTTCTCGCTTTTAAAATTTGAATGTCTTCCCTTTACTTTTTGTTTGTTTGTTTTTTTTTTCGGCGGAGATATTAAAGTCAATTAAAATAAATTTGTATACATATCATATATGTAAGCTTCGAATCCAAGATCACATATTCACATGGTTGATATCCAAAGTTCCTGACCAACAACTACATGAATGAAAAGTAGTTGTTAACAATGTCGTTATGTCATTATGGTTTTTTCGCTAAATGTTAGTTGAATTAAGAAGGGTGAGACAATTAAGACAAATTCATACATACGAAATCTTCGAACCCAAGCCTCTTTGTTGATAGTCAAAGCTCTCAACTAATAGATCAAGACTAGCTGCTTAAATATTATTAAATGGAGAAAAAATATAGCAAAAATAGCTTTTATATATATATATATATATATATATATATATATATATATATATATATATATATATATATATATATATATATATATATCCTAAGCTATTTTTGCTATATTTTAAAATAGCAGGAGTATATAAATAGAGAACAGTAAATCAAAAGTAATATATTATTTTGTCAAAATTATATGGCAGTCAAATTTTATCCTGCAAAAATGTTGATTTTTATAGTTCATCTTAATTCTTTTAGGAAATCACATTAGTTTGAGTTGATTGATGATTTTTATTCAGTATATGTTTTTATCTAAAAAGCTTTTATTGTAATTTTTTTTTGTTTGTAAAATGTTTTTGTCACCTATATTTTTATTCCATGGAGCATTAATGCTTTATTAATTAGTGTTACAAATATTATGGGAGTTTTTAGAGGAAAAATGAAAGGGTTACTTGGATTATACTCCCGCTATTAATTTTTTTTATATATAAAATAATTATTATTTGATAATGATAATATTTTAACTTATTTTATAACTTACTCTAAGATTTATATATTAAGGTTTTCCTAGCTAAATTCATGTGTACATGAGGGTTTATTTGAAACAGCTTAGTCGTTACTTTACTTTTTAGACAATAATCATAATTTTATTTAGCTATTGCTTTCTTGCTAATTTTTCATTGCTTTTTGAAGTTGGTTGTGAAGTTGTTGTAGGTAGGGGTGTCAATATTTGACACGACATGAAAACCCGACCTGGACCCGACCCAAAAAATCCGGGTTGAACCCGACCCGATTTCAAAACGGTCGGGTTCGGGTTCCAGAAATTGACCCGTTTAAAAAACGGGTCGGGTTCGGGTTGACCCGACGGGTTGCCGGGTCAACTCGCGAACCCGTTTAATTCAAAAAAATTCGAATCCCGCCTCTGCCCTCTGCCCGCCCACGCGCAGCCCGCACGCCCGCTGCCCGATGCCCGCGCTCCGAGCTGCTGCCCCCGCTCGCGTCCGCCCCGCCCGCCGTCCACCCACCCGTCTGCCTGCCGCCGTTGCGGCGCCGGCAGAACCCAAACCGGATCGGGTCGGGTCAACCCGGAAACCCGCCGGGTCGGGTCCGGGTTTCGGATTTCCAACCTGTTTGTCTACCCGGATCGGGTTAGGGTCGAACCGTTTGAACCCGGGTCAATTCTGGGTTCGACCCGAACCCGACCCGTGACCCGAAATTGACACCCCTAGTTGTAGGGAAAGTTACTTGGCTACTAGTATTACAAAAAAAAAAAAAAATTCAACCACAAAAATTCCTGAAAAATAATCAGAAAGTAATAAGAAAGTAGTAGCCATGCGAAATTGTGATTGTTATCTGAAAGCAAAACAGTGAGAAAACTCTTCCAAACAAACCCTAAGGCTTCGTTTGGGACGGCTTTTTTATTGCTTCTGAAAACGGAGTTTTAGTACAAAAATTAAAAAATTTGTACTACAACTCTGTTTTAAAAAGCAACAAAAAAGCCGTCCCAAACGAATCCTAAGTCTATTTTGCCCGAGGCGATTAAAGAGTTACAACTAGCAAAGATTCATTTTATGCCAAACTTTCATTAGGCCATATCATATAATTTATTCACTTTTCTTAAGTTTAAGCTTTGTACGGAGCTATGCCTCAACTTTCAACTATAAATTAGGGTTACAGGAAAGCCTATGGCACAAAAAGTCATTATCACAAGCTACGTACTCTAACAAAAAGAAATCATAGGTTTCTCTTCTTTGTATTGTCTTTTATTCTCTCATTTCTCATTCAATTTTGGTAGTAAGATCAGGTTAGACAAATTTGATTTTAATACTAATATTTCAAATTGTTAGAGCATCTTATAAAGTCAAGGTATATATATTAATATTAGAGTTTATTAAAAAATATTGATATATACAATTGGGTAATACAATTATAGCAATACTAGAGTTGAAAATAAACTATTGTAGAATAATATATGTTGCATGCAAGAAGTCACATCATTTTGGAGAGAGATTGATCACCTTAGCTATAAATTGAATCCCACCAACAATGTGAAATATAAAGTACAACAAATAGGATAAGAACATGTGATTTTTTATGTGAAACTTTAAAAAAAGATAAATTTAATGGGGCATTTTCAAATTGAATGACACCATAGTATTTAGTATGAGTTGTAATGGCAGCATTCCCAAGCTTAGAGTTCATAAATACGAGCATGATATTGTTAACATGGAGATGTAATGAGGTCAACAAGGAGGATGTGAGTGAATGTGTTAGTCCTCGTCTTGAATGGCATAGCAACTTTGCTTGAGGTGTAGATGAAATAATGCAGGAATATTGTAGAGTCTTTTAAAGATTTCTAGATTGATCATCCCTTGGATGGGGAGATAACATGACATGGAGATAATGATGAGGCACCAGCTATAGGAAGGTTGTAGAGCTAGGTGATGGCTGGATCAATCCTTTCTTAGAGACTACAATGAATGGATTATAAAAAATTTATTATGGGTGGTAGATGAAATAATGCAGGAATATTATAAAGGCTTTTAAAGATTTCTAGATTGATCATCCCTTGAACGTGGAGATATATAACATGAGTTGGAGATAATGATGAGGCACTATAGGAAGGTTGTAGAGGTGATGGCTGGATCAATTCTCCCTTGGAGGCTACAATGAATGGATTATAAAAGTTTTATTATGGATATCAATGAAAGGTAATTAATAAGATAGACTCTCTATTAGAAGAGCAAAATATTTAATGTTGTAGAGCTAACAAACAATTGGATACCAATGGGAAACTTGATTCTATGTGTAACTTAGAGTCATTAAGCAACTTAGAGATGATCGAGATCTTGATTTAAAGTCTCAAAATAATATATATATATATGATGTACAACTAAAAAAAATTATCACTACAACTCATGACTATAAAAGAGAAAATATAAAGACCGATAGACAGAAAAAGAAAACCCCAGCCTAGAGGCCCAAACAACCACAATCTACAAAATCCTTACCCTTTCCTTAGGATGATCAATTGTAGAACCTAAAAAATATCAACCAAGCAGAACAAGAGAGCCCGCCAAGGCTAAGAGAAGAACAAAATGAAAAACAATAAATAAACATCCAAACTCAAGAAAATAGAGAATCAAAATAAGCCCCAGACAGGATAACTAAGCCCAGACAGTAAGAAGAACCAACTAGATAGACAAAAAATAGAAAGATAAGCCACTAACAAAGGAACCTTAACATTAAAACACAAAAAAAAAGGATATTTGACTAGCCAAAATAAATAATCTAACAAAAACTGCCCACAAAAATGCATCAGGAAAGACTAAGCAGAAAAATCATAAGAACAATAGACCCAATAAAGAAAAACTCTAGCTAGAGATAATTTAAAAAAGAAGTAAGCCTTGGAAACAAGAGAATGGCCACCCAAGAACCAAATAGAGCAACCAAGAAACAATCGAAAGGATCCAGCTGAAAAACTAACCAAGGAGACCAGTGACTAACCAGAAAATAAAAAATCCAACATATATGAACCAACCAGAAAATCAAGAGCAAACTAGAAGATAGATGACCTAAAAGTTCAACCCTAAAAAATAGAACCCTCCAATGAAAAAGGGAAACTATTTCCTTAAATAAACCATACCTAACTTATCCAGCCTAATTATACCCTTCAAGACATGAAGATCATTTAAATTATAATAAAGCTCAGTGGAGGATGAAGTAATCCCTTTTTTGGCAAGCAAATCAGCACAGTTGTTCACTTCCCTCCAAATATGAGTGATCATAAAATCAACTTGATTAAGATAGTTCATAATGTTCCTAAAAGTGTAATATATGCTAGCATTGTTATAAGTGCTAGACTAGATTAAATTAACCAAATACAATGAGTTGAATTCAATCCAAATCTTATAAAAAATTATGCTATGGGCAATATTTGAGGACCAAACCCCAGCTTATAAATAGACCCATCAATATTTAATTTAAACTGAGTCAAGTGAGGCTTCTTCCATTAAAATAATTCTAGAAGAGAGAACACTATTACCAAGATCGAAAGAGACATGGAAAAAGGATCTCCAACTCATGTTGCCCTTGAAGTGCTTGGGAAGAAGAAAATTAGCAAAAACAATTTGATGAATTTTATTCTTAAGGACTATAATGATCATATCATAGCTCATTTTTATTCCTTGATGTTTGAAATCATTCCTCTCAATCCAAAGAAGCCATAGAACCACCATAGGAACAACATTTAAAATATGCCCAACCTTCTTTTTATGAAACCAATGATCAAGAAGAGAATAGCAATTAGAATTGAAATAGTTCATGTTAATACCTAGAGCATTATCCAAAAAGTATCAAACATTGATGGCTATCGACTCATCATAAAAAATATCAATAATAGTCTCTAAATTAGAATAACATTGACATTTAGAAGTGATATATAAGCCTTTTTTCTTAAGCATATCATTGACAGGAAGAAAACCATTAAGGGCAAGCCAAGTTAAGGTAGAAATGCTGGTAGGAATAATATGGTTCCAATTTTTTTTTAACTTCATTAAAATTAGATATTTTTTTTTTCCTGACAAAATTCCAATCATCTTTAGTGCAAAATTCACCTTTAGCAAATTACTTAAAAATAGGCTGATCAAGGAGATAGCTATTAATAGGGATATCATAAATGAGATCAGCCACATATATAAGAAGGAACATGCTTAGGAAGAAGATTATCATTCCAATTACTATTTAAAATGAAATCAGAGACTTTTTGATTGACTGAGGAATGGGAGTTGAGAGTAATGTCAATGGAACTATTTCTCATCTAATTATCTTGCCAAAAAATAAGAGGTACAAGAACCAATACCCCACTGGATGAATTGCTCACCAAGACATTTAATTTTGCAAATCCTAAACCAACGAATTGGCCCTTCTTAAAAAAAGAATGAGTATGATGGAATAGTTACAATAGTTAGAGTTCATGAAATGTGCCTATAATGAATTGTTAATGCAAAATTTCTATCAAAGCTTGATAGAAAAATAATTAAACAACTAAGATATGGATTTGCAACCCAGCCCACCCTCACCAAAAGGGCCAGTACAAAGTCTCCAATCCCTCCAATGAATCTTTTTCAAGGCTTAAGAAGAACCTCAAACAAATATGTTAAAAAGATTATCCACCTTATAGAAAACTTCCAATGAAGGGGAAATAGTTTGGCATAAGTATATAGACATAGATCAAAGAATATTTTTAATTAACACAAGTCTACCCTCCATAGAGATTAGTTTAAATTCCCAAGATGATAATCTAGCCTGAATATTGTGAAGAATTTTATCAAAAAGAAAATATTTATTTCTACCTTTATAGAGAGGAGTATTCAGATAATATATAGGAAGAGATTATTTAGTGAAACCCGTCAACTAGTTATGAAATTTGTTTGGCTCTAATTCATACATTTGTCAGAAATAAAAAAATTTTTTTTTCTTGTTAAACATAAGCCCACTTTAAGTAGCAAAATTCATGAGTAAAAATATAACTTCTTCACATTCTTGATCGAACCATTGTTAAATATAATAATATGATATGCAAAACTTAAATGGGAGATATGTATAGAACCAAAATTGATATAAGCCATGCTTTTAAATTTAAAGAAGATAACATGATGGTCTCTAGACAGATACTTGGCCACAATGATATATAATGTAGGGGATAAGAGATCACCTTGCCTATTCCCTTGAGCAGTTTTAAAAAAACCTTTAGCTTTTTCATTGATAATAATAGAATACTACACATTTCCAATGATATTACTAATAAGAGAAATGAACTTCTCATTGAAATTAAAAAAAACTTCAAAATGTTGTAAATTAATGTCCAATTAATACTATCATAAGCTTTGGATATATCAAATTCATCACCATATTATGCCTAGCAGTTTTATAATTAATGTCATGAATGAGTTCTTGAGCAAGCAAAACACATTATTAGAAATGTATCTCCCTCTAACAAAGCTAGACTGATTAGGAGATATAATATTAAGAAGAAGAGATGACATTCTAAAGGCAAAAATTTTATAAATAAGCTTGTTAAAAGAGAGAGCACAAACTAATGGGTCTAAAATCACTCCAATATTTTAGATTTTCACATTTAGGAATAAGAACTAGCTAGAGAGGTACATGAGAAAAACTAAAGATAACATAATAATATTGAAAAACAGCAGCAAAAATAGAGGCCATTTTTAATGATATGACAATACTTTTGGAAAAAAAGCAATAGCAAAATCATAATAGCCCACAAAAGAATCCTTATTCCTCTTCATTAGAGAATTATGAATTTTCAAATCATTAGGACAATCAACAAATTTAGAGTTATCTTTATTATTAATGATGGTAGAGATATAATGAGGTTTGAAAATATCCTCCACTACCTTAATTATACTTGTCAATTAAATTCTTGAAATGAGAAATAGTAGAATCAGATATAGAATCCTCATTTTCCATCCAGGAACTATAGTCAAATCTTAGTACATGCATGAAAATAATTAGTATTCATGTCACCCTTTGCAATGAATTTAGAGTTAATTAACTTTCTGCCTCCAATATTCCTCTACTTTAAATTATAAATTATAGAGAAGATTATTAGCATTCAATAAAAGAGATTTGATATCATCATACCCATTGGAAATAAGCATGTTCTCCAGTCTAATGAAATATTGTTCAGCTCTGAGAATCTTGTCAAAAAACATAATCAAAGACATGGTTATTCCACCATCTGAGAACTTGTTTAAGCTGTTTATGTTTATAGCTAAAGAAACAGTACCATTGGAACCATCATAATAGAAAATAGGGGTACACCAATAAGCCTCCACAACCTTAAAGAACTCATTGGAAAGGAGCCACATATTTAAAAAATGAAAAGTACAAAAGCCAGTGCAATTAGCTTGTTTAATACAAATATGAAGAGGATCATGATCATAGTTAGTTCTAGTAAGATGCTAATGAAATCTTGTTCAGCTCTGAGAATCCATGATCGTATAATTAAAATACTCCATAGCATACAAGCTAGGAGGAGAACCTCTGATTATTTCAAAAGAATTAATGATAATATCATAGCAAATAGAGCACATAACCATCATATTATTAATTAAAAGAATTAATGAATAACTTGATTAAAGTCCCCTACAATAAAATGTTGGATATTATCCTTGAAAAATAACAAAATCTTACCTTTAGTATTAGCACAAGAAAATTGAAAACCCAACTGACGTTGACATTGAGAAATCTAGGAAACATTCACTAAAGGCTCAAGAATAGCCAAAATGACTACTTTTTGAATTTTGCAAAAGCAAAAAATATGAGAATGAGTTAAAATATTACCCACCCCCTAGCATTCCAAATAAGAATATTAGTTATAACATTAAATTAGAATTATTAATAGTTTTAGATCTAGAATCCTAGAGATCTCCTTTTTCTTTTTAGAATTTTTTTCTTTTTATTTTTGTTAGAAGTTAGTTTGAAATCCTCCAATGAACCATATATTACTGAGTTATTCTTAGAAATTTTGTTAAGTTCAAATTAATCTCAACATCAGATTGTATGTCAACTTCTTCCCAAAAAGAGTTTGAATTGTCAGACCACATTCCTCCTCATAAGATTTTAAAATAGCCTTAAAAGTGTTTTTGAGAAAATTGTTAGCAATAGAACCAGCCAAGTCCCCCCATTTCCCTTAGAGAAGGATGATAGAAAGAGTTATTGAGAAGTATTGGGGGAATGATTTACATTAGATAATACATAGTCTCAATCACAGGATTATAAGAGATTTCATTAAAAATGATATGTTGATCAGCAATGTTATTTTTAGATATGAAAGTAACATCAACAACATCAGGAATAATAACTATAAGATTTAATCCTTTGAATTCTCTATAAAGATAAAACCTTCAATATATTTTTTCTCATTGGATAAGTTATTATAAGCATCAAAGGACAGGACATGATCGATTTGGGTTCGTATCATTTATAGATGAATAGACTAAGTCAACCTTGGTAGGAAGAACATTGCCACAATTCTTATTAGTTTTAGATCTAGGCAATAATGGTTTCCTCATTTGAGGATGCAAGTGATAGCACTCAAAATTTTTTATGACATAAAGATTTACAATGATTATAGAAACCAGGTGGATCATTGAGAATAACATTTTGGATATACCCAATTTTTGTGCAATCTAAATAAAATCTAGGCATTTTTAGTGGCATCTAACTCAATTAAAAATTCAAGCTACAGAAGGATGGAAGCCAAATGCAATAACACTACCGATTTGTAGTGAACAACCAAACATAAACCCTAAGACATGTAAAATGCGGTACGAAAACAAATGTAGCCGTAAATCAGGAAAGAGATCTAGATATGAACAATAGGAGAAGTAACAGAGATATCAAACGTAAGAGTTCATTTGATTAATTTAATGTAACAATTTTTTACATGATAAGCCCTATGAACAAAGATATGACAATAGTCTAAATCGTTAGAGAGCTTAATCAAAACATGTTGGGGATCTAAAAGAGTCACAAAAAATTCTACAAAAATTTTCAATGAGAAAAAAACTTTTTGATTGAGTCCAATAAAGGATGACGAAAAAAAAATCAAGCTAGGGAAAATTCAAAGGGAGCTACAAGAGCTTGAATTTCTTCTTTAGAAATCCAAATAGTAGGTAAGCCACAATGTGTAGTATGCTTAAGAGCCAGGAAAATATTTGATGATTCTGATTGAGCCATAATCTTCTTAAAAGATTTGGACTGCTTTTTAGATGCCAAAAAGTTGGATCAATCCTCTTGGGAGGACAACCAGCCATTCTGGAAGAAGATGGAGGACCATCACAGCCATGATAGAGAAACAACAAAACAAAAAATGAAGCACATAAATAGAGAGATTGAAGGCTAAATCACGGAGAACATGAATTATAGGAGTGGAAGGGTTAGAGAACTCCCCTTAATAGGCAGATTAAAACAACGAGCAATATAGAGTGCAGTGGGGGAAAAAACCTTAGCAAAGCTCTCCTTGCAACCAGCCACCTTGCTTACATACAAATACATCATGCATCATGTCACAACCCAACCAGACCAGGACAGGTCTTATCATGTTGAGCGAAAACATGCAAACCCAAGATCTAGTTTTAGAATTATTTCAAATTTTCTGTCGATATTCATTGAAATAATGATGAACCACAGAGCTACTAACATATCTAAATACTAAAAAACTCATCCATAAAATTTCTTTCATTCATCAAAATAATTATATACACTACAGTACCTGGCTATAGGCAAGAGTTACAGAATTAAACATAAACTAGTCATGACTGTACAAAAATCAAAATAGTAAAATACCTATAACTTCAGATCTGATCCTAAACAGCTAGTCCACAACTTCTTTCCCTTTACCAGATCTTAAAATCCACGAGTAAAACCACAGTGAGCTATAACAGCTCAAGAAGTCACACGAGCCAATCTAAATTTATTAATATTCTTTTATTTTAAATATTTTACTGAAGATTTAAAAGCAGTTAATTACAGTTTAAATAATTCACTGAATTGAGAATAACAAAACATAAAAATATAATAAATACATAGTAAATATTCTATGATTCAAATAATCGTAAAAAACAGATGAATCAGATAATAGTATAGAATAAATGAATGAATAGAAATTTATATCACAAAGTTGTTCAGATCATATTTTCCGGACCTAGATAGAATCTCAAAGGATTTTGACCCCTAATGACTACCTTTTTATTTGTGCTTATAGCACTAGACCATATCAGATACACAGAATTGTTCAGATCATATTTCTCGGACCCAGACAGAATCTCAAAGGATTCTAGCTCCTTATGACTCTCTTTTTATTTATGCTTACAACATCAAAACATATCAAATACACAGAGTTGTTCAAATCATATTTTCTGAACCTAGACATAATCTCAAAGGATTCTGGCCCCTTATGACTCCCTTTTTATTTGTGCTTACAGCACCAGAATATATCAAATACACAGAGTTGTTCATATCACATTTTTCAGACCCAGACATAATCTCAAAGGATTCTGGCCCCTAATGACTCCCTTTTTATTTTTGCTTAAGCACCATAACATATCAGATACACATAGTTGTTCAGATCATATTTTTCGAACTCATATAGAATCTCAAAGAATTTTGGCCCCTTATGACTCCCATGAATTCCTTGACACAAATAGAATCTCAAATGATTCTGGCCTCTTATAACTCTTAACATATATTATTTAATCACATGTGCATATATATCATCACATTATAATAATTACAGAGTAATTGAACATGTATCAAAATATCACCATATTATATAACAGTAGACAACAGAAAATGCAAAAATGCACAGTTTTAGAAAATTACCAGAAATTGTGTAAAATAATGTTTAAGACTTTTATTATACTATTGCACTATTTTTCAACATCCCCAAAAAATTTCTATTCATTAAAACCCCCTCAGATTTTAGAATACCTAGTGAAAATTTTTTAGAAAATATTCAGAATATGCATAATTATAATCTCTATGACATATAAAAGTTACGCTGTGAAAGTTTTACCGGTGCAAAGTTATCCCCATTTTTTGCTGACGGATACAAAATTTTGATCGGAATATTCATCAAAACTTTCACATTTTTTAAAATTGAGATTGGCATAATGTGTCTTACCTTGAGTCGAACAATTTTCCCAACTGCGTTGAAGGACGATAACGGCTTGAAGTCGCCCAAATATGGATTTCCTCTTCTCTCTCTTTCTCTTTCTCTTCCATTAAAATAATTTAGAAGAGAGAACACCTTACCAAGATCGAAAGAGACATGGAAAAGGATCTCCAACATGTTGCCCTGAAGTGCTTGGGAAGAAGAAATTAGCAAAAACAATTTGATGAATTTTATTCTTAAGGACTATAATGATCATTACATAGCTCATTTTTATTCCTTGATGTTTGAAATCATTCCTCTCAATCCAAAGAAGCCATAGAACCACATAGGAACAACATTTAAAATATGCCCAACCTTCTTTTTATGAAACCAATGATCAAGAAGAGAATAGCAATTAGAATTGAAATAGTTCATGTTAATACCTAGAGCATTATCCAAAAAGTATCAAACATTGATGGCTATCGACTCATCATAAAAATATCAATAATAGTCTCTAAATTAGAATAACATTGACATTAGAGTGATATATAAGCCTTTTTTCTAAGCATATCTTGACAGGAGAAAACCATTAAGGGCAAGCCAAGTTAAGGTAGAAATGCTGGTAGGATAATATGGTTCCAATTTTTTTTTAACTTCATTAAAATTAGATATTTTTTTTTCCTGACAAAATTCCAATCATTTAGTGCAAAATTCACCTTTAGCAAATTACTTAAAAATAGGCTGATCAAGGAGAAGCTATTAATAGGGATATCATAAATGAGATCAGCCACATATATAGAAGGAACATGCTTAGGAAGAAGATTATCATTCCATTACTATTTAAAATGAAATCAGAGACTTTTTGATTGACTGAGGAATGGAGTTGAGAGTATGTCAATGGAACTATTTCTCATCTATTATCTTGCCAAAAATAAGAGGTACAAGAACCAATACCCCACTGGATGAATTGCTCACCAGACAATTAATTTTGCAAATCCTAAACCAACGAATTGGCCCTTCTTAAAAAAAGAATGAGTATGATGGATAGTTACAATAGTTAGAGTTCATGAAATGTGCCTATAATGAATTGTTAATGCAAAATTTCTATCCAAGCTTGATAGAAAAATAATTAAACAACTAAGTATGGATTTGCAACCCAGCCCACCCTACAAAAGGGCCAGTACAAAGTCTCCATCTCCTCCAAGAATCTTTTTCAAGGCTTAAGAGAACCTCAAACAAATATGTTAAAAAGATATCCACCTTATAGAAAACTTCCAATGAAGGGGAAATAGTTTGGCATAAGTATATAGACATAGATCAAGAATTTTTAATTAACCAAGTCTTCCCTCCATAGAGATTAGTTTAAATTCCCAAGATGATAATCTAGCCTGATTTGTGAAGAATTTTATCAAAAAAAAGAAATATTTATTTCTACCTTTTAGAGAGGAGTATTCAGATAATATATAGGAAGAGATTATTTAGTGAAACCCGTCAACTTAGTTATGAATTTGTTTGGCTCTAATTCATACATTTGTCAGAAATAAAAGAATTTTTTTTTCTTGTAAACATAGACACTTTAAGTAGCAAAATTCAAGAGGTAAAAATATAACTTCTTCACATTCTTGATCGAACCATTGTTAAATATAATAATATGATATGCAAAACTTAAATGGAGATATGTATAGAACCAAAATTGATATATAGCCATGCTTTTAAATTTAAAGAAGATAACATGATGGTCTCTAGACAGTACTTGGCACAATGATATATTAATGTAGGGGATAAGAGGATCACCTTGCCTATTCCCTTGAGCAGTTTTAAAAAAACCTTTAGCTTTTTCATTGATAATAATGATACTACACATTTCCAATGTATTACTAATAAGAGAAATGAACTTCTCATTGAAATTAAAAAAAACTTCAAAATGTTGTAAATTAATGTCCAATTAATACTATCATAAGCTTTGGATATATCAAATCATCACCATATTATGCCTAGCAGTTTTATAATTAATGTCATGAATGAGTTTTGAGCAAGCAAAACACATTATTAGAATGTATCTCCCTCAACAAAGCTAGACTGATTAGGAGATATATATTAAGAAGAAGAGATGACATTCAAAAGGCAAAAATTTTATAAATAAGCTTGTTAAAGAAGAGCACAAACTAATGGGTCTAAAATCACTCCAATATTTTAATTTTCACATTTAGGAATAAGACTAGCTAGAGAGGTACATGAGGAAAACTAAAGCATAACTATAATATTGAAAAGTATTAACAGCAAATAGAGGCCATTTTTAATGATATGACAATACTTTTGGAAAAAAAGCAATAGCAATCATAATAGCCCACAAAAGAATCCTTATTCCTCTCATTAGGATTATGAATTCAAATCATTAGGACAATCAACAAATTTAGAGTTATCTTTATTATTAATGATGGTAGAGATATAATGAGGTTTGAAAATATCCTCCACTACCTTAATTATACTTGTCAATTAAATTCTTGAAATGAGAAATAGTAGAATCAATATAGAATCCTCATTTTCCATCCAGGAACTATGTCAAATCTTAGTACATGCATGAAAATAATTAGTATTCATGTCACCCTTTGCAATGAATTTAGAGTTAATTAACTTTCTGCCTCCAATATTCCTCTACTTTAAATTATAAATTATAGAGAAGATTTTAGCATTCAATAAAAGAGATTTGATATCATCATAACCATTGGAAATAAGCATGTTCTCCAGTCTAATGAAATATTGTTCAGCTCTGAGAATCTTGTCAAAAAAATAATCAAAGAACATGGTTATTCCACCATTGAGAACTTGTTTAAGCTGTTTATGTTTAATAGCTAAAGAAACAGTACCATTGGAACCATCATAATAGAAATAGGGTACACCAATAAGCCTCCACAACCTTAAAGAACTCATGGAAAGGAGCCACATATTTAAAAAATGAAAAGTACAAAAGCCAGTGCAATTAGCTTGTTTAATACAAATAATGAAGAGGATCATGATCATAGTTAGTTCTAGTAAGATGCTAATGAAATCTTGTTCAGCTCTGAGAATCCATGATCGTATAATTAAAATCTCCATAGCATACAAGCTAGGAGGAGAACCTCTGATTATTTCAAAAGAATTAATGATAATATCATAGCAATAGAGCACATAACCATCATATTATTAATTAAAAAGAATTAATGAATAACTTGATTAAAGTCCCCTACAATAAATGTGGATATTATCCTTGAAAAAAAACAAAATCTTACCTTTAGTATAGCACAAGAAAATTGAAAACCCAACTGACGTTGACATTGAGAAATCTAGGAAACATTCACTAAAGGCTCAAGAATAGCCAAAATGACTACTTTTTGAATTTTGCAAAAGCAAAAAATATGAGAATGGTTAAAATATTCACACCCCCTAGCATTCCAAATAAGAATATTAGTTATAACATTAAATTAGAATTATTAAAGTTTTAGATCTAGAATCCTAGAGATCTCCTTTTTCTTTTAGAAATTTTTCTTTTTATTTTTGTTAGAAGTTTGTTGAAATCCTCCAATGAACCATTATATACTGAGTTATTCTTAGAAATTTTGTTTAGTTCAAAATTAATCTCAACTAGATTGTATGTCAACTTCTTCCCAAAAAGAGTTTGAATTGTCAGACCACATTCCTCTCATAAGATTTTAAATAGCCTTAAAAGTGTTTTGAGAAAATTGTTAGCATATGAACCAGCCAAGTCACCCATTTCCCTTAGAGAGGATGATAGAAAGAGTTATTGAGAAGTATTGGGGGGATGATTACATAGATAATATACAATAGTCTCATCACAGGTATATAAGAGATTTCATTAAAAATGAATGTTGATCAGCAATGTTTTTTTTAGATATGAAAGTAACATCAACAACATCAGGAATAATAACTATAAGATTTAATCCCTTTGAATTCTCTATAAAGATAAACTTCAATATATTTTTTCTCATTGGATAAGTTATTATAAGCATCAAAGGACAGGACATGATCGATTTGGGTTGTATCATTTTTAGATGAATAGACTATAGTCAACCTTGGTAGGAAGAACATTGCCACATCTTATTAGTTTTAGTCTAGGCAATAATGGTTTCCTCATTGAGGATGCAAGTGATAGCACTCAAAATTTTATGACATAAAGATTTACAATGATTATAGAAACCAGGTGGATCCTTGAGAATAACATTTTGGTATACCCAATTTTTGTGCCAATCTAAATAAATCTAGGCATTTTTAGTGGCATCTAATCAATTAAAAATTCAAGCTACAGAAGGATGGAAGCCAAATGCAATAACACTACCGGGCCCGAGGCGATTAAAGAGTTGCAACTAGCAAAGATTCATTTTATGCCAAACTTTCATTAGGCCATATCATATAATTTATTCACTTTTCTTAAGTTTAAGCTTTGTACGGAGCTATGCCTCAACTTTCAACTATAAATTAGGGTTACAGGGAAAGCCTATGGCACAAAAAGTCATTATCACAAGCTACGTACTCTAACAAAAAGAAATCATAGGAGTTCTCTCCCGTCTCTTCTTTGTTTGTCTTTTATTCTCTCATTTCTCATTCAATTTTGTAGTAAAGATCAGGTAGACAAATTTGATTTTAATACTAATATTTTAAATTGTTAGAGCATCTTATAAAGTCAAGGTATATATTAATATTAGAGTTTATTAAAAAATATTGATATATACAATTGGGTAATACAATTATAGCAATACTAGAGTTGAAAATAAACTATTGTAGAATAATATATGTTGCATGCAAGAAGTCACATCATTTTGGAGAGAGATTGATCACCTTAGCTATAAATTGAATCCCACCAACAATGTGAAATATAAAGTACAACAAATAGGATAATAACATATGATTTTTTTATGTGAAACTTTAAAAAAAGATAAATTTAGTGGGGCATTTTCAAATTGAATGACACCATAGTATTTAGTATGAGTTGTAATGGCAGCATTCCCAAGCTTAGAGTTCATAAATACGAGCATGATATTGTTAACATGGAGATGTAATGAGGTCAACAAGGAGGATGTGAGTGAATGTGTTAGTCCTCGTCTTGAATGGCATAGCAACTTTGCTTGAGGTGGTAGATGAAATAATGCAGGAATATTGTAGAGTCTTTTAAAGATTTCTAGATTGATCATCCCTTGGATGGGGAGATAACATGACATGGAGATAATGATGAGGCACCAGCTATAGGAAGGTTGTAGAGCTAGGTGATGGCTGGATCAATCCTTTCTTCTTGGAGACTACAATGAATGGATTATAAAAAATTTATTATGGGTGGTAGATGAAATAATGCAGGAATATTAAAAGCTTTTAAAGATTTCTAGATTGATCATCCCTTGAACGTGGAGATATATAACATGAGTTGGAGATAATGATGAGGCACTATAGGAAGGTTGTAGAGGTGATGGCTGGATCAATTCTCCCTTGGAGGCTACAATGAATGGATTATAAAAGTTTTATTATGGATATCAATGAAAGGTAATTAATAAGATAGACTCTCTATTAGAAGAGCAAAATATTTAATGTTGTAGAGCTAACAAACAATTGATACCAATGGGAAACTTGATTCTATGTGTAACTTAGAGTCATTAAGCAACTTAGAGATGATCGAGATCTTGATTTAAAGTCTCAAAATAATATATATATATATATGATGTACAACTAAAAAAAATTATCACTACAACTCATGACTATAAAAGAGAAAATATAAAGACCGATAGACAGAAAAGAAAACCCCAGCCTAGAGGCCCAAACAACCACAATCTACAAAATCCTTACCCTTTCCTTAGGATGATCAATTGTAGAACCTAAAAAATATCAACCAAGCAGAACAAGAGAGCCCGCCAAGGCTAAGAGAAGAACAAAATGAAAAACAATAAATAAACATCCAAACTCAAGAAAATAGAGAATCAAAATAAGCCCCAGACAGGATAACTAAGCCCAGACAGTAAGAAGAACCAACTAGATAGACAAAAAATAGAAAGATAAGCCACTAACAAAGGAACCTTAACATTAAAACACAAAAAAAAAGGATATTTGACTAGCCAAAATAAATAATCTAACAAAAACTGCCACAAAAAATGCATCAGGAAAGACTAAGCAGAAAAATCATAAGAACAATAGACCCAATAAAGAAAAACTCTAGCTAGAGATAATTTAAAAAAGAAGTAAGCCTTGGAAACAAGAGAATGGCCACCCAAGAACCAAATAGAGCAACCAAGAAACAATCGAAAGGATCCAGCTGAAAAACTAACCAGGAGACCAGTGACTAACCAGAAAATAAAAAATCCAACATATATGAACCAACCAGAAATCAAGAGCAAACTAGAAGATAGATGACCTAAAAGTTCAACCCTAAAAAATAGAACCCTCCAATGAAAAAGGGAAACTATTTCCTTAAATAAACCATACCTAACTTATCCAGCCTAATTATACCCTCAAGACATGAAGATCATTTAAATTATAATAAAGCTCAGTGGAGGATGAAGTAATCCCTTTTTTGGCAAGCAAATCAGCACAGTTGTTCACTTCCCTCCAAATATGAGTGATCATAAAATCAACTTGATTAAGATAGTTCATAATGTTCCTAAAAGTGTAATATATGCTAGCATTGTTATAAGTGCTAGACTAGATTAAATTAACCAATACAATGAGTTGAATTCAATCCAAATCTTATAAAAAATTATGCTATGGGCAATATTTGAGGACCAAACCCCAGCTTATAAATAGACCCATCAATATTTAATTTAAACTGAGTCAAGTGAGGCTTCTTCCATTAAAATAATTCTAGAAGAGAGAACACTATTACCAAGATCGAAAGAGACATGGAAAAAGGATCTCCAACTCATGTTGCCCTTGAAGTGCTTGGGAAGAAGAAAATTAGCAAAAACAATTTGATGAATTTTATTCTTAAGGACTATAATGATCATATCATAGCTCATTTTTATTCCTTGATGTTTGAAATCATTCCTCTCAATCCAAAGAAGCCATAGAACCACCATAGGAACAACATTTAAAATATGCCCAACCTTCTTTTTATGAAACCAATGATCAAGAAGAGAATAGCAATTAGAATTGAAATAGTTCATGTTAATACCTAGAGCATTATCCAAAAAGTATCAAACATTGATGGCTATCGACTCATCATAAAAATATCAATAATAGTCTCTAAATTAGAATAACATTGACATTTAGAAGTGATATATAAGCCTTTTTTCTTAAGCATATCATTGACAGGAAGAAAACCATTAAGGGCAAGCCAAGTTAAGGTAGAAATGCTGGTAGGAATAATATGGTTCCAATTTTTTTTTAACTTCATTAAAATTAGATATTTTTTTTTTCCTGACAAAATTCCAATCATCTTTAGTGCAAAATTCACCTTTAGCAAATTACTTAAAAATAGGCTGATCAAGGAGATAGCTATTAATAGGGATATCATAAATGAGATCAGCCACATATATAAGAAGGAACATGCTTAGGAAGAAGATTATCATTCCAATTACTATTTAAAATGAAATCAGAGACTTTTTGATTGACTGAGGAATGGGAGTTGAGAGTAATGTCAATGGAACTATTTCTCATCTAATTATCTTGCCAAAAATAAGAGGTACAAGAACCAATACCCCACTGGATGAATTGCTCACCAAGACATTTAATTTTGCAAATCCTAAACCAACGAATTGGCCCTTCTTAAAAAAAGAATGAGTATGATGGAATAGTTACAATAGTTAGAGTTCATGAAATGTGCCTATAATGAATTGTTAATGCAAAATTTCTATCAAAGCTTGATAGAAAAATAATTAAACAACTAAGATATGGATTTGCAACCCAGCCCACCCTCACCAAAAGGGCCAGTACAAAGTCTCCAATCCCTCCAATGAATCTTTTTCAAGGCTTAAGAAGAACCTCAAACAAATATGTTAAAAAGATTATCCACCTTATAGAAAACTTCCAATGAAGGGGAAATAGTTTGGCATAAGTATATAGACATAGATCAAAGAATATTTTTAATTAACACAAGTCTACCCTCCATAGAGATTAGTTTAAATTCCCAAGATGATAATCTAGCCTGAATATTGTGAAGAATTTTATCAAAAAGAAAATATTTATTTCTACCTTTATAGAGAGGAGTATTCAGATAATATATAGGAAGAGATTATTTAGTGAAACCCGTCAACTTAGTTATGAAATTTGTTTGGCTCTAATTCATACATTTGTCAGAAATAAAAGAATTTTTTTTTCTTGTTAAACATAAGCCCACTTTAAGTAGCAAAATTCATGAGGTAAAAATATAACTTCTTCACATTCTTGATCGAACCATTGTTAAATATAATAATATGATATGCAAAACTTAAATGGGAGATATGTATAGAACCAAAATTGATATAAGCCATGCTTTTAAATTTAAAGAAGATAACATGATGGTCTCTAGACAGATACTTGGCCACAATGATATATAATGTAGGGGATAAGAGATCACCTTGCCTATTCCCTTGAGCAGTTTTAAAAAAACCTTTAGCTTTTTCATTGATAATAATAGAATACTACACATTTCCAATGATATTACTAATAAGAGAAATGAACTTCTCATTGAAATTAAAAAAAACTTCAAAATGTTGTAAATTAATGTCCAATTAATACTATCATAAGCTTTGGATATATCAAATTCATCACCATATTATGCCTAGCAGTTTTATAATTAATGTCATGAATGAGTTCTTGAGCAAGCAAAACACATTATTAGAAATGTATCTCCCTCTAACAAAGCTAGACTGATTAGGAGATATAATATTAAGAAGAAGAGATGACATTCTAAAGGCAAAAATTTTATAAATAAGCTTGTTAAAAGAAGAGCACAAACTAATGGGTCTAAAATCACTCCAATATTTTAGATTTTCACATTTAGGAATAAGAACTAGCTAGAGAGGTACATGAGAAAAACTAAAGCATAACTATAATATTGAAAAGTATTAACAGCAAAATAGAGGCCATTTTTAATGATATGACAATACTTTTGGAAAAAAAGCAATAGCAAAATCATAATAGCCCACAAAAGAATCCTTATTCCTCTTCATTAGAGAATTATGAATTTTCAAATCATTAGGACAATCAACAAATTTAGAGTTATCTTTATTATTAATGATGGTAGAGATATAATGAGGTTTGAAAATATCCTCCACTACCTTAATTATACTTGTCAATTAAATTCTTGAAATGAGAAATAGTAGAATCAGATATAGAATCCTCATTTTCCATCCAGGAACTATAGTCAAATCTTAGTACATGCATGAAAATAATTAGTATTCATGTCACCCTTTGCAATGAATTTAGAGTTAATTAACTTTCTGCCTCCAATATTCCTCTACTTTAAATTATAAATTATAGAGAAGATTATTAGCATTCAATAAAAGAGATTTGATATCATCATACCCATTGGAAATAAGCATGTTCTCCAGTCTAATGAAATATTGTTCAGCTCTGAGAATCTTGTCAAAAACATAATCAAAGACATGGTTATTCCACCATCTGAGAACTTGTTTAAGCTGTTTATGTTTAATAGCTAAAGAAACAGTACCATTGGAACCATCATAATAGAAAATAGGGGTACACCAATAAGCCTCCACAACCTTAAAGAACTCATTGGAAAGGAGCCACATATTTAAAAAATGAAAAGTACAAAAGCCAGTGCAATTAGCTTGTTTAATACAAATATGAAGAGGATCATGATCATAGTTAGTTCTAGTAAGATGCTAATGAAATCTTGTTCAGCTCTGAGAATCCATGATCGTATAATTAAAATACTCCATAGCATACAAGCTAGGAGGAGAACCTCTGATTATTTCAAAAGAATTAATGATAATATCATAGCAAATAGAGCACATAACCATCATATTATTAATTAAAAAGAATTAATGAATAACTTGATTAAAGTCCCCTACAATAAAATGTTGGATATTATCCTTGAAAAATAACAAAATCTTACCTTTAGTATTAGCACAAGAAAATTGAAAACCCAACTGACGTTGACATTGAGAAATCTAGGAAACATTCACTAAAGGCTCAAGAATAGCCAAAATGACTACTTTTTGAATTTTGCAAAAGCAAAAAATATGAGAATGAGTTAAAATATTACCCACCCCCTAGCATTCCAAATAAGAATATTAGTTATAACATTAAATTAGAATTATTAATAGTTTTAGATCTAGAATCCTAGAGATCTCCTTTTTCTTTTTAGAATTTTTTTCTTTTTATTTTTGTTAGAAGTTAGTTTGAAATCCTCCAATGAACCATATATATACTGAGTTATTCTTAGAAATTTTGTTAAGTTCAAAATTAATCTCAACATCAGATTGTATGTCAACTTCTTCCCAAAAAGAGTTTGAATTGTCAGACCACATTCCTCCTCATAAGATTTTAAAATAGCCTTAAAAGTGTTTTTGAGAAAATTGTTAGCAATAGAACCAGCCAAGTCACCCCCATTTCCCTTAGAGAAGGATGATAGAAAGAGTTATTGAGAAGTATTGGGGGGAATGATTTACATTAGATAATACAATAGTCTCAATCACAGGATTATAAGAGATTTCATTAAAAATGATATGTTGATCAGCAATGTTATTTTTAGATATGAAAGTAACATCAACAACATCAGGAATAATAACTATAAGATTTAATCCCTTTGAATTCTCTATAAAGATAAAACCTTCAATATATTTTTTCTCATTGGATAAGTTATTATAAGCATCAAAGGACAGGACATGATCGATTTGGGTTCGTATCATTTATAGATGAATAGACTAAGTCAACCTTGGTAGGAAGAACATTGCCACAATTCTTATTAGTTTTAGATCTAGGCAATAATGGTTTCCTCATTTGAGGATGCAAGTGATAGCACTCAAAATTTTTATGACATAAAGATTTACAATGATTATAGAAACCAGGTGGATCATTGAGAATAACATTTTGGATATACCCAATTTTTGTGCCAATCTAAATAAAATCTAGGCATTTTTAGTGGCATCTAACTCAATTAAAAATTCAAGCTACAGAAGGATGGAAGCCAAATGCAATAACACTACCGATTTGTAGTGAACAACCAAACATAAACCCTAAGACATGTAAAATGCGGTACGAAAACAAATGTAGCCGTAAATCAGGAAAGAGATCTAGATATGAACAATAGGAGAAGTAACAGAGATATCAAACGTAAGAGTTCATTTGATTAATTTAATGTAACAATTTTTTACATGATAAGCCCTATGAACAAAGATATGACAATAGTCTAAATCGTTAGAGAGCTTAATCAAAACATGTTGGGGATCTAAAAGAGTCACAAAAAATTCTACAAAAATTTTCAATGAGAAAAAAACTTTTTGATTGAGTCCAATAAAGGATGACGAAAAAAAAATCAAGCTAGGGAAAATTCAAAGGGAGCTACAAGAGCTTGAATTTCTTCTTTAGAAATCCAAATAGTAGGTAAGCCACAATGTGTAGTATGCTTAAGAGCCAGGAAAATATTTGATGATTCTGATTGAGCCATAATCTTCTTAAAAGATTTGGACTGCTTTTTAGATGCCAAAAAGTTGGATCAATCCTCTTGGGAGGACAACCAGCCATTCTGGAAGAAGATGGAGGACCATCACAGCCATGATAGAGAAACAACAAAACAAAAAATGAAGCACATAAATAGAGAGATTGAAGGCTAAATCACGGAGAACATGAATTATAGGAGTGGAAGGGTTAGAGAACTCCCCTTAATAGGCAGATTAAAACAACGAGCAATATAGAGTGCAGTGGGGGAAAAAACCTTAGCAAAGCTCTCCTTGCAACCAGCCCACCTTGCTCACATACAAATACATCATGCATCATGTCACAACCCAACCAGACCAGGACAGGTCTTATCATGTTGAGCGAAAACATGCAAACCCAAGATCTAGTTTTAGAATTATTTCAAATTTTCTGTCGATATTCATTGAAATAATGATGAACCACAGAGCTACTAACATATCTAAATACTAAAAAACTCATCCATAAAATTTCTTTCATTCATCAAAATAATTATATACACTACAGTACCTGGCTATAGGCAAGAGTTACAGAATTAAAACATAAACTAGTCATGACTGTACAAAAATCAAAATAGTAAAATACCTATAACTTCAGATCTGATCCTAAACAGCTAGTCCACAACTTCTTTCCCTTTACCAGATCTTAAAATCCACGAGTAAAACCACAGTGAGCTATAACAGCTCAAGAAGTCACACGAGCCAATCTAAATTTATTAATATTCTTTTATTTTAAATATTTTACTGAAGATTTAAAAGCAGTTAATTACAGTTTAAATAATTCACTGAATTGAGAATAACAAAACATAAAAATATAATAAATACATAGTAAATATTCTATGATTCAAATAATCGTAAAAAACAGATGAATCAGATAATAGTATAGAATAAATGAATGAATAGAAATTTATATCACAAAGTTGTTCAGATCATATTTTCCGGACCTAGATAGAATCTCAAAGGATTTTGACCCCTAATGACTACCTTTTTATTTGTGCTTATAGCACTAGACCATATCAGATACACAGAATTGTTCAGATCATATTTCTCGGACCCAGACAGAATCTCAAAGGATTCTAGCTCCTTATGACTCTCTTTTTATTTATGCTTACAACATCAAAACATATCAAATACACAGAGTTGTTCAAATCATATTTTCTGAACCTAGACATAATCTCAAAGGATTCTGGCCCCTTATGACTCCCTTTTTATTTGTGCTTACAGCACCAGAATATATCAAATACACAGAGTTGTTCATATCACATTTTTCAGACCCAGACATAATCTCAAAGGATTCTGGCCCCTAATGACTCCCTTTTTATTTTTGCTTAAAGCACCATAACATATCAGATACACATAGTTGTTCAGATCATATTTTTCGAACTCATATAGAATCTCAAAGAATTTTGGCCCCTTATGACTCCCATGAATTCCTTGACACAAATAGAATCTCAAATGATTCTGGCCTCTTATAACTCTTAACATATATTATTTAATCACATGTGCATATATATCATCACATTATAATAATTACAGAGTAATTGAACATGTATCAAAATATCACCATATTATATAACAGTAGACAACAGAAAATGCAAAAATGCACAGTTTTAGAAAATTACCAGAAATTGTGTAAAATAATGTTTTAAGACTTTTATTATACTATTGCACTATTTTTCAACATCCCAAAAAATTTCTATTCATTAAAACCCCCTCAGATTTTAGAATACCTAGTGAAAATTTTTTAGAAAATATTCAGAATATGCATAATTATAATCTCTATGACATATAAAAAGTTACGCTGTGAAAGTTTTACCGGTGCAAAGTTATCCCCATTTTTTGCTGACGGATACAAAATTTTGATCGGAATATTCATCAAAACTTTCACATTTTTTAAAATTGAGATAGGCATAATGTGTCTTACCTTGAGTCGAACAATTTTCCCAACTGCGTTGAAGGACGATAACGGCTTGAAGTCGCCCAAATATGGATTTCCTCTTCTCTCTCTTTCTCTTTCTCTCTCTCCTCTCTAAACTGAGCAAATGACTAATAAATAATGGGATTAGATATTTTTGATAGTACTGGACGATATTTATGTTCGTACCAGGATGAACTTCTCTGTTTTGTCCACGGACAAAGATCGTACATACAATATTTAATTTCCTACAGGGACAAACGCCTCTGTTCTGTTCTCGATCAATTCGTCCAGACGATTCATATAGATGAAATTAAAATTCTAACTGTTCGTCCTAGACAAACTCAGTTCGTATTGGACGAACTTAAAAAAATCTTTAAAGTTTAAAGTATTTCACACATCAAACTTATCATTTCTTTATGCAATTTAACACTCAACTTCATGTCGTATAAATTATAATGATCTATGAATACAAAAAAATATGTACACTATTCATTAACTTTAAAAAATCATAACTATTAATTCACTGGGTGAAATTTCTATTTAAACCAATCAAAATGTTCAGAATAACGATACATGTTACATACAAAAAATTATACAATAAAAGCTCACTAAAATGAAAAAACTAAAATGAAAAATATCATATTTTTATCACTTTAATCGTCAATAACAGAAGTATTGTAGAGATCACTTGCAATAATTAGAATAATCTTTTATAATAGGAGTGATTGAAGAACAAGCATCAGAGAGCTTTCTCTCTCGTCTCTCTCTCTCCTCTTTTCTCTCTCTTCGCTTCTCCTTCTTCTTTCTTTCTTTCTTCAGAAAGCAAATGGAATGAAGGATGGGAAGGTGGTGGTGAAGGATATTTATATTAAATATATAATAAAAAAAAATTGATTCGGCATCCAACATTGTGGCACCAAGCTACCTAATGCTAGTGCACTGCATGTTAATCCCAGAGTTATTGTAGAACATAGCCTTCAATGTTGTTGTGGCAATTCCCTAGTGCCAAAATGCTATTGCATGCAACACTAAGCTTGCCAGCAAAAGCTGCAACGTTGCCTGTTGGATCCATATTTTCATATTTTTTTTTCAAATAAATTCATTTTTAAGGATTTTGGGTTACTACACATGTCATGATTAATACATTAACTAGGCTTGGTGCTGAAAAACTCGACTTTCTAGGTTTTCCAAAGTACACAATATGTGAAGTTTAATTAAAAGTATTCCTATGACCATGCAATTTTAGTTTTAAAAAGAAATATTTCCAGGATTTATTTTAAATTAGAACCATGAAAAAAACATTCCTTAAAAGTCTACTATAATACATATCCAGAAAAACAACACACTTAGCAAGAAAGCAAAAACTAAGCAACTTGTAATCTAGTATTAAAGGAATAAAAAATATAAGCTATCATAAAAAAGATAGGTCAAGTATAATTAGTTCTATGAATACAACCTTAATAAAAAAGGCAAGCGGGCTCTACACAAATATAACACAACCATAATTCTATATATAAATAAAATATGCCAAATTTTGCATAAGAGCATAAGGTATAAGTATCAGTTCATCTCTACTCACATCTTTTATCTCTTGGATCAACTGGAGATAGATGGATTATTTAGGTCAGAATAGATGTGTCAAGATTTGATACGACTCGAAAATCTGATCTGAACCCAACCCTAAAATTTTGGGTTAGAGTCAACCCGTTTGTCAAACGGGTCGGGTTCAAGTTCAACAAACCGAACAGTTTCAAAAGTCAGGCTGATTTGAGTTGACCTGAAAAACCCAAGAATGACCTAGAACCGACCCGAATCTGCCCTTACTCTCGCTATAAATGAAATCAGAAATCTTTCTTCTCGAAGTCACAAGTCTATCTGGCCTTCTCATCCGTGCTCTCTGGTGGCCCCTCCATCCCATCGTCGGCGCTCGATTTGAAATATGAACCCTAGGCTAGCTCCATACTACGCCACTGGAACCCTAGTTAGGTTAGCTATGCACTGCTGGCGCTCAGTCCATTTGTTAACCTGGCCTCGTCATCCACCTCTTCATGCGTAACGCAACTCTAAACACGAGCCTAGCCCATGCTGCTAGTATGCCAGTTCGCCCGAGTGCGACAGCCTGCACGTAAAGTTCGAGAAATCGACCTGATAAAATCCGGGTTACTGTGTCGAGTCGGGCCAACCTGATAACGCGACGTGTCGAGTCCGGGTCAACTCGATAACCTAACAGGTCGGGTCCGGGTCTGAACTTTAATTTCAACCTTTATACAAAACAGGGTCGGCTTAGGGTTAATCTATTTGAATCCGGGTCATTTTCAGGGGTCATTTTCGGGTTAAACCTGAACCTGACCCGAAACCTGATTTTGACACCCCCTATATCAGAATCTACTCCTAGATCTGGAAGTATTGCACTAGTCAAGAACCCTTGAGTGTCTCTTTGTTCATAATAAGGCTTTCCTAACTAAAAAGTATGTATATACAATAAAAGGGCAAAAGTGCAAAGTTATTTTATAAAATTGATATCACTATATTAGATTTCCTTGTATTTCTAGTTATTATTAAGATTCAAGAGCAAAGTAGTGATGTATTTAGCCGTTATCATTTTTTAGTTCCAATTAATACATAAAATTAGGATGCAAATGCAACTTATTGTTAGTCCTCTTCTTAGAAATAATTGATGGAGAGGTGAGAATTGAGAAGATCCCAAAAATTTTAAAAGACAAAAGTTATTTCCTTAGTCACTTTCTCCAAGTAAATTCTTACACTATTGAGTATTCTTTGGTCTTTAAATTCGGCTAGAAAGCTTGTTTTTCTAAAATTTGGTTAAAGTTGTCTTATAGGTTGTCTTCATTGTAAATAATTACCCTTAACAATCATAACACCCTTTTCCTAATTAAAAATAAATGTAAAAATCATTTTTTAATTAACTTAAAACTCGTCCCATAGGAATACTTCTCTCTTCGAACAACATAAATTAAATTTGTAATACTATAACAAAAATTAAAATTAGGAGGATTTAAATACATAACACATAATTTTTATATATTTGCATATCTAACACTTAAATCTTATATGTAAATGTAAAAATTTAGATGTTAATATATAAATACATAAAAAATTATGATTGATATATTATCAAAAAAATTATATTGATCGGGCACGAATCTCAAGGGAAAAATCAAGTTGGAAACTTTCAAAATTAAATCTGGGACCATCCGAGCACTGATTTTAGCAAACTTATAATCGAAATGAACGTCTCAAAAAGACGAACCCAACGATACCAAATTTGACTCAATTTTAACCCAAATGGGTCCAAATAGAAGACCCAGATCATCTTGGGAAGGTTCAAACTATAAATTGTCTGCAAATATTTCACGACGCAACAATGATATTTCTATAAATCCTCCAAATCATAACAATACTCTTATGATGTTTAAATGATAGAGAATGTGCAATTATGAGAGTATTAATATTTTAAAATATATTTTTACATCAATCAAATTGTTATCTTTTCAATGCTTCAAAGAAAAGCTAGCCAATTAGATATAAAAAAGTTTGTTAAGTAAGATTCTTAATCAAAGAATGTAAGCACATGATAAACGCAGAAGCCACAAAGGCAACAGTTTCTCTATTTTCTTTTTTGATTGCCTAACTAGTCAATATATATTTGTTTGGAATGAAAATTTATACTTCTTTCTTGCCATTTTTTCTCGGCCTAACACTTGACTTGTGCTTGCACCGAATGTGAAAGTCTAACATTCTTTATTTTACTAGTAAAGTTAACTACTTTTGCGTGTGAAAATTGCATTGGTCTTCATAACTAATAAAGAATGTGAGGATTATGTTTTTAATTGTAATATTTATAATTTCCATTATTGTTTAAATTGTGAGGATTTTGAATTGATGAATTTCTTAAGAAGTTCACAACGGATTTGCAGTGGTTCTTATACCGCTACAGATAAATTAGTAGGCGTTTAAACTGCTGCAATAGGTCCTAAAAAGTATCGCTTTTTAGACAATAACCATAATTTTGATTTGATACTACTTTCTTGCTGCTTTATCAATACTTCTAGGAAATTTCTATTGTGGATAGTTTCTTTTTACAACTGGAGTAACAAAGTCATTTTCCTCGCTATAACTTCACGACCAACTTTATACAGTACTCTAGCTATTTCAAATAGGAGAAATTATTCTATGCGGAGTCCGGACGCAAAACTCCGTCTGGAGACCAACCAGAATGCACCACGTGAGTAGCATTGAGCCGCGGTACCGAGCAAAGGGGTGACGTGGCATATTCTGATTGGTCTCTGGACGGCGTTCGGCGTCCTCACAGAATCCTCAAATAGACCCTAAGTTAATTTTCAAATATATTCAATGTCATTCATCACTTGAACTTATTTGGTGAGTAAAGGAAAATTAATATGTGAGAACTATTTTGTATGCTTTCTTAATTAGTTGTGGTAAGAAATTTAGCAATGTAACATACCTAAATTAGGTATATATTTACTAAGGGATGGTCTTAGCAGCCGTAAGTAGCCATAGGAATTTAGCGGTGACAAAGTAGCTTTCATCATCATCGACTATAGAAGAAGATTCTACCTTCTTTCAACTGTTATCAGATAATTAAAAATTATATAGTTGTGTGACTTCTTCTATGGCCATTTTATGAATAGCAGACGTTTCAGCCAGGGCTGTTAATATTTTACACGACACGAAAATTCGACCCGGAAAATCCGGGTTGGGCGCGACCCGGAAAATCCGGGTTGGACCCGACCTGTTTGAAAAACGGGTCGGGTTCGGGTTCGCAGATTCGACCCGTTTGAAAAAATGGGTCGGGTTCGGGTTGACTCAGCGGGTTGCAGGGTCAACCCGAAAACCCGTTTAATTTAAAAAATCCCGCGCTGCCCCACTGCCCCGGACCTGCCCGCGCCCGCGAAGCTGCCCCCCTGCCCACACTGCCACACCTGCCAGCGCCGGCTCCACGCACGAGCTCGCCCGCATGCGCACCCGCGCGTGCACCCACGCTCGCCCGATGGCCCACCGCCACACCCGCGCTCGCCCGCTGGAGCACCGCCGCACCCGCTTCGCCCACTTCGCCCGCGCACCCCACTGGTCCCGTGTCGGGTCGGGTCAACCCGACAACCCGCCTGGTCGAGTCCGGGTTCAAATTTCTGACCTGTTTATCTACCCAGGTCGGGTTAGGGTCGACCCGTTTGCACTCGGGTCAGTTCGGGTTCAACCCGAACCCGACCTGTGACCCGAAATTGACACCCCTAGTTTCAGCTATTCACACATCCCTTCATTCTTTTTTATAAGGCCATTTTCAACCGAAATATTCATTTTTCACTTCAAAATATAGTAAAATTCGAAAGAAGAAAACATTTAATGAATAAAATCATATTCACTCAAGATCAATCATGTCAAATCTTTGAGATAAAATCAAAGCCGAATCATACCTTGATTTATGGCAAGAAGAAGAAGATTTAGGCTTTGTTTGAGACGGCTTTTTTATTGCTTCTTAAAGTTTTTGTATTAAAAATATGCTTTACTAAGTAATAAAAAAGCCGTCACAAACAAAACCTTAGCTTTCCTTGGAGAAAAATCTCTTTAATTTTCTAATGATCGGATGTATGAGAGAATGGAAAGTGGTGTATATTATTCATTATGAAAGGGTGTACTTTATCCGTATGAATTACAGAATATACTCACATTTTACAATTGTATTTTCATATTTCTATTTCAACTCATCGTAAAAATAAAATTATGAAATTAAATTTCAACACATAATTAACTCATAATCTATTTTATTTTCAAATTTTTATTTCCTTAATCTCAATTAGATCACTTAAAAAAGCTAAATTTTATGATTACCTAAACATTTAATTACAACAATTTTTTTTTATACATTTTAGATCTTAACTTTTAATCAAATGCACATAAAATTCATGAGTTCTCTTCATATATCTATTAATTTTGAAAATATTGACTAATTATCATCTTAGTATTCATTTGTGAAGGCTTTTTACTACTTTTTAAAGCTATTTTTAGTACAATAATATCTTGAAAATAGAAAAAAAAACAGTGATAAAAAACTATCCCAAATAAAACTTTAATTAAATAGATTAATTTATTTCAACAAAGTCTAAATAAACTAGAAAAACACACAACTAAGCATATTTAATAAGGCCTTTTTGTGTGTGTGGGGGGGCGGGGGCTAAAAAGGTGCTTGGCGGCTTGACCAATCCTCAGCTAACCTAAAAGAGGCACCAACCCTAGAAACCTCCTAGCCCGCACTTGATTGGGCCCTACTTAAGAGGTGTTGTCGCTCGAGGAGAATCGAGCACGAATTGGGGGGTCTCCAACCGTACTAGCCCACCAACTAAACTAAATATTAGTGGGTAATTAAATAGACAACGTGCAATAATTATAATAGTAATTGGATAAAGTAATATCCACCGGTAGAGAGTAAAAAGATGCTTGGCGGCTTGACCAATCCTTGGCTAACCTAAAAAAGACACCCATCCTAGAAACCTCCTAGCCCACACTTGATTGGGCCCCACTTAAGAGGAGCTGTCGCTCGAGGAGAATCGAGCACGAATTGGGGGGTTCCCAACCATACTAGCCCACCAACCAAACTAAACACCATCTTAGTGAAAATCAGACCAAACCGGCCAGTCCGACTGTGAACCGGTCTGAAGGCCAGTCCAGTTCACCCTTAAAAACCGGTGTGCATCAAATCGGCCAGTACACATTTGAACCGCCGGTTCAACCGGGAATCGGTGAACTAGTCCTGGTTTTCTAAAACCGGCCGGTCCATTTTTTTTAAATAATTAAATAAATTATTTAATATTAAATAAGTGATAAACTTAATCATTTAATATAAATATTATATATTAAAACTCTTAAATAAATATTACATAATATGATTTTATAATTACTTGCAACATCCTCACATAAAATATGCAAAACAAAACATCACAAGTGATGTGGGACTAAACTATACAAATAAAAAGCTCTCTTTGGTTTCATGTATACACTATGCAAAGCAAAACATCTTTTTTGTAATGATTTTTTTAATTAATTTTTATAATATGAATAATATTTATTTATTTAGTTAATAATATTTATTTTTTATTTTTTATCCATTTATTTTTTATATATTTGATTATATATTATTTTTATAATATGAATAATATTTATATTTTATTTTTTATTTTTGGACATTTTACTTTTTAGTAAATAATTTTTAATTTTTTCTATTTAAAATTTATATTTAATTATATATTATAAACAATTAATTTTTATTGTGAGTTTTTTATATAATTTATATTTATAGTTTATATCTAAATCTGTAATATAAATTAACAATAATTTATATTAAAGTATATGGTTATTATATTTCATTATTATGTTAATTTTATTATTTTTTATAATAATAATATTATTTATTATGTCATCCGGTTCGACCCCGGTTCGACCGGTCGAACCGGGAACTTCTCTTTTGTCCGGTTCGTTGTCCGGTCCGATTTTCACAACCTTGACTAAACATCGGTGGGTAATTAACTAGACAACGTGCAATAATTATAATAGTAATTGGATAAAAAGTAATATCCACCGGTAGCTAGAGAGAATAATCAAGCTTTCTATCCATATTGTGTTGATTGATTGATGACAGTTTGAATAAAGATTATTAAGCCCATGTGACAAATCGGTTACCTTTACAAATGCAAATTACTTATTGAATACTTCACATGCAGTTGATCAGGTGCGTCTTGGAGATGTTTTATTGATAGGTATCTTGTCAATATAATACAATAGGAATGATTGAAGAATGATGATATATAATAAAATTTATTTTAAATGATTAGGGTAAGGGTGCCTAATAATGACAATATGATTGATACCTACTGCTGCTTGTCCGGGTGGTGAAGAGCTGGCTAGGCAAAGCCTAGGTCCCTGATTCGAAT
The DNA here is from genome assembly GCA_022539455.1 of Dendrobium nobile. Lineage (NCBI taxonomy): Eukaryota > Viridiplantae > Streptophyta > Magnoliopsida > Asparagales > Orchidaceae > Dendrobium > Dendrobium nobile. The sequence goes on from CM039731.1 coordinate 33,850,270, forward strand.
CCCTTAGCAAGCAGTGAAAGTTTTAAGTGTTGACCCGTGTAAATTGGTGTGGGTTGCATGCTAGGTCAACCGGGGTTTTCACTGGCATAAGGACTGTTTCCTCGTCACAAAAAAAAAAAAAAAAAAAAAAAACAATATGATTGATGATGTCATCTCTCTAGTTTTGGCCTAACTTATATTTGTGCTAATTAACCCCGGCCATTTTTCATAATTATAGAATCAAATGTAATTGCATTGGAAGATGTTTTTGATAATATAATTTTCATTATATTGGTCGTTTATTTTATATTCAGAAAATCATGGGCAGATCTGTAGTGGGGGCATTCGAGGTCACTACTCTCACCCAGAAGGACTTATTAAAAAATATTTTTGTTATAATTCTCTAACTCGACATAGCAGCAATTTACATGATGGTAGCTTGTAGGAGTGTCAACGAGTCGAGTCCAACCTGGGTCATTTCTGGCTTGAGCTCGAGCTTTATTCTAGGAGTTCGAGCCGGCTCATGAGCCAGCTTTTTTATTATGAAAGAGAAAATAATTATGATTCAAATAATTATTATGATAAAATGATAAAATGAATGAGAAATTAAAAAAAAAATTAATAAAGAATCATTTAATATAAGAAAATGAGATATATTAATTTTAAGTATTTTTATAATTTAGTATTTAAAATCTTTTTTTTAAAATAAATTTATTAAAACCAAAAAAGGAGTATAGGAAGCAATGTAGCAAAATGATAGAAAAACAAAAGAGAATATAAGGTAGAATCAATCCTAAGGGCTAAGTAATTGGTCGAGGCTTCCAGCTCCCTCAAAGCTAAGCTCAGACCATCCAATTTGGTGAATATAAAGGCGAAGCAGCCAACCCAAACGACTAGCCATCCAACCGAGCAAGAGACCATCACCAAAGGTTGCCATAAGCCATCGGCAGAGGAACGAGCCCCAGCAACATCATTGTCCGGCAAAACCAACGACCAACAACAAATATAAATCATAGCTCCAATGAATCGGCAAAAAGATTCTTCCAGCAAAACCCAAGCCAAGAAAATAAACCAAAGGGCCCACAGCCTTTACCTACCATGTTTGCCCCTCCCACGAGCCCGCCCACGAGAGGCAACAGAAACAACCGAATGGTCACGCAGCAAGGCAAGATCATTGCCAGGAACATCACCCCCAAAAGACTCTGAAGAGGAAGCGGAATCGGACTCGTATTTGGACGAACAGTGAAGCCAATCGAGATGTACCCTCACATCCACCCAGAATTATCGCCCACATGATACACCATAGCCTGAGGTTCAATTAAATTAATTGGCACCTCAATAAAAGAGTTAGGAACTAAAGGGTTGAGGGATGAGGTAGTAACAACAGCAGTAGCAAAGCCCTCACACACCACACCCGAAGGTGTATCCGAGAAAAACTCACCCAAAATAGTAGGGGCAGGAACAGAATCATTCGTGCAAGCTAGGCACATCCATGGCACGAGTAGGTTTAAGCAAATTGCTCGTGACAGACCTACCCGCACAAGACACAGTGGGTTTCAAACTTATGCCACAATCCACAGCACCAGGCTCACTCAAAGACACCGGAGGAAAAATAGGAGAAGGAGCCTCACCCACCAAATCCACAACAGAGTCCAACTAGACACAATTAACCAAACTAGCCTCCACATGCTCCACACCAATATCAACAAGAGCAACAAAATCAGTTGGAACACAAGGAGGAATACCCAAAGCAGGTGTAACACAATGCTCAATAAGATCAGGGGATAAATTAGAAGGCACAGGAAAAATAATAGCCGCCCGGCCAATAGTGTTCGCCCCCTCTAAACCCACCATAGAATTAGAAGGCAAAGCCCCATGAACAGCCACCTCCTCTGAAACAGTCGGATTAACCAAATCAGCATAAGCAAGATTAGGATAAAGAATCTTACAACCCACCTTAGAATGACCTAGAGCAAGACAATGCAAACAATAGTCTGAAAAATTTTTAAAAACCATAGATTATACATAACCAGAGGAATCTAGACCGATCCAAATTTTATCGGGATAATGTTCGATCCAAATTTTTTCCGAATAATGTTTGGATACATCCAATTCAACTAAAACTCGAGCGACAGACGGACGAGAACCAAAATATGTCACATTGTCCGTTTTCAAAGGTTAATATATTTAAAAGGTTAATAGTATTTAAAATCTTGAATGTTAATATATTTTAAGTGTATTTTAGATTAGTACTTTTTAAATGGGTCAGCTTCCGAGATAAGAAAATAAAAATAGAACACATGACCTCGTTATCTAAATTTGAGATATAAACTACTAAGGCATTGACGCCTTTCTTATTGCTTCTTAAAACAACTTTTTAGTACAAAAATCAAAATTTTTGTACTATCGCTAAAGAAAAATCTCTCATTACCTGCGGAATTTCGACGGAACAATTTCTGACGGATTTTTCGGCAAACTTCCAACATATCACAATATAAAATTTCTAACAGATCTTCATCCAGTTTTTCCAACGGAGTTCCGGCGGATTTCAGACGAAATTTTTTCTAGCGGATTTTCCGGCAGATTTTAATAATTTCTGAAAAAAATCATTTATTCTTAATTTTATTGATTAATAATTCTATAGATTATTTTAATTAATTATTAAGTTCATAATTCATTTTAATTAATTATTAAATTAATAACTCAGATTAATTAATTATTCATTTAATAACTTATTTTACTTATTAATTAAAATAATACATTTTAATTAATTATTAACTCTATTATTTTATTTTAATGTATTCCTAAATAATAAAATTAAATTATTAAATTAAAATAAAAATTAATTCAATCACTTATTTTAATTATTTATTTATTTAATAACTTAATTTAGTATTATTATTTTTATATTTTATTTTAATTAATTCACATTTTTTATTTTAATTTAAAAATTCCCTCCGTTTTTTTATATTTATTTTTTTTAACGAAACATGTTTCAGACACTCATTTTTCGAAAAAAATTTCGCAGGAAATCAGCCAGAAAACTTTCAAATCCGTCAAAAAATGAATAATTATCGGTCGATAATACCTGATTTTCATGTAGTGTATAAAACAGCTTTAAAAAATAGTAAAGAAGTTGTCTCGAATGAAACCTAAGTCAAGATCAAATTCATAATGAAACCCATATTTGTTCACATACTTTACATTTTAAATGAGTGATGATAAGAAATTCCATATGCATCGGGAATTTGTATAACGATATGGCGAATTTGTGTACAAAGACACATTCCAATTTCACTGCTCCTCATAATGTTATAAATAGCATAGGAAGAGAGATAATGGGAACAGCCAACTTTTCAAATGGAATGTCCCAATCTAGGGTTAATGTTCAACTTTTTTGATAGCCGAAGCATATTTTGACCAGAGACTGGTCAAATTAAGAAGCTTTCAATTATTTGCCTCCACTTTCATATAAAAGTCCAAATAGTGTACAGAAAAAAAAGAAATAAAATTGCTTAAGATTCTAAAACTAGGCAATTTACACGCGATACATATTCCTTACCTAAACCTGAAGCTTTTGCATATTTTATCAAAGAAGAACAGGAAGAAGATTTAGGCTATAAGAGGTTGAAGATGATGATGATGATGGAGGTCAGTGAGAAGAGAAGGGTGAGACAATATAACAGATCAGAAGCTCCAAGAATACGATGGAGTAATGAACTGCACAACCGTTTTGTTAGGGCAGTGGACTCTCTTGGTGGACAAACCAGTAAGTTTTTTATTTGTATAGGTTCAACCAGAATCATTATATGGAGATCATATGCTGTTTATGTATGTTCTGGACTGCCTCAAATATCTCTCTCTCTCTCTCTCTCTCTCTCTCTCTCTCTCTCTCTCTCTCTCCAACTATTATGAGAGCAGAATGCATACATAAAGTTCACGTTGATAAAGAACTTGGCATGCATGAATTTCTGCAAGCTTAGATGTTGGGATGTTGGAAAGGCAAAACTCAGATCTTTGAGATTTTTTTGCGGAATTATCAGTTTAAGATTTGATAGCTAAGAAATTTAAGGGGGATAATTTTATTTTGGAAATTTAAGAATCAGTAATTAATGCTATGAATAAATCTAATGATTGACCTTAGGCAGAAAAGAACTGCTAAAATCACAAAAAAAAGGACAAAAAGCACATTCAAATTCGTTAATATCCTCATATTTTTGTAAATTAAAAGGATGAGAACATGCATGAGTGATTTCATGATGGTCACATATGTGAAAGAACAAAGAAAAGCTAACATGCAGGTGTAGTAAACCCTAGCTTACTTTAGAAGGGTAGCAAACAAGATATTGTTGTGATGAAAGTTAGATTTTTTATTCAAATTGCAATATTGATCTGAATATGTATGCATGTATGGGTGTGTTTTTGTTCATACTAAGTGATTATTAATTTTATCCACTTTCACATAGATAAGCTAAGATTGTGTTTGGAACGGCTTTCTTATTGTTTCTTAAAGCAGCTTTCAACTATAAAAATTAAAATTGTTTAACTAGAAAACTGCTTTAAGAAGCACTAAGAAAGCCATCCCAAACGAAGCCTAGCATCACTAAGAATTACCTCAGAATTCCTAAATGATAGCTAGCTCAGGATGAGCTAATCTGTTCAATATAAAAGATAGGTTGCATCTGTAAGTAAAATTATTATTATTTGATGAATTACTACTCTTTAGGGGGATAAAATCATTTTATTTTTTCATTGTTTAAATTAGAATATTTCTATGCTGATTTATTTTTCTTGAATTAAATATATGCATACAGAAGCAACCCCAAAGCGCATTCTTCTGTTAATGGGTGTAAATGGACTGAACATATCTCATGTCAAAAGCCATCTTCAGGTACTTCTATAACTCTATCAATGTTCTATGGCTAATTTAAAGGCTGGTTAATTATGTATTAATCATTAGAGAAATAAATGCATTCATTAGTAGTACTGATGCAATGTTACAACTAATCAGTGAAAGTATTTTAGATGCTCATCTGTTGAGTTTCACAGCTGATATAGATTTCGTTTTGGATAGCTTTCTTATTATTTTCTAAAGCGTTGGTTTAGTATAAAAAATTTTAGTTTAAACAATCTTTGTACTAAAAAGTTGCTTTAAGAAGCGGGGATAAAGTTGTCCCAAACAAAACCAAAAGCATGAAATTTGTATGATTTTTAGAACTAACAGCTTTATTTTTATCATTTAGTTGAATATTTAGAGATATAGATGAGATGAACTTGTCTCCATGAAAGAGAAGAGAGTTATTAGCCTCCCAAATTTATTTAGCAGCCTCTTAGTTGCTTAATTTTCATGCCATATTGGCATAAAACATGCATATTTTCACACTTAACATAAGAACTAAATAATATATAATCGTATTAGTTTTAATGAGTAGTTTTTTTAGCTACTGATCAAATATATTAAGAAAAAATGTTTTATGATCATACTTAGTTTAAAAGATGTCAAGAAGATATCCTTTTATCCATGTGTAAATACTTTTTTTTTTTTGACACGAGAGAGGGAGATCCTCATGACGACAGAGCAGCCTGTGGAGATTTGAGGTAATGACACAACAGTAATAGTAACAGTGACAGATGTTTGCAGAAAAGTAAAAATTATTACGTGCAGTATCCAAATGCATCCGGAGGCCAATCCGGACATTGTGTACTGGGTGACGTGACGCATCTGGATTGGCCTCTAGACGCGTTTGGACTTCACACGTAATAATCTATTGAGAAATATAAACCCTTTTATTGTACTTTTTGGAAACAGGTGAGAAGCACTCTCTCATCAACATGTTAAAAATGAAGTATACATCATGTACTTTGATAGTCAAAAAGTATTGAACATGCTCTAAATATTATAAAAATGCATAAAGGAACTATAGGTCATTCTCAATGTTATTTTATGATAAAATGATTATCATGTTACCAAATTAAACCATCATAAAATTGTGCTTAAAAATACATGAAAATTTTCATTAGAGTAGTTTTTATAATATTGAGGACAAATGGTGTTGAGATGCACTCAAAATAGCCCTAAAAAGAATAGTAGATAAATATATTAATGTAGAAACATCAAGTAATATGTCCTTTCCATAGCTTCATGAAGTGGTGGATAAGTGGAAAAATTGGATATGCTAAAAGGATTACAAAACTATGAATCAATATAAGCTCACAAGCTTCAAAATAGCGTAGTATTCATCTCCTTCTTTTCCCTTACAATGGTTATATTTAATAAGCTAAGAAATTTCTAGAAAATAAGAAGGTAAGTTAGTCCTAAGAGTTTATTTAGCTAATGATGCACTGCATCACTTCGTCATTTTTGGGTTAAAAGCATCTTTAACTACCATTATCAAATTATTTAGGTTTCCATTTGATCCACACACACCCTAAGAAGTAGCATTATATGAATAATGGTTCATTTTGTGGCTTTCATATGTTTGGATTTATTCTATAGAAGAAGCAATATTTAAGGCTAGTTCATCACAGATAAGCTACATATGGTTAAGTGAATTCTTTGTATATAATATTTGATGATGTTAAAAAGCTTTCGTTTGAAGAGTGATGGCTTATTGGGATGAATCTTATTTTGATTGTTTTTAACAAGGATATAAGAGAAGAAAAAAGTTAACATCAAAGTGGTGACAAATATTTTATAAAAATATATTAAATGATTAATCCTATTTAGGAGTGCAAACAAGTCAAGTCAAACTCAAGTCGTGTCAAACTCAGGCTCAACTCGTGAGCCAAATCCAAAGCTCAAACTCAAATCAAGCTCGGCTCATGCCAGTGAAAGGAGCTCGCCAGCTTCCGCAATCCGGCATTCATGTGTGATTCGCCTTCCGCAGTACGACATTCTCATGATGTTCACTAGTTCAGTTCTACGGTTTGCCTTCTATGCACGCGCTTCTCCCTTACATGCTTCGCCAGTTCGGCTACGGTTCGCCTTCGCGGTCTCTGTCAGTTTGCTCGCATTTAATTGAGCCGCTTAACAAGTAATAGAGCCGAGCATCATCTGGATCGAATTCAAGCTCAATAATCCAAAGAGCTCAAAATTTTACTCGAGTTCAAAACTCGATTCACAATCTCGTTAATGAGTCGAGTTTGAGCCGGCGCACGAGTCGTCTTGACTCTTTTGCACCCCTAACCCTATTCATAGACCTAAACTACAAATTAAAAATTAATTGAGTCACTGTTATATATGGTACAATTATAATCCACACACACCCATCCTAATATACAAGTTTGCCATTTACAAAAATTGAGGCCCATTTCAAAGTGCATATGTGTGGATATGGTGTTCTAGCTCGCTTTGTCATTTGACATATAGTACATTTATCTCTCAAAACTTATGCAAGTATAACTGGTGCAACCATTATCTCCAAATCTCTGGCTTTTTATATTTCAATTGAAATCGAGTAACACATCATCAAAGAGATTAATCTAACTCTTGCCTAATTTTTGAAAGATCTTGAGAGCTTTTCAATGGCATTTATGCATAAGAAATTCCATATGCTTCTAGGATTAATTGTTGAAAATTATCTTAATGTTGCCTTCTTAATATTGTCAGGCATAGTTTGTACTTGATAGCATTACTTATAATGAGTAAATAAATTGTTAATTCAAACTGAGAAATATAATTTATCGTGTTCAACTTCCCTTTGTAAGCTTTCAAAACTAGCATCTTGGCCTTTGCAGGAGATTTAGGCCCTATTATTTAGACAATGATAGTATTTTTTAAGTTTGTTTGAGTTTTTTTTTCTTTTTTCGCGATGATGATAAAGTTTTACTCATTTTTTCTTTTACACTATGAAAATCTTTTGACAGAGCCAAATGAAAGAAAATTTACTCAATGATTATCACTACAGGGAATTCATTGAATACAGGCGGTCATTTGACCGCTAGAAGTTCCGCCAGTTTTATGTTTTTATGTTGGTATTTACCGCGGTTTAGCCTCTGTTTTTATGTGAAAATTGATGTTAAACGCCAGAATTACCGCCGGTAATGGACGATTTTCCTATAATGAATATGATGAGTTGATGAAGTACGTTGCACTCTTGGATATGTAGAATAAGAGAGATTTTTTAGAATGCTCCGAGAAGTGTTGTTGAAGTTCTAATACTCCTACACTGTGTCATCCCTTTGTTTGGAATGATTTGTTGCTTGGTATTTTACTTCAAGCACATCCACGTTTACGCAAACCTAAAAAGATGCTCCATCCAAATATGCAAGTTGGTAACTTGAGCTTTACAAATTATGGTGAGTAGTTTTAAATCTTAGAAGAATTCATTTGAAAACTTGGGTGATTCTATCCGCCCGGTCCCTAGGTCGGCTTTGTCAATAAATTTAAATAAGTTTGGCAACATGAAGTCGTTGGATAATTATATTCTTTGAGACTTTTTTGTGGCAATAATCTTCCGGTCAACTTGACTTACACTCAACCTATTGAGATTTGTTGACTTGCATTTAAATCACCATAAACACTATTTATAGGTGTACAGAAAGGGCAATGATTACTCTTAAGAATGAGAAGTCAACACATAAAGATCATATCATTGCATGAATCAAGAAAAAATTTCCCTCATTGAGTCAATTATGAAATGTGGTCCCTAACATAAAATAGGACTTATCTGTTGTAGAACACGGTTAATTAAGAGATCATTTTGAAATGTGATCCCTAATCATTACCTCATGTATGTTAGCCACCTTACCGATCTCATAGCTCCTATATTTCTTATTAGAGCACATTAATTTTGTCATAGGCACTTATGTAACTGCCATGCCTTTATCTCTCCCTATGATCAATAGGCTTCATTTGGGACGGCTTTTTTACTACTTCTTAAAGTAGTTTTCTAGTAAAAAAATTTTAGAAAGTTGCTTTAAGAAGCGATAAGAACGCCGTCCCAAACGAAGCCTGAATATGTTTATCATTTCTCATTAATATGTCTATGTTTTTTTTCTTCATCATCTTTCTAGTTGTATGTCTTTTAGTATCTGGATAAAGACTCCTCACATTTTTGCTTAGTTGCCCCAAATACATGCATATATAGCCACAAAAGACTTGTTTTAATGGCTGCAAATTCATAATCAACCTACAAATATTAATCAATCATATTTCATTTCACCTCCTTCAATCCAAACAAAACTTGCTTATACTTAATTAATTTTAACTCTTGAGAAAGCACAATTTGTTCTTCATTAACAAGTGCAAACGGCAGATGTACAGATCCATGAGCAACAGCCATTCAGACCTCAGTAACTTCCAGTTTTCCAAAGGCCACTGCTTGCAAAACATATCTGATCAATGCAACCATAACTTCCTTGAGGATTCATGGAAGAAGTCTACTTCAAACTCCAAAATCTACAGGTCATGCATCTTCATATTTTTCCCCTCAAGCAAGAGAAAAATATTTCATTATTAACATATGTTATCATTATTTTGTCTTATATTTAAGAGTTTTATTATGATTATTATTATTATTCTGTATTGACATATCCTGCGCTGTGCAGCTCAGCTTCAAATGGAATGCTGATGGATGAAGCTATTTCAATGAAAGGTGATAGAGATCAAGGCAGTAAACAAAAGAAGGTTAGCTGTTTCTTTTTTACTTTATTCCAAACTTTGCGTTGCATGTGCTAGCTTTAAATGAGGAGAAATTATTACATACGGTCACATGACGGTCTAGAGGCTAATTAGGACGCTCCACGTCATCCAATATACGACGGTACACTATTGGTGACATTGCATGTCCTGATTGGCCTTCGGAAAATATCTAGTGACTGCACGTAATAATGTGCTTAAATGAGGTGTTATTAACTAGGCTTTGTTTGAGACGGCTTTCTTGCTGCTTTTTAAAACAGCTTTTTAATATAAAAATTAAAAATTTTATGCCAAAAAGCTGCTTCAAAAAACGGTAAGAAAGTCGTCTCAAATGAAAACTAAAACACATAGCATGGCTTATGTAATATAAATCAACCATTTGGTCAACACCTACCCGACATTATGCAAACCAACGCATGTGACGAGAGAACTTATCAAGCCCAACTAAATGTATGCATTAAATTGTTGTCCTTCTTTTTCAATCATACAGAATAAGCGTATCCAGTGAGGATTAATTAGTTTGTAGTTTTACAATAATGTACTTAATAATTTTCTGATTATAGGACTAAACCAAGAAGTTAATGTATATTAAAAATCTTCTCAGTTCTTTTCATGGCCTAATAGAACACTAAGATAATTGTTTGAAATGGGATTAAACCTAAAACTTAATCTACATTAACAATCTTTCCTTTGGGATATGATAATATGGGACTAAACCCAAAACTTAATGAATATTAGCAATCTTCTCTTCATAAGATGATAGTACTCCAACATAATTATCTAATATATATTAATGATCTTATCTTCCTGACTTGATAGTTCTTCAAATATCATGCGTTAAGAGCTCATAAATTTAACCACGTCAAGAAATAAAATAGGAGTGAAAGTTATTAGGTGGGTTGAGAGATCTTAACAGTTAATTCGGCATTTTTCTCAGTACTGATCGGTTTATATTAATCAAATCAGCCAATGCATAATAAGATAGTGTGTCAGGTCTGTTATATATGTAACTCATTTTGATCTGTTGGTTGAGAGCTTTGACTATCAACCAAAAGATCTTGGATTTAAGTCTTGCGTATATGATGTGTATGTGAATTTGTCTTAATTAGTCTAAATGTCCCAATAAAAAAAGGTCAGATTTGTTTGTGTAACAGCCCAAACTCTTAATTATAGAGATATTGTCCACTTTGGCCTAAGAGCCTCACAGTTTTGTCATATTAGTGTAAGTTCCCAATATGTCACTCATCCCAGAATTGTTCTGGGATGAGCATGCTTAACTGTGGAGTTTCTTACAGAAATTCTAACCATTACATCAAAAGATGCCTCAATGTTTAAGAATTAGCTTTCTTTCACTTAAGGGGTTTTATAATCTCCCTCACTTAAAGTAACTAACGTTCTTTTTAGCATTTTCAATGAATATTGGCAGAAAGCTCTGCAGTTAAGCGTGCTCATCCTAGAGCAATTTTGAGATGGGAGACCTACTGGGATGTTACACCAACATGACAAAAATATGAGGCACTTTGACCAAAGCGAACAATATCTCGATAGTTAAAAGTTTGAGTTGTTATAGTTTGGAGCAGATATTTTACTATTTGATTTTTTTTAAATTAATAGTACACTTTATTTTAAAATTTTTATGATAGAAAGTTGTTTTTAACTATCAAACTAATCACCAAAATCAATAGTAATCATAGTTAATCTTTTTAAGATACTGTTTTTCAAAATGTTGAAAAGAAAGAGAAGGCACCACTTTTTTCTTTCAAAAAGCTAACAACTATTGAAGAAGGCATTGCCAACTTACAAGATTGAAGGATCAAATTTAAGTTTGGATTGTGACAGTTTTTTTATTTTTTAAAATAATTGTTTAGTAAAATATTTTTTCTATTTAAATATAGAAAAAAAATAGAATTAAAAAATTATCCCAAACAAAACATTAAAATATTAGATAAATGACCTAAACATAACATGAGGGTTATACTTAGATCTTTAAGATTTGTTGGCGTCCACAAGTCTCCATTGATATCATCAATGACGTAGAAATCCATGTGTGTATTTAATGAAATTCTACCCTTCCTTGCATCAAGTTCTGTAAAGAATTTCTTCAAGTAATTATCCCAAAACAGTCCCTAAATTTATGTCATCATCATTAGTTTTACTTCAAAATAATTATTTTCAATTAGGCCCCCAAAATTAATAATGTGGAAATACTTTTTCTCATTATGGTTGAATGATGCAAAAATGAACTTTCAAAAGTTGGCTCTTATACATTTTGATTGATGTGTGCAATTCTCAGTCCTAAGGGCAATGTGTATTCTCAAAATATAAAATTAAATTGGGTTGGATTTGAATTATATATTGTTGCGGGCTAGAATATACGCGGCGGTAGAGTTTGAAAATTTGCGTCCGAGCGTTGTACGAATATTCAGCACACACAAACAGTAAAGAGATTGAACACCAGGGGTTTTTACGTGGAAAACCCAGAATAGGGAAAAAACCACGGGGCCTCACCCAGATGCGAATTTCCACTAGTGTTTTTGCAGATTACAAAGATCGATCCGTCTTTTCAAGTCAAGACGATCAATTTACAATCGACTTTTTACAAAGTTGTGAAGTTCTTGCAGATTCTCGAAGTTTCCTGAAAATCCGGCAGAGTTCCGGCGTCTTTAGGCGGCAAGAAGAGCTCCGGCGGTGGTCGAGGATGAGCTTCTTCCTTCTCTCCCTTCTTCCCTTCTTCTTCTCTCTCTTCACTTGAGTCCCCTTTGTGTAGAATAAGGGCTCTATTTATAGTTTTTCTTGAGTAGCATGACTCGTAAATAGGTGTGAGATCATGGGCGAATAGGGAGTGGTTTGAATGGACGGCCGATATTGAACCCTTCGATCGTGCACCATTCATTGGACATTTGGAGGCCTTAATGATGTTGGAATTCGGCGAACTTGGGCTGGTTGGATTCGTCTCGTCGAGCCGCTCGATTCGAGTATAAGCTCGTTAAAATCGAAGACTGTTTGGTAACTCAAATTGCGGTTTGAACCTTCCAACAGCGCTTCGGGTCCTTGATTCGGACTCATTTGGGCTCGGATTGGGTTGATCTTGGTGTCGTTGGGTTTGTATTTCTGAGACGCTCAGTTTGACAATAAACTCGCTGAAATCGGAGTTCGGGTGCTCTCAGAATTAATTTTTGAAATTTCCAACTAGCTTTTTCCTAGAGATTCGTGCCCGATCAAACTAATTTTGTGATGTCGTATCATATATAAAGCATGTTTTAATAATAAAATAATTTAATTAAATATGAAATACATATCATCGAATATGATAAATTATAATGTTATTAAAAAGAACTAGAAAAATAAATATTATTAAAAGAGGAAGTTTAAAAAAGAATTTATTTGTTTGGGGCAAATTTTTTAAAATTTAATCTCGTGTTAGTCTTCAAACCTTTCACAATTTCATTATTCTCATCATCACTTAAAGCAGCTTTTTAACTATTTTTTTAAAGCAGCTTTTTAGTACATAAATTTTTAATTCAAGAAATTTTTGTATTAAAAAAAAACTTTAAAAAGCAGTAAGCGCATACACACACACACACACACATATATATATATATATATATATATATATATATATATATATATATATATATATATATATATATATATATATATATATATATATATATATATATATATATTAGGCATCCATGATTTGTATTTTGATGTTATAAATTAAGGCTTTGTTTGGAACGGCTTTCTTTCTTGCTGCTTTTTAAAACAATTTTTTAATACAAAAATTAAAAATTTTATACAATAAAACAACTTCAAGTAGCAAGAAAGTCGTCCCAAACGAAACCTAATTATTCAACCTAAATACTATATGCTCGATCACAATCTCACAGTATCAATATGTAACATGTTACATTAGAGGGATTGTGAAAACTAAAACAAAGTTGATTAAAAGTATAATTAGAAGCATTCATAATTAAATTCTTTTAAGACTTAATTATATCCCTTGCAGATTATTCATCAAATGATGCCTGCACATGAGGAATTATCATGGAGAGAGATGGACTGTAAACTAACACTATCTTCCTTTGATTATCAGAAGAGATGTGAAGAAGGAAGGGATGGGAGCTCAAGTATAGAGTTTGATGCTTTTGATGAGATCCCTACAAGCCAAATTGATTATAATATTGCTAGTAAAAGCAAACTTGAAGATAATGAGATAAATCTAGAGCTCACAATCTCATCAAAATCATAAAATTATATAATTTAAACTAAGGCTTCATTTGGAACAGCTTTTTTACTACTACTTAAAGCAATTTTTTAGTAAAAAATTAATTTTTTATACTAAAAAGCAGTTTTAAGAAGCGGTAAGAAAGCTGCCCCAATTATAGCCTAATTAGCATGTATTAATTACAAAGAGTAATGCTATAATCCCACTCATAGTCCAAAAAAAAAAAATCTTAATTTGTTGGCCGATATGTCAATAAATATTGAGTATGATATCTAATCATATGCGATTTTTAAATTTTCTCTTTCTCTTTCTTACTATTTTTCTTAATGTCAACAGATGAATTTTTTTTTTTTTCGGACTATGAATGGGATAATGTAGCATTTCTCATATATATATTACATAAAGTTAAACTTCGACTTTCACATGTTGAGGATGGATCAAGAGCCGTGCATTAAATTTTGAGATTTGTGCGCATGGTCTGATGTAGAATGTTAATTAGACTCATATATATATGTAAATAAATATATCTATATTATTAATTATTTTATATGATTATGAATAGATTTGATTTTGTTAATAATTAACATAGTTTTTGTAGTTGCTTCGCGGATCATTTACATATGTAGATGTACAACTTTTTGAACTATCATATATGGTTATGAAAGCTAACACGTACAGTGGATGGACTATGGCTTCATTTGGAAAAATTATTGCGTCCTCCCACCTGACGTAGAGCTACGTCCTCCCACCGTCAAAAAACTTGGTTTTTGCTCGGTATTGCTAGGTATTATTTGATAATAACGAGGAATATTATCATGTGAAGACCAATACTGAGTTATACCGAGCAATACCAAAAAATACCTAGTTTTTCGTAGAAAAAACTCGGTATTTTTTTGTATTGCTCGGTATAACTCGGTATTGGTCTTCACATGATGATATTCCTCATTATTGTTTGGTATTGCTCGGTATTTCTCGTTTTTTAGCGCGATTTTAGCTCTGGGAGGACGTATCTCTACGTCAGGTGGGAGGACGCAATAATTTTTCCTCGGTTGGGACGGCTTTCTTACTACTTCTTAAAGCAATTTTTCAGTTCAAAACTAGAAAGCTGCTTTAAAAAGCAGTAAGAAAGCCGTCCCAAACGAAGCCTAAAGCTTCGTTTGAAACTCATTTCTACAACAGCTTTTAAGAAAGTTATTTTCTCCTCAGTAACTTTATAAATTATAATGATTACCTTATAAAAAGTTGTAGCTATCTCAAATAAAACCTAAGAGAGAAAATAAAATAAGATTCATGTAATTACGTGCTGATCAATCCATACTAATTCTATTTAACAAAGGAACGAAACGAATGTTTCCAAATATTAATATATATCAGGCGGCAAGAAGGTCAAAGGTCTCCAAATAATTGGCAGGTTAGTCATTGTAGCCTAAGTTATTAAGCCAAGAGTTGTTCGTAATATGGACTTTGAATGATGATCTTGGCAATGACACTGAAAGAATGTTCTTATGAGATAGATTAAATATTACAACAACATTAATACAATAATAATGAGTTTTTATCCTACTATATATGGGATCGGCTATATGAATCATTTTTCTTATAGTGTGTCTATTAAGAGTCAAGTTCTCATTTAAATCTAATAAAAGTTTAATTTTTAATACTTTCTAATCAAATCTTTTTAAGTCTAACTCTGCCTTTCTTAGTATAGGTTAATACAACTACCTTCTAACAGGGTCATCGAAAGGTCGCCGACATTATATGTGACCAAAACATCTAGGGCAACTTTCTCTAATTTTATCTGCCACTTGAGTTACTCCGACCTTTTCACATTGGTTGGATTATATTAAAAAAAAAAAAAAAAGTTTAAGAGATTTAATATTTTTGTGAGAAATTTTATTTTTTATTTTTTAGATCAAGGCTTCTCATAGATATAATTAAGCCCTTATAATTAATTATACTTTAGCTTTAAGAAGGTTGATTATGATTTGGAGGTTTTTTATTAGTATTGAATTCAAATATCCTTAAATTTTGTGAGAATATTGCTTTCAGACAAAATAAAGAAGAGGGCAAAGAATAAGACAATAAAAAGAGAAAATTTAAAGTGTGAAGTTTTGAGATTCCATTAATTAAATGAGTTTTGAGGTAAAAAATATACTCTTATATTTTTGCATTTGATTTTTATTAGAGCATGAGAAAGAAATAGTTGATCAAAATATCATCACCACCATTGTCCTAGGCTTCACCCATTGTTCGCATCATCACCACATAGAATAATTCGCCGAGGGGCATAATTAGCCCCTCTTTTGAGGGTGGCAGAATCGTATTATGTTGTGAATAACTTTTTTTTCCTCAGAATTTTGAATAAATATATTTATCAAAAAGGGTAAAATAAATAAAATATTTATTCTATTATTAAGAAAAAAAATTAGGGCTTCCTAAATCCCACCCCTAATAGCTCGTCATCTTATGGAGAGAACTCATCATGTGTTTCATTGTTGAAAATAGTTTATCAATAGCACTGATTCGCCATCGAAAATTGCCTTAGTCAGGCATGAATCTTGAGGCATATCCAAGTTGAAAACTTCCAACATTAAATTCAGGATCATCTAAATTCAAATTCCAGCAAACTTATAATCAAATTGAACGTCTTGAAGAGACAAGTCCAACGACATCAAAATTGATCCAATCCAAGCCCAAATGTGTCCAAATCGGGGGCCCAAAGCACATTTGAAAGATTCAAAGCATAAATCGGATGACCAAATGATATCCAAAAAAGCATGCTTAAAATCAAATCAAGTGGCTCGACGGGACGGATATAACAAGCCCAAGATCTCTAAATTCTGACATCATTTGGGCATATAAATGCTAAACAAATGTTTTATGATCAAGGGGATCAATATGGGCCGTTTGATGGAGCATTCCGAATTGCCCTAGATCTTCCCCATATTTGCGGAGCATGCCACTTTAAAAAATCTATAAATAGACCCCCACTCTTTTTATAAAAGTGGGCTTGGAGCTTAGACATTTGGTTGGAGATTAGAGAGGGCTCTAAGGCTTTAAGGATCTAGAGATCCACCTAGGCACCATTACCGAAGAACCTCCATCAACCATGGTTGGACCACCGCCTGGCTACCAGCTGTCGCCAGACTTCCACCCAAATGCTGACTGTCGCCAAACTTCCTTCTAGCCTATCGTCGGATAACAACCACCCGGCTACCGACCTCCACCATCGCAGTAGACTGTGGTCCCTCCAACCACCTTCACCCGTCGATTACGATCCCTCTGACCACCATCGCTCACCGACTACGATCCCTCCGACTACCGTCGTCCTCCGACTATGGACTGTCTAACCCTTCGACCATTGTCGCCCGCCGACTACGGTCCCTCCAACCTCCTATCGCCCGCCGATTAATGTCCCTCTGATCAATGTCGCCTGCCAATGACGATCCTGCAAACCATCGTCATTGTCCACTATAATCCTTCCGGCCACTGTCGCCCATAATTATGGTCCCTCTAACCACCGTCATCTGCTGACTATGGCCCCTTTAACCACCTTTGGATGCAGACTGCGGTCCCTCGGACCTCTGTCACCCACTGATTACTGTTCCTTCAACCACCATCACCTGCCAACTACAATCCCTCCAACCTCCTATAGCCCACCAACTACGGTCTCTTTAACCACTGTTGCATGCCCGCCGACAGTGGTCTATGGTCCTTCCGACCACCATCACCTGCCTACTACGGTCCCTCTAACCATCGTCGCCCCCTACCACCACCGCCGCCCACCGACTACAATGTCTCTAACTAACATTGCCCACCTACTACGGTCACTTCGATCAAGGTCGCCCGCTTACTACGGTCCCTCGGACCATTGTACATCGCCGGTCAACTATGATCCTTCTGACCACTATCGCCCCCGACTACAATCGCTCAAACCTTCGTCGCCCGCCAACTATGGTCCCTCCGACAAACGTCACCCACCAATTACGATCCCTATGACAAACATCGCCCACCAACTACAATCCCTCCGACCTCCTATCGCCCCCCAATTATGGTCTCTCCGCCCACCATCAACCAACTAAGGTCCTGCCGGTCGATATGTTGAGAACAACTCTCATATCATTGGATTCTTTCAACTACCACCATATAATGTGCTCTATATGATGTATATTTACTACAACAAGCCAAGGCCTTCCCACCTTGGATTGGCCTCATTTTTAATCAACAATAGACACTAGTTGAACCATTTTAACTGGGTCAGATCCCTTAGTTTTGTTTTTTTTTTTTTTTTTTAGGGTTTTTCATTTAAAAATATAGGTGTCTCTTAGAACTCTTGCACGCCTCTCTCTCTTTATCTGTATATGGGTTGGATCTTTGTACAAAGCTAGGATGTTAAGCACTCCATTCGTCTACCGTCATGAATGCTCTAGGATGCAACAAACACCATTATGCATAGCCGAAATTTGTCAATCACCGCTAGAAGGATTTGACAATTTGAATGTGATCATCTGAGATATGAGTGAATCTGATTATTCATAAGCTAATTTAATGCATTCATAAGAGAGAGTATTTATTCAAAATCTAAATATAGTTACTATTTTTGGTTGATCTGATCGTTATAAATAAATATGTTTGAGTTTGATTATTTATATATAAAACGTTGTTATTGATGTCTGAATTTGATTAATTAGAAAGGACATTATAAGTGTTTTAGATAATTTCTTTTAAACTCTTTAAGGTAATAATTTGTTTATATATGAATAAAGATAATTTTTTTAGGATAAATATAAATATTCTGTTTTTAAAGACATAATTAAGTTTTTTTTAATGATTCTTAAGTAATATTTGAATCTAACTATTTTAGGCTTGAAGCTCTTAAGCAAAAGCTTCGGAGCTGGACGTAGAAATATAAGCTTATTCATTTGAGAAATTAAGGTTTCGTTTGGGATGGTTTTTTACTGCATTCTAAAGTATTTTTCTAATACCAAAATTTCTCGAAAAAAAATTTATATTTAAAAAAAAAATGCTTTAGAAAATAGCGAAAAAAGAAGTACCATACAAAACTTAAGTGGTTGTTTTGTTAGGGCTTAAGTAAGGATTAAGGCTTCATTTGGGATAGCTTTATTGTTATTTTATAAAGCTGTTATAAAAAAAATAACTTTTTAAAACTGCTGTAAAAAGTAGTTTTTTTTAGTACAAAAATATTTTGAAAACAACAAAAAAGCGATATTCAAATATAAATTGTGGTTGTGGCCTTAAAAGAGAAGTAATAAAAAAGCTATCCTAAATGAACCCTAAAAGTTTGCTTGAAACAGCTTTTTCATTGCTTTATTTTTTAGACAATAATGACAATTTTGTTTAGCTAATATTTTCTTGATGGGTTTTCATTGCTTTTTAAAAATTTTGTAGTGGGAAACTGCTTGTTACATTCAAAATTACTCATGTGTAGTAACTTGAAAAGAGCTATTCCATTTCTTAATAAATATATATTTATAATATTCATAACAATTTTAAAGAAGTTAATTTTCTCACAATAGCTTCGCAATCATCTTTACAAAATACCGCAGATATCTCAAACAGACCCTAAGCTCTTAAACATCAACTAATTAAATGCTCTAAACCATTTACGAACAAAAAGCACAGATCCTCTCAATCATTATGGCGAGGCACACATAACCTGATAAAACTATCAGAGAACCCCAAACATTAAAATTCATGAAAACTTCAATTAACTTTTTAAAAAAATACCAATCCTGAAGAACTACTATGTGGTTCAAAGAGCATTGTGAAGAAAGAAATACACTGAGGTTAGAGAAGTAAAGGAAGAAGATAGAACAAGCTTACTGAAACTGTAGCATCTGTATTTCTCATGGATTTTAGTCATTACAGAGTTTGTGAATATATAGAGGTGTAACATACAAGTTTGTTGGGAAATGTCAGAGCTGCCATTGGTGGCAATTCATAATTACAGAGAAGGTGGAGCAGTAACAATGAGCTGAGGTAAGTGTTCCGTGATGAGCAACAGGTCTGGCATTACGGCTTATAGTCCATGTGACCTAACATCCCCCCGCAAATTAAGTATACGAGGTTCGAATAGTTAATTTGTTCATGAGATGTTGGAACTGAGTGAGCGACAAGGGTTTGGTCAGTATGTCAACTGGTTGATCAACTGAATTGATGTGAAGAATTGAAATTTCGTTGATCTTAATGTGTTCACTAATGAGTAGTAGTCAATTTCTATGTGTTTGGTCCTGGCATGAAAAATTGGATTGTTTGCAAGCGCCATCGCGGATGTGTTGTCGCAATATATGATTATAGGTGTAGTTTGTGCTTCTTGAAATTTAGCTACCAGCCTTCAAAGCTAGATAACGTCAGAAGTAGCAGAGGAGAGTGCTCGGTATTCTACTTTGGTAGAAGATTTGGTGACGGTGACCAACTTTTTGACACTCCTGGATATTAGATTATTGCTTAGAAAGGAGCATAAACTAGTGATATATTTCTTGTTAGATGAGTTAGGTGCCCAGTCCGCGTCGACGTAGGTGTGTAGTTAAAGATCACTATAGATAATAGGAAGACCATAATGTTGCGTACCTTGGATGTACCAGAGTAGTCACTTGAGGGATTTATAGTCTTTTTTGGTGGGATGATGCATTTGTTGGCATGTGTTGTTCGTAGCAAACATAATGTCCAGTTTCATGATTGTAAGATACTATAAGGAGCCAACTAGCTTGCGATATATATTGGGATCACTGAATGGTTAATCTGCAAGTTGACACTAAGGTGGCTTGAGTGACATTGGTGTAAGGGCTGGTTTGCAAGATGCAAATCCTAATGATTTTAGCAGATCACGGGCATAGTGAGTTTAATTTAAGAAGAATCAGTGTGCTATTTTGATGACTTGAATAATTAGGGAGACCTATCCAAGCTGTTTTAATGAGAAAGCTACTTCAGTTTGAGGAGAAGTTGTTGAATAGTGGTTTGTTGATTTCTAGTGAGTAGTAAGTCATCTACATATATTAGTACATACATCCAAATATGATTATGTGAGTAGATGAGTAGCTATGGATCTAACTTGTTGAAGTGAAAACCCAAATCAAGTAGGAATGGTGTGAATTTGTTGAACCATTACCTTAGATCCTGTTTGAAGATGTATATGGCCTTATGTTATTTGCACACATAGCGTGGAAATTGAGAATCAATGAAGCCTAGAGGTTATTTTATGTAAACTTCTTCTTGAAGTACCCCATGTAGAAAGGTATTAGATACATCGAGTTGAAGAACATGCCGATTTTGTTAGAGAGCTATGGTGAGAAGAATCTTTATTGTGGGCAACTTAGCTACCGATTTAAAGGTTTCCTTATAATTTATTCCATACTCTTGAGTGAGTGAAACCTTGAGCAACTAGCTATCTTTGTATTATTTGACCTATCCATCCAGGCGAAGCTAAGTATTATATGTCCAACGACATCTAAGAATAGGTGTGTTGGCTGGAGTGGCAATGAGCTACCATGTTCCCTTTTTTTTAAGTGCTAGAAATTTAGCAAATATAGAAGCTCTCCAAGGTTAAAGTTTAACTGCTTGGGTGTATCTTAAGAGGTTGGATAGGGATTGTGGTTTAGCTAATAGATCAAAGATGGGTTTTGGCTTGAGATTGCCTTGTTTGCAAGGGATGGATAGAGTGATGTGGTGATATAGTGGATGGAGACACGGATGGTTATCAGTAGCCTAAATGTCGATGGAGAAGTGGGCGGGTGAATTTTATGTGGGGAGGACATTGGATTTGCATTGTTTGGGAAGGAAGTGGTCTGAGTTGTGATTAGTGGTGGAGTAATTGTGGAAGTTGGAATGAGCATAAGAGGTGAATGGATGGTGGGCGGTTGGGAGATACTTGAGTTGGTGTTGGAGAAATGTATGAAAAAGTTTGTTCATGAAATACAACATGTCGCAATATGTATATTTTCTGAGTTTTTTTATT
Organism: Dendrobium nobile; assembly: GCA_022539455.1. Lineage (NCBI taxonomy): Eukaryota > Viridiplantae > Streptophyta > Magnoliopsida > Asparagales > Orchidaceae > Dendrobium > Dendrobium nobile. The sequence continues at coordinate 33,872,092 of CM039731.1, forward strand.
GAACCAATGATAACCCTTGTGTGAGTAAGAGTAGCTTAGGAAAATGCACTCTTGAGAGCATGGTGTGAGTGTGTTGGAGGTTAGAGGTTTGAGCCAAAGAAGCATAGGCAACCAAACATTTTAAGTGGTCATATGTGGGAAGATGACCATGTATGAGTTGAAAGGGAACTCGAAGATTACAGACTTTGGTAGGTTGTCGGTTAATTTTTTGAGTAAGGCTTCGGCACAAAAATGCATAGGAAGATTAGCTGCATGCAAGAGTGTGCGAGTTGTGTCCAATAGGTGGCTATGTTTGCGTCAGCCAATCCAATTTGTTCAGGGGTATAGGGGCAGCTGAATTGATGTGTTATACTATGGTTGAGAAGGAATTTATTGAAGTTATAGCTGGTGAATTCACCACCCCCATCCAAGAGAAAAATTTGATTTGAGAGTTAAATAAGTGTTTGACCATTCGAGTAAATTATTGGATTTTTGAAATAGTTTTATCTTTGGTATACATTAGGAATAGCCAACAAAAATGAGAGTCAACTTATATGAATATTACTTAGTATATGTAGCTATTTATGGATGAGGCAAGGGTCGAACCCCATACATCAGAGTAAATGAGAGTAAATTGTGTGGTAACATGAGTTGAATTTGTATTGAAAGGTAACGTGTGGCGTCTGGCCACCTTACATGATTTGCATAATAATGAAATATAAGAAGTATATATGGTCGGTATAATTTATACTAAAGTGTTCAAAACACGTTGATGAGGATGGCCTAAACAAACATGCCAAAGTGAGGTGGAAATAATCTTGAAGTGCAGTGGAGGAAGATTCTTTATTGGTGAGAATCAGATAGAGGTCATCACGGCTGCAACCACAAAGAAGGATTTGGTTGTGCAATAGATCCTTGATGATGAATCCACTGGCATCAAAGAAAATGGAACAATTATTTGTAGATGTTAGTTAGTCTATAGAAAGGAGATTATGAGATAGAGAGGGGACATGAAGTAGATTTTGAAGAAGGAGCTTACGATTCGTATCTAGTAGAGGTAGAATACCTTGTCCGTTGTGTTGAATGGGTAGAAAACTATTAGCGATAGAGATAGAGTCGACACCGTAGTATGGAATGGACTGCTAAAGGTTGTTTGTATCTGTCGTGAGATGGGTTGAAGCTCTTGAGTTGATCAGTACCCATTCAATGGGGGAGGTTTAGTGTTGTTGTGTGAGCAGGGCGCACAAGAGGTGTCCAAGAGGTGGATGGGGCGTATTGAAGGTTACATTTGTGCCAGCAAGAGAGAGTTGAGTGTCCAATTTTTCCATAGATTTGATAAGTTGGTCGTTGATTGCTGGGAGCAGAGTAAGATGGAGGGTGGCCAACATTGAATGGTGGTATGAGGCACTACAGGAAAAATGTCAAATACCGGCGGTTTGAACCGGCGGTTTATGGATCGTCGGTATTACCGGCGGCGTCGCCGGCGGTCTAGCCGTCGGACTCTAACGACGGGAAAATCGGCGGCTTAGCTACGATACACCGCCGGTAAACCGCCGGATATCAATATTAACCGGCGGTTTACCGGCGGTTTAAACCGCCGTAGATAAGTGATTTTTTTCCGGCGGTCCAGACCGCCGGAAAACCGCCGGTAAAAGCCCTAATACGAGCCGCCTCGCTTCGCTCTTTCCTTCTCTCTCTCGGTCGCTCGCTGTGCGTGTCCTCCGCTCGTCCGATCAGCCCCCGACGAAGGAACTCCGGCCGCCGACCCCAGTCCGACCGCCGCCGACCCCAGTCCGACCGCCACCGACGAGTCTACTCCGACGCCCGACCGCCGACCGATTCCGACCCCAAACAATCCGATTTCTATTTTAAGGTTATTTTTCATGGTTTTTCTTTGATTATTTGGTGCTACTCCATGTTATATTATGTTTTTAGTTAATGTTTCATACTTTAAAAATGTAGGAGAGAGTTATGGAGCATAGGTTTAGGTGTGATACTAATGTTTCTCAAAATCAATTTGGATTAATGCTTGGTAGGTTTACAATGGAAGTCATACATTTTTTGAGAGGTTTGATGGAGAAATATAATGAGAATAAGGAGGATCTATATATGATATTTATCTATTTAGAGAAAACATATGTTAATATTCCAAGAGAAGTGCTATGGAGGGTTCTTAAGAAGAAAGGAGTTAATAATGCTTATATTTAAATCATTATTGATATGTATGTAGGAGCTATTACTTGTGTTCAAATACATGGTGGTTTGATCAAGTATTTTCCTATTTCGGTTGGATTATATCAAGGATCAGCAAGAAGTCCATATCTTTTTTGCTTTACTCATAGATGTTCTCACTAGACATTTGTGAGAGGATGTACCTTGGTGTATGCTTTTTACTGATGATATTCTTCATGTTGATAAGACTAGAAAGGGAGTTGAAGGAAAACATGAATTATGGAGGTCAACTATAAAGTTTATAAGGTTTTCGCTTCAATAGATCTATAACTGAATATATGATGTGTACTTTTAGTTGTAATAGACCTTGTGAGGGGATTATGGCATTGGGTGATCAAGACATTAATAAGAGTTGACTTGGTCTAATTGACCAAGTCGAACCCCAAGACCCTCTCCAATGGGTTCATTGAGTCGAGTCGAGTCTGTTGGGCCTATACTTGTACCCTGGGTCAACCCGGTTGACCAAGTCAACCAGGGTTGACCACCTTGCCCCTTTAGGCCCCAAATCAAATCTATGCGTTTATTTTATTTAAATGCAACATATGGATAAGCTTTTATTCTTTTAGAGCATGATTAAGTCCTTCAAAGCATAAAAATCTATTTGGATGTATAACAGATTGTTTATGCCTCCAACATGTAGGGTACGTTTATTTCAACGTGCAAATGACTATCCAAGAAGAGAGATATTGGATGTATAACAGATTGTTGCCGGGTCGAAAAGGATTGACAGTTGAATTTATAGAGGGAGTTGAAACTTTCATTCAAGTTGCATCTCAACTGCCTTCCTTTCAGTTTGATAAAATGTTTAGATGTCCGTGTTCGAAGCATAAAAATTTAGCATTCCTAAAGCCCGATGATGTCAAGCTTGATTTATATCGTAGGGGATTTCTTCCAAACTATTGGATTTGGACATCACATGACGAGTACGAGCCACATAGAGATGCTCATGCCGGTTCATCTACAGCTTATGAAACATTTGATGAAGATCAAATGAGTAGACCCTATGAAGACCTTATTTTTGATGTAGCAGGTCATAATTTAAGGTCTAATGTGGAAGAGCCGCCAAATGCAGAGACACAAAAATTCTTTGAGTTATTACATTCAGCTAAAAAACCAATTTGGGAAGGTTGCAGTACGCATTCGGAATTATCCATTGCAGTGAGGATGCTAAGTATTAAAACTGAGTATAATATTCCCCGTGAGTGTTTTAATGACGTTATTGGTCTTATGAAGGAAACTAATCCTGCTGACAATTTAATTCCCTCAGACTTGTACCGAACAAAGAAATTAGTATCCAAGCTGGGTCTCACTGCTACAAAGATTGATTGTTGTATCAACGGATGTATGTTATACTATAAGGATGATGCAGCAGAAGTTATTTGTCACAGCTGCAATGCTCCTCGTTTTAAGCAAAACTCGGGAAAACAACGTCGTCCAAACTGGTGGATCTGTACCTCATACAGAACATAGGCGGCGACTGGTAAGTGTTTTGAATTGGTTTATTACATACATTTATGTTGGTATAACTAAGCATCAAATTTTCAGAAAGAGCACCTGGGTCGGGAGCCAACACCATTGGAGTTGCATACAAGAACTCATCAACATCAAGCTGACCAGCAGTGGGTTGATGAGAAGTCTAAGAAGGCTCATGTGAGTAAAATTTTTTGGATTTTTAGAATAAAAATTTATTTTAATAAAACTATTTGTAACTTGCAGGATGATTTCTTACGAGCTAGAGAAAGTCGGCAGTCCACTGGCGAGGGATCATCTTCTGGATCGGCCCATATTTCTGAGTATCAGACATGGTCAGAAGTTGTTGGTGGAAGACAGAGGGGGAGGGTATATGGCATGGGTTCACAGGCTTTTGCTATTGAGGGCAGTTCATACACCTCTGCATTTCATGATCCAAGTGGAGCTGAAGAATCTGTAAGTGAGAGGGTTGCAGCACTTACAAGAGAGATTGAAGAGATGAAAAGGGTTCAAGCTAGAGAGATTGAAGAAATGAGGAAGGCTCAGAATGAAATGCAAGCAGAGTTGCAATCCTACAGAGCTGGAAAACAAAGGAAGAAGGACCAACAGGACCAGCCATCTGCAGACAGTGAGGATACCGATGATGATTAGATGTTTATTATGTTTGATGAATGTATTAATTAGAACTTGTGAACTTCTGAACTTGTGATTGTAACATTATCATGAACTATCTTGTGAATTTGTGATTGTAATGTTATGATGAATTTTTGATTTTGTTTGTATTTTCTGGTTGTGATGAATATAGCGGCGTGTTGCCCAACATATATTGCTTTTTCTGTAGGTTTAGACTTTAGGGTGAACCTCCCTCAAATAGAGGGGATGCTGTCAATTTTTTTTTTCTGGTGCTACAGGTTTCCGGCGGCTAACCGGCGGTTTGGCCGCCGGAAACTACGATACCGAACGGACAAGATAAGCCGTCGGTTGTAATATTACACCGCCGGTAATTACCGGCGGCTAACCGACGGCCGCCGGCGGTTCTACGATGGACACCCGACGGTTTAAACCGTCGGTACGACCGACGGCTATAACCGCCGTCCATCGCCGGTAAATTACCGGCGGTCTAACGGCGCCGTCCAGCGGTCTACGAACCAGACGCCGCCATTTTTAAACCGCCGGTAACGTGACCGGCGGCTTACCGGCGGCCTAACCGCCGGCAAACCGACGGTTAAAATTCCGGTAGTTACCGGCGGTATGGGCCGCCGGAAAACCGCCGCAAAAATAAACCGCCGGTAACACGCCGTCGGAAATGGTTTCTTACGCCATTTTTTCCGACGGTTTATAAACCGCCGGTACCATTAAAAACCGCCGGTAAATCTAGACTAACTGTCGGAAAAAGCCGCCGGTTTTCAGCGTTTTTCCTGTAGTGAGTGGAGCTCCTCTACCATTGGTGGAATGAGATAGGTGAGAAGAGATATTTTTGCCTAGAGTGGATCCAATGTGGTTGGAGTAGAGGGCAAGATTATCATTTCGAGTTGTATGCATCAACAGTTCATTTTGTATGTTGATCTCCTCGTTGCACAAAAGTGAGTAGAGAATGTTTAGATTGATGGGATGTAGGGAAGTGTGGATTGTTGTTTTGAAGGAGCTGTAGGTTGGCGGCAATCCATTGAGAATGTATATAATGATATATTCTGAATCAATGTAAGAGCTTGTGGCTGCGACGTTGTCTACTAGTCTTTTGATTTGTGCCAGGTACTGGATCATAGTATTGTCTCGCATTTGTATGTGGTGAAGTTCGTTCTTGAGCTTAATAACCCAGGATCTATTTGTGGGTTGAAGACTTTTCTCAAAGGTAATCCATATCTCATTAGCTATAGTGAGATTTAGGATGTAGGGTAGAACGAAGGGGGGGGGGGGGGGGTGATAGTGGAGAATAGGGCAAAAACAAGATTTTGATCAATGAGATGCTAGGTGATGATCGATGTTGGTGGAGTTCGAGGAAGGCTTGGGAGTGAAAACTTGTTGCCCGGTGAGGTGTCCTTCAAACAAGTCTGCAGAGAATAGTTTAAAGATTTGAAGTCTCCAGATTGCGTAGTTCTTATTGTTGAGTTGTATGTTGACTTTGACTTTGAGATTGGAAATGAAGAACTTGAGAGGATATGGTACAGTGAATTCTTCCTTAGAGGTGGGTTGAGTGGGTGAGGAGGAGTCTTGATCTGCCATTGGAGATGAAGAGGGAAGAAGCGGTGAAGCTCACGGCTCTGATACCATGAAGGAAAGACCTACACTAAGGATAAAGAAGTAAATGAAGAATATAGAAGAAGCTTACTGAAACTGCAGTATATGTATTTCTTATGGATTTTAGTTATTACAGAGTCTTTGAATATATAGAGGTATAACAGACAAGTTTGTTGGAGAATGTCAGAGCTGTCGTTGGTGGCCATCTGCATTTGCAAAGAAGGTGAAGCAGTAACAGTGAGCTGAGGTAAGTGGTCCACAATGAGCTATGGGTATGGCAATGCAGCTTATAGTTCGTGTGAGCTAACACATTGATCCTCTAATTCGTTGATGTTAGCTCCAAAGCTCTATAAAACAATAATAAATAATAAATGCTCAATTATTCATTAAGACTTAAAAAAAAAAAAATTTGAGGAACCTTTTCTTCACGAGCTGTGAACTATAAATATTCATAAGCTAAATATATGATTTAGATCCTTCAAATCAAGCCAAATATAACAAGCCAATCCAGTCCCATTGGTCTCTTGGTTGAACAATAAGAGGAGAGATTTTAAAAACTTTCAATTGTTTTAAAAGTAGTAAGAAAATCATCCCAAATAAAATTATAATTTAAATAGAAGCGATAGAACATTCTAAAAATAGATTATGATCCAATGAAATATTTGCTAATTTTGAAGTAATCTGAGGGATTTAAATCCATATTTATTTAGCCAACTTCAACTTTTGCTTTCTCTGGAGTTATCTTTTTTTTTTTTTGGGACATTTAGGCCATTTAAGGCAAACTCACACACACAACGCATACACATAGACTCGAACCCTGAACCTCTTAGTTGGAAGCCTAAGCTCTCAACCAATAGGACAAAGAGAGTTGTGTTCTCTGGAGTTATCTGACCCTTCAATTATCGGCTCTTTCGAGAGAGTTTGATTGGCATGTCTTGTGATTCATTGGTAACTTAAAAGTAGAATTAATTGTTAAAAGAAATACTTTATTATTTAATTTTCTTATTCTTTTCATAATAATTTTTCAAAGACATAAGAAAATCAAAGCACTAAATATATAACAAAATATCTCAAGCCGGTTACTTTTCCTAACCAAGTTCACATTTTTAATTTTTTTTAAGCTACTTTAAAAAACAATAAAAAATAATTCCAAGGCTTCATTTGAAACACTTTTTTACTATTTTCTAAAACAATTTTTAAGTATAAAAAATTTTTGAACTAAAAAAAAAAATTATTATAAAAAACTGCTTTAAAAAATAATAAAAAAATATTCCAAATAAAACTTAAATTGACAGCTTCTCTCAACTAAACTGATAGCAAACCTCTATCAAATGAAAGATTAAACTTTCATTAAACTACAACGTAGTAATAGATTTATTCAAGTCTTAAATGACAATCAAATAAAATTAAGGCTTCGTTTGGGGCGACTTTCTTGTTGCTTCTTAAAGTAGTTTTCTAGTTCAATAATTAAAATTTTTGTACTAGAAAGCTGCTTTAAGAAGCAACAAGAAAGCCGTCCCAAACGAAACCTAAACCGCACAATTTTTGTAATTTTTTTCTTTATTTATAGAGCCTTATTCGTAGCTAATCATGTTTCATCCAAACCTCAACCCAAATTTATAAATAGCTAATCATACATAGAGCTCAACACATGAGCTTCTGTATACTTGAACTCATTTAATAAAATCTTTGTACTTTTCAGTTTGCCTACAAGCAAAATTATGATATAACTCATGACACATTTACATTCAACAAATTTAATATTATAAATAATCATAAATTCAAATTTCTAAATGCTCTTAGATTCCCTCTCTAAAAAAAAATGGCATTAGTAAAAAATAAGTGAGAATAAACTCAGTTGCACCTCTATTGGTGCAACAATAATTAGGTCAAAATATCATGACCTTTTTTCACAACTCTTATAGAAAACTAAGCGTTAAATTACGAGAAATTATTCTATGCAGAATCCGGATAGAAAGAATCATCCTAACATGTGCACACTATGTATATTATACTCACAATCCGAATGATTTTTCCCATTCGGACTCCGCAGTCAATGATTTCTCCTAAATTACAAACAAGTCCAGAATTGCATATAGTTGCTTGGGCTTCTCCACATGCCTCCCGCATAATACTCAAAGTCAACTGATATGTAACGATACTATCTGCTCACATAAACAAATGAGAAATGCATGGCCTGCCTCGCCATTAAAAACCAAAAATAGAACAATAGCTACATGAGATTTAGTCAATTTAACAACATAAACAAAGCAAAATAGCCAATGACGCGCGGTCCACTTGTAAACAACACAACAAGAAGCTTCCAATCGACAAGCACTCGATGAAACCAGTATTACCGTTTCAAGACCTCAGCTTTCTATTTATTCATCAAACTGATGCAGGGTAAATTCATTTTTATTCTTTTTTATATACCTGGGCAAGTCATATTATGGCTGCCCGAGCTTGATAGCACCAGTGGATTATAGCCTTATAGCCTGCAAGTTCACCAGCAGTAAATCTGGTTGAGATATATAGCATTGGTATTTAAAAAGAATTCAAAAGGCTTTTCACTTTTTTTCAAGAAATTTTGCTCTTGAAGCCTATTGTTTGCTTATTTTTGCAACAAATAGGGGGAAAAAAGCTGGTGCTACAACACAAAGTCTTAAGTTTGTTTAACCAGAATGATAAAGAGAAAAAAAATGAAAGAGAATTAGATATGATTAAGAGAGATGGAAAAGGAGAAAAAGATTGAGAGAGGGATTAAAATAACGGATTTTCAAATTAAAAAATAAAAAGCTTAGACATTTAGCATTTTGAATTCAAGAGGTCTTATTTGAAGAAAAAGAAAAATGGATATAAAAAAGACCAACGTTCTCTTTTTATTAGACTTACTAATATAGTGTAGATTAGTGAAGATTCTCAATCTCATGCCTGTTTTTCTTGTTCTCTCCAGTTGTACCAACTTGAAGGAGTTTGTGGAGCACCAGCCATGTTTTCACAAATAGGTTAAATAGTACTTCATATTGGGAATGGGTGCAGCAAATTGATTCAATTTTGGCTAATCTAAATTGGAGGGTTTGTTAAAGCAAGCAAAGAAACTAGAAAGGATAAACCCTAGCCGCCAGAAGTTGCCCTAAACCTTCCCCTTATCGCCTCCTCCATTGGGGGCCTCCACCACCTTCCCTACCTCCAATATACTTTTTATTCCTCCCTCTCCACCCCCTTACCCTTCCACCATGCTCACTAGCCTCACCTCCACTTCCGATTTTTGTCCCCTTCACTATATCCATCCCTCCGCTAGCCCTTCATTTGAACCACTTCAAAATCTCAACTGGAAATCACTTTTGACAACCTGTAACCTATCTTCTAAGGACTTTCCACTCTCTTTTCTTCCACCAGGTGAAAAAATAGTTCACTTTTCATATGAAAAAATTACAGAGGGAGCTACGAAGTGGGGTTTATCATTGGTTGGTTGCTCTATTGGTCAGAGGCCTTATTACGAGGCTTTAATTGGTATTCACAAAACATGGAAGCTAATAGGTACTCTTAACCTAGTTTTCCTAAGCGAATGCTTCTTTGATCTTCCTTTTAAGATTCTTGACTCTAGAAGATTTTGAATGTAAATCCTTTACTCCTCAATTTCGCCCTAGACGGGTTCTCTTTTATCCCAATCTGGATTAAGATTCATGATTTGTCTTTTGTCATGTTAGAACCCATAAGGGATATCTAAAATCGCTAGTTCCATTGGACGTCCTCTAGCCATAGATCATTTAACCGCAAAAAAAATGAGATTAAATTTCGTGCATGTTTGCGTTCAAGTTGACAAAAATTCTCCCTTGTTGGATGAGGTTCATATTTCTGTCTGTGAAAAATATTTCTTTGAGAGTTCAATATGACTAGAAGCCAAGTTCATGTGAGTAACTGTGGTTCCTTGGTGCATCCTTCCAGCCTTTGTCCCTCAAAACTAACTGTAAGCCCACCACCATAAACTTACTTTAGGGGATGAAGTAAAAGTAGAAAACCAAGAGGGTATATTAGGACCAGGAGACCTCCCGCTACAGCCAACAACAAAGTTTATCGTCCTCTGCAACCCGCAAACTTTCCAACCAGCCGAATAAACCCACAAGCTCTAATCCTTAAAAAAACCTGCCAACACACTTAATCATAATTTCACACCCTTCATCCAATGTCACTACCTCAACTAACCAAATCCCAATCACGGAACGCATACCTAATCTCAATTCCCCAAGTGATGATGCCCACAAAAACCTTACTGCCTCTACATCCATGGAAGGGTCCACCTCTGATTCACCTACGACTATATTGAAGAATAAGTTTGATGTTCTACAAACCCACAACCAATCTAAAAAACCTCCTGTTAATGTCTCTTCTTTGATGGCTACATGCCCTCCCACAATAGTTATTGTTGCTCAAGTTAATAAAAACACGAGCAAAAAGTGCCAAGAATGCACACTTCAAGCAAACCAAATCTCAATGACCCTCCTATTGCATTTTGATGTGCATGGTTTCCATAGCCCAGAGAAAGCTTTTTCTTGTAAGGAGTTAGTTAGATCTTTGAACCTTGACATGCTTTGTATTCTTGAGGCCAAAATCCAATGTGATTCCATCTCTAACCTTTGGTTCTCTGCTTCACATAGGATTTTTGAAAATGAAGATAATTTTCAATGCATCAAGCCGGGATGAATTTAGCTAAAATGAAATTCTTCACGTATCTCCTTCCTCCCCTCTTTTTCATCTAGCCAACATATTCATTGTACCACTACTTATGTATCTCTTCCCCCATTTATGTTCTCTGTTGCCAATGCTTCCAACTCTCAAGAGTAGAGAAATCTGCTCTAGAACCAAATAAAACACATTGCTGGCATCTCCTTTCCACGGATCATTTTAGGGGATTTTAACTGCAATTAGTATTCTGTTGAAAAGCTGGTGGCAACCTGTTACATAACAGTAAGTTGTGGATGTTTAAAAATCTTATTTTTGTAGCTAGGTTACATGACCTTGCCTCGGTTGGTCACTTTTACATCTGGTTTAATCAAAGAGATGATTATCCCATTCATATTAAATTAGATAGAATGATGAGGAACAATCTTTGGCTAGAGCTTTTTCCCCATTCATATTATAGGGTTGTCCAATTAGACAGAATGATGTGAACAATCTTGGGTAGAGCTTTTTCCCCATTCATATTATAGGATTGACAACCCGAGAAGCTCTGATCATTCTTCCCTTATTTTGCACTTTGCGTATGTTTCCAACTTTAGCCATCTATTTTTATTTAAGAACTATTGACTAAAAGATGGTGGTTTTTGTGGTTTTTGGGATGATCTTCTTTAAGATTTCTCTCAGCATCATGTTGGTAATCCCATATCTTCTCTATACTTGAAGCTTCAGTCATTGAAAAACATAATTAAAACGAAAGACTGGGCCTCTGCTCGCCATTTAACTTCCGCCTTGACTGATCTTCACTCCCATCAAGATGGTTTACTTCAATTAATTAAAAGAGATCCTACTAATGCTTTGCTTAATGTCTCGCTCAGAACTTGTAATGAACAAATTGTCAACTACTCATCTTCTTGGATCTCTTGGATCTCTCAACAATCCAAAGCTAAGTGGTTAACTTTTGGTGATGATGATCACAAATTTTTATATGCAAAAATAAATATTAGGAAAAATTATAATAGAATCAATGAAACAACTTCTGCAGGGACTTTTACTGCTGTCAATAATATTGTTGGTGCCATTGTTAGTCACTTCAAAGCATTGTTAAATTCCCCTAACCAACCTTTCTTTGATCTCTCTTCTATTTTGTTGGGCCAAGTGGTTCCTTTGCATTACATGTCTTCCCTCACTGCCCCTATCACTGATGAGGAGATGAAAAGGAGATAAAATTGTCATGTTTTCATTTCCTTCCTCTTCTGTTCTAGGTTTTGATGGCTTCACCTTTGAATTTTATAAAATCTCTTGGAACAATGTGGGGACTAATGTTTGTTGTGCTGTGAAATATTTTTTTCAATAATGGCTATCTACCTAAAAGAGCTAATGCTTTTGTTATTGCTTTGTTTGCTTTGATTCCTAAATCCAACAATGATAGTCATATTACTGATTTTAGACCCATCTCTCTTTACAAATCCTTTTACAAAGTCAGTATAAAGATTCTAGCTAATAGGCTTAGGCCTATTATGCCTCAGTTATTCATCCAAGTCAATTTGATTTTATTCAAGATAGAGTTTCAACGAATAACATTCTTTGGCCTATGAGCTTTTTGGGGAGTTCAAGAACCCTTCCAAACTTTTTAGTGCTAAATTAGATATTTATAAAGCTTGTGACTCTATATCTAGAGAATTTATATTGCAGAGGTTGCTTCAAAAAGGTTTTCCGAGCACTTTTGTTAAGTGGGTTAAAGCCAATATTGAGGTCTTCTTCTCTATTTGCATTAATGATGGTTTTCACGGCTTCTTCACTTCTTCTAGACTTCTAGTCTTAGGCAAGGTTTCCCCCTTTCCTCATACTTGTTTTGTTTTGCTAAGGATGTCTTATCTAATCTTTTGGAAACATTTGTTGACGATAACTCCTTTAAAGACATATCTGTAGTTGATAATCACTTCAATCATCTTTTATACGCTGACGATTTCTTTGTATTTAGCGAGGCAAACACCCCAAAATGCACCTCCCTAAAGGTTATCTTAAAACATTTTGCCTCCATTTATGAGCTTCAGGTGAACAATGCTTAAAGGTCTATAATATCGGCTCCAAATAACAATGCGGCCTCTGATATTGCTGCAATCCTCAACCTCCCATTAACTATCAATTTCTTTACATATCTTAGCCTTCATGTTGGTTATAAAAGAACTCTTATTGCCCTATTCCAACCTCTTATGCAAAAAATCTACTCCTAACTTGACGAATTGAAAGTCAAACTATTTTCATTTGCTGGTAGGATTCAATACTTAAGATTCATTATTTGGAATATCATTGCTTATTAGACTTGTCACTCTATGATACCAAAATCTTGTTGTAAATTCTTCAATAAATTGTGTGCCAGATTCCTTTTTAATGGGGACATCAAATCTAAAAAGATGCATCTTATATCATAGAAAAATACCTATTTGCCTAGGAACCGTGGGTATGCCTTCCATACAATCAATATACCATGCTTAATGATGTTCCCTTACTTGATTGTACAAATGTAATAACTTGCTTGCTCTTTGGTGTAAAGCCAAATATTTGTCAGGAAAATTATAAATTATAATTCCACTAAAGATTGGGCTTATATTAAGAAAATTGCTAATAAAACTAAGCATTGTTACTCATTCCACATTCATCCCAATTTCCACATTTCATTACTCTAGGATCCCTGGTTTAATGGTGCCTCCTTAGGAGAAATATTTGATATCTCTATTATTGCCCATATTTTACCCCCCAAGCCGTTTAAAACAATATCATGATCTCAAATGTTTGGAGCCACCCTCCTTAATTTCCTTCTCATGTTCAAAATGCTATTAAAGCTCTATCAACAACAACAAGAACAACAACATCAAGCCTTTATTCCACTATGTGGGGTTGGCTAAATGAATCCTTTTTCTCAATTGTGTCATGTTAAAAGTTAAATTCTCATTTAAATCTAATAAAGAAAAGTTATTTCTAATATTTTTTAACCAAATCTTCTTAGTTATACCTCTACATTTTTTAACATAAGTCAAATCTAATAAATCTACTCTCCTAACCGAGTCATCGGAAGGCCGCCATTTTATGTGACCAAACCATCGAAGGCGACTCACTCTAATCTTATCTTCCACTGGAGCAATTTCAACATTTTAACTTATATGCTCATTTCGTATCCTGACTCTAAAAGTAAAGCCACTCATCCACCTAAGCATCCTCATCTATGAAATGCTTAACTTAATATTATGCTTCTCTTTTAATGGCCAACATTCTGCACCATAAAGCACTGCAGGTCTAACCACCATCTTATAGGCTTTTCCCTTAAATTTGAGAGGGACTTTCAACCAACAAGCTCTATGCATTCCTCCACTTTCAACCATTGTTGACCTGTAATACGAAATCAAAAAAAAAATCACTAATCTCACTTACCCATTCGACGCCGACTCACACGATCGTAAAATCCCAAAAATCCAGCAATCCGGACGTCCTGCATCATGGCTTTGCACGTCAACGACAGGTCTATACATGACCCTCGCACGATCTCTGCTACGGATTAGGCCCTACCTCATGTCATTAAAGCCGGACGAAATGAAAGGGATTGAGTCTTCTTCCTTTTCCCCCTCGTGAGCTCCTTCGGGACTTTCGTTGTTGTGCAACTTTGCTCCTCCAACGACGCTTCTTCTTGCGGAATCGGAAGTTACGGCATTAAGATCGGAAAAAGCGACGGAAATTCGCTCGCTATGAAGGTAATTTTCTCCTTGTAGTGTGCTTCCTCGACCCCTCCGTGGCTGGTCGACTTTGTCCCCTCGACGGCGTTCCCCTCTCGTACGATCGGAAGTTAAGACATTTTGATCGGAAGCAAGCAGAGGAGCTCGCCGACTGTAAGGGTAATCGTCTCCCTTTCACACGCTTGCTCGGCCAAATCCCGTAAATCCGCCTGACCAAAGGATTATATATATATATATATATATATATATATATTCTAATTAAGTATAATTATTATTTTTAATTAATTCTAATTATTATTTTTTTAATTTTAATTCAATTATTATAATTAACTTTAATTAATTATAATTAATTATAATTTATAAAATTAATTATTATTAATTAATTATAATTTATCAAAGTTAATTATTATTAATTAATTTTAATTAATTTTAATTAAATTTAATTAATCATAAGTAATTAATTAAAAATAATTTGTTAATTAATTATAATTAATTAAAAAAAAGGAACAAGAAAGGGGAAGAAGAAGAGAGGCGGGTAATCACTTAAAAATCTCATTCTCGTGTTTGCAGCGGATCGGACAATCACATATACGAGCTCTCGTAGCACGGTAGGAGGAAGCATGGTGCAACGCCTACGACGAGGCGGGTAATCAATTCAAATCCCATTTTCGGCATTTGCGGTGACCCAGAGAATCACCTTTAGCGCTCTCGTAGCACGGTAGGAGGGAGCCCTGTGCGATGCATACGACGAGGTGGGTAAGCCCTATACACGCTCTTGTAGTGTGGTGGGGAGATCAACTTGTGTCCCTCGTACGGTTACTTTTGAAGGCCCCATACACTCTTGCGTAGCGTGGTGGGATGAAAGATGTTTGGTCTGGTGTCCCCCGACACCTACCATACAAGCTCGAGTAGCGTGGTGGGATTGCCCAATTTCCTATGATTTCCCCTAAACAGGGGAGACGCCGGGAGGCTGCCGAATTTTCTAATGAAATAAAGGACCTAATTTGGACAAAATGTGGACAATTTGAATTTGAGCTCATATTTGAATTTGAGCAAATAAAAGGACTCTAACTCAAGTTAAATGATAAATGAACTCACAAATCAAATGAGATGAACAAAATTTGAACATTTGAAAAAGGACAAGAGGACTTGATTTGGGACCGCGGTGGACTTGAACTTGCACAAAGAACTAGAACTTGAACCAATGGACCATAGGGGACCAAGACTTGAATGACATGATGGTGATTTGAAATTGAACTCAAATGAACTAAATTTGAATTTGAACCAAATGCATAAAAATTCAAACTCAATGTGATAACAAGGAGTTGGACTCAAATGATCAATAAAGAATTTCATTTCGATTGAGATGCAATTAATGAACAAATGAAATACCAAAATCAAATAACAATAATAATCATCCAAATGGAAATTGCCTATGAATGAAAGATTTATTGAAGCTTAATGAACATGACTTGATTGATTTGTTCTCAAGCAACAATGTAAACTCTCAATGATACCAAGAGGCCATATACAAGAAACATAGTGTGCTTACAAGTGACAGTGGAAAAGTTGCAGTGACTACAAACTCATGTGATGCTAGAAGATCTATGATTGTATAACACTGCATTCACAAAGAAAAGAATGAGCCATTATGCACACGACAACCTGCTCATGGTCAATTATGCACACCACAACCTGCTCATGGTCAATATTTGTCAACTTACAATCCATCAATGGATGATATCAAATGGCATACAATGAGTGCAAAAGGCATATAACGATTACGATAATGCTTTATGGGCAATATCAAAATAAAGGCAACTGTGTTCGATCCTTACAGTCAACCACCGTGTAGTGTCTAGCAAATATATCAATTCATTGCAAGCAAGAATATATGGCATATAGCAAATGCAAGTGCCATTCAGCCTCTTATAAGATACCCATCATAAACATTAAATGACATCTATGAGCAAAACGCCAGACGACCACAATGAATATAGATGCCTACGAAATGTTTGAAAAGGTCCATTATACATTTAACATGTTGTCTATGGGCAGATGTGAAAGACTCCTTACAGATATTGAAGATAAGGAGTAATGAGCTTTGTGAATGCAGATATATACACAAGATGCTACTTATAATCAAAAAGCAGAAGAGTCGAAGTGAATGAAAACACTAGTACATTGCATTGAAAATGCATATTTAATGCAACTCATTCAACTGACTAATTCACAAGCAAACACAGTAGAGTCGTTGCAAGTCTTCAGCAAGTAAAGATAGTCATTATGAAACAAATGCAGGTATTTAATGTACTCGCTACAACTCACCCGTATATGACAGTTGAAGAATTGTTGCATACACACTAGGATGCCTATTGGTGATAATCAACTCATAGATGGATACAATAATCGTCTACAAATACTATAAGTCAACATATGATGAACAGGGAGACTTCTAATGAGTACAATTCTAAATGATCGCAATAAATGTAAACTCCTACGAGCTGCTGTAGAAGATCTGTTATACATCCAAAGTATTGTCAACAAGAAAAATGCATAATAACTACAACAAATACAAATGCTCGTGGCCGACGATAGAAGATTTGTATGCAAAGCAATGACCATGAACAAAGATGTCATATGAATGCAACTATCTACAATCCAAAGCAGAAGATTCGTTAGTTTACTACAATCCACCTACAGAAAACAACAAGTAGTGCACGACAGTCTACATGTACAATACAGCAAATAACTCAATCTACAAGCTGCTACAACACGCCACCGGATCCGCAACATTCATGCAAGCGGAGAGAAGGCATTTACAAATATTTTAATATGTCCCCGCACATGCACCATAATTTATATACACATAGTTACACAAAAGGGGCAAGGGCAATCACAAAATCTGTATGGGCCCCGGCGATCGTGTTAGTGTACACACGTGACGTCTAGGGATGCTACGCGGGTCAATAAATTTGAACTCGATCTTCCTAAGCATGAAAGTAGGAATCGACAATGTTCAACAAATAATTATAAAATGCCCCCAAACACCCGCATGGGCCCCGACGAGCGTGTTGTGGGAACACATGTGACGTCTAGGGATGCTGCGCAAGTTAGTAAATAAACCCAAGTTCGAACCCGATCATTCTATGCAGGTAGATAGGAGTCGACACGACTCGAACCATTAAATAAATATGCGGTCGTAAAGTTGACTAAGATATTTATTTTATACATTCATATTAGGCCTTCAATAAAAAAAATTCACAAACAAATGTATAAAGCATACGAAACCCGATCCTATATCGACAGCTCGATAGAGCCGACAGGGTTCAATCCACAAATGAAAATGATCTCAAAGTCACCCCGATGATGGTCACGTTGAATGAAAATTTCAACTGAAGGGGTTAACTCAAACCATTTCAAATGCCCTCAAACTTACACAAAATTCAAATATTTTTTCATTGACCTCAAAATTACCCCAATGATGACCGTGTTGAATGTTTATCTCAACTGGATGGGTCTATCCCAAATATTTCAAAATGACATCCCGAATATCCGAAAATCCTAAAAAATTCAAAAATCCATATATTTAAAACTGAAATTTATCCATCAAATCACTTAAAGAAAAATCCATCCACCCTTCATAATAGTTTGTTGAGGTGGACAAATTAAAATTTACTTCAGTTCACATGGAGTTAATGCCTAGTTGAAAATATCACTAGGATCAATTCTCAAACAATCTCCTGCCAGTAAGGACGTGGTACGCGTCCTCTGACCGGCGGTTTTGCCGTCAAATGGCATCGCATGATAAACGGTCATGACCCGGGACCCTCTGAACCGAGTGATTTTGTCGCCAAATGGCACCACGAAATACCGGTTATGGCCAAAGTCAATACGTTCCTTAGTGGCATCAAATCTTTGAGATATGAACAATAGGATATAATCGATATGGCACAAAGCCCTCTGTTAACTAAGGTGGATTCAAATTTGTCCCCTTAGACAAATATTCACCCCAGGTCTACAAGATCCCCTTGGAAGAAACAACCCATGGTTGTCGACAATGATCATTCTATCAGGTTGGGTCGACTACCTCCTCAGACTAAGTAGACTAGGTACCACGATGACCCGGGACGACGGAACCATGGGATCTTAATCGGAACCATCATCCATTCCCCCACCATCCGCTTTAAGTGCACGATAGTGGAATTTCTAATTTTAAATATAAAACCTTCAAATTTTCCAATTCCTGAGCCCATGTTGCTACTATACACTTGATACTACGTATCTATGAATTTCTACGTATCTGATCGACGACTAGCCTTAATCGAAAGTTCTCCCTCGTTACCGGTAAAGGTAATTAACTATAGGGGCTTGCGCCTATAGGAAAACATAACTCAGATCATAAAGTCCTCACAAAATGAGGATGAAATCTCTGGGTCGTGTCTTATCTACAAACCCATCTGCCTTCCCAAAATTTATCCTGAAACTTAATTCCGTTAAAACTCCCCCGAAAAGAAAAGCACAGCGGACGAAGGCCGGGGCCGAATTTTCGGAGCCCACAGTGTACATCCCTAACTCCCCTTGGATGGTTGTTTTTGCAACCACTTCTTGTTTCCTGGATGGTCATATCAGACAACCTGGGGAGTTCTGCACATATCAGATATAGCTTTTGCCCGCTCTGAGTTCATTTTGAGGATTTTTGGACTTTTCTTCCTACTTAAAAGTTGTTAGCTTAGTGCTTGCTTCTTCAATAGGTCTTTTGTGAGCTTTGTCGCTAATTTTTTTCTTTTGGCTGCAGTCCATCGAAAGCTTCTCTTTTCTTGAGTTATAACAGGTTTACTCACTTGCATTTAATTTATAGCCAACTCAACGCCGCCCCCCCCCCCCCCCCCCCCCCCGGGCACAATTCCCTTGGCACACAATTGGATGGTTTGCCATCATGAAACTGCATGCCATATTAGTGAGCAGGCGATTTTGATTCTTCCTTTTTTTTCACAATAATTAGTGTTCATCCTATAACTTTTGAACATATGAAAATATTTAAGAGTGAAAACATATTACCAAGCTGAAATGACTTGTAAGCAAAATATAATGATTGGATTATAAATAATAACATTCCAACAATAACTCTCACAGCAGCTACATGATCAAGACAGCAATGACATCTAAATTACTTGTAATAAAAACCACAGGAAAGGTAAATTAATTGCTGCAACATGTATAATACAAGCAACAATAAGACAAAAAAGTTTAGCTGAGCATATTTCCTGCAACACATGATATCATAAAAAGTGCAGATACAATGGAAGAAATAGAGAGTACCTTTTCTTGATGATATCATAAGCATCCATATGCAAAGACAAAATTCACTGTACATTACGATTGAGCAAACGCTGAAAGGATAAGTATAGATCCTTGTTCTCCGTGCCAAAAATCTCTTCTGCCTTTGCTAATGTTTCCTGAATTAGAATATGCGACAGAAACAATAAAAAACACTAATAGCGCCAATGAATACTATTAAAGTAGTGTTTCATAAAAGTTTAGCATATAACTCCGCTACTAACAACAAAAAGAGCATCATATGACCAATGATATACCTGCCGTGATTTCCTGTTAGCATTGAGCTCCTTTATATTCGCTAAAAAAGTTCCAAACTGTTCGTAAGAGAGACGGGTCCTGAAAGTCCAAAACTATCATTAGACGAATAGAAAAAAGGGGGATTAATAAAAAAAAAACATATTTATAGACAGTAAAAGCATTCCAAAAATGTCATTTTCACCTAGCTTGACGGAAGAACTCTTTTCCATCTATTTGAGGAGTTCTACCTGAAAAGAAATTGAAATCAATGTGAAGCGCTATGGAAAAGGTCTAGAAATACTATTACAGAGATCTAGCATAGTTCACCAAGCAAAACTAACTTTGTGCAGAGATATTAAAAACCTTGCAAAGAGTTCCCACGAGGAGGAGAGCTGGCTGCAGAGATCTGCTGACTTGAAGGATACCTTGATGACATGGAACCTTGATCTTCAAAACGAGAGGTTGTAGGAGATGTGGCACCCGAAGAAAACTTTGATAATGAATCTGCAGTAGAGAATCTTCTAGGGGAAACACCAGTAGACGAGACCCTTGGCGTGCTGTTTGGGCTGAGTTGTGGAGTGATGTATGGAGTGATCGAGAACTTATTACCTGAAGCCTTTGTTTCTGCAACAATAAAATATGATATCGACTATTTGAAACGAACATTTAGGCTTAAAAAGCAATGTTTTAGCACACGACACAAGATGCATAATTTACCATCTTCTCCTGACTCAGTTTTTGATGGTCCAATATCCGAATCCAATGAAGAGCGGCTAAAGGAAGACTGATCTTCAATCATCAAGCAAATAAAAAAAAAATGCAGTCAGAGATAAACTGTCAAAAAAAGATTTTTCTACTGTTTTTCAACAGGAGGGAAGCGATGCATGGAATCTCATTTTCAGCAAGATGCACATTCCAATACCTTTCCATGCAGATATTCTAGCAACAGAGACATCAGAGGCACCGAAATCTCCTTCTGATTGCTGTTAACAAAAACAGATCGAGAAAGAAAAAATATATGAGGAAATACCCATTCTTTCTCAGTCCCAGATGAAGGGAATGATATGAAAGAAAAATAGAAGAAATCAAAGTAAATATCCTGACAACTTCTAAATAGCTAGAACTTACAGAGGGACTATCATCATTCAAGGATAGCATTAGTTGCCTCTTGAACGTCTCCAGCTACAAATAGTACATTTCATTCAGCTTTCATCACAGAAGAGAAACGAAATTTTTTACTGACAATACAAAAAGCAATCAGAAATAAAACCTCAAGCCCTTGCATCATTCTAAGAAACAAAAAACAATGTTCCTATTCAGATTAACCATTGTCAGAATAAGGGTCAATTGATCTGTCAACCCTATGTTTAATAGCATCAATCAATTTGTAGAAAAGAGACAAAATTAGTGTGGAACAGCATTCAGCTACTAGGAAGCGATTTCAGTTTTGATGCTGATCTCATGAGTAGGAGTTCAATCTGATGGAGAACAAAAGATCAAATTGTCAAGCAAGCTTCTAATGAATAGCCTCCTCCACATTATGAAGGCAAAATATGGAAGTTATATCACATAAATAGTTAATTAATGTTGATGTTATGGTTGCAATATTTAAGATAGTTATGATAGTTTTGATAGTTATAGCCTTATAGGAGTTACTCCACTCCCTCCTCAACTTAAGTGTGTCCCACAAAAGAACGTTCCACATCACCCCACTTGAAAGTAAGCACCAACCAACCACCTCCCTTCCAATTGGATTCCAATTTTTTAATGTTATGTGATTTTTAAAATGTTGTAAACATGAAGGATAAATAGGGAATGAAATCAATAAAAGAACATATTTTAGTTATATCAAAAATCATCTCTAATTTTCTATTCCTCTCTTTCGACTTGGTGGTGGTGGAGCACCATGGTAGCTCGGTGACTTCCATGTCCATGGGAGGCTTAGGGGCCGACTATGAGGTGCATTTTTATATTATTTTTAATTTATTTCATCTTTATCTCATTACAATCATTCCACGTACAAGACAAAAATACATCCTATAGTCGGCCACCAACCTCTCATGGCCATGAAAGTCACCAAACTCCATGGTGCTCTTTCACCACCAAATGGAAAGAGTCCAAAAATTGGATATTCTTTCTAACACAACCAAAGTATGATTTTTTTATTTATTTCATTCCTTCTTTATACATCAAGTTTACGACATTTTAAATATTAGATAACATTAAAAAATCAAAATCTAATTGGAGGGGAGTTGGTTGGTCAATGGTTACTTCTAAGTGGGTATTGTGACGCCTTCTTTTGTGGAATTGCTTCCTTAAGTTGTTGAGGGAGTTGGGCTGCTATAAACTACTTGAAATAACCACCTTTAATTGTTCATTACAAGGGAAATACAATGGTGGAAGTTTCTTGCACGAAATCTTTTGTTTTCGCAATTTATACTAAACAACTTCACAAAATTAAAAGGAAACATCCCCAATAATTACAATACGACCATATCCATCATAACTATCATAGCTAACACTATTGAATTTTGAATTTCAAATTTCAAATTTTCTTTTTAAATTCAGAAATTCATTCTCAAATTACAACAAACTAACATAACTCCCATAACTATCATAATTACCACGATACCTTAAATACTATAATCATGATATCAACATAAATTATCACACATTAAAATTACAACCATAATATCACCACTAATTAATGTTTTGTGTGATGTAACTTTATTTTGCCTTCATGATGTGGAAGAGGCCATTCATCACAAACTTGCTTGAAAACTTGATTATTTGTTCTCCTTCAGATTGAATTTCTACTCATGAGATCAGCATAAAAAATGACATATCTATCTCAATTGACATTAGAAATCCATTAAATCTTTTATTTGTGTGAATGAATTGGATTATTTGATTCAAGAGTAATAATGGAGATACTTTCATCAAAGCTTCACTGAAAAAGCAATACAATATTGGATCAAATCGTTTATTCTTGATGCAACTAATTTGTGCTACATCTATGCTTTGACTCCTATATAGAAGAGCTCCTTGTAGGTGATACCCTCCTAAATTCTCTGTAAGATTCCAATGCCTTTGAATCTCGTAGAAACGCACCTCTGCAGCAAGCA
The DNA here is from genome assembly GCA_022539455.1 of Dendrobium nobile. NCBI lineage: Eukaryota > Viridiplantae > Streptophyta > Magnoliopsida > Asparagales > Orchidaceae > Dendrobium > Dendrobium nobile. Next base: position 33,895,121 of record CM039731.1, read on the forward strand.
AGCTGAACTCTCCTATATTACTTATATCCAAATTCGCATCTCCTTAACGACACACAACCAAATAACAATATTCCACTCTCAATGTTTGCGGGAAAACAAATTTGATTCAGAATTTCGAACATAGCGAAGTTACAAAAGATTAATTAAAAAAGCCGAACACACCTTGTTGAGATCCCGGCTCTGTTTCTTCACATTCAAAGCAAGGGCATCCCGTTCCTTCACCAACCGAATCTTCAATCATTCAATCACCAAGGAAAAATTTTCAATTTCCAGCCATCACAGAGCTCACAAAACCCAGCAAAACTTAAAGCATCTCTATCTTCAAAATCTTAAAAGCCTTACATTTTCCTCGAGCGCTAGTCTGAGGCGGGATTCCGACTCCTGGAACAAGCGATCGCGCTCGTTTACCCGGTCCTGAAGCTCGTTAATCATATGGTCCTTATCGCCGATATCCCGCCGGAGGCTCCCGTTCTCCGCCTCGAGCTGCCTGACACGGGATGCGATTGCCATGGACGTGATCTTTCGGGCGAGGTCTAACTGCTCGAAGGGATCCGTAGGAATCACCGAGAGAATCTCGTCGGGTAGGTGGAAGTCGGCGCCGTTCATTGACATCTGGTCCGGCGAGTTTTAGAAAAACCTAAGTCCGGAATATTGAGCGGGCTTGGATCGGATGGCGGCAGGATTTCCCGCGGAGGAAGGAAGGGATCGATTCAAGATGGCACTGGGTGCGGGGATGTTGACGGAAGTCTTTACGGGATGATTAAAGAGAAATTGATAAAATGAAAGATAAATTATAATAACAATAATAAAGAATTATTTAATATAAGAAATTAGAATATAATTTTAAAATATTTTTAACAACTTGGTATTTAAAATCCTAAATTCTAATATATTTTATAGTAATATTTTTTAAATGAGCTGGCTTATAAGCTTACTAATCGAGTCGGGACTAGCTCAAGTTTGACGTGCTAACTCATTGAGCTCAGCTCACGAGCCATTTATTGAGCCAAGCTCAAGCTAGCTCACAAGTCGACTTGACTCACTTAGACCCCTACTTGCATATATGCTTACGACTAGTTGTTTATTAGGTAAAAAGAATTTAAGTTCTATAAATGTTTTAGATTAAAATTGGAATATTTGACTTTACATGAAGGATTATTTATTGGAGTTCAAATGCTTTGAGAATGAAATTGATTCGAACTCAAATTATTACTTAGAATCTAATTCTAATATATTTTAAAAAATGGTTGAAATATTATTCGAATAAACTCATGTCATAAACTTTTCTTCTTCATCACACATCATTGATCTTGCGATGTCATTTCTAATGAACTTCCTTCGTGAAATATTCTTCTCTTTTTCATTTCATTGCTCTTGAAGATGAACTCGATAAGTTCCTATCGTAAAATATTCTTCTGATTTGCACCTCACCACACTGCTACTCCCATCATTGCCCTTAGCAAGCTCCTATTGCAAACTCTTCTTCTTTGCATGTCATTGCTCTTCACAATTCGCCTCTAGTGAAGTTCATTCTGAATCAAGTTTGATCGTATTTCGAATGAATTAGTTCATTGACCAATTCACGAATACAAGAGTTTATCACACATTGGGTTAACTTTATCTCAACTAAACTTCAGATATATTCTCCAAAAAAAGTTTATTAATGGGATATTTGTTGAATTAAGCATACTAATGAGGCATTTAAGTCAAATTCACTTGAATTACATTGGATAATTTAGAAAAAAAAAACTATTTAGGATTGAATTGATCAATTCTTCCAGTTGCCACTTGCAACTATTTTAAGAGAGAGAAAAATAATTAATTATATTGTGATGTGATAATATGTGAAATTAAAATGTTTGAATGCTTATGATGAAATTTAATTAATAATAGTTTTAAGCCATTATGTCACATCTTCCAAGGACAGCTCAATAAAATAGTTTTGAATTTGAAATTTCTATTTCAAAATACATAATTTTTCTCTATAATTATGAGGAAATTTGATTTTATTTGTCTTATAATATAAGTGATTAGTTAAATATATCAAAAATTTAATTTCTTAGAGAAATATATCTAAAAAAAAATTAAACAAAATTACCCATATTATATTGGTGAATTCCTTATTGATGATCACCTCGAATGGAATTAGTTCTAATGAAAGTTTGATCAAGTTTTCAAATGATATTCTAATATTCTAATAAAATTTGAAAGAAGGCTCAAATGAAGATTCAAATAAGGTTTAAGCAATCTCCTAACATATTCAAACAAAGTTTGAATAAGGTTCAAACATGATGCAAATATATTTTGAGTTTGATTTAAATATAATTCTAGCATGAATTTGAGTACAATTTTAGCATATTTAAAGAAGATTCAAACAAACTATAATGTAGCAAATTATGATTTAAATACGTGAGAGGGCAATCTTAACGTCTATGACGTAGTAAACTATAAATTTGATAAGAGCAATCAGAATATATAGTATAGGAAGCAAGTTTTAAATAGCATAATGCAATCACAATAGCTATAACACAGCAAAATATAATATATATCATTTACAAGACAAAATGAATAAATAAAAAAATAAATATACATGTACTTTACATGACTAGATAAAAAGAATTAAATGCACATCAGTTGCTATGGACCTAACTAAATAATTTAATATTTTCATCATATACATATGGACCTATTGTTAGTCTTTGTGGAATCTGATTGTGGGGGCGTGGGTGCAGGGGATGCTCCGCCTACTTGGGTTCGGGTGCTTTGCATCTAATTTTTTTTTTGTACAACGCCCCAACGTTGTGTACATGTGCACCCGACACTATATACCCAAGCACGCCAGCGCTGCAAAAGTTTGATAGGAGAAAAGACATAGAGCGGAGCACTGTAGCACTCTAAATTCAGCGCCGCAGTGCTGTCTAGTAGACTGGAGACGGAGTGATGAGCACTGTGGCGCTCCAAAATGGTGTCACAACACTTCGGGGGATTGAACAATTTTTCTTTCTCGTTTTTCTCAAGGGTGGCATCCCTTGGTTGTATATACATGCTTTTCTCTTTTATTTAGAGTGAGAACAATGTAAGTAAAAGAAGAGAAGCAAGGAGAGATTGAGATAGAAGAGAGATCTGTATTTATTTCTCCCAATGTTCATAGTGGATTTCTTGGTGTGCCGTGGTTCCATGATTGTTAAATCCTGGTGTCATTTTCTTTCCGTCACATTCTATTTTTTCTTATTTATTTCATTGCAAGGTTTAGTACTTTTACATCCCCAACACTTATGTATTTATGTTGTTATAAAATGAATGTACATACAATCAGTTTCGATAAATTGTCATTCAATCTGGTGTAGCTTCTAAAACATTTTTTTTTTTAATTTAGATATATGATGTATTGTATCACATGCATTGCATAATCTCTACTATAAAGAAAACATGGAGCATGCATCAAATTCTACGTGTAATAACTACATAAACTTTTGCTAAGATGTCAAATTGCTAATGTTATTTGATGAGAATAGTTCATATACAACAACAACAAACCTTTATCCCACTACGTGGGGTCGGCTACATGAATCATTTTTCTTCATTGTGTCCTATTAAAGGGCAGAATAGTTCATATACATGATAGAATAATCTCAACAACTTTAGTAATCCAAATAAGCACTCATAAAAGGAACTCATCATTACATGTAAAGTATGCACCTTAATGTAAAAGAGGTCATATTCATAGGCTGTGAGATTTCACATATTATCCAATAAATTTTTTTCTTATTCATTAGAAATTAATATATGAGATCCTCATTTGCTCAAAATTCTTATCCCCCTCTTTTATGAGATTTAACTCGAACTCACTTGTCTTATCCCCCCTAATATCCATCAATGTAAATTTAAGCCACTCAAAATAATGCTTCCTCTTGAACTTAATATGCACATATATGTTGCTTTGTAATAATAATCAAATAGTTCATCCAAGACATTAATGCATAAATTATAGGTCTTTTGGTACGCCATATTCTCTCCCTCATAACATAAAGCATCTAATGTGTTGCAAATAAGATTGAAATTATAGTGAGCAATATAATGTAATTATATGGTCATAAACTTTTGCAATTTAACTTAATATATAGCAATGTTGTGGCTAAATAAAGCTGTTGAACTCTCCAATTTTGAACACAAATGAGCGTCTTTCATTCTTTTTATTATTGACCATCCTCAGTAATAGTTGTTATATTAGGGCTTTAAAAAAATTATAACTCAAGTGCTTTAAAATGTTGCCTAAAGAGGGATTCCTCAACCCTACAAAGAAAATCAAAGTCTCAAATTATCTATCAGCTTTATATGTGACTGAGCAGTATAACATCTCACTATGGGTATAATTAGATTGGGCATCTACATACATAAATAAAATCAAATGAATCGATTCTATATACAATATTGAAGACAAAAAAAGGGATTGAATTATATTCAAATCATGTTCGAACATTGTTGAATGGTATTCAAGATTGTTTAAAGCATGATTCAAATATTTGAATCTTGCTCTTATAATATTTGAACTTTACTCAAAGCATACAATAAGAACACCAATAAAAAACAACTACAAGCCTTCATTCTACTATGCGGGTCAGCTATAAGAATCATTTTTCTTCATTATGTCATATTAAAAGTCAAATTCTTATTTAAATCTAGTAGAACAAGTTTAACTGTTATTTACTCGAAATATGTTCAAAGAATTTTTTAATATTTTTTTTTATTTGGATTATGCTTAAATCATGTTCAAACCATGCTTTAAACAATCTTACGTGGAGCTTACTCAAATAATGCTCAAACTATAAACAAATTTTGAATAAGTTTCAAAAATAGTTCAAGCAATGTTAGAGCTTCAAATAAGATTCGAACAAGGTTCAAACAAATTTCAAACAAGGTTCTAATGAAGTTTGAATATAATTCAATAAAGTTCCAACATGACTATAATATATAATATGATGTCTAATGCAGTTTAAGATTTACAGTTTGGTATGCAAATAAGATTTGAAACTTCTATTATAAGCATACACCTTATTCATTTTTTGAATATTGGATTTTCTTATTGTCCCCTTCCTACTATAAGTTATATTTATTTTTGATGAATGCATTCAAATCTAAATCACTAAAAGTATAACATCACTACTCTTGAATGTATAATGATTGGAAAGTTGATAGGTCATCACTATGAAGAGATACCACAAACCTATCACTTGAGTTCATAGATCATTGGAGATAGAGAAATACCTAAGAGCAGAGGTGTTTGGGCATCTTACTTGTTAAAAAAATTCATGTGAGTCATGAGTAGAGAGTTTTGACTCATATTCTTATATAGCAAGGGCATTTTGGTTTAAGATAAACTTATGAGTATATTTCTCTAAATAATAAAATAACATGTATATTTGACATATTATAAATATTACAAGGCATATAAAGTCAAATTTTCCTAATCATATGGTATAAATTCATTTTAGACTTATTTATATTTAATTGTTCAATATCTAATTTTATACTTTCATAAAGTTTAACAAAAAGCTTATTTTTGTCTTCTTAATTTATAATATAATTTTCTCTACATATATATGACATGTATTTTATTATTTTTTGAAACCCTTTAAGAAAATAAAGTTAAACTCTTAAAACATTGAGAAGAACGATTGAAAATTTAATAGAAATTCCAAAGTTAAGTGTGTTAATGCAAGAACAGTCTTAGGATGACTGACATCTTAGGAAGTTATATCAAGGGGACACAATCGTGACGCCATTAGGCCAAAATGAATAATATCTCAATAGGTAAGAATCTGGGATGTTATAAATGTTATCAGCGCAATAAACCAATCAAAAGATAGGATCTGCTCTACCTTAGAATGATATATGACTGTTGGATGATGATAGGCTAAGGAAACTGATGAGGATGTTACTTATGTAAGTATGAGAGATTGTGAAACCCCTTAAAAAATAAAGCTAAATTTTTAAAATATTAACTTGTTTTTTGGTGTAACATTTATAATTTCAGTAGAAACTCCAAAGTTAAGCATGCTTGTACAACAGTAGTCATAGAATGTGTGACATCATAGTAAATGATACAAAGTGGACAAAACTGTGAAGCCGTTAGGTCAAAACATATAATATCTCAATAGTTAAAAGTTCAGACTATTATAATTTTAAATGAACTCTTAGTCAATTTAATTTTATTTAACATTATCAATACTTCATCACTGTTTAGTTAAATATTCTATAGAACATGATTTTATTATCTTACCAGTAACTATAAAAACTTAATCACTCACTTTGTACTAATGTTAATTAAAATTTTATTTTAAAAAAAAATAATTTTAAATATTAGATGATGTGAAAAAGTAAAAAGTAATTTTATTTTCTTATTCATTATGTTAGGCAATTTTTTGTTACAATAATTGATATATCATCAAAAAATCATCTTGATCAGGCACGAATCTTGAGACAAATTTGAATTAAAAATTTTTAAAATTAAATTTAGAGCCATTTGAACTCCTATTTTAGCAACTTATAGTCGAATTAAACATCTTGAAGAGATGAACCCAATGACACCAAGTTTAATCCAATATGAGTCCGAATGGATCCAAATTGAGGGCCTAAAACATATTTAGAATGTTCAAAGCATAAATTGGATAATCAAATGATATCCAAATCTAACATGCTTATAATCAAATCGAGCGGCTCAACGAGAAGAATCCAATGAGCCTAAGATCATGAAATTCTGACATCATTAAAGCACTTAAATACTCGATAAACGATCTATAATCAAGGGAGTTGATATCAGTCATCCATTCGAAACACTCCCAACATGCTCTTGATCTTCTCATGATTTACTGACCATGTCACTCCCAAAAAATATAAATAAACCTCACATTCTTCATTGAAGAGGAGAGGAAGCCATAGAAAGGAGAAAAGAGATGAAGAAAATTTTGGAGCTCTCTTGTGGTCTTGCCTCCAGTTTCTCCTCCTCGAGCACCGTCACCGACCTTCGTCGGACTTTCGCCCTTCCATCAACTGTCTCCAGACTTCTTCCTGACAGCCGTCTGACTTCCTCTCTACCATCGTCAAACTTCTGCACGATCACCATCATCCACAAAAAGTTCAACCGACTTCCTGGACATTTGTAATCTGATCATCCTCAAGTTTATGGATGTTCTTTGTAATATATTCAAATACTAGTGGACTCATTTCAATTGGCCTAGCATGACCCCATGGTTTTTTCTCTTTAATAAAGTTTTTCATATAAATATCTTGGTATTTCTAATTAATCTGTTTGTGCGATGGGTATCCGTACAATGCTAAGACGAAAGACTTTTCTACTTTACCACCGCGAACACTACAGGAAATTTAGCTATTACCGCCGGTCATTTTTAAATCCGGTGGTTAACCCGGCGGTGTTATGACCGCCGGTAGTTCCGGAGGCCTATACTTGAATAATCGCCTGGTAGGCCGCCGGTATTAACCGACGGCAAAACCACAGGCTATACTGCCGTTATTACTGACGGCCAGACAAATGCTGGTCTAGGCCGCCGATAATAGAAGAATTTCCTGTAGTGGAATATTCTAGTCCACAATAATAATAATAATCTAATTTAGTTGAATAAAATAAAAAAAATCAAAAAACTTATGATTAAAATTAAAAATTGTAAAATGTTAAATAATTTTAATAGAAATTAGTTAATTCTTATTGAATATTATAATGTTTAATAAGTAGTTTAAATTTACAATGATTGAACTTAAAGTCATGTTTTTATGTTAAAATTATAGTATTTAATAATAAAGTTAAGTATAAACCTTCTAATAATTAGAAGAGGATTTTTTTTCAATTATATTAATGCAAGTGTAGATTAATTATAAGAATTTATTTATGTATGTAAATATTTTACTTCTTATGCTACATAGTACCCAAAAATGAAGAAATATATATACATGCAATTTGTTTAATTTCTAAAGTGTAGATTAACTTATGCCCCAAAATGATTTACAGACAAAAATACCCCAACTTTGGACTACTTTTCAAGTTCTCCGTAATCCAAATTGGTTCGAACATGATTTAAATAAGATTTAAACAAACTTTTGATCAAGATTGAAACTACAAAATAAAATTTCAAGCCGTGTTCGAATATTATTCGAGTCCTATTCAAGCAATGCATTTTGATTTCAAGGTAACTTCATACACGATTTGAATTAGATTTGTACAAAGCTTGATCATGATTTGATTGTGTTACTCACAACATAGTATAGTTAAATAGCTATAATACATCACAATGAGAAGTATAACAACATTGCATAACACATAAAATTAAAAAGCGAAACATCGTATTAAATCAAAGCAATTATAATATAATTACAAAAATAAAGTAAGTACGATCATAATAATTATAACACAGCACTCAAAAACTTTGGACTTGTATCTTAATAGGCATTGCAATATATGAGCATTCATATCTTCATGGTAATGCACATATCTTTCTAGTTACCAACACCTCAATGGTGCTATCTACATAGCCAAATATGGTGGTGGATTTGACTTCATATGCAAAGACTTATAATAACCTGTACACATTTATGTAACCTGTTATCTAGAACTAGGTGTAGGCTTTGATATTTATGTATAAATAGGTCCTGTAATCTTGAGTTATCAATATAGAAAATCATTTTACCTCACCTGTCTTTATGGTATCAGAGCACGTTCTGCTCCAGAGACATCGTCTCCACCAATCTACTTCCGATTTTCTCGTATAGGCTCGTCGGCGTCGAGTCTTGATCAAGCAAGATCAATGGAGTCGTCGTCCACGTCTCAAACAGAAATAAATCAAGAAGTATCTCCGGATGATCATCTCATCATACCGGCATCCCTCAAATTTGTTATCTCAAAGATCAAGATAATAGTTCCTATTCAACTCTCATCGGACAACTATCTGGTTTGGAGATCTCAGGTGATAAAACTCCTCACTGCTAATGGCTTTGCATCCTTTCTTTCACCATCTCCTTCTCCTCCTCCAACGCACCAAACTCGTCAAGATGGCCGCAAAGAACCAAATCCCAAATATCAAGAATGGATTCGAGTTGATCAAAACTTGGCTGCCGCTCTCTGCTCCACCGTATCTTCGACGATCATCCCATACATCATCCATCTTATTTCCACATCGGAAATATGGAATACGCTTGAAAGGAGGTTACGATCTTCGAATAGATCAAGAGTTATACAGCTCAAAAAACGAGCTGCATAACATTCAAATGAAGTCACTAAATATGACTCAATACTTACAACAAATCAAGACAATAGTTGATAATATCAGTTTTGCTGGGGCTACCATTGATCAAGAAGATGTTCTACTGTACACCATGAACGGTTTACCACCGTCGTACAATGCTCTCAAAACCACGATCCGTGCAATGCAGTCTCCAATGGATCTTGATACTCTGTATTCACTTCTGATCATTGAAGAAATCAACCTCCAGTCACAATCGCTACGACAACTCACTATCACCGATGCATCCACTGCTCTCTACTCCAACAGAGGCCGAGGCAGACGTGGACGTACACGACCGAACACTCAGAATGCTCGCCCCAGCAACCCAAATGCGCCTCAATGTCAGATCTGCGGTAAACGTGGACATCTTGCGCACAATTGCTGGCACAGGCTCAACATCACAGTTAGTCCTCCAGAAACCACTGCTTCAAATAATTCTGCTCGAGCGATGGTAGCGGCTAATGACACTGAAAATCCAGATTGGTATCTTGATTCGGGCGCTTCAACCCATCTTACAAACTCGGTGGACAATCTCTCACAAGCTCAATCGTATACTGGTACCGATGCAATTACAATCGGTGATGGCAGATCTTTGCCTGTTGCTCACTCCGGCAATGGCATTCTGTCAACACCGTATCGAAAGATCCATCTCAAAAACTTACTTCATGTTCCACATCTGTTTCACAATCTAATTTCTATATCCAAATTGACACAAGATAATAATATTTCTGTGAATTTTAACCCATCTAGCTTTGATATTAAGGATATGAAGACAAACCGAGTACTTCTATCGGGTCCAAATCACAAAGGGTTATACCCAGTTCACTCGGCTAGCAAGATTGAATCAAGAACAACTTCACTTGCGACTCGTGTCAACAAGGAGCTGCTATGGCATCAAAGATTGGGTCATCCACACGAAAGGATCATTGCCGCTGTCTCGGCTCAAGACAAAAGTCTTCACATACCAAATAATATGCATTTCTGTTCTGACTGTACGACCTCTAAAGGTCATAGATTACCGTTTTCTAATAAACCACATCGTGCTTCTATGCCCATAGCTATTATTCATACGGATGTTTGGGGTCCTGCTCCAGTTCATTCGAATCAAGGGTTCATGTATTACGTTGTGTTTATTGACGATTTTTCTCGTTTTTCTTGGGTATTTTTTATGCATCACAAGTCCGAAGTCTTTAACATCTTTAGGAATTTTAAAACCTTCATTGAAAAACAAACGCAACATCAAATTAAGTGTCTCCGATCTGATGGAGGAACGGAATACTTAAATCATAATTTTAAAAATTTTCTCAATCAACAAGGTATTTCTCATCAAACATCTTGCCCTTACACTCCTGAACAGAATGGATTAGCAGAAAGAAAGCACAGACACCTTATCGAGACCGCTAGGACGCTGATCAACAAGGCCTCTATTCCTCATGCCTTCTGGCCCGATGCAATCCTCATGGCGTCATTTCTCATCAATAGACTTCCTACGATCACTACAAATTGGAAGTCTCCTCTATCCATAATGTTCAACAAAAAGCCAGACTACAAGTTTCTAAAGGTTTTCGGCTGTGCATGCTATCCCTGGATACCGTCCAATCAACGAACCAAACTTCAGCCAAGATCACGCAGCTGTGTATTTCTTGGTTACTCACATATGTCAAAAGGATACAAGTGCCTGGACATAAGTACAGGAAAAATACATATCTCAAGGCATGTTGTGTTTGACGAAATTACGTTTCCATTTCAACAAACACCAACTACGACACCTCGCAACACCACATCTCCGCCAGCCTCACTTCTTGTCCCGGTGTCAACTACCATTGACACACATACAAACAATACCAAGATTACAAATACAAATTCCATTGGTGTACCATCTCATTATACAGCCAGACAGAGCATCTCGCCGTCACAGCAGCTGCCAGAGCTAATTCCTTCAAACGACATCTCCAATAGCCCTGCTCCTACCTGACATCGGATGATCACAAGAACAAAGACTAGATCGCTAAAACCGATTCAAAAACTAAATCTTCTTCATATACAAAAATCACCTCAGCCCAAAGAATTTACTGAGCCAACGACATACACTGAGGCAATCAAACACCAACAATGGAGAAAGGCAATGGCTGAAGAGTTCTATGCATTGCAAAAACAAGGCACATGGGAGTTAGTTCCGCGTCCGCAAAACACGCAAATTCTTGGCAGTCGCTGGACATTCCGCATTAAACATAAATCAGATGGCACAATTGCTCGATTCAAAGCTCGACTGGTTGCCCAAGGCAACAATCAACAATATGGGTTAAACTATCTCGAAACTTTTAGCCCGGTTGCTAAATTTCAAACCATACGCTTATTATTTACTATTGCTGTATCTAACAATTGGCTTGTGCATCAGCTAGACATTACAAATGCGTTCTTACACGGCAACATTAAAGAGACAATTCACATGAAACAACCAAAGGGATTTGAGGACGATCGTTTTCCGGACCATGTATGCCAGCTCAAGAAAGCTATTTATGGCCTCAAACAAGCTCCAAGACAATGGTTCCAAACATTCTCTGCATTCCTTAATACACTTGGCTTCGTCTCAGGCAAAGTAGACTCGTCATTATTTATACTACACCAGAATCAAAGCCGTATCTACATAGCAATATATGTAGATGATATATTAATAACCAGGAATGATGCAACACTAAGTGACACGGTGATATCACAGCTCAATAAACAATTTGACATGAAAATACTAGGACCAGCAAACAGTTTTCTCGGTATAAATATTTGCAAAACACAAAACTCATACATACTTTCCCAGCAGCAATATGCAAACTCGATATTACAGTCAGCTGGAATGTCAGCGTGTAAGCCATTAACTAATCCAATGCCTACCAATTAAACATCCGGATCTCGTTAAGATGAACAACACAAAACTTGATCCGACTCGGTACAGACAACTCACAGGGTCGCTACAGTATCTAACGATTTCCAGACCAGACATATCATTCGCAGTCAATCAACTATGCCAACATATGCACAATCCAGGACAACCACATTTCGACCTTCTTCATCGATTACTTCGGTATATAAAAGGCTCAATCTCACTTGGTTTACCTATTTTGCAGGGTACGATGGAGTTAAACTCCTACTCGGATGCTGATTGGGCAGGAGATAAAGGCACCAGAAGGTCCACCTCAGGATACTGTTCGTTCGTTGGCAACACACTCATATCATGGAGCGTCAAAAAACAGCACACAGTAGCAAGGTCTTCCACCTAATCAGAATACAGATCCCTAGCAACAGCTCTTGCGGACATACTATGGCTTCGGCGACTTCTCGGTGACTTCGGAGTCACCAACTTACCGCCGACCAAGCTACATTGCGACAGCACCTCGGCTATAGCACTCGCAAATAATCCTGTATTTCATGCGAGAACGAAGCATATAAAAATTGATCATTTCTTCATCAGGGATCACATTCAGGCAAAAAATGTACAGATTCTTCCAATCTCAACAAAAGACCAGTTGGCCGATATCTTTACGAAGCCATTGTCCACTCCCCGGTTCTATCTTCTACGAGACAAGCTGACCGTTCAAGATGCACATCAGCTTGAGGGGGTGTAATAACCTGTACACATTTATGTAACCTGTTATCCAGAACTAGGTGTAGGCTTTGATATTTCTGTATAAATAGGTCCTGTAATCTTGAGTTATCAATATAGAAAATCATTTTACCTCACCTGCTTTAACTTATGAGCCTAAGCTATAAACCCTCCCTTATGTGCCTAAGCATTTATTTTAATATTTGGGTCCATAAATTAAGTTTGTTTATTGAATTGATTCAAAAGAGGACTCCTCTCCGTTAGAAGTTTGGTAGTGTGCTTCCCAAAGTCATATGTAATCTTCCTATAGCATATAAAGTAGTGTTAACAATTATTTTATACATAATATTTTTTAGAATATATATATACTTATTTAAGCTTTTTGTGATTTAAGATCATGTTGGAGTAGCTCCAAAGGAAGATAATTTTTATGCTGTAAATAAAAAAAATAAATAAATCTATGTGTCGCCAATAAAAATTTGACCGTCTAATCCTTTTGAATCAACTTCACATTTCAACTCTTAAGCTAGACTATGAGGAACAATTATTTAGTCCTCCGACCGGACGTAGAGGAACGTCCGGTCGGAGGCAAATTCCCGTCAAATACCAAGTTGTACCGAGCAAATACCGAGCAATATCAAATAATAACGAGGAATAGCATCATGTGAAGACCCAATACCGAGTTATTTCGAGCTATCTTGAGCAATACCGAGTTATACAAAAGTTGTACCGAGTTTTTCCTAGAAAAAACTCGGTACAACTCGGTATTTCTCGATATAGCTCGGTATAACTCGGTATTGGTCTTCAAAGAGCGGTATTCATCGTTATTATCAAATAATACCTAGTTGTACCGAGCAAATACCGAGTTTTTTGGTGGAAATTTGGCTCCGACCGGACGTTCCTCTACGTCCTTGCACCGGATGTAATAAAAGTTCGACTATGAGACGCTAAACTATGAGCTGGTGTTATGGTATGCGCGGCGGCTTTAGAGAACTTAGTTTTTTATTTTTTTTTTCTCACCTCACTTTCCTTCCCTTCTTCTTCTTTCTTTGGCAAGACATGATGTTGAAATCCAAAATTTTCATTAAAAAAATAATTTTAGAAATTCGGATTATCACATATACAAACATATTATTCAATTTTATGTATTTATTTATCTAATTTCTAAATATTAATATTTATTTATATAGAATCATAATTTCTAAATAATATTAAAAATATCACTATTATTAATTATCTAACGTGAAATATATATATATATATATATATATATATATATATATATATATATATAATGCATATATTTTGATTTTATTTTGAGTGCATAAATAAATATAAAAATTTTGGTGTTAAATATACTTACATAAAATTTTTGGAGGGATTTACATAAATGCCAAGAAACTCTTATATATTTATATATTGGACACTTGGATATTTACATTTTAAATAATATTTTAATATTTAAATCACATTAAAAAAATTCACTAATATTAATTTATTATTATGAAAAATATCTTTTTAAGCATCACTATTAAGAAAAATTTGTCTTCATATGCCTCATAATACTCATAATAGGAGAAATATATTAGTTGTTCATTTTTTTTGGAGAAATATGCCAAAATATTATTTTGGATCAAAATAACCAATATTTGGACCACATACTACTTATTTTCAATTTGTCTCAAATGACATTGGTTTGAATAAGGCTAGAGCCGCGTTCAAAACAAGAATCAAACTTTATTTAGGCTTCGTTTGGGACGGCTTTTTTACTGCTTTCTAAAACAGAATTTTAGTACAAATTTTTTTATTTTTGTAGTAAAACTCCGTTTTAGAAAGCAATAAAAAAGTCGTCCCAAACGAAGCCTTAATTAAGGTTAGAATAAGGCTTCGTTTGGGACTGCTTTCTAAAACTCCGTTTTAGAAAGCAATAAAAAAGCCGTCCCAAATGAAGCCTAAGTATGAATAATATTCAAATATGGTTCAAACAATATTTTATAATAACCATCTTCAAATCATAATTGAACCATCTTACAAAATAATCGAATATATTCAAATAATGATCGAATCTTTTAAGAACCATATTTGATTATTGTTTAAACATTGCTCGAAAGTTCGAACAATGTTTGTAGGCGTTTCAAAGAGGGTTTGATCATTGTTCAAAAATAGTTTAATCATGTTTTAAAGCTACTTCAATCATGATTTCAAGATACACAATCATGTTCGAGGATGGTTCAATAATGTTTTGAAGATAGTTCCATCCATGGGCGGAACCACATATTAGTTAGGGGGGCAATTGCCCCCCCTCAAAAAAAAAATTATTTTTTATAGGAGTAAAAAAAATAAAATTTTATAGGAGAGTAAAAATTTTTTTTTGCCCCTACTAAAAATTTTTTTTTGCCCCCCCCTAAAAAACTCTTTTGTCCTAACTTGCCCTAAAATATCTATATATTTCTTCAAATTTAGTTATAATATTCTCTTTCATATTTTTCATGATAGTTTAATTACACATTTTTTTCTTTATTTTTCTTGTTTAATTTTTTTTAAAAAAAACTTTTCGTAATATATAAATATATAATATTAATTTTTTAATATTTAATTATCTTTGTGTTGTATTTGCCCCCCTCAAAATTGAAGCTGGTTCCGCCCCTGGTTCCATCATGGTTTGAAGATTTTTTTTTTAATCATGTTTCGATTATGCTTGATCATCATTCCAAGATGGCTTAATTAAATTAGAAGTTGGCTCGATCAGATTTCTAATAAGTTTCTAACATGTATGATGTCCAATGGCAATAAGGTTTAGGATCTATAGTGCGAACAATATATTCATACTTAAATAACCACATATATGACATCACTAACTTTGAAAATATGACAGACATAAAGATTGTCTTTGCTTGAACACACAAGCTTTGAGTTCACCAAATATGTAGAATATGCTAGGAAAAAAGATGGAACAATTATTTGGTGAGGGTTGTGATCTCTATTGATAAAAAATATGAATCATTTGATCAAAAAGAAATTTTTTAGTATATTTCTTCAAAAAGAAAAAAGAAAAAAAGGAAAGATCTTTCCTTCTGTTTTAATGTGATTTTATGAATGAATATATATTTATATATCTACCCATAAAATTTTCCGCGAACATACTGGAAAGGAAAGATCTTTCCTTCTGTTTCCTCGTTTCATAGCATTTTTCCTCGTCTCCCGGCATTTCTCTCCCCTCGGTGCTTTAATTGTCAGGGTAAAGCGTTTGATTCCGGCCATGAACGAGAAGGCCTCCGTCTCCAAGGAGCTCGACGCCAAACATAAGAAGGTATGCTTGTTTCTCTTCTTCTTGGATTTCAGTTGTCTTGATTGGCGACGAGGTTTGCAGAGATTCGTTGAATTGAATTGGGTGGAAGGATGATATTTTGCTTCTAGGGCTCTTTAATTAATATATGGATTACTTGGCGTTGAACCGATATGAATTAGGTCATTGGTAAGCAATCTTGCCTTTATGACGTTTCCTGCTTTTGATTGCTTATCACACGCTTGTCTTTTTATTGGTGAGATGAAGGCGTGATTTATTTTATTGGTCAGATTGAAAAGGCTGCGGTTGTTTCTCTGCAAACGATACCTTGACGTGATTTCATCTTGCGAGGGTTGATGGCTTGAAATTATTGAATTTGGCTGCAGCCGGTTGATTTTGAATGAGATTGTTAACCGTTGGATCTCTGTTTTTATTTGTGTTTTCTGAATTTGATAGCTAAAATTTTCTTAGCTAAAAGCGATCAATTTCTGTCCATTGTAAGATAACCTTGAAATAACAGATTCCGTGACTTTGGAACATCAATTATTTAAATGGCGTCCTTGCTGTAATGTGATCTACCTTTTATGCAATAGAACTTGTCCATTTGCCTTTTTTCGAAGCAATGCTTTGGCCATGTCTGGTGAAAAGAAAATGAAGTTACCGGAATGAATTCTAGCTATCTATGCTATAGTATTTAACAATTACTTTGAACATAGATTTTCAGTCATTTTTTATTTCCTTTGAGTTAAACTCCTCAAATATAATTGTAAGTTTTTATGATGTTTTTCATTGTGCGATATGAATGAGAATGTTAGATGGATGTGTGGTAGAACTTGGAGGGATATAGGGAGAAAATATTATACGAGGGATGGTGAGAGTAGCACTTACTTAGATTAGATATACTTAGGCCGTTGGTGCATTTAGTCCATTTACAACTTATAGTAGAAGATAAATGAACAAGTGGAGTGGATAACATTAATCATGAAAGATTAGGAAGGACACAAGTGTAGATCAAAGGTAGCATTTGTGCTGGTAAAAGCACAAAATATATTTTACGCCATAAACATCAATCAATAGTAATTGATTGAGGTGAGGTTTCCTAAAGTTGTCACCAAATAATTAGAAATGAACTAATTGTGATGAGGGATATAAGTGTAAACATTAAAAAACACTGAGAATTAGTGCATCATCAGCTTTATGTGTGCATGAGGGATATAAGTTTGGTAAATTTACTCTTCAATTATTACAAATTCTATGTTTGAGTAGTGTTTTAATCACTTGGACACTTGGTTGCATCATCTTGAAGATCATCATATTTCCTCTGATGATGAATAACTCTCAAAGGCCCCTAAATGTGAAAACTTGGAAGATCTCTCTAAAGGTATGGAGGACATTCTTTGAAATTAATAGCTAAATTCATTTACTTTCCACATATTTTAAGCTTTTTTAAAGTCACCTTTACGTATGGACAATTATTGTTTTATAAAATTTACCTTTAAGTCTTCATGATATCCTCTTGTCACATTCCGCCTCACTTATATCTCTATTCTATATAATAGATCCAAGATATTTAAACCTATCACTCTTATATATCAAATTTTTTTAATAATATTAATTGATAATTATTATGACCACACTTAGAAAAATTATATATCATGTACTCAAAATTTTTCTACAAATTTAAATTCTTCTATGTTCTAAACATTTTTCCCATTATTCTATGCTTTCTATTATTGTAATGGATGTATCATTGATAAAAACAATATCATATGTAAAAAGCATACAAAGTTGATCCTTTATGTAATCCTAATGTAATTGGAAACTTTTTTGTCTCTCTTGAACTACTTCTAATATTAGTTAGGGCTTCATTATACATATATATTAGTTTTATGTGGAATCTGATTGTGTCGATCAAACTGTATGTACTGTTGACTCAAACCTCAATTTTGGCAGGTGAGCTCGTGTGTGTGTTGGGGGGGGGGGGGGGGGGGAGCGTTACCCTTGCTTGGTGTTCTGGGGCCTTTGCATTGAATTTTTTTTTTACTGGCGCAACAACACTATATGGATGACTTCATAATATATCTCATTAGATTATTCATTGCACTCCCCAAAATAAATTTTCTCTTAAAACTTTCATTTAATAATTTCTAAAAGTCGTATTTCATAATTCCTTGATGACTTCATAGTAAATTGAAGTTTTGTTATCTTACTTCTATTGCATCTAACTTGATCGATGTCTCTAAATCTTTTTTCTTTTGCCTTACCTATTCTAGACATTCTTTTTTCCTTCTTTAGTACCAAGCTATTATATAAACAAAAAAATGGCAGATATTGCTTGGCTCACTATCCCTTCTTGCATGACTTCTAGCTTTATTATAGTCATTAAAGCCTTATTAGATTTCTTTTTTTTTTCACTCTTTAAAAACATATTTCTTATCCTTAATCAACTTTTGTATTTTCTCACTCCACTATCAAGTATTCAAGTCATATCAATGTATGATCTATTTTTAATTTATCTTAAAGTTTCTAGGACTATTTTCTTCAATGCATTAACCATCTTGTCCCATACTAGGTTTGGCTTTACTAAAGAATTTCAATTTCCTCCCTTTGTAACATATCTTAAAATATTAATAATTTCTTACACTTCAAATTCCATCATATTATCCTCAGGTATTTATTTACTTTTGATTGTTTTATTTTTTCTCTTAAGATAATATATACATCAATATTACAACTCCATGTTGCTTGGTCAAACTCTCTATTGGAATCAAATTACAATGTGAGAATTTGCTTCTTTTCTTTTAAGAAAGAACAATTTTGTTGGTGATTTGTTAGCTTCAATTTTGTATGTAGCTAAGCATTCTTCTCATTTTTTAAGTATGTGCTTATTTTTTGTAAGGTCATAGGTTGCCATGAAATCAAGTATGGCTTTGCCTTTTTTATTTTCTATCTCGTATTTAATATATTCCATGAATCCTCTCATTGCTTATCCTACTTCCTTAAGTGTAAGTGTGTGTGTACGCACAGTTTTTAAGTTTGAGGAGTCAAAACACTTCACTCAACTAAAATGCAACCTAGCGGTATAAAGCGCATGAGCGCAAGGTCTGTGTGATGCTGTTGAACATTGTGTGATGAAGCTAGCTTTTCATGCATGAGTTTAATTCAAGATCTCAACACGTGACTCACTAGTTCACTCCATTTCTTGTTCATCTAATACAAAAAAGAGTTTTGTTGATCCATATGAATGCGAAACAACAAGGCTGAGACTTGATTGAAATGTATAAAAATGGTGCCAATGGGTCTTAAGTAATCTCATTATGTCCTTTCCATTAGAGGCAAATAATAGGGCTAACATGATGCTCTATCATCATTTATAATAACGTGGGAGATTTCTTTGATGATCTACAACTAAAGATAAAGAGTCCAAGGGAGGAGGATGCGACATCTTTGCCTGACAAGAATCATGACAAATTTGGATTTGTGAAGGATGAATATATACTACAATAATGGATTGGATCCAATTGGATCAAATCTAATAGGGTGGGTTTCTCCCCCTTTTATCATATTTCGAAAAATCAGTCTAGAAATGATATTAAAAAAAAAAATTTAATCAATTTAGGATTTCATTTTTGGTGTTAATGAAAGCCACAGTTCATTTATTCTTGATTAACATTGTTTATCTAATCATTTAGTAATTTAAGTATACAATTAGGGTTATTTTACATGCCAACTCTTGATACCTCTTCTAGTAGGCATCCACATGGCATCAATGGTTACCTGAGTTGAGACCTATAATTATGGCGTACTTGGGTAGCCAATACAATTGTAAGTTTATCCATGGTATGAGGTGGTGGCGTCTTAATTGTTAATGAATATGGGGAGTTGACATTTAGAATTTTTGTATGTTCATCTTTAAAGATCATCTTTAAATTAGATATGTATATCTCTCTCTCACACATGCGCGTGTGCGTGTGCATATATATATATATATATATATATATAATAATAATAATAATAATAATAATAATAATATTTTTAAAGTCATTTATGGTTAATTGTATTGAACCCAAAAGAAAAAAAAAATCCTTGCACTTCGCATCACACTTTGAAAACATTGATATATGTATATTGATTCCATGAGGTTGCATTTGATGCCTTTTATGATCACCAAAATACACATATATGAATTTGAATTTAAATACAATTTATAGCTAGCTATTAAATAATACATGATATAAAAATGATTTTGAAAGATGCAGTATTTAAATTAATATGAACAATCATAGCATGCTTGTTATTACTTTTAAATTTTAATATAAAATATGAGAGAATTTTAAAGTTGAAAAGAATGACTATTTTCTTAAAATCTTAACAAGCACATTGAATTCAAATTTATATTTAGTTATTTAATATGCAACTTATTTATTTAATGATTGATTACATATGGTATTAACTTTAATTTTAAATTCATTTACATTCTAATTCAAATTTATATACTCAACTTTCAATATTTTAATTTTAATTTAATCATATTGAATTCAAATTTATATTTAGTTATTTAATATGCAACTTATTTATTTAATGATTGATTACATATGGTATTAACTTTAATTTTAAATTCATTTACATTCTAATTCAAATTTATATACTCAACTTTCAATCCGTTGAACTCAAGTTGGGACCTACATGGTACAACTTGCAATTTAACTTTATTTTTATTTATTTTAATCCATTACAATATAGAATGTATTGACTAGCCTGTGTGTATATAATACTTTTCTTTTAGAAGAATACAGAAAAATTTCCACAAATTCTCTTGCCTTTTTTTGTTATCATATAACACCTAATTGACAATCAAGTTATTTCACACTAAAATACAACTTTTTTTTTGTTTTTTGATGATACTAAATTTTATGAAATTTCAAGATGTTTTTATTATGCATCTAGCTTGGAAAAATAACACCCTAATGGATGTCTATATAGTGAGATAAATAATTCATTATTTCATAGTGTAGCAGTACTCAAATCAAATAAAATTTTGTACAAATTTATAAAAATACATTTAGAATAAATTTATTGGATTTCATAAAAAAGAAAAAAAGTAGTATTTTAGTTTGGGCTATTAAAAGCCATTTATTTCTAATTTGATTAATGATCAAATCTTCATAAAAGGTTGGTTGTAGATCAATGTCAATATAAATAACCTTTGTCTTACAGTTGATGGTGTTAACATAAAAATTTAATTGTATTGAGTATAGACTTTTTGCCACATAGAAGGGTGGTAGTTTATCCTTATATATATATATATATATATTAAAAGAATTGTGTGTGTAGGTAAAGACCTTTGTAAGTTATTGCCATGATCCTGGATTTTAATTTTCTTATACCAATAAATCCCAACCTCTCCTATGGGAAAAAACAACTACAACAACAACATCAAGCCTTTTTTCCACTACGTGGGGTTGGCTACATAAATCCTTTTTCTCCATTGTGTCCTATTAAAAGTCAAATTTTCATTTAAATCTAATAAAGAAAGATCATTCCTAATATTTTCTAACCAAGTCTTTTTAGGTCTGCCTCTACTTTTCTTAACATAAGTCAAATCTAATACTTTTACTCTCCTAACTGGTTCATCGGAAGTCCGTCGTTTTATGTGACCAAACCATCTAAGACGACTCTCTCTAATCTTATCTTCTACTAGAGCTACTCCAACCTTTTCACATATATGCTCATTTCGTATCCTATCTCTAAGGGTAAAGCCACTCATCCACCTGAGCATCCTCATCTCTGCCTCACTTAACTTAGTATTATGCTTCTCTTTTAATGACCAACATTCGGCACCATAAAGTATTGCAAGCCTCACCACCATCTTATAGAATTTTTCCTTAAATTTGAGGGGTACTTTTCTATCACACAACAAGCCCGATGCATTCCCTACTTCAACCATCCAACTTGAATTTTGCTGATAATATCCCCATCTATTTCACCATCACTCTGAACAATAGATCCAAGATATCTAAAATGTGTACTCTTATTAATAATTTGATCGCCCAAAGTCACAATCCCCTCACTAGGTCTATTATTACTAAAATTATATTCAATATATTTCGTTTTAGATCTACTCAAGCGAAAACCTTTAGACTCTAAGGTTGACCTCCATAATTCAAGTTTACCTTCAACTCTCTCTCTAGTCTTATTAACGAGAAGAATATCATCAGCAAAAAGCATACACCAAGATACATCCTCTTGCAAATGTCTAGTGAGAACATCCATGACTAAAGCAAAAAGATATGGGCTTAAGGCCGATCCTTGATGTAACCCAACCGAAATAGGGAAATACTTGGTCAAACCACCTTGTGTTTGAACACAAGTAATAGCTCATGCATACATATCTTTAATTATTTGAATATAAACGTTATTAACTCCTTTTTTTTCAAGAACTCTCCATAGCACTTCTCTTGAAACTTTATCATATGCTTTTTCTAAATCAATAAATATCATATGGGCAAAAATAAGAAAATGATATATATATATATATATATTGGAGGAGAGAGCAAATGAAAAAGTGGATGGCCATGAGAAGGATTATTTGAGGCAGTATTCTCACTTATGTTAAGATTTAAAGATTTAGAAACAGGAGAAAAAATCTCATCCAAGAATTTAAGAAATTGTTAAATCTTAAAATAGGAGAGAATATTATTTTTAAATAGAGCAAAAGTATTATGGCAACTCAGGGTGTAATGAAACTAATAATGTTTTTTTTTTTCAAATTATTTTTAACAGAATGGATTGTATTTAAATAGATCAATACTGTCTTTTAAAATCTAAATTTTCTGCTACTGTCTTATTTGACCTTTGATATTAAGAATTTGATAAAAAAAATTATGATATTTGCTTTCAAGAATATAGGTTTGTTGGAGAATTTTTGTATCCTCGAACGGATTGCATATTTTATAATCGGGCACGGCATAAGAATACGATATATTACCCCGGAGGGTAAAAAATATCATTTTCTTATGGGCTCAATAATAAAATTTACAATTATTTAACAGAGATTCCCCCACTCAATATTTGGTTGAGTGGGGTTTATTTATTTCTGGGGTACAAACATCCCATAGGGGCAAGCCCCTATGGTTAATTACATCCCAAGTTTGATTTGAGAACACTTTTGATTAAACTAGTGGTTCTCTTTGTTTTGAAGTCATTTAAATGTTGGCTAAAGTTGATTTTTGTTGTTTTAAAATCCATGAAAGTCTTGGTTAAAGGTTTTGACCCTTAGGAATTTCAAGGAGTGGATCAATTTAGATTTAGATTTTTGGGAAAGAAAGCCAAAGGAGTTGAAGTAGGGGCACTTGATTCTGAGATGAAACTCAGAGGTGCCCAAACTATCCTATGTTGGGCTTTACATTTTAACAACCTAATTTTGATTTAAGTTGATATTTTATTAGAAGATTGGGGCTTACATCCCAACAACACTTGTTGGAGGAATTGCCCGAAAGTTGAGGGCTTATAGGGTGATTTGGAATCAACCCGTGCCTCGGACCCTAAGACTAAGGTGAGGACTACCGAGAGGTAGTGCCTCGAACCTAGATCTAACGAGTGCAAAGAGGGACTTACAAGCTACACCTCACAAGAGGCATAACCCGCCCGACCTCTGGATTTATTGTCCCGCCTGGAAGGGACTACCAGCTAAACTCCCCCTAATCGCTTTTAAAACCATGTTGTCCGGTCTCAATGCAAATGTGGAGTGATAGAGTTGTTTTTATTTAGAAGATAGGTCTTACAACTTGGCTTTGAGGCCAAGATGCCTTAGTATGTGTGGTATGCAAATGTTGACTCATAAAGAAAAAGACTTTTGTTATCTAATCCTTATATGGAGGCATTCTACATGTGACACATTTTTGGCTATGCATGTTTATTTTCGTTTTGAAAACTTGGCTCCTTGAAGGGAGCCATGCAATTTTTCTTACTTGAAAGACATGGAGCCTAATTTGATTTTATTTTTAGATTACTTACATGTTAAGGGGTAGAAAACTTAGTTTTTATCCTAAGAGCCTAACGTGATCAAGTCCAGGCCACACCCACAAAAACAAGAGAAGAAACCTAGGAAAGACATGCATTTCTATTGCGCACAACCAGGTAAACAATCAAAGCATGCTTTTATTTATATCAAATGCAAGAAAATGTAAAGAGAGTCCACATTATTACAACCAGAATTGGCAGCTGAGTTGCCTGCCATTATACAACCCAGTCAAATTTACAGACTCTACTTGTGGGGTTCTTCCGGCTCTTGACTTTTGAATGGACATTAGGCTTCACCTTTGCAGGTACATCCTTCTAGTCCACTTCATTCTTTTGCTCCAAACCCCCACAAGTTTGATTACACATCCTAATTCTATCAAATACATATTTGAAAAGAAAAAGACTCAAACCTGCAGTGGATTAGAAGCAATTTATATGATAAAGCATTACATCCAGAATTTTGTTTAGCACTTAGAGTGCCAAACATTTGCTTCTACCCTATTGGCCACATCTTTGGGGGGGTTTTAAGCAGTACCTGTCATACAAACAGTTTATTATTATTTATGAGCGCCCCCCCTTTTAGATATGGCCATCTGCAAAGAAAAACAATTATATTTCTATACTAACCACTTAAGGGCAAGTGCCCACACGCAGACAATCCAAGGGCAATCAATCCACAACATCAATCACATGCGCAGAAAAGAAAAATCCTAATCCTAGCATGCCTAAGGGGCTGTGCGCCTAAGTGTGTGAGGCTTGTGTAGCATGTCACACTAAAGGTCTTTGATTTTATTTTGGAATGGAGATGTTTAATCTTTATCCAAGGGTGATTTCACTTTAAGTTGTTTATGACTTAAAGATTTTATTTGATTTTTAAATGTTTCATATTTAGGAGGGTTATAAAGAACCCATAAAGTAACCACATGCTTGCTTTTGGGCAAGCCTGTTACTTATGAATCCTAAGATACAATGATGTAGGCATCTCGCCTTTGGGGGAGATGATTGATCATTGCATCAAAAGGGAACCTAAGTAATTTTTAGGTGTTTTAGAGTTCTCTTAATGTTTGGATGAGAGAAATATCTATCTAATAGGGTAAGATAGACTTGCCTAAGGGGTTTCACTTAGGACTTGGTGAAATCCATCCCATAGAGTAGGATGAACTTCAACAGATTGGATAATTCCTAAGGGACATCTATGAGTTTAGCATTTTAAATGTCATAGGAAAGATCACTCAGTTTGGGTTACATGTTGGAGAAATCTCCTTAGCTTTTGGAGCTTAAGGGGAGAAAGGAATCCAACATTTAGCTTTTGGGCTAAATGTAGGGGAACTTTCTCTAGCTTTTGGAGCTAAAGAGGGGAAATCTCCTACAACTTTGGAGTTGAAGGAGAGAGAACCTATAGCTTTTGGGCTAAGGTACAACATCTTGATTAGTAGCTTTGAGACTACGAATCAAAAAGATCTCTTCTTGAATTGTTGTATTCAAGGAGTTGGGTTTCATTTGCTTAATTTGGATTAAGCAAATAAAGTTGAATCACTTATCGAATTTGGTTCAATAAGTGAGAGAGAGATTCGTAACTTTGAGGTTACAAATTAAGAGGGATTATCATTGAACTTTTATGTTCAATGATGGGTATTCAGTTTGCTAAGTTTGGGTTAAGCAAACATAAGAAGATGATGTGTAGATTTGGCCTACACGTCAAGGATTCTTTGAACTTTTGGGCGTCCAAAGAGAGGAACTCATTCACTTGATTTGGGTTAAGAGAATGAAAGAAAGCTAGGATTTGATTCCTTTGCTTGATATGAAATTATTTGTTGAGTTTAGTTCAACAAACAAAAGTTTTGAATTGAATTACTTGTTGACTTTGATTCAACAAATACGTGACTTTCATATGTCTAATTCATTCAACATGGGTTGAATGGAAGAGATATTCATACAACTCTTGAGTTGTAGAAAGAAAGGGAACTTCTCTACAATTTTGACTTGTAGGAAAGAATGGAGAAATGCAAACTTTAGATATTGCAAATCAATGAAAGTTCTTTGAACATTTGTTGTCCAAAGAAGGAAATGCACTCTCCTTGCTTGGGCTTAGGAGAATGAGGGATTTCCTACAACTTTTGGGTTGTAGGAATGAGAGAAGGAACATGCAACTTAGAGGTTGCAAATCCAAGAACATTCTTTGAACATTTGATGTTCAAAGAGGCGAATTCATTTGCCTAATTTGGAGCTAGGCAAATGGGGATTTAAAGGTTTCCTACAATTTAGGTTTGTAGAAAAAGGGGTGGTCCAAGGTGCAATCTATGAATTGCAAATTGGAGGAGTTTCTTTGAACGTTTGGTGTCCAAAGAAGAGGGATTCACTCACCTAACATGGGTTAGGAGAATGAGGGGGATTAGATATTTTCCTACAATTTTGAGTCGTAGGAGAAAGGGGATTAGGATTTGAATCCTAAGGCCGAGAAATCATTCATTGGTTTGGTGTTCCAATGAATAAAGAGTTTGATAGATTTCCTACAACTTAGGGGTTGAAGGAAGAAAATGTAACTTGAGAGTTACAAAATTTTAAGAATGGTCTTTGAATATTTGGTATTCAAAGAGGATGGATCATTCACCTAATTGAAGTCAAGTGAATGAAGATGGACACTCATTTGTTGATTTTGTGACTCAACGAATGAAGGATATAGCTTAGGATTTGGTCCTAAGCTCCAAATAATTCATGTAATGATAAGTTTGGAGACTTGAAAGGTCCCAAATAATCATGTATGAAAGAGGGGGATTGTTGATTTTGTCTCAACAAATAAAGGTTTGGACTTAGGATTTGGTCCTAAAGCCTTGAAGATTTATGTGATAGAATGATTTAGAGCTTTGAGGGTGCTCCAAAATGTCACACATGAAGGGGATATTTGTTGGTTCATGTCCCAACAAGAGAGGAGAAAGAACTTGGAAGTTGGTTCCAAGTTGCCAATGATTCATGCAATCTAAACTTGGAGCTTTGAGAATGCTCCAAGCATTAGGCACAAAGGAAGATTCTCCATTCCTCCATGAATGTTTTGGATCCATGGAAAGAGAAGATGCGCATATGAAAGGAATTTCCCTACGTCCTTTAGAGTTTTGGACTCAATTAGGAGAGGGAAGAATTGATTTCCTAAGGTTTTGGAGAGATCTCTAGATCAATTTTGGTATGGTCTAGAAATCTTGGGTAGGGGAGATCTATACCTATGACTTCTAGGAAACTTAAGATCAAATTTGATATGATCTAAGAAAGAACCTAGAATGCATGCATGTGTAGATGGTTCTCCAAATTAGGGAATTTTAGTGAATCTCACCTTAAACATTCAATTTTGGAAGTTATAAAATAGAGTTAAATAATTCCAAAACATGAGAGGTCATGGGCCTTTGAGGGTCCATAAAACATCCCAAGTTCATTTCTTTGAATTAAATAAGCCTATTTAATTATCTTCCAAACTCTCACAAGTTAAGGATTGCAATCCAAATCATGCAAACTAATTTAGTTAAGTATGCAAACATTTGGCTTGGAGATATCCACCATTTGTCTTTCATTCTAAATTTGAAGAGGCATCAAAAGTGAATTCAAATAATTTCTTCTATCATGGGGTTTGAAACATGAACTTGAGGGTTCATGAAAGACCCCACCATTTGTTTGCAAGCTTCCAAAATCAATTGAATTCACTTTCTATGACATTCTATAAATTCAAATGAAATCACAAATGCTAACGATGTAATTCCCAAATATCTAAGTTAATTTTGTCATAACTTACAATTTGCTAACAATGACATGCATGCTACATGATGTGAGAATCCCTACACATTGTCATTCAATGTATGGTTGAATAACAATACTTAGCCTAATGTTTGATCGTAGGCGAAGGTATTAGGCACAATATGATGCATAATCATACATTTGAGAGGTGTTGGATAACAATCCGGCACCTCCACACGCATCGAAATCCTCTCCGGACCCTCACATGAGAGCCAACTAATGGAAATCGACCAATTTCCATAGTCTTTGCGAAGTGGACAGCCAACACAAAGGTTTTGGGGGACCAAAAATTAAAGTTTCTAATGACCTAAGGCTTTGGATCGTCAACCACATTGCAATTGGCCTTGGGAGACCCTAGGTTTCACTAAGTTTTAGGGTTTTACCTCACCCGGGTTGTCCTAGCGCTCCAATCCAAGCTCCGGATCGTTGTCCAAGCTCCTAGGTTGCTGTCCAAGGTCCTTTGAGAGCTCCAAAATGCTGTCCAAGACTTTTCCAAGGGAGAAGACCGCTGTCCAAGCGTTTCCGGACGTCACCGCCGCTGTCCAAGCTTTTCTGGACGTCGCCACCGCTGTTCGGATGCTCCCGGACGCCGTCACTTGCTGTCCAAACGTTCCAAACAGCAATTTCACTGTTTGAGAGCTTTCGGAGGCCGTCGTTTGCTGTTCAAAGCTTCCGAACAGCAGTTTTCACTGTTTGGAAGCCTTCGGAGGCTGCGTGATTGCTGTCCAAGTCGCTCCGGAAGGCTCCTTTGCTGTCCAAGGCGCTGTCAAGCCTCCAAACCACTAATTGGAAGCTCCCAAGAGCTTACCAACTGCTGTCCTCTCCTGTTTACTGCAGCAAGGGTCGATTTCAGCACCTCTGCCTTGAGTTTTGGAAGAGAAGGCTGCCAACAGCAACAAGATGGGGTTTCTCCTTCTTGGAGGAAGAGAGAAAACAGAACGCAGCAGAAGAAGGCTTCCTTTCAGTCCATGAAAGGAGAAAACGGCAGATAGAGAGGAGAAAATCCCCTTTTCACTTAGCTCCAACTCAAAGAAATGCTTGTAGGAGGAGAGGGGTTTGGCCGACCTTGGAGAACCGAACCAGAAGGAGTCGGCGGCCAAGGGAGATGGACGCCTTGGAGGCGTCGGGAGACTTGGACGGGGTCGGGCACACGAAACCCACGAAACCCTTCCTCTTCCGCCTCCCTTCTCTCGCTCTTTTGCTCGGGACGGACGCAGAAAAACCAGAGAGCCGAAGGCTCTCTCCCCCTTCCTTGCTTCGCCTGGGACGGACAGAGCACGGGAGAGCATTCGGCTCTCCCTCTCCTTTCCGCTCTCTTGGAGAGAACGAGCAGCGCCGCCCAAAAATGAACCAATCCGATTGCCTCACCCGTGGAATGAGGGATTTAGGGCAAAAATTCCACAAGAAATCTGAGCCCTTGATCTCAATTTCTGATTTGAGAATCAAATTAAGCCCAAATTGAGAAATTAGAGCTGAAATTGAGTCCGAATTGGACTCGACTCGAACCGATTTGGGTCGGTTTGGGTCCGATTGAGTCCGATCAAGTTAATTTCATGAAATCGAACTTGAAACGGCGCCGAATTATGTTGAATTGAGCTCGACGACGCTCGACGGGGTTTGAATTGGATTGATTTGATTTAAACTAAATTAAATTGATTTAATTTAATTAAATTGAGGCTCAATTTAAAGTAATTTTGCCTCGATGATGATCAATTGAATTGATCGAGCGCGATCGAGCTTTGTCGGGCTCGATCGGGGTCGAGTCGATGCGAAAATATTCGTCAACAAGGTTGTAATACTTCGTATTGATTTATACTATTTTATATTTAAATTTTTTATAAAAATATTTCAGAATCTGTTATGATGGAAGACATTAAGAAAAATGATACATAATATTTTTATGAATGAGATATATAACATCAATGATAAAGCGCTTGAATATATTTCATATTGTGCTCAAATATATATCTTATTATCCCCCTCATCACAGTTTTTTTAGTTCTTGTGTATGTGTATGACTATTTTAAAGGGGAGTACTCATCATACTTATAGTGATAGATTCTTTTGAATTATCAATTTTCAGATTCTTGAGGGCCTTCTTAGATTGCCAGAGAACAAAGAATGTGCTGACTGTAAATCTAAGTAAGTATATTTGCTGCTGTTCATCTTTTATTGTCTTTTCAAACTTTGGAAGCTTTATTTTGTTTTGTACTACATGATTCTACTAAGAAGATGAAAAAAGGTGCTATGCCAATCCTATTTGTAAATAATCATCGATTGTTGTTGCTGCTTATAGCCATCATGTCAGTCTTTTCAAAAAGATCTCCTACACTGTAAATGCGATGAAACGGAACATGAAAGTCATTGTTTCAATGTCCTTCAACTTGGAATATTAGTGTACTTTTTAGGAAACGTACAACCATATATATACAGGCGAGTAGCATGTCTGTGCTAATTTCTTTCTCCGAGTTGTGATTACGGAATCTGTTGATCTAAAGGGGCTTGGAATTTTTGATGTAATTCTATCAATTTAAATGCAATTCACTAATGTATTTTGTTTAACAGAAAATTAACTTGATTACAATAAGAAGCAACCATTATGGTTAGAGCTAGTTTATGTTACTCCGAAGAAACTTGAAAGAGGCTTCTGAGTATGCTCTTGAAATGTTGTGAATTATGGATATTGAATGCTAAGTCTTCCTGAAATAATTTGAGCAATCCGTAGACAGTGAATGATTAGACAGGGAGAAGATCTGCATGTTGAAGGGAAAACATCATAGGCCAGATCTATAGATTTGTGGCAAAGAAGGGGGGGGAAAAAAAAAAACTCTTTATAGAATTAGTTTAAGTCTTTTCTATGCTATTGGTTGATCCAAGCATATTTTTGCTGGAAGGAGAAGAAGAATCCAAAAGTAGGCTTTTGGACTTTAAGCACGTCATAAGGTAACCCAAGATTTCTAGGAAGATTAACATACATCCTTAGGCATTTTTTATATGAATTCTCCTCTAGTGGATTCCTTTGTTTACTTTTCAAATAGCTCTTTGTTGATTGAGTCTTCTTGCTGCCTTTTTTGCAGTTGGATTATCATATTGATGGCTCTATGTGATCAACTCCGTTCTTGTTCTATTTAGTGACTTCCTCATATGCCTTTTTGTTCACATCTTCTTGTAGCTTAGGTCTTTTTGCTTGCCTCCTCAGGCTTATGATTTGCAGTTTTTGTTCTGTGGTCGCCTCCAATCTTCTATGAGATCCCTTCGTTCTGCAGCTTTGATTGTCTTTTGGATTCTATTTTTTGTGCTTCTTTCCGATCGAGTATTTTAGCTTTAATACATATTAAGAGAAACATTTTCATTGTTTTATGATTATAAATATTTGTTTATGGCGTATAAAAATAGTTAATACTTGAATAAAATTCTTTGTTGGATGAGTTATATTTTCTTTTTAGGATTCAAGTCCTTGAATAAGTGACTTAAGAGTTATGGAAGAGATTATCTCTTTTTATAAATGTTGTGCTTGCTTTGTAAATAAATTCCTTCGATATTTTGCCAGTCGGTTTGAGGTATTACTAAGTTTAATCATTGAACTAATTTCTTTCATATTTTTAATTTTCATTGAAGATAGTGAGTAATTGTTTAAGATTACGAGTTTACATTATGCAAATTTTGTGTGATGTTATATTTTTTTTGTCCTATTAGATCTACAGTAAAAACTAGATCCTTTGACATCTTACATCAGATTTAGTATGAAGCTTAAGACTGAATCAAATTCTGTTCTAGATGAAGGGCATGATATGATATTTAATAGAAAAACAAGTAGTTTTAACAAATCAATTTAGTTATGATTCTTGATAAGTTTTGAACATAATTATTATGGAGCTAAAAATTGTATTTCTACACTTGATGGGATGTATAATCCTATGGCATTTTCAACTTGTTTAAAAGAATTCTTTAGAAAAATGTAATGCCTGATTTCTAAAGAGTTGAATTTGTCAAAACAAAATTAATTGAATTGACTAAAGTATTTTGATAAAATGTTGCTGCAAAAATTAAATCTATAGAGGTTGATATGAAGCATAAACTCAAAGAACAGTATTAATTATTCATTGATTATAGAAATCAACTACATGATCAATTTAAGAACTATGAGTATTATAATTATATTATATTTGAATATTTTACTGGGCTTGGAAATCTTATAGCCATTGTTTAGATATTAATATATTATAAATATATGTTTTATTAAATTTTTTAATCAAGAAATTAAAAAAAAATAAAGCTGCAATGCTCCAATGAAAAATATGAGATTTTCTGCAAAGCTTTGAGGTCTTAGAAACATTGTAATTATCCTTTGGCAGGACTACTGCACCTTTATTAATAATTTTAAAGAAAAAATTTCTACATCTTACATCAATCCTATTAAATAGACACCAATACCAGAATTATATATGGTCAATTTTAACCATATTAAATAAATTATGGCTCATGAATGTTCTTTAAATGTTAAATTAAATGCATAAAAAGATTTGTTGTTACTAGATTATTTTGCATATCATTTTGTTAAGTAGGAGCATGCACTTGAACCCACCCAAGAGTATATAACCTACTCTATGATGCGGTATTATTTTTAAATAAGTGAAATCATCCCTCAAAACCTCGATTGTTTTTAGGTTGACAAGGAGCCAAATCAAGCCATAATGAAATTGAATCGAATTCATTTTCATGCCTTTTTAGTACTATATCTATTTCTGGTCGGATTTCTTTAATTGTTTTATTTGAGCTTTTTATTGACTTTTTATCTTTATTTTGATAAGAATATGTGTAAATTGGAATGTTTATTATGTTTGGAGGAAATTGCTTCCAAATATTCAACCATACTTTTTTAACTCTTTCAATAAATAAGGAGGACCTATAAAATATAATTATTTACTGGGGGATTCACAAGCATATCATAAAAAATAACAGGATTTACATATTTAATACATAAACTTGGCTATTTACATCATCTCACACTCTAATAACGGACTTAACTGATCTCGTCAGACATAATATTTTTTACGCTGCTTGTACCCATCGATGCCCTTGCTTGTGAGCTCTGTCGGATGTCATTATTGCTGAGCTTGTCAATGACTTCTTGCATTGCTTGGCCTCATCGATGCTCATGTCTGCATGCTCATGTTTGCTTTCGTCGCTTCTTTGTTGCCAAGGGCTTCAGGAATTTTTGTAGGAGCAAAAGCGAGGGAGATGAGGCTAGAGCTGAGGGTGAAGGCTTACTGGCAACCGTTGGGATCGATGGCGGCGAATGATGTCAGGACCGATGATAGGGATTCTAATGGGGGGTGCTATTTTATTTTTTATTTTTTTGATGTTCTGAGTCCTATGTATGTCAATAATAAATTTTATATGTTTAATATATAAATCCTAATGTTTTAGGTGTTATATATGTAAATCTCCCTTATTAATTATGAATTGCTAATTGAGCGAATGTAAAATATTTGTGGCCAATTGAGTGTTTTTTATATTCATGTTGTGCATGTAGAGTTTCTTTCGGATGATTGTATGGTAAATTCTTTGGAGTACGCTCCATCAGGAACCTCAACAATTTTTTTCTTGTTCCCTTGAGACATTTCATGTGGCAAAATATGATTGAAAAGCGCATGTTAGAAACAATTATTTCAAAGAGCTAATTAATATTATATCTTCTTCAAGTCCTTTCCTTCCTCAACCACTTGCCAGCATTCAGCTTGTAGTGCCTAAAATTTATATTAAACGCCTAAAACTTAAAAGAAAAAAGCCTAGTTAATTTAATCAAAGCCTTGCTTTAATTATCATTTGGCTTCAGTTATATTCACTGTGATTGTTTATTTTGCATGATAATTTTTACTGGTCATCCTACTGCATCATCTATAGTCTGTTTAAGATGATTGAAGAAATCCTTAATTTGACTTTTAGTATTACATAGTTTTCTTTTATTTGACATCTTTTTCTATTGCTCCATCTTCTCGATGAATTATTTTCTTGCAGAGGGCCACGATGGGCAAGTGTGAATCTTGGAATATTCGTTTGCATGCAGTGCTCTGGAGTTCACAGAAGTTTGGGGGTACACATATCAAAGGTCATACAGGATGCGCTTTTTATTTTTTCGGTCAATTTTCTTTGTGCAGTTAGAACGTAAGTATTTCTTAGGCCGATTTGAACTAAAAGGGTAATTTTGGGATGGGGATTGGTTTTGGTGTTATTTTAGGATGTTGGTTGCTGGCTAGGTGGGTGACTATAAGAGTAGGGGTTAGTGTTGCAGAAACCTCAGCTTTATCAAAAGATTGAATTATTAAACTAGGATAACCACCAAAGAGGGGCCAATTAGATTTCGATGATGTCTGGCTGAGGGTTTTTGGCAGCTATTTCACCGGAACCTCGGCCAAAAGATTTTGTCATCTGTTTTCTCGTGTGTCGGAGCATGCTTCCGGTGAGAGTTTTACTGGTGGACTGAAATCTGTTGGAAAATCCGGCCACAAGCACATTTTTTTCCGGAAAACTGCTATTTTCTTGTAGTGAAAATTTGTAAATCTTAGCATAAAACCTTAAAACTAAAGCCATTCAGTTTCATTATATATAGAACATGTAATTAATTTAATTCAAATTTCATCCTTTAAAGAATTATAACTTCAATTTCAATTACAAAAAATATTTTAGATATAGAATTTTGAATGTTTAACATTACAACAAAAATTAAATCATAATTTGGATGTTAAAATCCATGAAATATTAATCTTTAAATGTTCTATTAAAATAGTAACATTTCGTGTAATAAAACCTATGGAATTAATATTTATGCATTTTTCATAACTTCAAAATTCAAAGATAGATATCTCATCATATAATTATCTTTTTATCTACATTTTTATATAATAATCATATTCTTAATTTAATTCCAGTGTTTGATGATTCAGGACATTAATCTACAGCTTTACGTTGTTCGCATATTTTAATTAAGTTTATATTGGGTTAGGATTTCTAAGAGTGTTTTTTTGTGCGTATAAATCTGACATGAGATTCCGGATTTGCTTTAGGTAAGATCAGCTACTTTAGACACATGGCTTCCAGAGCAGGTTGCTTTTATCCAATGTATGCGATTACTGCCAGTTTAGTCTTTTTTTCATAGATTACGGCTTTGTTATTTTGTTCAGTTTGTTTTTGCATTGACACTTCGCCTTGTTGTTGAATTGAACAGCAATGGGAAACCAAAAGGCAAATGGCTATTGGGAAGCTGAGCTCCCTCCAAACTATGACAGAGTTGGAATTGAAAACTTTATCCGTGCAAAGTATTAAATTTTTTCCATTTTCTTGAAATTTATTCAACTTCAGATTTATAGCAAGATTTTTATTTGTTAAAAAAGTACTCATTGCTAGATATGAAGAGAGGAGATGGGTGCCAAAAAATGAAAAGTCAAAAGCACCTCCGAGGGAAGTAGAACTAAGGACGAGGAACTCTCACCTGAATTCAACTGATACAGGTGGGCAAGAAATCACTAATAATGCAGAGTCTCCCAACAACTTGAAGAGCCTGCAGCCAGAGCAGTCAAAGCCAGTTATAATTGCGATTCCCAAGTTACCAGGCCTGGTAACTTAATTTCATCTCCTTCTCTTCAGCAAGTTTCTTTAGTTTTGAGCTCATTAGATTGATCACATTTCTCTCAAGTGATTGACTTGACATTGAATGCTGATTGCATTCTCTTCATAAAATGTACTAAACCAGCTTAAATGCTTCAGCTGATAGTATCCAGGTTTTAATACTATAAGTTTCTGACATATAATTTTGATCAGCAAAAATGCTTTATCTTATAGGGATGAAATCATGTTCCTTATTTTCTAGTGATAATGATTCAAGTTAGAAATCATCACATAAATATTTTATATGATGCATTATTGTAGGCATGTAGTTTCCAAAAATGTTTTAATTATTTAATTATTTTAAACCCTATAGGCATGCAGTTTCCAAAAATGTTTTAATTATTTAATTATTTTAAACCCTTTTGATATCTTCCAACCAA
Source organism: Dendrobium nobile (assembly GCA_022539455.1). Classification (NCBI taxonomy): domain Eukaryota; kingdom Viridiplantae; phylum Streptophyta; class Magnoliopsida; order Asparagales; family Orchidaceae; genus Dendrobium; species Dendrobium nobile. The sequence continues at coordinate 33,931,148 of CM039731.1, forward strand.
CTAGCATCAATCGTTCAAATTTAAACCTATCATATTTCTGATCTAACCAAGCTTATCTTCCGCAACAACCTCTGACTAAACCCTTCCTAGTCTCCATATACTTAGCTTTATTCAAATTCAAAACAATTAATTCACTAAGCTCATTGCATGTGAAATTAGTTTATTTTTGTTTTCAACAAACTTAAGGGATGGTTGAAGTGGAGGAATGCTTCGGGTTTGTTGTGTGATTGGAAATTACCACTCAAACTTAAGGGAAAATTTTATCAGATGGTGGTGATACCTGCAATGTTTTATGTCGTAGAATATTGGCCATGAAAAGAGAAGCATAATATTAAGTTAAGCGTTGCAGAGATGAGGATGCTCAGGTGGATGAGTGGATTTACTCTTAGATATAGAATATGAAACGGGCATATCCGTGAAATGGTTGGAGTAGTTCTAGTGACAGATAAGATTAGAGAGAGTTGCCTTAGATGATTTGGTCAATTAAAACGCCGGCCTTCTGATGACCCTGTTAAGAGAGTAGATATATTAGATTTGACCTATGTTAAGAAAGGTGGAGATAGACCTAAAAAGACTTGGTTAGAAAATATTAGAAATGACATTTCTTTATTAGATTTAAATGAGAATTTGACTCTTAATAGGACATAATGAAGAAAAAAGATTCATGTAGCCGACCCCACGTAGTGGGTTAAATGCTTGATGTTGTTGTTGTTCAACAAAACTTAGTTTGATTCAATCAAGTAAACTTGACTCAATCTAACTGTATCCAATATAATAAGAAAAAAAAGGTTCACTTTCTTTCAGTAAGTAGTGCAAAATAGGACGACCAATTCAAATAAATCTATCATTGTACATGAACGCCTCCAAGATTGAAGATATTTTTTGCTCCAGAGCTAATTGCTATATTCCAGAAAGATGTTTTAAATGAGCCTTCTTTCAGCACTATGATAGGAAACACTTGGATTTCCAAGTGTTTCACACCAAAACTCAAGTAGATCTAGGATGAACTGCTGTCCACAGCAGGAAAACAGCCAAAAACAGAGAAGAAAACGTTGGAAAATGTAGGAAAAACAATACAAACGCTTTTATTTCGATAACGGATGAAAAGCACTTGCAAGATACAACTTTCCTTCAATTCGAGAGGAAGGAAAAACTCTCCAAAAGATCTCCGGCGAAGCCAAGAGCCCAAGACACCAAAACCTAGATCTCAAAACAATTCAAATTCAAGATGCCTCCTTCTCCCTCCTAATCCTCCTAATTAACAATAAAGGATTCATACAAATTACCTAAACAGCCCTTTGCATTCAAAAATTTCCCTCCCACCTAATTAAATCAGCCCCAAATGGGGTCCACCATGTCCGCCCCCTCCTCTGGGAGCTTCCGCCTCCGCCTGGTGTAGACCCGGGCTGAACCGGGTCCAGCCGGCCCCTCCTGGGCCGGTTCACGCGTAACATTACTCCCCTCCAAAAAACTCACATTGTCCTCAAGGTGAAAAGAAAGAAATTGCTCCTTCACTCTTTTAAAAGGCTCCCATGTAGCGTCGAAATCAGGGAGGCCTCTCCATTTGATCAGCACTTCTTTGTTGCCCATTTTATCTGGTCGGACTCCTGCAAGCTCTAGTGGTTCTAAAACCACTTCTAAATCCTCCGTCATAGTAGCTGGTAGTTCTGCACTCACTGCATGCTCCCCAATGGCTCTCCTCAGCTGAGACACATGGAACACTGGATGTATAGTGGCTGAGGGGGGTAACTTCAATCTGTATGCCACTGCTCCAATCCTATCCAACACTTCATAAGGACCAAAATACCTCGGTGCCAATTTCTCGTTCTGCCTTCTAGCCACTGTCCTCTGCCTGTAGGGTCGTAGTTTTAGGAACACCTTCTCCCCCACTTCAAACTACATGTCTCTCCTGTGTGAGTCCGCCTGTTTTTTCATGATTTGTTGTGCCCGCAGCAGATGTCTCTTTAGTTCTTCCAGTATCTTGTCTCGTTCCTCTAGGTACTGCTCCACAGACGATACTGGTGTGCTTTCTCTTCCATAGTGCACTAGGTGCGGAGGGTCCCTCCCATATAATACCTTGAATGGGGTCATCTGGGAAGCGGAATGAAATGAGGTATTGTACCAATACTCAGCCCATGACAGCCACTTTGCCCACAATCGTGGGGTTTCGGAGACAAAGCACCTCAAATAGGTCTCCAAGCTTCGATTTACCACCTCTGTTTGTCCGTCTGTCTTTGGGTGATAGGCTGTACTTCTCTTTAGAACTGTGCCCTGCATCCTGAACAGCTCCCTCCAGAACTGGCTGAGGAACACTTTGTCTCGATCAGACACAATCGATTCAGGCACCCCGTGTAGTCTCACCACCTCCCTGATAAAAGCTGCAGCAACTGACACTGCGGTGTATGGGTGTCTTAGAAGAACAAAATGTGCATACTTACTAAGCCTGTCAACCACCACCATAATGACTGTGAACCCCTCCGACCTTGGTAGGCCATCAATGAAATCCATGGATACTTCCTCCCAAACTCTGTTTGGAAGTGTCAATGGTTGTAGTAAGCCTCCCGGAGCCATGATCATGTACTTGTTTCTCTGACATACTTCACACCTGGCCACCATCTCCTCCACATCTTTATGCATCCCCTTCCAATAGAGCTCGGATGCTAGCCTCCTGTAAGTCTTCTGAACCCCTGAATGTCCCCCAACTGCACTGCCATGAAACTCTTGCAACAAGTGGGGAATGTGTATGGAAGTCCGTGGCATCACAAACCTCCCCTGATACAATAGTCTCTCCCCCTCAATACAGTAGCCCGGATGACTACTCTTGTCCTTCTCTAGATCCTCCCTGATCTTCCTCATCTCTTCATTCAACATACTTTCTTCCTTGATGGACCCCCAATCTACCATTAAAGGAACTGACAAAGCTAATTCCTGAAGCTCCCCCACACATCTGGATAAGGCGTCGGCTGCTTTATTTTTCAAACCAGGCTTGTATTGGATCTCAAAATCATAACCTAGTAGTTTAGATAACCACCTCTGATGTTCCTCAGTCACCATTCTTTGTTCTAGCAGGTATTTCAAACTTCTCTGATCAGTCCTTACAATGAAGTGTCTTCCCAAAAGGTACGGCCGCCATTTCTGTATAGCCAAAACGATGGCCATTAGCTCCCTCTCATATACTGACTTCAATCTAGCTCTGGCTGACAGTACTTGACTGAAGTAAGCTATTGGCCGGTGGTTCTGCATCAACACTGCCCCCAGCCCATACCTTGAAGCATCTGTCTCTACCACAAAGACTTGGCTGAAATCAGGAAGGGCTAAGGCTGGGACTGTAGTCATGGATACCTTCAGTTTCTCAAATGCCTGCGTTGCTGCTTCACCCCAAGCAAATCCATCCTTCTTCAGTTGCTCTGTCAATGGCCATGCGATAGCACTATATCCCTTCACAAATCTCCTGTAGTATCCAGTCAACCCTAAGAACCCCCTTAACTCCTTTAGGTTCCTAGGAATGGGCCACTTCTGCATTGCTTCTATTTTATTCTGATCCACTGCTACTCCTTCTTGGGACACCACGTGCCCCAAGTACTCTACACTGGTCTGGGCAAAGCTGCATTTCTTCAGGTTGGCTTGTAACTGTTGTTCCTGCAATACTCCCAAAACCACCTTCAAGTGTTCTAAGTGTTCCCCCTCAGTTTTGCTGTACACCAATATATCATCAAAGAATACAAGTATGAACTTCCTGAGGTACTCCCTGAAGACCCTGTTCATCAGAGACTGAAATGTAGCAGGAGCGTTAGTCAAACCAAAGGGCATTACCAGAAATTCATAATGCCCTTCATGTGTCCTGAAGGCTGTCTTTGGAACATCCGCCTCTTTCATTCTGATCTGGTGGTATCCGGATTTTAAGTCGAGCTTGGAAAACACCACTGCCCCAAATAGTTCATCCAACAGTTCATCAATCACTGGAATTGGGAACTTGTCCGGTACAGTGCCTTTATTCAGAGCCCTGTAGTCCACACAGAATCTCCAACTCCCATCCTTCTTCTTGACCAGGAGGACTGGACTAGAAAAAGGGCTTACACTTGGCCTTATGATCCCTGCCTCCAACATCTCCCGGATCAGCCTCTCTATCTCATCCTTTTGGATCTGGGGGTAGCGGTAAGGGCGAACGCTGATCGGTGTCTCCCCTTCCTTCAAATTAATGGCGTGCTCCAGCTCCCTCTGAGGTGGCAAACCCTGTGGAGGTTGAAAAACCTCCCTGAACTGTTGTATGACCGGTTGCACTTCAAGAGGAATGTCTCCCTCTTCACCCACACTGACTTTCTCCAATCGTTGCAGCTCCACCAAGTATCCACCCCCAACCTCCTGGATGGTTCGGATCATGGACTTGAGAGACACCCCCGTCCTAGACAGGCCGACATCTCCCTGTATCACCATTCTCCTCCCCTCCACTACCATTTCCATCCTCAGTTCTCCCCAGTTCACCTTGGTCTCCCCCAAAGTCTGCAGCCACTTCATTCCCAAAATCACATCAGTACTTCCCAATTCTAAGGGAAGAAAATCCTCCCTCACCTGTATCTCCTGAATGGTCAGCACCACTCCTCTACAAACTCTTCTCCCCATTTCCACCTTCCCCATGCCCATCATCACCCCATAGCCACCGGTATCCACTAGTGCCATACCAAGCAACTCAACAAGCCGGGTTGAAATGAAATTGTGGGTTGCCCCACTATCTATCAGAACCACCACCTCGTGGTCAGCTATCACCCCTTTCACTTTCATAGTGTGACTCGAAGTGAATCTCACTACAGAGTTCAGGGAGACTTCTGCCACATCCAGGTGCAACTTCTCCTCCTCCTCCACTTCTGACCTGCTCCCACCTTCCTCTTCGTCTTCCTCGTCTTTGCAAACAAGGAGAACCTGAAGAGTCCGGTCCTTGCACCTATGTCCCGGCATGTACTTCTCATCACATCTAAAGCACAATCCCTTGGCCCTCTTCTCCTGCATCTCCTTATCAGTAAGCTTTTTAAAATTTCCCCCAGGCCCTCCTCCTCCCGACCTCTCCTTAGGTACTTCTCGTGTACCCCCCGGTGCAGCTCCCTTGGAAGCTAAAAACGTGGTCGTCATCCTGTGGGATCCCCCAGAGCTGCTGCCTCGAGTCCCCCTCTCCAGATGCTTCTGGTCCTCGACCAACTGTGCCAACTCCATGGCCTCCCCCAGGTCGTGTGGTCTCATCACTCTAACGGCGGCTCTGATTTTTGGTCTGAGCCCCTTCATGAAGTTCCCCTCAAGCACGGTATCAGAAAGACGATCCAACCTGCTAGCTAGGTACTCAAACCGGTCCCGGAACTCTGCTACTGTCCCTTCCTGTGTCAGCGCAAAGAACTGCTCGTAGAAATCCCCTCCGCTGCTGGTTCGGAAACGCTCTAGCAAGCAATCCTTGAACTCCCTCCAGCTTCTAATAGGTCGCCTCATGTCCCGCCACTGGTACCATGCCAGTGCCTTCCCTTCCAAACACAGTCATGCCGCTGTCAGTTTCTCTTCCTCTGTCAATCCGTTGACTGCAAAATACCGTTCCACCTTGTAGATCCAGCCATGGCCATCTTCCCCCTCAAAGATGGGCATCTTCAACTTTCTCACCTTCGGATCCCTTCCGTTACCCCGATACTCTCCATAACCTCTCATTCCTCGAAGATGAGGTGCTCCCCAAGTGTCCCGGTCCTCCCTCCGACGTTGGTATCCGAATCCATCATCATATTCCCCTCTTCCCCTTTCAAAATCAGCACCTCGACGCTGAAATTCAGCACCTCGACGCTGATATTCCTCTCCTCTATTGCCAAAATCTGCACTTCTCTCATATTCCTCCCTCCTGCCTTCAAAATCAACACCTTGACGCTGAAAATCAGCACCTCGACGTTGATTTCCCATGCTCATCTCCTCTCTAGAAAGTGGCTCTAGAGGTGGCATGTCGTCGTCTCCCTCCAAGATCTCTACATCTTGATTCCTCCTCCCCCCACGCGGGTTCGGATTTCCTCCTATGCCGTGGTCTCCGGTTGTCTCCCTTGCTTCCGACGTCGTCGGATTAGTCTTCATCTCCAATAATTTCTTCATCATTTCTTCCATGGCCGTGAATTTTCCCTCCAACCTTTCGTTGTTGGTGGTGATTTGATTTTGAAAATAAAAAAATCTTGCCTCCAAATCGGTTTTTAATTGACCGACTTCGCCTTCCAAGACATCCACCTTCTTTCCGGCCATTGTTCTTCTAACGGATCTACAAAAACCTTCTTCCGGAGACGAGGAACTTGCTGAAATTTCAGAATTTCAGCCGCCGGTGGCCCCGAATCGCGGCTATGATACCAATTTGATAGGAAACAGCAGGAAAACAGCCAAAAACAGAGAAGAAAACGTTGGAAAATGTAGGAAAAACAATACAAACGCTTTTATTTTGATAACGGATGAAAAGCACTTGCAAGATACAACTTTCCTTCAATTCGAGAGGAAGGAAAAACTCTCCAAAAGATCTCCGGCGAAGCCAAGAGCCCAAGACACCAAAACCTAGATCTCAAAACAATTCAAATTCAAGATGCCTCCTTCTCCCTCCTAATCCTCCTAATTAACAATAAAGGATTCATACAAATTACCTAAACAGCCCTTTGCATTCAAAAATTTCCCTCCCACCTAATTAAATCAGCCCCAAATGGGGTCCACCATGTCCGCCCCCTCCTCTGGGAGCTTCCGCCTCCGCCTGGTGTAGACCCGGGCTGAACCGGGTCCAGCCGGCCCCTCCTGGGCCGGTTCACGCGTAACACACTACTGCAAATAAATTAATTATTGTTTGTTGTTTTTCTTGGTTTTATTTTTATTTCTCTTCCTTGAGATTGAGTCCTTACTGGATGAATTTTCCATCTCTTTTTATTCGCAATGGATTTCTGATGCATTGGATCTCTCTAGCTCAAACGACAAATGATCTCTAGTTCTTCCTTCAAGGTCACTTCAACTCTTCGGAGTAAAGTTCTTTGCAATGAGGGGCAAATGCTGGCTAATAGGTGTTTATGCTTGGTTGTCAATCATTGTTATTGACTGTTTATATATTTTATGCATCATGTTTCATGTTAGCTTGTTCTTACTTGCCATTGTGTTAATTAGTGCTTAACGTGCCATTGGAGTGCTTTGGTTTAGTTGATTAGGTTAGTTTTATCATTTGAAATTAAAGCCTATCATTATAAATAATGTCTAGTTCATGCAACTCCTATGGTAATAAATGAAATATTTGTATTGGAGCTCTAGGAAATTTTAAACCGTTATAGATTCTTGAGGATTCACAACTGCTTCTCCAAGCTTCAAGGATTTGGCCTGTTTCCTTCAGAATTCAACAAATCATGCTTTGAGAGATCAAAACATATTGATTGAGGAATCTTTGTATATATATGTATGTATATATATATATATATATATATATATATGTATGTATGTATGTATGTATGTATATATATATGTATGTATGTATGTATGTATGTCCATACATACATACATACATACATATATATATATATATATATATATATATATATATATATATATATAGTCTAAACACTCCTCCCGATTCATGTTTCTCTATTTATTCCCCAATAAATCACCATTTTGCTGTTCGTGTTTCATCAGTATCCATCTTCTAAGTTCTTATTTGCTACTGAGCTTAATGTGAAAGAAAAAAAAACTTTTCTCCCTATCTATGTTAGTTACTTTCACAATTAAGTTGTTTAAAGTAAAAAAGAAAATGGCGGACTGGTAGGAGTTCTCTAGAACATGGGGGTTTTAATTACTGAAATCTTAAATGCAGTTGAATACTGTTTGATTATTCATTTGAATGAAACTATATTTTAAACTAGCCTGTCTACATAAACTGATTTATGGTTCGTTTACCTTTCAAAACTTTTAAAATTTGAAAGATATATTCTCGATCTTTTTATGTGATATTTTAACACAATCCGCTGGTATGTTCCTTTTCTCTATTTTGAAAGGGTTTTCTTCAGTTGAGGAATGGTAGAAAATAGTATAATTGACATTGTAAATTGCTCTCCCCCTAAAAGCTTTATTATTAGTTTATGATGATTTTTTGAAACAAAGAAGGTGAAATATTCCTTGAATCGTATGCTTAGCTAATGATTTAGAGTGGTAAAAGTTTCCACTGGTTGTACAATGAAAAATCTCAGATAATCTTAAGTAGTTATCCTGTTCAATTTTCATAATTTGGACGAATGAAAGCTTTAATTGAGCCAATTCCAAGCTCTGTTTCCATAGTTTTCAAGTTCTAATTGGAAAAGAAGTGCATGTCATCGGCATAATTATTATTTGACAACGCTTGTCAAAAACAGGTTCCTGAAACAAAAGTGAAATCAAAGCCAGTCATAGACTTGGATGAGACCGAAAATTCTGCAACAACAATTACTGCCTCTGCCTCTCCACCTTCAAAACTTGAACTTGCTACTGATTATTTTGACTTGCTTTCTGTGGAGAAACGAAGAAGTGATAACGGATATAAATCATCTGCTGTTGAAGATGATGGATGGGCAGATTTCCAGTGTGAGTTATACCTCATTCTTGCTTTCCATGATGTGATTTTCTTTGAAAGTTGTAGCTTTCTAAATTGGTTAAGTTCTACAAAATTTCATTGTCCCCATCGGGCATGTGGCAGCCCCAAACTGCTCTGTATGATTCTATATGCTTTCCCATATAAGTTGAAATCCTCTAGACGTGACACCTTATAGATCACATTATAAGTTGCTGCATGTATATAGCTTTGAATATTTTCACAATGAACATGGCGGATGATCTGTTGATGTTGTGTATTGGTGTGAAAGTGAAGTTAGTGGTTAATTATAAGTACCTGCAGCTCTTTTATATTTATGTCTAAAAGGATGTGCCTTGTGCCCGAGGCTCTTCACAACATTGTGTTGGGAGGGATTAGTGTATGCAAGCTTAATTTAATATTATTGTGTATGTTTTTAATTCAAACTCATAATCTCCTAGTATTATTAAAGGGAATTGATGATCGAAACTGTAGCTTTTGCTGTTTCTAAGGGCTGGTGTCTTTCTTCCTGGTATTGTCACGCCAATGCTAGTTTGCCGATCCTGTAGCGAACATTCATGGAATCCAGTTAGGGATTATAGGATTTGGACTCTAGCTTGCTCTTTGATGTTTTTATGATGCTTATCAGGATTTGTATGTTAGCTTGCTATATGATGTTTCAGATAAAAGGCAATGTGATTTTTAGTTTTCATTGATGTTGAAGCTTATCTTTTTGGGTAGAACTTGAACTTTTATTGGGTTGGTTTTGTGCCAATATGTATCAACTAATTTAGGAGATGAGCAGCTATAAATAGATGAATTGAAAAAGAAATTTCATAGTTTTGATTGTATTGATTATTGTTCTATTTTCAAAATTATGTGTACAAATTGGATGTTTGATTTCTTGTAGTGTGGTATAAATATGACTACCTTATTCCGAGTAAATTCATGTTTTTACTGACAACAAGGGCGGATCCACGCTGATCCCAGGGTGGGCAAATGCCCACCCTCAAAAAAAAAAAAAAAAAAATCTATTAAAGGTGATATTTTCGGTTTTTTGCCCCCTCAAAAAACATATTTGCCCTAATTTTATCAACCCTGCCCATCCCGCCAAACCCCAATTCCAGCCGCTTTGGGGAATCGCATTCGGCATTCCACGTTCGTTGCGCCTTCCTCTTCGCAGGCTCACATCACAGCCCTCTCCTCTTCTTCCCATTCGACATTCAAGAGTTCGCAGCCCTCTATTCTACCTCTCCTCTTCCCATTCGACGTTGAAGAGCTCGATCTCAGTGCGCACTTCGCAGCGCTCGCATTTCTTAACCTCTGGCTCTTTGCAGTAGTCGCTGCTTAAGCGCTCGTCTCCTGTTGAAGGTATAGTAGGAACATTCGACGTTCAAGCTGCATTTGATATTTCTAATGTACCTGTAGTAATGCCACAGCCAGCAAAAGCTACTTTGCTTGGCTAGCATTTTTGGCCATGATCTTGGAGAAGTTAACAAACTGCATTTAACTTTGCAGCTTTCGTGGTATTGAAGATTTGAAGGTAACCTTTCTCTAATCGGACAGTTTTTTTTAATGATCTATTTTTAACTAAAATTTGCTCTGTTTTATGATCTGTAGCAATGAACTATTTTTTTATGGTCTGTTTTTTGCACTTTCTCGTCGTCATCTTCTTTGCTGCCTTTGGTTTGTTTTTAACAAAAAATTGTTCTAATTTAACAAAGTTCTATAGAATGATCTGTTTTTCACAGTATGCGGTCGTGATCGAATTGAATAGGAAAGTTACGTAGCAATGATTTTCTTTTTGAAAATCAAATTTCTATAGAAATATTTTTTTTTTCTGAATTTGAAAGTTTATGTAGCAATTTTTTTCTTTATGAATGGCAAATTTATGTATAAATAAATTACTCTAGAAATGATTGTTTTTTTTTTTTTTTTTTGAATATCAATCTTCTGTTGCAATAAACTTAGCAAAACATATAGTAAAGGTTCTCTGTTCATAGTTAAAAACACTTATCTAGTAACCAAAAATAAGTTTCGTCGAATTAAGCACAGTAATGAGGCAAACAAGTGTAACCAATTTAAGACAACTGAGGATTAAAGCATAATATTTTTTTTTCTGAATTTATATTATTATTATTATTATTATATTATATTTTATTTTTTATTATTATTCTTGTCTAATTAATTAAAATTTTGCCCACCCTGAAAAAAGATGCTGGATCCGCCCCCGACTGACAATAGCTTGGATTTTCTTGCTTTGGTGAATTAATTTCTTGAACTATTTTCTTCTACATTTTTTTGTTATTACTTGTTAGTGCTCTTTATTTTGTTTAAATCTAACCCAGTTGAGAATTTATTTGTAGTGAGTGAATTACAAGTGTGCGTTGGTTTTTTATGGTTCAAATTTTTTCGTTGATTTATTTGGATTTATTTAATCATTACATTATCATGTAGGTTTTAATTCCTGTATTTATTATTTACTGTTAAAGAAAGCAAGTTGTTGAATTATTCAACGATTTGTGATTTGTGAATCCTTAAGTTTCTTTACATAATTTACATATATGACATCATTATAGTTACATTAGAAAATACTAATTTTGAGTTGTCCTACATGAATTTGACCGATATTTATATTTATGTTTCATTTTATATTATATATGCTATTGAAAAGAGGATAAATTTTGAATTTCATATGTATATTATTAGGATTATGCCGTCGCATTTAAACAATAGCATTCTAGGTTATTCATGGTAACATCTACAAATGAAAATTACTAATTACATTAGAATTAATTTAGATTCTATCAAGATTGTAAAAATTAGACAGAAGATAGAACCTGAAAAGAGAGTTCAAGGTTTAATGGTATGACTGGGTTGAACCAGATGGCGTGATAAATATTAAAAATATTTAAATGATATCAGCATGATAAGATAATGATGTAATAATTATGAAATATTATAATTTTAGGACTAAAAAATAAATAAAATTCATACATAAATAATATATTCTATAATTTTAATTTAAATATAGATAAATATTAATTTGTGTTATATATTTAAATATAAATAAAATAATCATTTTAAATTTTAATATAAATATACCCAATCATTTATTTTAATTAATATTTAATAAAAAATTAGTATAAATAATTACTAGTCTATGTTATATATTTATGTATAATTTACACCCATAAATTATATATAAAATTATATTAAAAAATTCATACTACGTTATTTATAATTAAAAATAGATTAAAAAATTAGTTTTTATATTATGTAATTAATTATCTAAATAAATAAGCATTAAATATTATTAACTAAAAGGTTAATATTATTTACATCATTAAAATTAATTAAAAATTATGTTTTAAAAAATATAGTTTGTTTTAACTTGAAAAGTTCATTTTAGTTATTTAATCCTACATCATCTGGACACATTAGGTTAGTATTGTTTATTTGTTTATGTAGTTTTTTTTTTTTTTGAATTGATTGAGTAGAGAAGACACATGGCTGGTAATGCCTTGTGTGTAAGCTTAGTTGAAGCTTATTTAAAAATTAATTATTGTAGCAAATTTATAAGTCATTTTAAATTTAAATTTATTTAGTTTATTTAATTATATAAACTAGATTGAACCGGCCGGGTCTTAAAAACCCGGATTAGTTCGTTGGTTTGGCGATTGAACCAACAGTTCAAACTGGTTTTATTCGGTTCATTACAAAGCTAGTTTTAAAAAAATTCCGGATAGGCTAGCCAACCAGTTCCTAGTTGAACCGTTCGAACCTGACGGTTCGATCCGGTTTTCAAAACAATGGATTATATAGCTTACATATATTTATTTTTTTGAAAATCTAAAAGAGTTTCTTTCCACTTGAAAAGGCCATAGATTGTGAACTATCAACAATGATGGACCATCAGCATTGCTTTCCCGAAGAGTCCTCTAAAACTACCAACACTTCTCAAGCTTGAAACTTTGATGCGATATTTTAAAACGTAGAGCTCAATAGCCATTTGTTTAGTAGGTCATTGAACTGCTTGTGTGTTTGGACATATAGGATACATGTGTCCTCTTTTTTTAATAGCTGATTTGTTGCCACAGTATAATTTTAAAGTATCTTATTGTTTTATTTATAAGTTATCTATGATAATTTTGATCCATAATGTTTGATAGATTCTTTGGGTTATTGCCTAAAATTTAGTTACAACGCTAGATCTTGTTAATCCTAATTGCTTTTTGTTTCTTCAAGTAATTAGATTTAGGGTCTATTTGGGATAGCTGTAACATTTTATAAAGGTGGTTGTGAAGTTGTTGTGAGAGATCAAAATTTTTAAAAGTCGTGAATATTATAAACATATTTTTTAAAGAAATTGAAGATCTGCTTTCTTAAATTCTACCACACACTAACAATTCTGGTTGTAAAAAGCAGTTTCCCACCACAAAAATTTCTAGAAGCAATAAAAGCTGGAAGAGTGCAATATCTAAATGGAACTTTGTTTGTGGTTTGAAAAGCAAAACAATTAGTAAGCTGTCTCAAATAAACCCTTATTTTATGGTGGTAGACCACAACAACAATAACAATGACACATCAAGTCTTTATCCCACTACGTGAGGTCGGCTATATGAATCTTTTTCTCCATTATTCTATTTAGTAGTAGACCATTAAAAAAAAATAGTAGACCTATTTGTGAATAATCTCTCCCATTTAATCAATATTCATGTATGCTTTTAAGTTGAGTCTTCTATTTCTTTTGAATAAGATTCCTTTTCTTGATGCGACTTTGAGACATTGCAGCATTTTTTATGCCTCTTGTTTATATTTTTCCTTAACATTGTGCATAAATTGACTTAGAACACTATGATACAGGCTATGTCTGATTTTGTGTGGGCAAGATAAGCTTCTAGATCAATCTTCTATCTCTATTTTTATCAACTTTTGGGCTATTGTTACTTCTCTGAGTTTGTGCTAGTAGTCGAGGGCTTCCTTTATATCATACCTATTTCATTTAGTAGATCTAGGATGCATTTTTATCAAGGGATGAATATCTTAATTTTTTAGCGGGACACTTCAATCCAAAGGAAATATTTGAGTTTTCTCAAATATTTTTTACTTAAATTCCTTTGATAGTTGTTTTTTTTTTTTCACATTTCTTATTTCTTGGAGTTCGTGTCATATTATAGTCATGTCTCTTCATTAAGCAATGGGCCCCACCCCAAGGGTGGGTGGAACTCCCCTTGGTGGACCAAATTTATGCCTAGTTTAAAATTTGGTCGGTCCCTCTTGGACCGGTCTAACAATACCCCCTCCTAAAGACCCACCTTGTCCTCAAGGTGGAAGACAAAATGCTTTATCCTCTCATGTGTCACATGGCATCATACTCGGGTAGATCCTTCCATTCTATCAACACTTCCTTGATCCTTCCTTCCTGTTATACTCTTTCAACTTCAGTGGTTCTAGTACTACTTCTAAATCCTCTATCAGTGTCACAGGTAAATCGGAATTTGATGCATGATCCCCAATAACTTTTCTTAGCTATGATACGCGAAATATTAGGTGTATGGTAGTGATCGGGAGTAGCCTCAATCGATAAGTCACTGCTTCAATCTTTTCCAATATCTCATATGAGCCACAATATCTTGGGGCCAACTTCGTATTCCTCCTGTTAGCTACCATCCTTTGTCTGTAGGGATGAAGCTTCAAGTATATCTTATCCACTACCTCAAACATGATGTTGTTTCTATGCATATTTGCCTGCTTCTTCATGATCTGTTGTGCCCTCAAGAAGTGCATTTTCAATTCATCCAACGTCCTATCCCTCTTATCCAAATAATGCTCTATTGAAGAGGCAGGTGTGTTACTCTGTCCATTATGCACCAAGTGAGGTGGGTCCTTTCCGTACAACACTTTAAAATGAGTCATCTGGTAAGTAGAATGATACAAAGTGTTGTATCGGTATTCTGCCCGCATTAGCTACTTTGCCCATAGCCGAGGTGTCTTTGAAACAAAACATCTCAAGTATGTCTCCGGGCTCCTATTTACCACCTTTGTTTTCCTGACCGTCTGGGGGTGGTAAGCGGTGCTTCTCTTCAGCATTGTCCCCTGCAGCCTGAACAACTCCCTCGAAAAATGACTGAGGAACACCTTATCTCGGTAAGATATTATAAACTTCGACATCCTATGCAGTATGACCACCTCTCTAATGAATGCCGCTCCCACAGTCACTATCGTGTAAGGATGTTGTAGGGGAATGAAATGAACATATTTGCTCAATTTGTCCACCACCACTAGAATTACTGTAAACCCTTTGGATTGGGGTAACCCATTTATGAAATCTATGGAGACCTCCTCCCACACTCTATCTAAAAGAGCTAGGGGTTTTAGTAATCCACCCCGGACTCATGGCCATGCATTTGTTCTTCTGGCATACCTTACATCTAGCTACCATCTCCTCCACATTCTTGTGCATTCCCTTCTAATACAACTCAACTGCCAATCTCATATATGTTTTTTGTACCCTAGAATGACCACTTATATTGCTCCCATGGAACTCTTGCAGCAGATGTGAAATATGGATCGAGGTTTGTGACACCACAAACCTTCCTTTGTACAATAGTCTCTCCCCCTCTAAGGAATAGCCAGGGTGACTACTCTCATCCCTTAGTAAATTTGCCCTGATCCTCCTTAGCTCCTCATCATGCATAATCTCCTTCTTAATAGCCTCCAATCTAACATCAAGGGTATTGAAATGGATAAAAATTTGGTCTCCCCCACTCATCTGGATGAGGCATTAACCGCCTTGTTGTTATAACTCAAAAATTTAAAAAGATATTTTTTGCCTATAATAGTCAATAATCTATTCAGGAATCATTATAAGTCCAAATAAAAAAATCATCTTCGTCATAGCATATATATTGTTGTGTTTTAGTTTCACTAAAATTTTCATAATTTTTGGGCACGGGTGAAATTTCTTAAGAAATTGACACATGTCGGTACAAGCGAGGTTTTTGAGACCATCAGTTGTCCGTTTTGCAAATTGATTTCTTCAAAATTTTCTAAATAAAATAGGTTATTTTATAGATATTTTTCTATAATTTTTGGAATACCTAAAAGAATTTTTATAAATTTTATACTAAAAATTTATTCTAATATTATTATTTTATAAAAAAAATCTAAAAGCTCTTATTTTATATTTCATAAGTCATTTCCTTTTTTGTCCATCCGGCTTAATAGAGAAAAATTAGGGGAAATTAAGGAACTTTTATTTGGTCCGGTGCAAGGACCTAGAGGAAGGTTCGGTTTTGCCTAAAAAAGTGCAAATACCGAGTTTTTTGAAAAAATACCGAGTTTTTCAAAAAACTCGGTATTTGCACTTTTTGACCTATTTTTACCTAAAACCGAACCTTCCTCTACATCCAGTGAAAGGACCTAATAATTGCTCGAAATTAAGAGGAAAAAAGAGGGAAGGAGAAAAACTAGGGTTTGGCAGTCGTAGAGCCATTTTCGTGCATTGACCCAGTTGAAAAATTTGTTCGTCTCGAGGTAGGTTATGTTTTACCTATTTCAGTTTTCAATAATTTAGTATTTTTGATATTTTTCTAATCAAATTTGTATTTTTGTTATTAAAAAATGATGATAATTTTATTTTGGTAAAATTTTTACCTTGTAACTTTTTATATGCTAAGATTAAGATTATGAATATTGTAATATATTCTGAAAATTTTTCGCCTGGTAATTTTGAAAAAGCAACGATTTTTATTTACTCGAAAATTTATTTTAACATATAAAATAGTGTTTCAATTCATTTAAAGCTTCAGAATGATATTTTACATAATTTATGGTAATTTGACTATGTTTTGAAATAGTGAATTTTGTTCAGTAGTGTTTCTATTGTCTACTGTTGAGGCATTTTGATGATTTTTGAATTTAATATAATTATGCTTTAATTAATGAAATGTATCCAAAAAAAAAATGAAAGAAATGTTATGTGATGTGATGTGACATGATGTAATGTTATACCAATGCCAGTGGGCGACCGAGATGAGATTCTGTTATGTCGACGCTAGTGGGCGATCGATGTGGGATTCTATTGTGGTGGCGCCAGTGGATGACCGAGATGAGATTCTGTTATGCTGGTGCAATGGGCGACCGAGGTGGTATTTTGTTTTGCTGGGGCCGGTGGGCTACTGAGGTGGGATTTTGTTATTGAAGCTATAAACATATATAAAAATTTGGGCTGAGACCATTATGATAACATGAATATCTACTTATAATTCATTTGGTTTCAGTTTATGCTTCTGCTTTAGTTTCATTCTCAGTTTTTTGTATAATACTTTTACAGCACAATATTTTCAGTTCTGTTGCTCCTCACATGATGTTGTTCCTTCTGGCCTTCTTCCTCTGAAAAATTTTCTCCACCCTCTGAGCAAGCTCCATCGTCTCTCTCAGCCCTTTAGGTCTCAGCACACTGAGCTCTGCTCATATGTCCTCCCCAAGCCTCTTCATGAAATTTCCTTCCCACCCTTCCTCAGAAATTTCTCTCAGTCTTCCCGACGGCAGCTCAAACTCTCTTGATACTCCATGACCCTCCCCTTTTGAGTTAGTGCATAGAATTGTTCATGGAGGTCTTCTTCCCAAATGTTTCAGAAACATTCCAACAAATGCTCCTTTAGGGGTATAAAAATTGACCTGACCTAGAAATTCCAAGTTTGGGTTGAGCTGTTAAACAAATGGGTCAAGTTTGGGTCTAAAAATATAACCCGTTTAAGAAACGAGTCGGGTCCGGGTCAACCCGCTAACCCGATCTTGACCCGGGTCGTATGGAGGTATTTTGCGAAAGAAGTAGGAGTGCGATGGGCAAAGTTTGAAATTAGAGCAGGAGTTATGGAATGGTCGTGATTTCATAATCTGAAATGGGAGTAGATGAGGTGGATGGGGATGGGTGAAATCCATAATGGGAGCTAGAGCTGTGAGACGGACGGGATTTTGTAATCCGAAATGGAAGCGAGACGAACAAGATTTTGTAACTTTCATTTCATTTGGCAAACAAGCGGGCGGTTTGGCCGAGATTTACAAGATTTGGCCAAAAACGAGATCATAATAGAAGAAAGATGATGTGGTTCGCCTGGGTCAGCGCGCGAAAGGGTCTAAGGGAAGATTTATTAGATTTGGCAAAATGGAATTAGCAAAAAAAGTTTAAAAAATAATCGGGTTGCTGGGTCGTGTCGAGTCGACCCGGTCATTTACCGGGTCATGTTTGGTTTTGCGTCTGTGACCCGTTTTTCTAATCGGGTTTGGTCAGATGATGATGGGTTATTTTCGGGTTGGACTTGAGCCCGACTCGAAAATTTATTTTGACACCCCCACACTCCTTACCCCCCTGATGAATAGATTAGATATCGAGCTTCTCTCCACTGAAACCAAGCTAGTGCTTCTCCCTCCAAACACATCCCTACTGGCATGAACTTTTCCCCTTTCGTCAAGCCACTGATCCAGAAGTAACGCTCCACCCAATACACCCAACCCTGAGCATCTTCCCCTTAAAACATTGGCATCTTCAACTTTCTTGATCTCACATCTATATCCTAATGGCTTCTCCCTCCATTAGTCCCTCCTATGTAATGATTCTGTGAATCTCTCCCTTCCTCCCTTGGCTTATTTTGACCCCAGGGCTCCGCCCAACCATGACCTCCTCCATTCCACCTCTACCCATGCCCGGATTGTCTCCCAAAGGGTTCGACCTCCCCCCTCCTTGCTATACTTCCTCCGGAATATCCCAGTGAGCCTTTTAGCTATATTTCGATGAGCTTCTTCATCATATCTTCCATTTTTCGGAAGTGGCTCTCTATGGATGAGAGCCCGCCTTCCAATGCTGGAATATCTTTCCTCCACTCTGGCCTTGAGATTTTCCATTCTACTTCCAACACCTCCTCCTTTGTTGCCATAGGTCCCAAAAAAACGCTTTGATACCAATTGATAGGAAGTAGAACTTTCAACCAAATCAACAAATTACAAGAGAAATTGGAAAGAAGAACACACCATGAATATATTTTTTTTATTGTAGGAAATATGAAAGAAAACAATAGGGTAAAATAGATATTCAATTGGAGAAGAAGACCCAGCTCTCTCAAATCCCTAGCCGCCGGCTAGAACCCTCGCAATCTAGAACAATCTAACATAACATAACCCCTAACATTAGAGTAAACAATCATATTTAAAGCAAACAAAACAAGCAAAAATATCCAAACAGCCCTCAAATTGAATTTCTCTCCTAAACAGCTCTCTTCTCTCTCTTGATTAAGCAATGGGCCCCAACCCTAGGGTGGGCAGAACTCCCCTGGGCGGACTAGGATTCCGCCTGGTATAGAATTTGGCCGGTCCCTTCTAGACTGGCTGGATGGACCGGTCTAACATTTTCTTTTAAATTATGGTTATTTCTTTTGTTCAATTTGAGTGAAAATGGAAGGTCTTGATTGATACTTTCCTACTAATGTTTGATTATGATCATTTAATTGTTTGACATTTTTTTTTGACATTAATGACATTTTCTTTTAAAAGTAAAGAATAAACTTTTTCCCTTGGAAGTTGGTGGTTGCTTGTGGTGGAGCAACACTAGGTTATTGTGGAGAGCAAGTGGAGGTGCTGGAGCAGCAGTTGCTTGTAGTCGAGGTGGGAGGCGGAAGACAAGGAGGGCGAGAGGAATTTTTTGGGATGCTGGGATAAAAAAAATTGCCAAAATATGTCCAGGATTCGTTTGTTCCTAGAGTTCTGATACCATGAAGAGATAGGAAATGATTTGAATTTTGTATGTATTTCTTTGGGCTGCTTGCCACTTTATTTATAAAACAAGATTCTAGGTTACCCTTGGTAACTTCTGCATATGGAAACTAGTAATTACATTTTAATTAAGAATGATATGCTACAGCTAGCTAGCATGCATATATTTATTGTAAATCTAAGAGAAATTTTCGCCATTTGAAGAGGCTCACGGATTGCCAACTTGCAACGTTATTGGACTACAAATTTTACATTTCCACAGGTTGCTAAGCTGGCCTTTCAAACTGCCAACACCTATGAGTAATGGAGTTCTTCCAATAATTTATTTTCATTTTTCCTCATTTATAAAGTTTTCATTGTGGATTAATTGCTGATAATTGTGCATTGTAAGCAATTTATGGCAACAATTAAATCAAGATGACTCAAGACAGTATTTCTTATTTGATCCATTATGTCTTTCTACTGTTCTATCTTAATTACCTACGAATTATGTATTTTAGTGTAGCGGAAATAACTAGGTATCAATGTAGATCACTTCTCTTTCAAATCGCTTGGTGTATTTAAGAACTCTGACTTGGCATTGGAATAAAAATTGGCACATTTCTGTATCATTTCCCTATAACTTTGTCTTATCATCAGACTAACTATAATTGCAGCTGTAGAAGCAAATGCTGAAGCAAATGAATATGCTATCAAGAAAGTAGCTGAAGAAACAAATGCTACTGTCAATGAAGATGCTACCAAAGCAGTTCTTGAGACTAAGCTTAAGTCTTCATCGGACCTGGAGAACCTATTTAAGGATTCATCATCAGTGGCTGAAATATCAGACCAGCAGAAGTCCAAGGAGAATTTAAAGGATGACATTATGAGCCTCTTTGATAAGGTTATTCCATCCAAACCGCTGGTTAAGCAGTTATTTGTATAATACCGATCATCATGTATCCAGGAACTTCATATAAGTTAATTGATAACATTTTCTTAGGCTTCGTTTGGGGCGGCTTTCTTTATGCTTTTTAAAGCAGTTTTTTAATACAAAAATTTTTAATTTTGTAAAAAAAACATGCTTTAAGAAGCAGAAAAAAGGCGTACCAAACCAAGCCTTAGTTGAAAAACATAACTTGCAGGTTTGCTATTTATGGACCGTTACACGCTAATATTATTCTGATGTTTTGGTGCAGTCCAAGATGGTTTCCCCATTTGCCATTCATCAGCAGCAGCTTGTATATCTTTCTCAGCAGCAGGCTCTTCTCATGGCTGCTGCAAATTCTGGGGGCACACCTCCGCAGCCAGGCGTTGCTATTACTGGCACATCCAATTTTGCTTCTGCAGCAACAAATTGGTTTAATCCAAGTATCCAAATTTCAAGAATGACACCTGTAGATAGACAACAGGATACTAACAAATCCATTCAGGTGATGGATGCTTTATTAAGTTTCAATATATATATATATATATATATATATATATATATATAGATCTTTAATATATGGGAATTGAATATTGATACATTGTTTTTCTCGTTGTGCATCAGCTGGATAGCATTATGCCAGTGCAATCATCTGGGAACTATGGATCTTCTACATCACTGTAAACTCTTAAAACTTTTTGTCATTAGATGATCCTCCATTGATTTCATAGCTTGATTTTGGTTTTTTGTTTTTCTTCCGTTGAGATTATGATACAAGAAGAATTTACCCAAATGGTTGTTTAGATGCTATAGAATGGCCTTTGTGATTATAAGGAAAATAAACGGAGAAAAGTATTATACAAAATTTAGTTTAAACCAGTATCTTCTTCTGTTTCATTGCATTCTTGTGATCATTGAAGCTTGCATGTCTCTTTTTAACCTTTTTACTATCCTTTACACCAGAAGATTTTTGGTGTTTTTTCTTTCCTATTCCCTTTGCTTATATTATTACTTCCAATTTTCTTAAGATTCACCGTTGGCTTTTTGGATTGCTTTTCATTTCTGCTTGTCTTAGCTTGTTCCTAGACTTGATTTTTTCACTGTTCACAGTAAATTGAGAGCGAAAATATGACGCAGCGCTCTCTAATGGTCATCTTTAAATTGTTTTTAAATGAGCATGTTCTTTTTTCTACATGATATTCTTTTTTGTTCTCTCTTAATTCTGCTTTCAAACAATATTTACGATTGTGCGTTTTGTTTTGTACTTCTAGGCTTTATTTGGATGCTGGGAATTTCATTGAAAGGAAGTTAAGAAAAAAAAAATCAGAAAATTTGAAGTCGGTAGTTGTTGATTGACAATGAACTCATAAAACTATTTGCATTTCATTTCAGTTCCTTTACTTTCCTCCAATCCGAACAAAGCCCTAACGACCTTCATGATGAAAAATATTTAGATAAGACGCAGCTTTTTGACTTTTTTGCAATCACTCAATAAATAAAGTAGTATGTATGTAAATTTATTTCGGTTGGGAGATTTACATATATATCATCATATACTATTCTATTTACATATTTAACCCTTAAAACTTTAAAATTACATACATACCACCCATAGTTTATTTTCATATCAAATATGAGTGGTAGAGATAAAATAAATGCGTGGTAGGAAGGAAATATCAGTGGTATATTTGATATTAAAATAATATATGATGGTATGTATGTAATATTAATAAATAGGATGGTATAAACTATAAAGTAGTATGTATGTAAATTTATTTCTGTTTTTACATTAAGAACCGTTGTACATTACATGTCACAATTAGATAAGCGTAGAGGAGGGCCTCTTTTTTCTATGTATTTGAAGTTTTTCTATTTCTAAACAGCAATAGAAAATATCTTGCAGGTCTTCAGCATCCGATGCCAATTCCACCACCAACAGCCGACGAGGAACTGACTTTGATTTTTCATCACTAACGGAAGGGATGTTTTCAAAACATTAATGAGAAAAACAACTTTGTTCTGTGTGCCTCTTTCCTTCATCAGCATTTTCATACTTCTCGTTACAGGTAAATGAATCAACAGCTTATTATAATTTCTCTTCATTTGTATATTCACCTTAAATTTAATAAAATGTGCTTTATTTTTTTAACATTTTTTTTTTCATTATTACGCTTTAAGTATTTTACATTTAGCTAGCTTTTCTCCATGTTTTGCTACTGATAATATTCTTGAAATCTATGAATTCACTGAAGAGACAAAGAGCTAACCAATATGTCCTCAAGAATATAGAGACAAAAAGATCAGAATGGTCCCTTAAACTCTTTATGAAGGATCAAAATGATCTCAGTTATATTAAAGCATTATTTTAATCCCTCAAGTCCTGAAAAAAGAATCAAAATAGTCTCCTACTAGGATTATTTTGGTTCTTCATTAAAGAGTTGATGGATCTAAGTGATCCTTTATTATAATTGGGAACTATTTTGATCTTTAATAAATAGTCAAGAGATCATTTTGATCTTTTTCTCAGAATATAAATATTGGATATGTATATAAAGAATAGAAATATTTTTTTTTCCTTTCATTCAGATATTTGTAGCAATGTAGATTCTTCATTTTTGACGTTTAAGAAAGAGAAAAAAATGTTTTTTTTTTCCAAATAGAAGAATGAATTATTCATTATTATTTTTATTTATAATGCCTTAAATATAAGAAAAAAAGAATCATAGATTACTAATAATGAACCATCTCACTGTAATTCTTATCTATATGAATGGAACAATCAATCCTACATGACTTGTTTTTATTGTAATTAGGCAAATAGGAAGATTTCTTAAAATCATAAGAACACATATTATAGGGATTATTATTGTTCAATCGGTCAAGCACCACCACTGTTCAAAGTAGAAGTTGAGGGCCTGAGAAAGAATAACGACCTCAAAAAAAAAAAAAAAAAAAGTGTAGGAATATTTTGATGAAAATGTATTATGGTGGGTTTATTTTATTATTGATCGCATGAATTCAAGGTTCCTGAAGTTCATTTTAACTTGATAGACATTCATTTTTTTTTTTGCATAATTGTTCTTTTTTTTTTCCATTTAAAATATGATATCTTCTTAAGCGCAATGCAGGGGAATTGAGAGGATTTACTGAGCATAGATAGTCAAATATTTTTTTTTAGACATTTAGGTTATTGAAGACAAACTCATATACACGTCACATATATATATAAGTAGGGTTGCAAACGATAAAAGTAGGGCTGCAAACGAACCGAGCTGAGCATGGTATCTGAGTGTTCATGTTTGAGTTCATTTATTATCAGCTTGTTCAAGTTTGGTTCATGTTTGATTTGAGTTTTATGGTTTGTGTTCATGTATAGTTCATTTAATTTAATGAGTGTTCATGTTTGGTTCGTTTAGTGCTTATCGAGTTTTAAATAAACAAGCCTTAACGAGCTATAAATGAGAGCTCTACTTCTAAATGTTCATTAACTTAATAAATGAGCTTTATCGAGCCTCCTAACAAACAATTACATCGAATATGTTCATGAACTTATTTAGTGATTTTTTTTAGTTAGCAAATATTATAATATTTTATTATTTAACAATAATTATATCATTATGTTATAATAAGTATAAAATATTTATCTTATGTATATTTATCAAAGCTTATTCAAGAGTTCTAAATTGAACTCGAACACCAATCGAGCTTTGATGTCAAGCTTGTTCACAAGATTTAAATGATGTTGTTCATGAACATAAATGAGCTGAACACATTAGTGTTCATGCTTGTTCATTTAAAGATCAAATATTTAAAATATTGTTCAATTTTTTTTGTTTAGTAAATTAAACGATCACAAACAAGTTTTAATTGAACCAAGCAATGAGTGGCTCGTTTGGGCTTGCAGCCCTATCTACAAGACTCGGACTCAAGACTTTTTGGTTGATAGTCAAAGTTCTCAATCAATAGACTAAAATGAGGTTTATAGATAGTCATATAAAAGACTCTTATATAACCTTAAAAACATTAAAAAAAAAAAAACGCTTATATAAAATGCTTCACATATGCAAATAATATAAATGCACAGTGCAATTTTCAAGAAAGATTAGAAAAAAAAAAACTTAGATTAAAATTTCATTTAATTCATATCAATCTACTTCCAAATCTCTAGAAGAAAATACATCTTCTAATTTTGAGGAAAGTCTTTCTATTGAAAATCTAAATGTAAACATTCATGAATATTTATGAAAAGAATATTCCTTCATCTTAAGTCAACTTATTCTTCCTGGATCAAATATTCTCTCGAGATTTCCTTTATTATTCCAAAAACTTATGTAAGGTGAAGATCCACTAAGCAGACAGAGGGCATCGCACTAGTGCAAGCTCATTAATTCCTTATTGCCTCCATACAAAGAGTAGTAATTACTTATTGCCTCCATGCAAAGAGCAAAGCTTCAAACATGGATTCATTATTTTATGCGGAGTGCGAAGGGCGTCTGGAAACCAATAAAAAAGCACCATGTCACCTCATTGCTGGGTACCCAGTTCGGTACCCGCACTCGGTACTGCTGGGTACCCAGCGCTTAATAGTTGGGAAGATAGGATACTCAGTTACTCGCTAATAAGCTTGTTCCTATAGAATACTCCACTTGTTCTCCTTTGTGTAATGAATCTAAAATTCAATAACAATGGCAATGCTGGTTACATTTTCTTTGGATCAAATATGGCTCACATTTCAGTCAACCTTTTAGTGAGGGGTTCATTGCTAATGGAGGATCTTCTTTAGGAGCAGAATGGGATTAGTGGTAAATAGTTAAAGGATTTGTCTTTGATACTCATGGAGCATTTTGTGCTTTTGATTTGCTTAGAAATTTCATGGGATATGTTCTCCATAAAATTTTTTTTTTGATAATTTTAAGAGAAAAATTAGTATTTTTTATTTTTTTGATTTTGAATTTGTTCATGATTATTTTTAATTATAATTTTGATATTCAGTAAATTATCTTCTGGATTAAATTGGGGAATCCACTAGCTTGAGAAGGAATAATTTCTTGAGGCAAAGCCAATTAAGATAATCTTGCATCGACCCCGTTGATGTCATGCATCATCGTTAGTGTTTAATGACATGTATTGATCTAATTGGCGACAGAGTGTGGAGTCGTTAGTGATGAGTGTGTATATTGATTGATCTTATTGATGATTGTATGTGTCAATTTTGGTGCCAACAACATGCATCAACTTTATTGGTAATGAAGTGCGTCGACTTATTAGGTAAATGAGTGTTAAAATTTCACGACAATATTTGAGTGACTAAACTATCTCTAAATCCCACATGCTTATAATTAAAATGAGTGTTTCATTAAGGGCAATCAAATTAGCCCAATGTCACTTAATTTTGAGATCATTAAAGAGATTTACATTCTCAAGGGAAGCAACTTAGGCCATTTGATAGAGTGTTTGAGAATTTTGGCTAAAATTATTAAAATGTCACTCTAAAAATTTATAAATAAACTCTTGTTCTAAACATCCAAGTGACTTAAAATTGGAAAGAGCTTGGAGATCTGAAAAAATTTAGAGCTATGTCGACAATCAAAGTTGACAACCATTGTCAACAACCACCATCACTTCATTTCCTTTGTACAATAATCATTGCTCGACTGTCACTCTTGAATGCTATAACCTTTTACGAGCTAATGCCAATGATGGTTACAGTTCTACTACCATCTCCAAATTGTTATCACATTATACAAACTGATGATAAAGTCTACTATATCCAGATGTCAATCAATATCAATGACCATCATCTCTCAACTACCTTTGTCAATCATCGACCGACATTGTTGTGCGTCATTCGCCACTGCTTGTCTAATGCTTTTTATTAAACTAAGTGGGTGCCAAGTTAATAATCAATAATCCCCAATCTCATCTTCTCCAATTAGAGGGAAGGGGGGGTTCTTTAATATTTATCTATATAGTGGATTAGAGGTGTCAATTTCGGGTCACGGGTTGGGTTCGGGTCGAACCCGGAACTGACCCGGGTTCAAACGTGTCGACCCTAACCCGACCCGAGTAGGTAAACGGGTCAGAAATGCCAACCTGGACTCGACCCAGCGGGTTGCCGGGTTGACCCGACCCGACCCGACCCGAGATAGCTGGCTGGCTGCCTGGTGCGCGGGCACGGACGCGCGGGCTACCGGGCGCGGACGCGAGTGGTCCTGCGGCGGGCGTGGTAGCGCGGTGCATGTGCGCGGGCAGGGTTTGTGGGGCGGGCGGGATTGCAGGCAGGGGGCAGCTGCATGGGCGCGCGGGCAGCAGCGGGCAGCCACCCTGGCGTGTGGGCAGGGAGCGGGTTGGTCCGCGGGCAGCAGGCAGGTTCCCGGGCAGGGGTTCAAACGAGTTTCTGAGTTGATACGGCAACCTGTCGGGTCAACCCGAACCCGACCTATTTTTCAAACGGGTCGACTCTTGGAACCCGAACCCGACCCGTTTTGGAAACGGGTCGGGTCTAACCCAAAAAATCCAGGTCGGGTTCGAGTCGGATTTTCGTGTCGTGTACAATTAGAGGGAGGGGGGGGGAGTTCTTTAATATTTATCTATATAGTGGATTATTTCAACTAAATCAGTCCCTATGATTTTTCTTTTATTGTTGATTTTCAAGTAAGAACTCTAGCTCGTGTTATTTACAAGCTTATTTTATTTGTGTGGTCATATCTTTATACAATGCTAAGAAACAAAATTCGTATTATATTACCATATATTTTCATCAAAATTATGCTAAATTCCAACACAATGTAATGATATTAAGATTTGTCTGTAAATTTCCCCAAAAGTAACCAATTTTATGTGAAGATATATTTTCATAGTTCCATAAAAGATGTATATGATAATTCATCAGATTAATTATAACAATATTTTCTATGATCTGCTTATGATAATAAGCTGGTTTGAAAGAGGTTTATGATCAAAATTTTCAAGATTTGTTTGTTTAGAGAGAGAAAGAGAGAGAAATAAAACTGAAAGGAATGAAGAGATTGTTTCCATCAGGTCATCAACATATAAAACAAAAACTAACAAAAATATATATTTGTAGCTATGATTATGCATACCAAAGTTGTTTTCATTAACCAATTGGAATATTTTGCATATATAAGATAATAGTTCTGTCATTTAAGCATTAATTTAATTGCTTGTTGAAATTCATAAACTTCTTAAAAATAAAAAATAATAAAAATCATTTTTAAAAATATATGTTTCTATCTATAAATAAGAAAATGGCTGCTAAAAAAGACTCATCTGATAATATATATATATATATATATATATATATTAAAAAATTAAGCATAATGTGGTCCAAATTCTTCATCATATTGACATATGGAATACATACAGAGGGGTTTTTATAGGTCCTTATCTCATATTATTTATCCCATTAATAATATAATTGAAAAATAAATGAAAATTAGAGAGAATAATAGTTAGAATAATACAATGACTAAATCTATAAGAAAAAGTTTAGAATATTTAATTTAATCAAATTTTTTATTAGAATGTATTTTAAAATATAAGGATATGCTTTGAAATAAGTGTAATATAATTTATTTATGTATTATATTTATCTCAAAGAAATTTCAAAAGCTTCAAAGTCTATCTTGATTATTTTTTTATCCGAATGTTAGGTTTCATTTGGGAAGACTTTTCACAGCTTTTTAAATCAATTTTCTAGACAAAAATAAAAATTTAACAAATTTTTGTACTAGAAAATTGCTTTAAGAATCAGTAAGAAAGCTGTCATAAATGAAGCCTTTAGTCACAATTTCTTTCTTAAGAAAATAATGCTAAATAATTCTAGAAAACTTGAAATTTTCTATGGAAACGTGCTTTGAATTTAGGTGAGAACGTTAATCTCATTAAAATAATAATAATTTATAAAAAAATAGTTTAAGGCTTCTTTTGAGATGACCTTCTTACTTCTTCTTAAAACAATTTTTTAGTATAAAAATTAAAATTTTTTTACTTAAAAATTGCTTTAAGAATCAATAAGAAAATTGTCTCAAACGAAGCTTAAGACGGTGCCGACTTAGCAACAAAATTAGAAGTGTATATTTAACAGCCATGTTTAATAAAAGAAGTATTAATGCTATATAATTCTAAAAAAATTGATATTTTTTATGCAAATTTGTGAATATGTGACTATCCTTACAGTAATATAACTTGTTAAAATTAATCCTATCATAAATAGTATGATAAACATAGATTAAAGTTTTGTTTGGGACAGCTTTCTTATTACTTCTTAAAATAAATTTTTAGTACAAACATTTTAATTTTTGTATTTAAAAGCTGCTTTAAGAAGCAATAAGAAAGCCGTCCCAAACAAAGCCTAAAACTTCATTCAGGATAGCTTTCTTGCTGCTTTGCTTTTTAGACCGTAACCATAGTTTTTATTTGACAACTACTTTTTCACAGCTTTCAATATATTTTTTAGTTAGAAAGCTGCTTTCTAGAGTTGCTTTCAAAAAAGTTATTTTCTTCACAATAATTTACAACTATCTTTATAGAAAGTTGCAATCATCCTAAATAAACCCTAAAGGTCTTTTTGAGATAGATGCAGTTATTAAGTTTGTTGTGAAGTTATTATGAGAAAAATAAATTTTCTACTTTGGTTGCAAAAATCATTCAAAATAATAGTAAGAAAGTAATAGTCAAATGAAATTATGATTGCTATCTAAAAAATAAAGTAACGAGAAATTCGATTCTAACAAACTCTAAATAATGCAAGCTAAAAAAAAAAAAGATTTATCTATTTATAAACAGGCTGCCCAACATTGAACATTAATAAATAAATAAAAAGGATTAATGTCATGTAATTCTAAAAAAGTTGAAATTTTATATACTCTAAGTTTAGATGAAATTTTATTATTAATGAAAATAATAATAATTCAACAAGGAAATGAACAAGAAGGATGCAAGCAAAGTAATAAAGTTTGAAGCTGGAATCCATTTTATTATATGGTAATCCATTGGAAACCAATCTTCATTTTTGTTTCTAAGCTCTCTCTCTGTCTCTCTCTCTAGCCATATTAGTCATATGGAAGTGTATATATATTCTCTTTCTTTCTATCAATTCCATATGGCAATATCAATTTAGAATAAGAAGCGTGATAAGATATAGTAAAACAGCATACAAAGTGTTCGCTTAGAAGGAAGTTATTGCAAACAGCACTGTGTACATGAACATATAAGGATCAATGAAGCAACTCTCTACAAATTTAGTAATACATGATATATTATCAAAAATTTATTGACCGGGCATGAATCTCGAAGCAAATTTAAGTTGGAAACTTACGAAAATAAATTTGGGGCCATTCAAACTACGATTTCAGCAAACTTATAGTTGAATTGAACGTCTTGAAAAGATGAATCAAAGGACACCAAATTCGACCTTATCCAAGCCCTAATAGGTCCCAATCGAAACTCGAAGTGCATTAGGAAGGTTCAAACCATAAATTGGACGACTAAATTTTTTTTTTTAAGTGTGGCATGCTTATAATCGAATCGAACGGCTCGACGAGACAAATCCAACTAGCCTAAGATCGCTGAATTCTAATATCATTAAGACACTCAAATGCCCAACAAACGAGTCATTATCAAGGGAATTGATATCAATCGTCCATTCAAAACACTCTTACCATGCCCTTGATCTCATCCATATTTACTGGTCATACCACTACCTAAAAACTATAAATAAACTCCTCATTTTTCACTAAAGGGGGACTAAGCATGGAAGAGGAAAAAGAGAAATTAGAGAGTTCTCTAGCCCTCTGACTCCTCCTAGACCACCGCCCGACCACCAAACGTTGTTAGAAGCCCAGACACTAATTGTCTCCAGACTTCAGCCCGATCACCAATTGTTGCTGGACTTCCATCTGGTCGCTAATTGATATCGAATTTACGTACCCTCGACCACCGACCATTGCCTGACTTCCATTTTATTTCTATTCGTCACAAGATTTCAACATGATAGTTATCTATTATAATCGATCATCCTTAAGTTCAAGGATGAATCAATCATTTATAATTTATTCAAAGAATAAAGGATTCATTTTAGCTGGGCGTGACCCCGAGGTTTTCCCTTCAGAGTTTTCTATGTAAAAAAATTTAGTTTTTCTACCATCTTTTTTGTGAGCTTGATAAGTATGCAACATTAAGACGTAAAATTTTATATTTTACCGCTATGAATAATCTAGCCCATAATAATTTGGCGTCATCTGTGAGAACTCAATCCCATAATCCTAAGTAAGCAAAGTCTGATTGCCTTGTGGGTTGGAGACTGATTGACACATACAAGATGTTGGGTCAACAAGCTTTCCATTAAATACATTGGTTTGATGTTATTCTTTATTGATTCATGTGATAGTAATTGAGAGTTTTAAGGAGATTATTACTATGCCAATGGGCAAAGAGTGACAACTCTGTTTACTGAGCCAATAATTTATTGATACTGAAAAATATCATGATATACATAATTCTTACTTGTTTGGTATAATTATACTAAGCACATAATATACTGATTTGATACTGATATAGAGTAACTTGATAGTATGTGTACACTCTTATATGATTTTACTGTATTGATATAATTTCAATAGTCTTTACCGATGCTTTGATTTTATCGCTTTATACGATTGATTTACTAACTGATTGATAATACTTATAATAATTGCTTTATTTGACACACATACTGGTTTACGAATTTCTCCACAGTCCTATTTTACTGGCTTATATATCGTACTATTTTATTTTTTATAGATTCTACAACTATTGCATGGGAGTTTTTTTATTTCTTCTCTGATTCAATGATCATATGAATATAACTATTATGATTTGATCCATGACATGCATATTGCGCTTTTAGCGTGCTTTAAATTTAGTTAGAAGTTATGGTGATCTGCTGTGTAAAACCCCTCAGAATTTTATTTTTTTTGGGTGCAGTTAGTCTGTACAAACTGACCTTAGTACGGATGAACTGTTGAAAATCTGTATGGTTAGTCTGTACGAACTGCCTTTAGTACAGACGAAAAACTGTTGAAAATTTGTATGGTTAGTACGTAGAATTGCCTGTACAAACTGAGTAAAGTGCAGGTTCGTCTGTACGAACCTTAATTCGTCCGTGATGAACTGAACAAAATTTTTTCCTGAGCGCATCGTCCAGGGACGAAATTAATTATCGTTTGTACGCTCGTGTCCAGAGAGCTTCGTCACGGGACGAATGGAAAATATCGTCTGGATGATCGAGTTCATTAAATAAATGATTTGATATATTTTGAAGAGAGAGAAAGCTGGAGAGAGAAAGAGAAGGAAAAGGAAGGAAAAAGCTTGGCTTTGGAAGCCGCGGTCTGATTTTTGTCCGACGCCGCTATTGAAAGAATTGTTTGTTTCACTGTAAGGACTCCGAAGATTTCGAAGATTTCGAGTTTTGGTATCTTTCGTCTCAGTTTTGTGTTTCCGTTACCGAAATTCTTGCATATCTTTGTATTGACGTAACTTTTACCGCGTAACTTTTGATATGTTGTTAAAATGATGATTTTGCACGATTTGAGTATTTTTTGGAAAGTTTTCACCTGGTATTTTGAATTATGTGAGATTTTTATTGAATAGTAAAATATCTGGTTGTTGAAAAATATTGATTCAGTATAAGTAAAGTCTTGAAATAATGTTTTATTCGATTCCTGGTAATTTGGTAATTTTTTGAAACTATGTATTTTGATCCTGTTTGGGATTTCTGTCGACTGTACGATATTTTAAGGATTTTCTTCAATTGAGTTAAATAATATTTGTTAATTGCCATGTATTAATGAGATGTATACGAATGTGGAGATATGATTGAAATACTGTTATATTACTGAAAGACAAGTAAAAATTGGTTGAACTGTTGGTTGGAGATTGATTGACCTATACAGGATGGTGGGTCGACGGACTTTCCTTTAAAAAGGGTTTGGTGTTATCCTCTATTGATCACGTGATATAACGATTGGAAGTCATAAAGAGATTATGCCGACGGGCGAAGAGTGACGACTCTATTATTGAGCCAACAGATACAACGATACATCGATATTCCAAAACTAAAAAACGTCTTAATAGATTGTGATTGTACTTGTCGAGTAAGACTATTATATTGAATTGCATGTTTAAAGTATTGTTCTTATGATTACCCTATGGACTTACTTATATTGAATTGATCTATTGTTACCGATTGATTTATTGATTATTGTACGAATTTACGGATATCGACGGATTTATTGATATTGAATTGATTTATTGATATTGAATGGATTTATCGACGGATTTACGGGTTTACTGTTACTACATGATTTTATTAATATTGCATACTAGACATGTCACTGGATACAGATATTACATTGATTCATTGATACTACGGATATCGATATTATTGATTCATCGATATTATGTATTCATTGATTCATTGATACACCGAATATTGATCTGCTACATGTGATACATTGAACACGTGATATAGAATATGCTTTTAATGTATTGATTTGATTTCAACTGTTCTTACGATGTATTGATTTGATTGTTTTATATGATTTCATACCGATTAATATTATTGACCGGAGATGATTTCTTTATTCAATGATTTGATTGATTCTATTGATACGATATTGATTTAACTAATATTACTGATACGACGATCTTCTCTATGGATTTGATTGATGTTTTAAGATATGATTGAATTGATGTATGAAATGATTTATTGAGCATTATGGATTTTTCTACTGTTTATCGATTCTCCTACCGATAACTGTGACTTTTATTGATTATGCATTGATTACTGATTTTCGTATCTTCATAGATTCAATGATCATGTGTAAGTGACTGTTATTGATTTAACTGATTGACATGCATATTATTTTCGTACCGTGCTTTGATTTCAGTTGTAGGTTTTTGGTGACCTGCTGGGCTTTTTGAAGCTCATTATATGTGGTTAATGATTTAAGGTCAGGGCAAGTGAGCATGAGAGTGAGGTTAATTAAGATTGTTCATATTTTTGTTCTTTTAGTTATAATTATTCTTTTGTACTCAGGATAAGCTGAATGTGTGATTTTGTTGAGATTCTGAGTATTGTAAATGAACTTTTGAGAATAAATAGAAATATTTACTTGATGTTTTAAATTATAGATTTTGTTAGATTGTTTATCATTGATTGATGATTATAGATAGCTATGGTAAGTTAATTGTTTAAAGGATCAAAAGAATAATTCAAGTTAGATCTTGGGGTGTCGTATGCTGGGCCTTTTAGCTCATTATATGTGGTTAAATATTTTTAGGTCATGACAGAGGATCCTGTGTGAGACTTATATGTATTCCTCAAGATTTGTTTCTTTTTATTTTAGCTATTCTTTTGTACTCAGGACATAATAGTTGTGATATGATTATATAGATCATGAGTAGTGCATATGATTTTTTGAATACAAATTTGTATATGATATAATAAAAAAATAGGTATCTCTAGTTATGTAAATTAAAAAATAAAAGAATAATTCTTTCAAATTTAATTATGATGCATCATAAGTGTGACGCTAATATTGACGTTACGCTATTCAAATGTCAAAAATATATTTCTTTTGAGGTTCAAGTGGAAGCTCATGATAACTACAAAAGAGATTTGCAGTTTGAGTGTAGACTCATAGGTCATCCAATTTAGCCACTCCATTGGTTGCCACTAACTCAACGTTATTCAATTCGTTACCTAATATTTAAGGAAAAGTACCTTCCAAATCATCTTTAATCACCAATCATTCAATTCAAACCCTCTACTCAAACCATTGGATATCCAAATTATCTCCATAATCTAGTTTAATTTAAACACAAAAAAAGCTATTAAAAAATATGATCGTTGCGGGTTAGAATATATACGACGATAGAGTTAAAATACTGTGTCTTAGTGTTGTTCGAAAATCCATTTCACACACAAAGAACACAAGATATTTTTATGTGGAAAATTCTGGAAAGGTGAAAAATCACGGGGCATGGCTTAGTCGAAAATGACTCCACTAGAATTCGATACAGTGGGTTGACTCGTTCTTGAGGGAAATCAAATTATAAATGCCAACCGTATGGTTGAAATCTAGTGACAAATGGGGATGAAAGTTCAGCGTCAACTGGTGGACTGACAAAAGTTTGGTGCTATTTGAAAATTTGGGCGTTAGTTGGTAGCCTGACGGTGGTTTGGCAGAATTTCAGCTTCGGGTGGTGGTTCGGCGGAAGTAGGGGTGCAAATGAGTCGAGCTCGACTCTCAGATACCGAGCTCGAGCTTGAACTCGAACTCGAGTCGAGCTCAAAATCCGAGCTCGACTCGTTTTGCTGTCGAGCGGCTCGTCGAGCTCAATTCGAGCTCAAAATGTCATTGCGTACTCGCCTTCGCTGTCGTCGCGTACTCGTGGTTTGTCATCGCGTTTTATGTCAAGGTCGCGTCCAACGACGACGTCGTCCGTCATCACGTCGTTTGCGCGTTCAATCAAGCTCCGAGCTTCGTCGTCGTGTCCAACGACGACGTCGTCCGTCATCGTCATCACGCGCTCAATCGAGCTCCGAGCTTCATCATCGTCATCGTCCAGTCCGAGCTTTGTCGTCATCGTCGTCGTCGTTGCGTCCAATCTGTAGTCCCGAGCTTCGTCATCGTGAGCTCCGAGCTCAATCTCATCGCTTCTATTCCAAGCTTCGGCGTCGTCATCACGTTTGTTTCAAGCTTTGCCATCATCGTCGCGTCTGTTGTGAGTTCCACCATCGAGATATGATCCACCGTCGTCGTCTCGAGCTCGATCCCGTGAATCCCACCCAGTCGAGCTGCTCGTCGAGCCGACGAGTCGAGTCAGATGCCTGTTCGAGCTCGAGCTCGTTAAGCATTCGAGCTCGAAACTGTGTTTGAGCTCGAATCGCGAGCTCGTTTAGGTCGGCTCATCGAGCCTATTATCGAGTCGAGCCCGAGCCGGCTCGCGAGCCATCTTGACTCGGTTGCATCCCTAGGAGAAAGTCCTGCGTCAGATGGTGGTTCGATGGAACTCTGAGTGTCAAGTGATGGTATGGCAGATTTTCGAGCGTTAAGTGGTGGTCCCGCTAGAACTCCGAGCATTAGGTGGTGGTCCGGTGGAACTCCGGGTCTCAGGTGATGATTCGGCAGAAGTCCGGGCCTCAGGTGGTAGTCTGGTAGAAGTCTGGGCCTCAGGTGGTGGTTTGACAGAACTTTGAGCCTCAGGTGGTGGTCCGACAGAAGTTTGAGCCTTAGGTGGTGGTCCGACGAAACTCAGGGCCTCTAGTGGTGATCCGCATGGAGCTTGGGACGTCAGGTGGTGGTCCGGCGGAGCTCAGGGCATCAAGATGAGGTCCGACGGAGCTTAGAACATCATGTGGTGGTTCGGCAGATGTCAGGGTGTCAAGCATTGGTCCGATGGAGCTTAGGACGTGAGGTGGTGGTCCGGTGGAGATCAGAGCCTCAAGTTGATGCGGTGCATTTTAAGCTAGAAGTGTTCCCTAGGACACCTTATCTAGTTTGTTATTATTACCTTCTAGAATACTCTTTTTAGCCATATAAGTATGAAGTATTATAGAGGAAGAGGGGATTGAATGATATATTACACTTTTGAAGCTTTAGAGCTTTTCTTCTTCTTCTTCCCTGGATTGGGAAAACAAAATCCTTCTTGCAGGTCGAGTCTTTCGATGATCCACTACATCAGTTGATATTAGAGCCTGGAGCTTGTGAAGATCGATGGACTGCGGAAGAAGGTCGGCTGCCGATGACGATCGAAGCCGCAGAATAAGATTGGCGGTCGACGACGATCGACGCCAAGGAAGGTTAGCTGTCGATGATGCTCGAAGTCAGATCGCCTTCTATCAAGCTCAATCGAAGGAATCGCTCGATCGGGTAGACATAAACCTTGATCGGATTAGAGAAAACCTTCGGGCAATAAGGAAGATGAGAATGTCGTCGGCAACCATACCGAGGTATTCTTCTTCTTCTTCGATCTCCTCGTCCGCTTCACACAGACGCCACCAGTCCCGCCATACTCCCACCGTCATGGATGACTACGCTCCGCTCGAACTCCCTCTCTGATGGCGTGATCCACTGTCGGAGTACCCGCCGCTCGAGTTTCCATTGCGATGGCGAGATACTCCGCCTCCACAGACTACTTCGCCTAAATCAAACCCGATCACCCCACTTCCGCTACAACAAGCAAACAATGACCCCGCGCCTGGCAACAAGCGCGATTCTGGGCCTAGCATACAACCCAGTCCCGTTGCCTGTGATGTTGCCTCCGATTCATCTATTCTTCCCATAACTGACAAAGCAACTGCCGCTTCTATGGACGATTCCGCCTCTGCTCAGCTCACCGGAACGGATAAGCTGCTGGAGATCGTCAAGGTCCCCAATGTTGCCCCATCAACCAAGCCGTTGTCTCCACCGCAGGCAGCGTCGGAGACATTCCCTTCCCAGAAGAAGCCCACGCATGTTGCTGATTGTTCGATCGAACAAATCTTCAGTATGCCAGAACTACCAACTCCGCCTGAGGACATTCACAATTCCATCGTTACCGCTCCTCCGGTGCTGTCCGCTCATACAGAGAACCCACTCTGCTATCTCGATGTTGCTCCAGATATTGAGCTCAATTACCAAACCAAACCCGCCAACGCCAGATTTCCTCCGGTCCCGCCTGACCTGCCGCACAGCTCCCGTGATACCAGCTCTGCGAAATAATACCAGCTCTACGAAACAATCCGCTTACACTCGCCGACAACAACCGACTAGGCCACCGCCGACCAGACTCCCGCACATCCAGCGCCGGTCTCTGGCGACTCCGCTCCTTTGCAGCGCCAGTCTAGCCATCTCACTCCAGGTAGTGAACCCGACAGAGGGGTTGAGCCCGATCTCTCATGCCCTGATTCCTGTCTTGCCGCCACTTCATTTCGCGAGCAGGGTCTCACCCAAGATACTGGTGCTCAGAACACGGAGAATGACTCCGTCCCTTCACAGGAAGAAAATGATATTGAGCAAACTGCCACAAGACCAGAAGTGGATGTCGTGAATGATGAGGAAACTTATGATCCTTCAGAACCTGTGGAAGGTTCAACTGTTGAAAATGAAGATCCGGCAGAGGAGGTGAGTAAAGAAGTTCCAAATGATTCTCAGGCTGTAGTAACTGTTCCGGGTCTTTCAAATGATTCTACTTAGGATCTCTGCAGCGTTGACCGAGTGATTGTCGCCAGCCACGGTCACCAGTGTTTTCAAATTTATGGAGTGTCCGCTAGTCCGCAGTGGAACTCTGTTTGTGCCCACGGGGAATCGAGAGGCTCAGCATCGGCCATTTCCAGTGGCTGGACTGAGTCGGTCTTAGAAATGGATCTCATCTTCCGCCTCCAGTTTAGTCGGCAACAAGTTGAAGCTACTAAACGAATCAAACGGCAATTGGTGGATCATGGAAATGGGGAGATTGAACTAAATGCCAACTATATTCTTTTTATTAGGAATGTTTTCCCTGCAGGTGTGAATACGCCCTGTCTGAATTTCGCTGACAAAACCGATTATCTGCAATGCTCCCCAACTGCTCGATATAATGTCCACGAAGGGTTCGATCCTACATTGGTGCAGCATTGTATTGTTTATGATATGGGCGCTGGAGAAGATAAGTGGGAGCAGTTCTTGGCTGTTGTCAATGAGGAGGATCCACCGAATATGCAGCTGGCTGCTTCCGATTCCATTGAGAACCAAGAAGATATCATGGTTGAACCTTCCAAGCTGATCGCAGAGTTGACAAAGATAGGTGCAATTGGTACCAAGGGTATGCCAACTGTGCTTCAAGGCATTCTTGAGATTATTGATTGGGCCACTCATAAGTTTGTTGCGGATGTGTTGGTTGTATTTGCCTCTTATCCAGGTTCTTTGATTACCAATGAGACTTCTCCTATAATTGAGTCTCTTGAGGCTTGTTGTTTTGATAAGATGAAAACCGTGAGATGTAGCATATGGAGGCATTACAAGTTTGGAGAAAAATTTCAGACAAGGGTGATACTGCGGTACCCGAGGCTTTAATCAAAAATATTGAGAACAAAATCTTCCATCCGGGAATCTGTCTTCTGCAACAACCTCTTTTTCAATAATGCGTCTGGACGGAGTCGAGCCTTTTTACGCTAGGGGAGAATGATGCGGTGCATTTTAAGCTAGAAGTGTTCCCTAGGACACCTTATCTAGTTTGTTATTATTACCTTCTAGAATACTCTTTTTAGCCTTATAAGTATGAAGTATTGCAGAGGAAGAGGGGATTGAATGATATATTACACTTTTGAAGCTTTAGAGCTTTTCTTCTTCTTCTTCCCTGGATTGGGAAAACAAAATCCTTCTTGCAAGTCGAGTCTTCCGACGATCCACTACATCACAAGTGGTGGTCTAACGGAAGTCTGGGCCTTAGGTGGTGGTCCGACGGAACTCCACCAGATGGTCGAGCAGACAAGAAGGCAAGAGCGATCTCCGATCTCTCTCTTTTCTCCTTAAGCTTAGGGGTCCCTTTTCAAGAGGGAGGATGTGTCTATTTATAGATTTCTTAGAGTGGTGTGACCCGTAAATAGGAGGAGGATAAAGGGCAAATAGGGAGTGGTTTGGATGGACGGCCGATGTTAAATCCATTGATTGGGGATCGTTCATTAGACATTTGAAGATCTTAATGATGTCAGAATTCCATGATCTTAGGCTCATTGGATTGATCTCGTCGAGCAGCTCGTTTCGATTATATGAACGTCATGTTTGGAAACAATTTGTTATAATCGAAATTGTGGTTTGAATCTTCCAACAATGCTTCTGGTCCTCGATTCTGACCCATTTGGGCTCGGATTGAGTCGAATTTGGTGTCATTGGGTTCATATTTCCGAGACGTTTAGTTTGACTATAAGTTTGCTAAAATAGAAGTTTGAATGGTTTCAATTTTAATTTGAAAAGTTTCCAACTTGATTTTGCCTAGATATTTATGCATGATCAAGATAATTTTTTGATGATGTATCAATGATAAATAATCTTTTTTTTTTTGACATATGTTAGACCTAACGTTAAAGATACGTTTATTAGAAAATCCAGATGAGAAATTTGACATAGCGTCGAAAATAAAATACACAGATGAAAAAAACAAAGTTTTTTTTGTTTCCTTCTCCAATAATTCCTGTGGACCTGCCCAAGATTCCAAATAACTCAGCCAGGCAGAACAAGAGCCACCGTCCTGGCACTCTTGTCTACTATGTATAAATCACGACAGAGAAGAACAGAACAGGGCATCACTCGCATGAAGAGAACCGAGAGGAAGAAATGAGGAGCAATATTATTCCTTGTTTCTCTCTCCTCTTTCTCTTGTTAGTCTCATTGCTCCCTTCTTCCACCCTCGCCACGCTCGTCCAACAAGACCAGCCCGACGGCTATGGCTACAGACTCATCTCGGCCCACAGAAACCACAAATCCGGCGATCTCCTCACCGCCGAACTCCGGCGCATATGTCAATCCACTTATGGGTTCGACATCGAGAAATTACGCTTCATAGCAAGGTACTTCAGATTACGATTTCGAATTCCGTAAAAAGTAACAACCTTTCTCCCCGCCTAAAAAGCTCTGTATTTTTTATTTCAAGATAGGGTTTTTTTTTTATAAATTTACTGAATTTTCTTATTATATCATAAAATGCATTTGTTTGACATTATCAATATTATCATCATGATCATAATCACAATTTATTTTATTTTTATTTCAAGTTTCTCTCGTTTACCCTGTTTTTAGCTTTGAAACGAAAGACCGGCTGCGAATCCGCATCACCGACGCCGACCAGCCGAGATGGGAAGTCCCGCTGGAAGTCATCCCGCGTCAGACGCCTCCAAACGAAGCCAGCAGAGGGGCAACCAAGAGCCACGTACTCTCCCCAGCTGGCTCCGACCTCGTTTTCACAATCACCAATTCCTTCCCCTTCGCCTTCG
Source organism: Dendrobium nobile (assembly GCA_022539455.1). Lineage (NCBI taxonomy): Eukaryota > Viridiplantae > Streptophyta > Magnoliopsida > Asparagales > Orchidaceae > Dendrobium > Dendrobium nobile. Next base: position 33,971,411 of record CM039731.1, read on the forward strand.
CCGTCACCCGCCGCTCCTCCGGTGAGGTTCTCTTCAGCACCGAAGGAGACAGCATCGTCTTCAAAGATCGCTACTTGGAGATCTCGTCGTCTCTGCCCGGCGAAAAAGCCAATCTTTACGGCCTCGGCGAGCACACCAAGTCCTCTTTCCGGCTTGTTCCCGGCGAGAAGTTAACGCTTTGGAACGCCGACATCGCGGCCATGAATCCAAATGTGAACCTCTATGGGTCTCATCCTTTCTACATGGACGTGAGATCGCCGACGGGAGCCGCTCACGGCGTTCTGTTGCTTAACAGCAATGGGATGGATGTGCTTTATAGTGGGAGTCTTATTACTTATAAAGTGATTGGTGGTATCTTGGATTTCTACTTCTTCGCCGGACCGACGCCGGTGGCTGTTATGGATCAGTACACGAAGCTCATCGGAAGGCCGGCCCCGATGCCTTACTGGTCTTTTGGTGAGTAGGTTTATTTTCTTCCGATCATTGTTTGTTGAATGAATAACTTTTTCAGCAACACAGTTGATTGGCATAATTAAATTAATAAGGGTATAATCCATATTCCATACTTAATAATATAGTAAATAGGATATATTTATGATAATATTGTGCTAATTAGATTATAATTATGTTAATAAACTTTTTTTCTAATAAATTTAATTAATTAAATAAAAACAATTAATGTGAATTTGTCATTAATTAACATGTAATGTTAATTTACAAAAAGTAAATATGAATAAATTATTTGATAGGTTAATTTTAAAAAGTAAATATGATACTTAATTACATTAACATATCAAAATACTTAATTAAATTAATTACTTAATAAAATTAAATTAAATTACAAGGTAAATATGTATGCTTAATTAATTTATCAAAATAATTAATTACAAAAAGTAAATATGAATAAATTAATTGATAGATTAATTTACCTAGAAATTATAATAAATCTTTAATCTTAGACATTATTATGATTCAATTAATCTAAACAATATTCGACTAATTAATTATGAATTAAGAAGTCTTAATTGGACTAATTCAATAAACACTAATGGATTAAGTTACTTGCCTAGGAAATTAGTAATTATGTAATTATAAAATTGGTATTTTGGATATAATTATGATTAAATTACGAAACTTAGTTCTTATATATTAATTCAAGAAGATTAGCTGATTAAATCCATATTAATTATTTAAAATAAGTAGAACAAATAAGTATTAAGTATTTAGGATCAAAATTGCTGATTAAGGATTAACAATACTTCATAATATTTAAATTGCATAATCCTTGATTATTACTTTGATATTATGTGAGAGTACTTAACATAAATGTTCCAATTAGTCTTACTAACAATTGCAAGGCAAATAACCTCTTGTGAGGATCTTTATCCACATAACAAAGAACTTTTATTTAGACCAGAGAAACATCTGGTTGTAGGCAAAATCCCGCCTATACCGAGGTGTACCGAGTTTTTTCAAAAAAACTCAGTACACCTTGGTATAGCGGGATTTTGCTCTGCATCCGATCGGAGGACGTAATAGTTGTTCCATAACAAAAGGAATACTGAAGGATCTTTGAAAACTTTACAGGATTTCACCAATGTCGCTATGGCTACAAGAACTACTCTGAGCTGGTAGAAGTCGCCACTGGCTACGAAGAGGCTCAAATCCCTCTCTCCGTCATGTGGACCGACATTGATTACATGGATGGATACAAAGACTTCACCCTCGACCCCGTTAATTTCCCCGTTGAAAAGATGAAGAATTTCGTCCACCGGCTCCACGAGAACGGGCAGAAGTACGTCGTCATCGTCGACCCAGGTAAGAACCCACCGGAAAACACTCTTGTATGCTAGTTCTCAAGCTAAAAAACTCATCTTTCCACCTTCGCAGGTATCAGCGTGAATACGACATACGCAACATTCCAGAGAGGAATGAAAGATGAAGTTTTTATTAAATGGAATGGAACTAACTATCTCGGCGAAGTATGGCCTGGGCCGGTCTACTATCCCGACTTCCTGAACCCAGCCACATCTGAATTCTGGAGCAAGGAGATCTCCATCTTTCGCAAAACTTTGCATTTTGATGGTCTCTGGATAGACATGAACGAATTGTCAAACTTCATTACTTCCCCTCCGCTCACAGATTTGGACAACCCTCCTTACAAAATCAACAACGGTGGCGTCCAGCGACCAATAGGTAGCAAAACAGTGCCAGCCTCTGCCTTGCACTTTGGAGGCCAAACGGAGTACAATGTTCATAACTTGTATGGATTTCTGGAATCTAAAGCAACACATGATGCGTTGATGAGGGAGACGGGGAAGAGGCCTTTCGTGCTGTCGCGATCGACGTTTGTTGGATCGGGGAAGTATACGGCGCATTGGAGTGGTGATAATGCTGCGACATGGGAGGATCTTGCTTACTCTATTCCTTCCATTTTGAACTCCGGATTGTTTGGAATACCGATGGTAGGAGCTGATATTTGTGGCTTCAATGGTAATACAACAGAGGAGCTTTGCAATCGGTGGATTCAGGTATGTGGATGCTTTTTTAGGCTCATTTAGTTGAATTAGTTTTAATGGTCTAATATATTAGATCTGGAAGGCAAACTATTTGTTACTTTTCTTAGAGCATCTCCAACCGATCGTCAAACATGTGTATGACGTCATTCGGTTGCTCTAGCCGTACGTCAAATCTTCCGCTATTTGTTTGCGGGTGAATAGTGTGATGCCAATATTGGCGTTGCACTATTCACCTACGCAATTTTTCTATCTCAACCGGATTTTCCAAAGAAACGTGCGAAAGAGGAGAAAGACGGTTACATTCGTAGAAGCGTGCAAAATGGAGTTCGATTGGAGATGAATCACGATATTTTTTAGTTTCATTGTATTTGGAGGTGAAAAATGGGATTTTCTGTTAGAGATACTCTTACAGGAAGGGAAACATTTCGATCCCACTTCAAAGCCATTCATACTCCACCAATTTTATAGTTTTATCTTCTATCCCAAGCCCTTTTTGACAGAACATACAACAATAAAATATTATCAAAGAAGCAAACTGAAGAGAGTAAATTTTAACTTTTGGAATTCTTATTTTTCTTTCAGTTAGGCGCATTCTATCCTTTTGCAAGAGACCATTCAGATAAGGACTCAATCAGGCAGGAGCTTTATCTCTGGAAGTCTGTAACTGAATCTGCAAAGAATGTTCTTGGGTTGAGATATCGTCTCCTCCCTTACTACTACACGCTAATGTACAAAGCTCATCAGAAGGGTACCCAATTGCAAGGCCATTGTTCTTCTCCTTCCCTGAAGATCCCAATACTTACGGAATCAGCACACAATTCCTAGTCGGAGAAGCACTCTTGGTTTCACCAGTCTTAAAACAAGGAGCAACCTCAGTGGAAGCTTACTTCCCCAAAGGAAGGTGGTTCAACGTCTTCAACCTCTTTCATACAGTAGAAACCACTTATGGCAAAAAGGTGACACTTCAGGCCCCAAATGACACCATTAATGTTCATGCCCGAGGAGGGAACATTCTGGTTCTGCAGGAAAGATTGGATGTTACTTTGGAGGAAGAGAGATTGTTTGGGATCTTGGTGGTGCTTGATGAAGAAGGAACAGCTAGAGGAGAAGTTTTCTTGGATGATGGTGAGGTGGTGAAGATGGGAGGGAAGAAGAGTGAATGGGCTCTGATTAAGTTTACATGCGAAGCTAAAGATGGGAAGGTGAAGCTGAAGTCCCAAGTAGTGAATGGAAGCTATGCAACAGAGAAGATGTTAGTGAATAATGTAGTTTTTCTTGGGCTGAGGAAGTCAAATTCCGGTGTTGTTACATATGATCTGAAGCAAAAGAAATCGGGTTCGAAGATCTTTGAAGGTAATGCGAACTATAAGTCACATGAAAATTTCGGTTTGGTGCAAGTCAATGACATATCACAACCTATTGGAGAAAATTTTGAGCTGCAGCTCAATATGTGAGTGGGTGGAGCGGCTAAAAAGAAAATGACAGAGCCGTTGTTATTTTAAAATGTTGTCGTTGTCTTTGAATAAGATATTTACGCAGCTCGTCTTGATTTATTGGTTGAGAGGTTTGGCTATCAATCAAGAAGTCTCGGATTCAACGATTGCGTAAAAAAAGAATAATATTTTGAGTTTCATAAATGTAATACTTTCTGCTTCCACTATTGATCATCATCACAAATTATCTATTGGCCATTTGGCCCAATTGTCGTTTGGATGGGTCAATCAAATCGGTACAAGAGCAAGAACATTTACTCACTTTTTGCTAATGCAAGGGGGAAATTTAGTATATCTTTCTACTCATTTTACACAATCTGAACTGCAATGACCTGGAGAATTCTAAAGTTTTTATAACTCGAAGAAGTTCAAATGATTCTATTAAAAATTTTCAAATCTTTCCAACTTCAACTTTAGCCATATCCATTGTTCAATAGTTGGTCAAAATTTTCTTATTTTTAGGAATTTTTTATCAATCAAATTTGGCCTTATTATAATGACTAGGAGAAAATTCCCCTGATCATTATTTTTTTCATAACTTTCACAAAAATTTTGTATCAAAAACCACTTAAAAATAGTAAAAAAAACTGGCTCAAACGATTCAAAATTAAATCTACTATATTTACTTAGATGACTATCTTTTATGCAACATGTGATGCGGAGCATCTTTTGTTAGAGGAGCCTGGAGGAGTATCTTATCTTATTACTCAATAGTTTCTGTTAGGATGCTTGAGTTTCCACTACTTAGTGCTATAGTTAGTTATATAGTACACTTTGCTACTTTTTCTCTTTTTCCTCTTTATAGTATAGGAGGAGGAGGTTGATATATGCCGCTGGTGCTTAGGAGAAGATAGTTTTTAGGCATTAACTTCAATACACAGTTTATTCTCTGTTATTTCTCTTGCTTGCGTCTCTGTTTTCATCTTATTGCAGGTTACCTTCACCATAGTTGGTATCAGAGCAAGGATGGCTGAGGGCAGCAAACGGTTGGCCACCGGTGAAGATCGCAGCCTTGATGCCTTGTGGGCAGAACATGCCGATTTGGCACAGCAAACCGAAGCTCTAGCAGCAGATGATTACTCTTTTTAGCCTTATAAGTATGAAGTATTGCAGAGGAAGAGGGATTGAATGATATATTACTTTTTGAAGCTTTAGAGCTTTTCTTCTTCTCTTCCCTGGATTGGGAAAACAAAATCCTTCTTGCAAGTCGAGTCTTCCGACGATCCACTACATCACAAGTGGTGGTCTAACGGAAGTCGCCTTAGGTGGTGGTCCGACGGAACTCCACCAGATGGTCGAGAGACAAGAAGCAAGAGCGATCTCCGATCCTCTCTCTTTCTCCTTAAGCTTAGGGGTCCCTTTTCAAGAGGGAGGATGTGTCTATTTATAGATTTCTTAGAGTGGTGTGACCCGTAAATAGGAGGAGTAAAGGGCAAATGGGAGTGGTTTGGATGGACGCCGATGTTAAATCCATTGATTGGGGATCGTTCATTAGACATTTGAAGATCTTAATGATGTCAGAATTCCATGATCTTAGGCTCATTGGATTGATCTCGTCGAGCAGCTCGTTTCGATTATATGAACGTCATGTTTGGAAACAATTTGTTATAATCGAAATTGTGGTTTGAATCTTCCAACAATGCTTCGGTCCTCGTTCTGACCCATTTGGGCTCGATTGAGTCGAATTTGGTGTCATTGGGTTCATTTTCCGAGACGTTTAGTTTGACTATAAGTTTGCTAAAATAGAAGTTTGAATGGTTCCAATTTTAATTTGAAAAGTTTCCAACTTGATTTTGCCTAGATATTTATGCATGATCAAGATATTTTTTGATGATGTATCAATGATAAATAATCTTTTTTTTTGACATATGTTAGACCTAACGTTAAAGATACGTTATTAGAAAATCCGATGAGAAATTTGACATAGCGTCGAAAATAAAATACACAGATGAAAAAAACAAAGTTTTTTTTTGTTTCCTTCTCCATAATTCCTGTGGACCTGCCCAAGATTCCAAATAACTCAGCCAGCAGAACAGAGCCACCGTCCTGGCACTCTTGTCTACTATGTATAAATCACGACAGAGAAGACAAACAGGGCTTCACTCGCATGAAGAGAACCGAGAGGAAGAAATGAGGAGCAATATTATCCTTGTTTCTCTCTCCTCTTTCTCTTGTTAGTCTCATTGCTCCCTTCTTCCACCCTCGCCACGCTCGTCCAACAAGACCAGCCCGACGGCTATGGCTACAGACTCATCTCGGCCCACAGAAACCACAAATCCGGCGATCTCCTCACCGCCGAACTCCGGCGCATATTCAATCCCTTATGGGTTCGACACGAGAAATTACGCTTCATAGCAAGGTACTTCAGATTACGATTTCGAATTCCGTAAAAAGTAACAACCTTTCTCCCCGCCTAAAAAGCTCTGTATTTTTTATTTTCAGATAGGGTTTTTTTTTTTATAAATTTACTGAATTTTCTTATTATATCATAAAATGCATTTGTTTGACATTATCAATATTATCATCATGATCATAATCACAATTTATTTATTTTTATTTCAAGTTTCTCTCGTTACCCTGTTTTTAGCTTTGAAACGAAAGACCGGCTGCGAATCCGCATCACCGACGCCGACCAGCCGAGATGGGAAGTCCCTGGAAGTCATCCCGCGTCAGACGCCTCCAAACGAAGCCAGCAGAGGGGCAACCAAGAGCCACGTACTCTCCCCAGCTGGCTCCGACCTCGTTTCACAATCACCAATTCCTTCCCCTTCGCCTTCGCCGTCACCCGCCGCTCCTCCGGTGAGGTTCTCTTCAGCACCGAAGGAGACAGCATCGTCTTCAAAGATCGCTACTTGGAGATCTCGTCGTCTCTGCCCGGCGAAAAAGCCAATCTTTACGGCCTCGGCGAGCACACACAGTCCTCTTTCCGGCTTGTTCCCGGCGAGAAGTTAACGCTTTGGAACGCCGACATCGCGGCCATGAATCCAAATGTGAACCTCTATGGGTCTCATCCTTTCTACATGGACGTGAGACGCCGACGGGAGCCGCTCACGGCGTTCTGTTGCTAACAGCAATGGGATGGATGTGCTTTAATGTGGAGTCTTATTACTTATAAAGTGATTGGTGGTATCTTGGATTTCTACTTCTCGCCGGACCGACGCCGGTGGCTGTTATGGATCAGTACACGAAGCTCATCGGAAGGCCGGCCCACGGCCTTACTGGTCTTTTGGTGAGTAGGTTTATTTTCTTCCGATCATGTTTGTTGAATGAATATACTTTCAGCAACACAGTTGATTGGCAATTAAATTAATAAGGGTATAATCCATATTCCATACTTAATAATATAGTAAATAGGATATATTTATGATAATATTGTGCTAATTAGATTATAATTATGTTAATAACTTTTTTTCTAATAAATTTAATTAATTAAATAAAAACAATTAATGTGAATTTGTCATTAATTAACATGTAATGTTAATTTACAAAAAGTAAATATGAATAATTATTTGATAGGTTAATTTTAAAAAGTAAATATGATACTATTACATTAACATATCAAAATACTTAATTAAATTAATTACTTAATAAAATTAAATTAAATTACAGGTAATATGTATGCTTAATTAATTTATCAAAATAATTAATTACAAAAAGTAAATATGAATAAATTAATTGATAGATTAATTTACCTAGAAATTATAATAAATCTTTAATCTTAGACATTATTATGATTCAATTAATCTAAACAATATTCGACTAATTAATTATGAATTAAGAAGTCTTAATTGGACTAATTCATAAACACTAATGGATTAAGTTACTTGCCTAGGAAATTATTAATTATGTAATATAAAATTGGTATTTTGGATATAATTATGATTAATTAGAATTAGTTCTTATATATAATTCAAGAAGATTAGCTGATTAAATCCATATTAATTATTTAAATAAGTAGAACAAATAAGTATTAAGTATTAGGATCAAAATTGCTGATTAAGGTTTAACAATACTTCATAATATTTAAATTGCATAATCCTTGATTATTACTTTGATATTATTGAGATACTAACTAAATTTCAATTAGTCTTACTAACAATTGCAAGCAAATAACTCTTGTGAGGATCTTTATCCACATAAAAAGAATTTATTAGACAGAACTCTGTTTAGCAATCTAACGATGTCATTCAACTCATGACACTTGATAGCTTCCTATGATGACTATGTTTTCCAAACAAAAGGAATACTGAAGGATCTTTGAAACTTTAGGATTTCACCAATGTCGCTATGGCTACAAGAACTACTCTGAGCTGGTAGAAGTCGCCACGGCTACGAAGAGGCTCAAATCCCTCTCTCCTCATGTGGACCGACATTGATTACAGTGATGGATACAAAGACTTCACCCTCGACCCCGTTAATTTCCCCGTTGAAAAGATGAAGAATTTCGTCCACCGGCTCCACGAGAACGGGCAGAAGTACGTCGTCATCGTCGACCCAGGTAAGAACCCCCGGAAAACACTCTGTACTAGTTCTCAAGCTAAAAAACTCATCTTTCCACCTTCGCAGGTATCAGCGTGAATACGACATACGCAACATTCCAGAGAGGAAAAAGATGAAGTTTTTATTAAATGGAATGGAACTAACTATCTCGGCGAAGTATGGCCTGGGCCGGTCTACTATCCCGACTTCCTGAACCCAGCCACATCTGAATTCTGGAGCAAGGAGATCTCCATCTTTCGCAAAACTTTGCATTTTGATGGTCCTGGATAGACATGAACGAATTGTCAAACTTCATTACTTCCCCTCCGCTCACAGATTTGGACAACCCTCCTTACAAAATCACAACGGTGGCGTCCGCGACCATAGGTAGCAAAACAGTGCCAGCCTCTGCCTTGCACTTTGGAGGCCAAACGGAGTACAATGTTCATACTTGTATGGATTTCTGGAATCTAAAGCAACACATGATGCGTTGATGAGGGAGACGGGGAAGAGGCCTTTCGTGCTGTCGCGATCGACGTTGTTGATCGGGGAAGTATACGGCGCATTGGAGTGGTGATAATGCTGCGACATGGGAGGATCTTGCTTACTCTATTCCTTCCATTTTGAACTCCGGATTGTTTGGAATACCGATGGTAGAGCTGATATTTGTGGCTTCAATGGTAATACACAGAGGCTTTGCAATCGGTGGATTCAGGTATGTGGATGCTTTTTTAGGCTCATTTAGTTGAATTAGTTTTAATGGTCTAATATACGATGGACTGCGGAAGAAGGTCGGCTGCCGATGACGATCGAAGCCGCAGAATAAGTTGGCGGTCGACGACGATCGACGCCAAGGAAGGTTAGCTGTCGATGATGCTCGAAGTCGGATCGCCTTCTATCAAGCTCAATCGAAGGAATCGCTCGATCGGGTAGACATAAACCTTGATCGGATTAGAGAAAACCTTCGGGCAATAAGGAAGATGAGAATGTCGTCGGCAACCATACCGAGGTATTCTTCTTCTTCTTCGATCTCCTCGTCCGCTTCACGCAGACGCCACCAGTCCCGCCATACTCCCACCGTCGTGGATGACTACGCTTCGCTCGAACTCCCTCTCTGATGGCGTGATCCACTGTCGGAGTACCCGCGCTCGAGTTTCCATTGCGATGGCGAGATACTCCGCCTCCACAGACTACTTCGCCTAAATCAAACCCGATCACCCCACTTCCGCTACAACAAGCAAACAATGACCCGCGCCTGGCAACAAGCGCGATTCTGGGCCTAGCATACAACCCAGTCCCGTTGCCTGTGATGTTGCCTCCGATTCATCTATTCTTCCCATAACTGACAAAGCAACTGCCGCTTCTATGGATGATTCCGCCTCTGCTCAGCTCACCGGAACGGATAAGCTGCTGGAGATCGTCAAGGTCCCCAATGTTGCCCCATCAACCAAGCCGTTGTCTCCACCGCAGGCAGCGTCGGAGACATTCCCTTCCCAGAAGAAGCCCACGCACGTTGCTGATTGTTCGATCGAACAAATCTTCAGTATGCCAGAACTACCAACTCCGCCTGAGGACATTCACAATTCCATCGTTACCGCTCCTCCGGTGCTGTCCGCTCATACAAAGAACCCACTCTGCTATCTCGATGTTGCTCCAGATATTGAGCTCAATTACCAAACAAAACCCGCCAACGCCAGATTTCCTCCGGTCCCGCCTGACCTGCCGCACAGCTCCCGTGATACCAGCTCTGCGAAATAATACCAGCTCTACGAAACAATCCGCTTACACTCGCCGACAACAACCGACTAGGCCACCGCCGACCAGACTCCCGCACAACCAGCGCCGGTCTCTGGCGACTCCGCTCCTTTGCAGCGCCAGTCTAGCCATCTCACTCCAGGTAGTGAACCCGACAGAGGGGTTGAGCCCGATCTCTCATGCCCTGATTCCTGCCACTTCATTTCGCGAGCAGGGTCTCACCCAAGATACTGGTGCTCAGAACACGGAGAATGACTCCGTCCCTTCACAGGAAGAAAATGATATTGAGCAAACTGCCACAAGACCAGAAGTGGATGTCGTGAATGATGAGGAAACTTATGATCCTTCAGAACCTGTGGAAGGTTCAACTGTTGAAAATGAAGATCCGGCAGAGGAGGTGAGTAAAGAAGTTCCAAATGATTCTCACGCTGTAGTAACTGTTCCGGGTCTTTCAAATGATTCTACTTAGGATCTCTGCAGCGTTGACCGAGTGATTGTCGCCAGCCACGGTCACCAGTGTTTTCAAATTTATGGAGTGTCCGCTAGTCCGCAGTGGAACTCTGTTTGTGCCCACGGGGAATCGAGAGGCTCAGCATCGGCCATTTCCAGTGGCTGGACTGAGTCGGTCTTAGAAATGGATCTCATCTTCCGCCTCCAGTTTAGTCGGCAACAAGTTGAAGCTACTAAACGAATCAAACGGCAATTGGTGGATCATGGAAATGGGGAGATTGAACTAAATGCCAACTATATTCTTTTTATTAGGAATGTTTTCCCTGCAGGTGTGAATACGCCCTGTCTGAATTTCGCTGACAAAACCGATTATCTGCAATGCTCCCCAACTGCTCGATATAATGTCCACGAAGGGTTCGATCCTACATTGGTGCAGCATTGTATTGTTTATGATATGGGCGCTGGAGAAGATAAGTGGGAGCAGTTCTTGGCTGTTGTCAATGAGGAGGATCCACCGAATATGCAGCTGGCTGCTTCCGATTCCATTGAGAACCAAGAAGATATCATGGTTGAACCTTCCAAGCTGATCGCAGAGTTGACAAAGATAGGTGCAATTGGTACCAAGGGTATGCCAACTGTGCTTCAAGGCATTCTTGAGATTATTGATTGGGCCACTCATAAGTTTGCTGCGGATGCGCTGGTTGTATTTGCCTCTTATCCAGGTTCTTTGATTACCAATGAGACTTCTCCTATAATTGAGTCTCTTGAGGCTTGTTGTTTTGATAAGATGAAAACCGTGAGATGTAGCATATGGAGGCATTACAAGTTTGGAGAAAAATTTCAGACAAGGGTGATACTGCGGTACCCGAGGCTTTAATCAAAAATATTGAGAACAAAATCTTCCATCCGGGAATCTATCTTCTGCAACAACCTCTTTTTCAATAATGCGTCTGGACGGAGTCGAGCCTTTTTACTCTAGGGGAGAATGATGCGGTGCATTTTAAGCTAGAAGTGTTCCCTAGGACACCTTATCTAGTTTGTTATTATTACCTTCTAGAATACTCTTTTTAGCCTTATAAGTATGAAGTATTGCAGAGGAAGAGGGGATTGAATGATATATTACATTTTTGAAGCTTTAGAGCTTTTCTTCTTCTTCTTCCCTGGATTGGGAAAACAAAATCCTTCTTGCAAGTCGAGTCTTCCGACGATCCACTACATCACAAGTGGTGGTCTAACGGAAGTCTGGGCCTTAGGTGGTGGTCCGACGGAACTCCACCAGATGGTCGAGGAGACAAGAAGGCAAGAGCGATCTCCGATCTCTCTCTTTTCTCCTTAAGCTTAGGGGTCCCTTTTCAAGAGGGAGGATGTGTCTATTTATAGATTTCTTAGAGTGGTGTGACCCGTAAATAGGAGGAAGATAAAGGGCAAATGGGGAGTGGTTTGGATGGACGACCGATGTTAAATCCATTGATTGGGGATCGTTCATTAGACATTTGAAGATCTTAATGATGTCAGAATTCCATGATCTTAGGCTCATTGGATTGATCTCGTCGAGCAGCTCGTTTCGATTATATGAACGTCATGTTTGGAAACAATTTGTTATAATCGAAATTGTGGTTTGAATCTTCCAACAATGCTTCCGGTCCTCGATTCTGACCCATTTGGGCTCGGATTGAGTCGAATTTGGTGTCATTGGGTTCATATTTCCGAGACGTTTAGTTTGACTATAAGTTTGCTAAAATAGAAGTTTGAATGGTTTCAATTTTAATTTGAAAAGTTTCCAACTTGATTTTGCCTAGATATTTATGCATGATCAAGATAATTTTTTGATGATGTATCAATGATAAATAATCTTTTTTTTTTTTGACATATGTTAGACCTAACGTTAAAGATACGTTTATTAGAAAATCCAGATGAGAAATTTGACATAGCGTCGAAAATAAAATACACAGATGAAAAAAACAAAGTTTTTTTTTGTTTCCTTCTCCAATAATTCCTGTGGACCTGCCCAAGATTCCAAATAACTCAGCCAGGCAGAACAAGAGCCACCGTCCTGGCACTCTTGTCTACTATGTATAAATCACGACAGAGAAGAACAGAACAGGGCATCACTCGCATGAAGAGAACCGAGAGGAAGAAATGAGGAGCAATATTATTCCTTGTTTCTCTCTCCTCTTTCTCTTGTTAGTCTCATTGCTCCCTTCTTCCACCCTCGCCACGCTCGTCCAACAAGACCAGCCCGACGGCTATGGCTACAGACTCATCTCGGCCCACAGAAACCACAAATCCGGCGATCTCCTCACCGCCGAACTCCGGCGCATACATCAATCCACTTATGGGTTCGACATCGAGAAATTACGCTTCATAGCAAGGTACTTCAGATTACGATTTCGAATTCCGTAAAAAGTAACAACCTTTCTCCCCGCCTAAAAAGCTCTGTATTTTTTATTTTCAGATAGGGTTTTTTTTTTTATAAATTTACTGAATTTTCTTATTATATCATAAAATGCATTTGTTTGACATTATCAATATTATCATCATGATCATAATCACAATTTATTTTATTTTTATTTCAAGTTTCTCTCGTTTACCCTGTTTTTAGCTTTGAAACGAAAGACCGGCTGCGAATCCGCATCACCGACGCCGACCAGCCGAGATGGGAAGTCCCGCTGGAAGTCATCCCGCGTCAGACGCCTCCAAACGAAGCCAGCAGAGGGGCAACCAAGAGCCACGTACTCTCCCCAGCTGGCTCCGACCTCGTTTTCACAATCACCAATTCCTTCCCCTTCGCCTTCGCCGTCACCCGCCGCTCCTCCGGTGAGGTTCTCTTCAGCACCGAAGGAGACAGCATCGTCTTCAAAGATCGCTACTTGGAGATCTCGTCGTCTCTGCCCGGCGAAAAAGCCAATCTTTACGGCCTCGGCGAGCACACCAAGTCCTCTTTCCGGCTTGTTCCGGCGAGAAGTTAACGCTTTGGAACGCCGACATCGCGGCCATGAATCCAAATGTGAACCTCTATGGGTCTCATCCTTTCTACATGGACGTGAGATCGCCGACGGGAGCCGCTCACGGCGTTCTGTTGCTTAACAGCAATGGGATGGATGTGCTTTATAGTGGGAGTCTTATTACTTATAAAGTGATTGGTGGTATCTTGGATTTCTACTTCTTCGCCGGACCGACGCCGGTGGCTGTTATGGATCAGTACACGAAGCTCATCGGAAGGCCGCCCCGATGCCTTACTGGTCTTTTGGTGAGTAGGTTTATTTTCTTCCGATCATTGTTTGTTGAATGAATAACTTTTTCAGCAACACAGTTGATTGGCATAATTAAATTAATAAGGGTATAATCCATATTCCATACTTAATAATATAGTAAATAGGATATATTTATGATAATATTGTGCTAATTAGATTATAATTATGTTAATAAACTTTTTTTCTAATAAATTTAATTAATTAAATAAAAACAATTAATGTGAATTTGTCATTAATTAACATGTAATGTTAATTTACAAAAAGTAAATATGAATAAATTATTTGATAGGTTAATTTTAAAAAGTAAATATGAATACTAAATTACATTAACATATCAAAATACTTAATTAAATTAATTACTTAATAAAATTAAATTAAATTACAAGGTAAATATGTATGCTTAATTAATTTATCAAAATAATTAATTACAAAAAGTAAATATGAATAAATTAATTGATAGATTAATTTACCTAGAAATTATAATAAATCTTTAATCTTAGACATTATTATGATTCAATTAATCTAAACAATATTCGACTAATTAATTATGAATTAAGAAGTCTTAATTGGACTAATTCAATAAACACTAATGGATTAAGTTACTTGCCTAGGAAATTAGTAATTATGTAATTATAAAATTGGTATTTTGGATATAATTATGATTAAATTAGGAATTAGTTCTTATATATTAATTCGAGAAGATTAGCTGATTAAATCCATATTAATTATTTAAAATAAGTAGAACAAATAAGTATTAAGTATTTAGGATCAAAATTGCTGATTAAGGATTAACAATACTTCATAATATTTAAATTGCATAATCCTTGATTATTACTTTGATATTATGTGAGAGTACTTAACATAAATGTTCAATTAGTCTTACTAACAATTGCAAGGCAAATAATAATCTCACATAACAATTTTAAGACCAAATAATCCCTTGTGAGGATCTTTATCCACATACAAAAAGGAATACTGAAGGATTCTTTGAAAACTTTGCAGGATTTCACCAATGTCGCTATGGCTACAAGAACTACTCTGAGCTGGTAGAAGTCGCCACCGGCTACGAAGAGGCTCAAATCCCTCTCTCCGTCATGTGGACCGACATTGATTACATGGATGGATACAAAGACTTCACCCTCGACCCCGTTAATTTCCCCGTTGAAAAGATGAAGAATTTCGTCCACCGGCTCCACGAGAACGGGCAGAAGTACGTCGTCATCGTCGACCCAGGTAAGAACCCGCCGGAAAACACTCTTGTACGCTAGTTCTCAAGCTAAAAAACTCATCTTTCCACCTTCGCAGGTATCAGCGTGAATACGACATACGCAACATTCCAGAGAGGAATGAAAGATGAAGTTTTTATTAAATGGAATGGAACTAACTATCTCGGCGAAGTATGGCCTGGGCCGGTCTACTATCCCGACTTCCTGAACCCAGCCACATCTGAATTCTGGAGCAAGGAGATCTCCATCTTTCGCAAAACTTTGCATTTTGATGGTCTCTGGATAGACATGAACGAATTGTCAAACTTCATTACTTCCCCTCCGCTCACAGATTTGGACAACCCTCCTTACAAAATCAACAACGGTGGCGTCCAGCGACCAATAGGTAGCAAAACAGTGCCAGCCTCTGCCTTGCACTTTGGAGGCCAAACGGAGTACAATGTTCATAACTTGTATGGATTTCTGGAATCTAAAGCAACACATGATGCGTTGATGAGGGAGACGGGGAAGAGGCCTTTCGTGCTGTCGCGATCGACGTTTGTTGGATCGGGGAAGTATACGGCGCATTGGAGTGGTGATAATGCTGCGACATGGGAGGATCTTGCTTACTCTATTCCTTCCATTTTGAACTCCGGATTGTTTGGAATACCGATGGTAGGAGCTGATATTTGTGGCTTCAATGGTAATACAACAGAGGAGCTTTGCAATCGGTGGATTCAGGTATGTGGATGCTTTTTTAGGCTCATTTAGTTGAATTAGTTTTAATGGTCTAATATATTAGATCTGGAAGGCAAACTATTTGTTACTTTTCTTAGAGCATCTCCAACCGAACGTCAAACATGTGTATGACGTCATTCGGTTGCTCTAGCCGTACGTCAAATCTTCCGCTATTTGTTTGCGGGTGAATAGTGTGATGCCAATATTGGCGTTGCACTATTCACCTACGCAATTTTTCTATCTCAACCGGATTTTCCAAAGAAACGTGCGAAAGAGGAGAAAGATGGTTACATTCGTAGAAGCGTGCAAAATGGAGTTCGATTGGAGATGAATCACGATATTTTTTAGTTTCATTGTATTTGAGGTGAAAAATGGGATTTTCTGTTAGAGATACTCTTACAGGAAGGGAAACATTTCGATCCCACTTCAAAGCCATTCATACTCCACCAATTTTATAGTTTTATCTTCTATCCCAAGCCCTTTTTGACAGAACATACAACAATAAAATATTATCAAAGAAGCAAACTGAAGAGAGTAAATTTTAACTTTTGGAATTCTTATTTTTCTTTCAGTTAGGCGCATTCTATCCTTTTGCAAGAGACCATTCAGATAAGGACTCAATCAGGCAGGAGCTTTATCTCTGGAAGTCTGTAACTGAATCTGCAAAGAATGTTCTTGGGTTGAGATATCGTCTCCTCCCTTACTACTACACGCTAATGTACAAAGCTCATCAGAAGGGTACTCCAATTGCAAGGCCATTGTTCTTCTCCTTCCCTGAAGATCCCAATACTTACGGAATCAGCACACAATTCCTAGTCGGAGAAGCACTCTTGGTTTCACCAGTCTTAAAACAAGGAGCAACCTCAGTGGAAGCTTACTTCCCCAAAGGAAGGTGGTTCAACGTCTTCAACCTCTTTCATACAGTAGAAACCACTTATGGCAAAAAGGTGACACTTCAGGCCCCAAATGACACCATTAATGTTCATGCCCGAGGAGGGAACATTCTGGTTCTGCAGGAAAGATTGGATGTTACTTTGGAGGAAGAGAGATTGTTTGGGATCTTGGTGGTGCTTGATGAAGAAGGAACAGCTAGAGGAGAAGTTTTCTTGGATGATGGTGAGGTGGTGAAGATGGGAGGAAGAAGAGTGAATGGGCTCTGATTAAGTTTACATGCGAAGCTAAAGATGGGAAGGTGAAGCTGAAGTCCCAAGTAGTGAATGGAAGCTATGCAACAGAGAAGATGTTAGTGAATAATGTAGTTTTTCTTGGGCTGAGGAAGTCAAATTCCGGTGTTGTTACATATGATCTGAAGCAAAAGAAATCGGGTTCGAAGATCTTTGAAGGTAATGCGACTATAAGTCACATGAAAATTTCGGTTTGGTGCAAGTCAATGACATATCACAACCTATTGGAGAAAATTTTGAGCTGCAGCTCAATATGTGAGTGGGTGGAGCGGCTAAAAAGAAAATGACAGAGCCGTTGTTATTTTAAAATGTTGTCGTTGTCTTTGAATAAGATATTTACGCAGCTCGTCTTGATTTATTGGTTGAGAGGTTTGGCTATCAATCAAGAAGTCTCGGATTCAACGATTGCGTAAAAAAAGAATAATATTTTGAGTTTCATAAATGTAATACTTTCTGCTTCCACTATTGATCATCATCACAAATTATCTATTGGCCATTTGGCCCAATTGTCGTTTGGATGGGTCAATCAAATCGGTACAAGAGCAAGAACATTTACTCACTTTTTGCTAATGCAAGGGGGAAATTTAGTATATCTTTCTACTCATTTTACACAATCTGAACTGCAATGACCTGGAGAATTCTAAAGTTTTTATAACTCGAAGAAGTTCAAATGATTCTATTAAAAATTTTCAAATCTTTCCAACTTCAACTTTAGCCATATCCATTGTTCAATAGTTGGTCAAAATTTTCTTATTTTTAGGAATTTTTTATCAATCAAATTTGGCCTTATTATAATGACTAGGAGAAAATTCCCCTGATCATTATTTTGTATCAAAAACCACTTAAGAATAGTAAAAAAAACTGGCTCAAACGATTCAAAATTAAATCTACTATATTTACTTAGATGACTATCTTTTATGCAACACGTGATGCGGAGCATCTTTTGTTAGAGGAGCCTGGAGGAGTATCTTATCTTATTACTCAATAGTTTCTCTTAGGATGCTTGAGTTTCCACTACTTAGTGCTATAGTTAGTTATATAGTACACTTTGCTACTTTTTCTCTTTTTCCTCTTTATAGTATAGGAGGAGGAGGCTGATATATGCCGCTGGTGCTTAGGAGAAGATAGTTTTTAGACATTAACTTCAATACACAGTTTATTCTCTGTTATTTCTCTTGCTTGCGTCTCTGTTTTCATCTTATTGCAGGTTACCTTCACCATAGTTGGTATTAGAGCAAGGATGGCTGAGGGCAGCAAACGGTTGGCCACCGGTGAAGATCGCAGCCTTGATGCCTTGTGGGCAGAACATGCCGATTTGGCACAGCAAACCGAAGCTCTAGCAGCAGATTTCAATCGATTCTTTGGCGAAATGTGCCGAGAACTTCGATTGATCAATGCACGTCTGGACAGGAACCAAACCGCTCGGGTTATTCCGCCGGCAACCATACCGGCGGCGAGGCGTGGGTTCATCGCAGATAGGGAGCGAATGCAAAATAATCCAGTTTTGGATGATTCCGATTCTGAGGAGGAATTGGAAGCACCAAATGCTCGGGATCTATCTGATTTGGAAGGAGAACAAGGAGTGGTGCATAGGCGTCGTCCGCTAGCCAGAGACAATTACCACAGTGAGTTTCGAGTCAAACTTGATATACCATTTTTTGATGGTAAATTACATATTGAAGATTACTTAGATTGGAACGGGCAGTAGAAACATTCTTCGAGTACATGGAGATTGAACAAAAAAAAACAAGTGAAATATGTAGCTTGTAGACTAAAAGGGGGCGCCAATGCTTGGTGGCAACAAGTGATTCAATCACGACGGCGAGAAGGTAGAGGTGCTGTCCGCAATTGGTTCTGGATGAAGCAACTGTTGCGAGGCCATTTCCTACCAATTGATTTCGAACAAATGTTGTATGTGCAATATCAACATTGCTCCCAAGGTTTGAGGACGATAAATGATTATACCGAAGAATTTTATAGGCTCAATGCAAGAAACAATCTGAATGAATCGGCCAACCAAATCGTTGCAAGGTATATCGGTGGGTTGAAAGATGCTATCCAAGATAAATTGGAATTAAATGCCATTTGGTCACTTTCCCAGGCGGTGAATTATGCACTGAAAGCGGAGATGCAAATGAGCCGAAACAGTCATAGTAGGTCCAACCGGCAAACTACAGAACATTCTGTTGAGTTTAGTAAGCAGCATTTTCCAAATGCGGCTAGTGCTACCAAGCCTTCTCCCTCGGTTTCAGCAAGTAATCAACCTCATGGCACCAACCCAAGAGTTGCAGAACAAAGAAATTATCAGAAAAATAAGGCACCAATGAAAGACAACCCATATGTCAAGCCCTCTAACATCAAGTGTTTTAGATGTTTTCAACAGGGACATAAATCAAACGAATGTCCAACCCGCCCTCAATTACAACTATTAGAAGCTGAAGATGAAGATGGAGCAGATAATGCTTTGGGCAGTAATGACGAGGAGCCGGAAGATGTTGCGGGGGATGAAGGAGAACTTGTAGTTTGTGTGTTGCAAAGACTGTTACTTGCACCGCGACAACCAACCGATTCTCAGCGGAATGCTTTGTTCAAAACAAATTGCACTATCAAGGGAAAGGTCTGCGATCTCCTTGTGAACAGTGGGTGTACCGAGAATGTTATTTCTCGAGCTGTTGTACAAGCTTTGCAACTCAAGACTTCAAAGAACCCAAATCCGTATAAAATTAGTTGGGTTAAAAAGGGAGTTGAAATATCTGTGACAGAAATGTGCAAGGTGGCATTTTCGATTGGCCGTCATTATGCTAGTGAAGTATTGTGTGACGTAGTGGATATGGATGTGTGCCACTTAATTTTGGGAAGGCCATGGCAGTTTGATGTGGGAGCCACCTATGACGGCCGTGCCAATACATATTCCTTCGATTGGAAGGGAAAGAAGTTGAGATTATTGCCGCGACATGCTGACCGAGAGCCCGTCCAGAACACCACCAAAACCGCATTGTTTGCTGTTTCTGGTACAGCTTTGTTGAATGCTTGGCGTGAGTCTACTCATATATTGACTTTAATTGTCAAGGAACAGAACATTGCCATCCAAGAGGGGCCTTTATGTGATGAGGTCAACACTATGTTGCAACAGTTTAAAGATATATATCCATCCGAACTACCACCTGTGAGAGCAATCCAGCATCAAATAGAGTTCACATCAGGGGCATCATTGCCAAACTTACCCCATTATAAAATGTGCCCAAAGGAACATAAAATTTTGCAACAGATCGTGGATGATTTACTAGACAAACAACTCATCCAATCGAGCCTAAGTCCTTGCGCCGTACCGGCACTACTTGTACCAAAAAAAGATGGCAGTTGGAGGATGTGTATGGACAGCCGATCCATAAACAAGATCACAGTAAAATTTCATTTTCCCATGCCAAGATTAGAAGATATGCTGGACAGAGTATCGGGAGCCACTATTTTCTCCAAGCTTGATCTTCGAAGTGGTTAACATCAAATAAGGATTTGTCCCGGGGACGAATGGAAAACGGCATTCAAAACTCGCCAAGGCTTATATGAATGGAAAGTGATGCCTTTTGGGCTGTGCAACGCCCCGGCAACATTTATGCGACTGATGAACGAAGTGTTGAAACCACTACTCAACAAGTGTTGTGTAGTGTATTTGATGATATTCTAGTTTTCAGTGCCAACCACAAAGACCATCTACAACACTTAAAGGATATTTTTATATCCTTAAACATAACAAATTGTTCCTAAACTTTCCAAAGTGTGAATTTGCTACAGAGCAAGTATCCTTTTTGGGCTTCTTGATTTCGACTGCTGGAATTAGTGTAGACCCACGCAAGGTGACAGCTATAATGGAGTGGCCACCGCCCCGCTCTTTCTTTGACATTCGTAGCTTTCATGGATTAGTTAATTTTTACATGCATTTTATCAAAGGTTTCAGCGTCATTATGGTTCCCATCACCGATGCATTGAAGGAAAATCAATTTAAGTGGTCGGAAGAACAGCAAAGGAGTTTTGAGGCCATCAAAGTTGCCTTGTCCTCGGCACCAGTTTTGGTACTCCCTGACTTTGACAAACCATTTACAGTGGATACAGACGCATCAACTGTGGGCATAGGCGCCGTACTATCACAAGAAAACAAACCAGTGGAATTTTTCAATGAAAAATTGTGCCCGTCAAGACAGAAGTGGACGGTGTACGAGCAGGAATTGTATGCAGTTATTAGAGCATTGAAACAATGGGAACATTACTTACTACATAGGACAAAATCCTGGCATTTCTAGATATATTACTCAAAAGAATCGACACAATACACCCAATCGATTAGAATTTCGAAAATTTTGTCGCTATTGTCAAAAGTATACGATTCATGGGGAAATAAAGAAATAGATGGAACGGAATGCGTGTGTGATTTTTCCAAGTAGTTTTGGTACTCCCTGACTTTGACAAACCATTTACAGTGGATACATACGCATCAACTGTGGGCATAGGCACCGTACTATCACAAGAAAACAAACCAGTGGAATTTTTCAGTGAAAAATTGTGCCCGTCAAGACAGAAGTGGACGGTGTACGAGCAGGAATTGTATGCAGTTATTAGAGCATTGAAACAATGGGAACATTACTTACTACACCAGGATTTTGTCCTATGTAGTGATCATAAAGCCCTCCAATATATCAATACCCAAAAGAATATTAATCGAATGCATGCTCGTTGGATTATTTTTTTGCAAAAATTTACGTTCGTGTTGAAACATAAAAGTGGGACTCAAAATCGTGTAGCCGACGCATTGAGCAGAAGGGTGGCACTTGTGACCCAGCTGCAGACCGAATTTTCTGGGTTAGAAAGTCTGCAGGAATTATATTCGGAGGGTGATTATTTCCAAGGCTATTGGCATGAATGCTTGCAGCAAGAACCGGTGGCTGAATATTCAATTCGTCATGGGTTTTTATTTAAGAGTAATTTGCTGTGCATTCCAAATTGCTCCTGGAGGCAGCGGATCATTCAAGAGACACATGCCGGTGGTTTAGCCGCACACCTTGGCAGAGAAAATACTATAGCTCAGCTGCAACTTCAATTTTTTTGGCCCCATCTAAGAAGAGATGTAACAAAGTTTTTAGAGAGGTGTTCAATTTGTCAAAGTTACAAGGGAGGTGGTCAAAACACTGGATTGTATCAGCCCTTTCCTGTGTCGGACTCCATTTGGGAAGACTTGAGTTTGGACTTTGTATTGGGCTTACCTCGGACGAAACGAGGTAACGATTCAATCATGGTTGTAGTGGACCGGTTTTCTAAAATGGCACACTTCGTTACCTGTAAAAAGACGTTCGATGCTCTCAACATTGCAAGGCTTTTCTTTAAAGACATTATTCGTCTTCATGGGATTCCAAGGAGCCTTACCTCAGATCGGGATGTTAAATTTATTAGTTATTTTTGGAGGGAGCTTTGGAAAAGGTTAAACACATAAATCCAGTTGAGTTCTTCTTATCATCCGCAGACCGACGGGCAAACCGAAGTGGTTAACCAAACTCTTGGTAATCTACTTTGCTTCATAGTTCAGGACCATCCAAAACTTTGGGATGAGGTGCTCGGTCAAGCCGAATTTGCATTCAACTCAATGCCTAATAGATCCACGGGTATGTGCCCATTTAGTATTGTTTACACTAAAATGCCAAACACAATTCTTGATATTGCAGTTCTTCCAAAATGTAAAAGTAAGGCGGCGTCTGTATTAGCTGATCAATATACAGATTTTTTATCTAACATTCGGATGAAACTGCAAGCTTCAAATGACAAATACAAGATGGATGCTGACGTCCATAGAAGGGAGAAGTTATTTATTGCTGGGGATTTGGTATTCGTTCGGCTTCGCAAAGAGCGGTTACTTGCTGGCAGTTATTCTAAACTCGACAAAAGGAAATGGGGTCCTTTTCCAATCAGCAAAAAGATAAACGACAATGCATACGTCGTCGATTTACCAGATGAGTTTAATACTTCACATACTTTTAATGTAGCAGATATATATGCTTACCGACCACCTGATGATAGCACAACACAACTGGATCCAGTGAGTCCAGCCATTCTTCGTGGCGGGGGGCATGATGCGGAGCATCTTTTGTTAGAGGAGCCTGGAGGAGTATCTTATCTTATTACTCAATAGTTTCTGTTAGGATGCTTGAGTTTCCACTACTTAGTGCTATAGTTAGTTATATAGTACACTTTGCTACTTTTTCTCTTTTTCCTCTTTATAGTATAGGAGGAGGAGGCTGATATATGCCGCTGGTGCTTAGGAGAAGATAGTTTTTAGACATTAACTTCAATACACAGTTTATTCTCTGTTATTTCTCTTGCTTGCGTCTCTGTTTTCATCTTATTGCAGGTTACCTTCACCACATGTACTTAATTTTTATAAGAGGGGCGAATAATTATTACTTGGTGAGACTAATGTAATTGTATAGTTCTTAATAAAGATATGAGTAATTAATTATTTCTAATCAAAATAACTTTTATTATATTAACAAAATTAATAATTAAAAAATATGGCAAAAAGGAATATCATTATTAAAGATGTTTTAAGGCATTGTTTATAAGAAAGTAAGATCAATAATAAATATAATTAGTAATACTATGTTGGGGAGGAATTAAACCACATAACAAAACAAACAAGAAAATAGAAATGCAATTGAAAGTAAAGAAAGCGAGATTTAACTTAGAAAAACTTAAAACTGGAAAAAATTTTAGAGTCACACCACACCAAGAAATTCACTATGAAAATTCAGAGAAATTTCTACATCTCTCTTTTGTCTCACTCTCTCCTTGCTTCTCTTCTCTCTTATAGTATTCTTGCACAAGAATAAACAAAGAGATATAATACATACCACTAAGGGTCTCAACCTTTAAGAAAAATGAGAAAGAAAAACTATCCAGCTGACCTCGTAGCTATCACACTTATAATCAAATTTAGAATAATTGTCTATTTATCTTCTTAATTATTTATCAAAGCTTCTATAAATCGTCAATATAAATCTATATGCCCAACAAAAGTAACTAATAATTATATACATAAAAATATTCCACTATATCTATTCTCCCAAAATCAATATATAATTGTTAGGATATCAATATAATCAATACTATATCGCTGACTCCTAGCTACAAAAAAATAAAAGAAATACAAACAAAATTAAAAGAAATATGAGGATCTCTGTCAATCTCATTCCACTTGATTCTAACCATTTATCTGATATGAAATCATTAAAATTCACATAATGAGCTAAAAATGCCCAATAGTTTAAATTCACTAAAGCTTTCAACGAAAGACTCAAGAATCAATATGCTTATTCATCTCTGTTGACCCCTACACATAAGACCATGCGAAAAGAGGCAAAAATGATGATTTAAGCAATGCGTATATTGACGAAACACATCACTTAAGGGGTCAAATGACCTCTGAATGTCAAACGGATGGTGTCATTGCGATCAAGACAATGAATTCAATTGGGTTAAGGCCCATCACAATTGAATTGGACAAAAACGGTCAAAAAGGGAGGACCAACACCTAAAATTAAAGCGTGAGGTTGATCAAACGATGTCGGATCGACAAATAGACTATATCATTGCGTCCAGAGCATCGTCGACATTCAGAATATATATTTTATTTAATCAAATTGGTTCTTCTAAGGTGGTGGTGCAGATCTCGAGGCGATTCGAATGTGATGCGAAGGCATGCATATCGAGAAAAATTTCCTCTACGGGGATGAAACGACGTCGGATCGACAAATGGACAGCGCCAATACGTCCGGAACGTTGTTAACCTCTGAAAACAGCTTTTTTTTTTAACTTGAAGTATAGATAATGGTGGCATGGATACCAGAATAATAATACAAATTTCAAGGAAAATTGGCCTTGTCGCTTTCCAAATGATGTCCGTTTATGAAACAGACTTCTCCATTGCGATTGGAATAACTCAAATACTTAACAACTATATTTCTAAGTTCAATTTGGATCATCTGGGATGGTGGTATGAATCTCGAGACAAAACACACATATCGAGGAAAGAGGTCTCGAGGTTGCCCAAACGACGTCCGATCGCAAAACGGACCATGTCATTGTGTCTGAAACACCGTCAATACTGTGAATGCATTGCCAATTTGTTCGAATGAGGTTTTACACGCAAATCAAGGCAACATGCATTTTGAGGGAATTAGGCATCGTCGTCGCCCAAACGACGTCTGATCTCAAAACGGACTGTGTCATTGCGACCGGGATATTGGCAATACCAATTTGTCCAATTATGATTATTAACAAAATTTACATATAAAACGAGGCAAAGAGCACGAGTTTCGAGGAAAACACATTAATCAAAGTCATTTTGAGCGATTGATGCGTCACCATCGTTTCAATTTGATGAATGAGGATGACAACTCATTGATGGCATTATCAATTTAATACAATTAAAAAATAGGGGAAGAAGTCAAATGAAAACTCAAGTCAAAATTAATACATTAACCTTATTCTATCGAAACCTTGTCTCCGTCGAATCCTGGAATGATATCCAATTAAATCCCTGTACGAACTAAGTAAAGTGCAGGTTCGTCTGTACGAATCGTAGGTTCGTATGGACGAACTAAACAAATTATTTTGCTAGAGCCCATCGTCCAGGGACGAAGATTTATTATCGTTTGTACGATCGTGTCCAGAGAGCTTCGTCCCGGGATGAATGGAGAACATCGTCTGGACGATCGAGTTCATTAAATAGATGATTTGAGATATTTTTGAAGAGAGAGAAAGCTGGAGAGAGAAAGAGAAGGAAAGAGAAGAGGAAAGCTTGGTTTTAGAGGCCGCGGAGCAATTTTCATCCGTCGTCGCAGTTGGAAGAATTGTTTGTCTCGCAGTAAGGAATCCGAATCATATTTCTGATTTCGAAGATTTCGTATTTTTCTGCTCAGTTTTGTGTTTCTATTACCGAAATTCTTGCATATCTTTGTATTGATGAAACTTTTACAGCATAATTTTCGGTATGATGTTGAAATGATGATTTTGTACGATTTAAGTATTTTCTGGAAAATTTTCACCGGATATTTGAATTCTTTGAGATTTTTATCGAATATGAAATTATCTGGATGTTGAAAAATATTGCTTCAGTACAATAAAAGTCTTGAAATGATGTTTTGTTCAATTCCTGGTAATTTGGTAATTTTCTGAAACTGTGTATTTTGATCATATTTGGGATTTCTGTCGACTGTACGATATTTTAAAGATTTTCTTCAATTGAGTTAAATTGTATTTGTTGATTGCAATGTATTAATGGGATGTATACTAATGTGAATATATGATTGAAATACTATTATAATACTGAAAGCAAGTAAAGACTGGTTGAACCGTTGGTTGGAGACTGATTGACTTGTACATAATGGTAGGCCGACGAGCTTTCCTTTAAAAAGGGTTTGGTGTTATCCTCTACTGATCACATGATTACCGATGGGAGTTATAAGGAGATCACTGTGCTGACGGGCAAGGGTGACGACTCTATTTACTGAGCCAACGGATTACTAACATCGATACTAACCTTGAAAAACGTCTTAATAACTAGTGATTGTACTTGTTAAGTAATACTACTGTACTTGAATGCATGTGTAAAGTATTGTTCTTATGATTATTTTATGGATTTACCGATATTGAACTGATTTATCGATATTTAATAGATTTATTGATTTCTGTATGAATTTACTGATATCGACAGATTTATTGATATTGAATTTATTCATTGATACTAAATGGATTTACCGATGGATTTATGAGTTTACTATCACTGCACGATTTCATTGATATTGCATATTGTTTATCGATTATACTACTGATTCATCGATACTACTGATTCACCGATACTACTGATTCATTGTACTGATCTTATAGCACGTGATTTATCAAATACTAACTGATACAAGTGATACACTGATAAGACTGACAACATGTGATTCACTGATCAAGTGATATATATATTAATTGTATTTCATGTGATATACCAAGCACATGATATAGAATACGATTTTACTACATTGATTGATTTCAACTGTTCTTAATGATGTATTGATTTGATTGTTTTGTATGATTCTATACCGATTGATATTATTAACTAGAATTGATTTCTTTATTTAATGATTTGATTGATTCTATTAATACGATATTGATTTAACTAATATTACTGATACGACGATTTTCTCTATGGATTTGACTACTGTTTTAAGATATGATGGAATTGATGTATGTACTAATTTATTGAGGATTATGGATTTTTCTATTGTTTATTGATTCTCCTACTGATGACTATGGATTTTATTGATTATGCATTGATTAATAATTTTCGTATCTGCATAGATTCAATGATCATGTGTAAGTGACTGTTATTGATTTGACTGATTGACATGCATATTATTTCCGTACCGTGCTTTGATTTCAGTTGTAGGTTTTTGGTGACTTGCTGGGCTTTTTGAAGCTCATTATATGTGGTTAATAATGCCAGGTCAGGGCAAGGGAGCAGGAGTGTGAGGTTGATCTGAGTCATTCAGGTTTTTGTTCCTTTTTGTTATAGTTATCTTTTGTACTCAGGATTGGATGGAATCGTGATTAATGTGTAAATCCTGAGTATTGTAAATGAACTTTTGGGAAATGAAAATATAATGTTTACTTGATGTTTTAAATTATAGATTTTGTTAGATTGTTTATCATTGATTAATGATTATAGATAGCTCTGCTAGTTGACGGTTTAATAGATCGACTGAATAATTCTTCCAAGTTAGTTCTTGGGGCATCACACATGTGAAGGGGAGAACTGTCGTGTAATTGCCACCATTTCCACTAGTCTTCCTCGGCAGCAGAAAGATGGCTCTTCCGACTCCAACAATCTACCCCATTACCATTCTCAATCTTAACTCCTCCCCGGCCCGCCCTCCACTACCACCTCCCCTCACTCCGTCGTCGTTCTCACGTATAAAATAAAATTTCCATTATTTAGGTCCAGCGCTAAGAGAAGGCCGAAGGATTGATCCCAGGATAAACCCTTACCAAAAATTTACGCTCGTGATCTCCCACCACTTTGATCGAGTTTCCAGTCAGGATGAATGAGAGGTCCCTTCGAGGGCAACTTCATTGTTCATATTTGCTCAATTTATATTTCTATATCATTTATTGATATTTATAATTTGATCATAAATTTAATTTTTTGGCATTATATATATTTTAATCTATTCTACCATTTAATAGTAGTTTTAACAACTGTTAAAAGCGCTGCTAAAGCCTTCATACATCAGCACTAATAAAACTGCTATTAAAGGCTTTCTAGTGAACACAAATACAATAAATTTGCAACGGTTTTTAAACCGTTGTAAATAAATTAGTATGTGTTTAAATCGTTGTAGTAGGTTCTAAAATGTGCTGCGAAAGCCTAATTCATTCGTAGTAATGTAATTGAAAAAGAAATAAAAAAATTGTAGAAAATCATATAAAAATATTATTCTATTATTATATTCTATACTAATTAGAATAATAAAATGATTAAATATATAAGAAAAAATTAAAAATAATTTAATCAAATTTTTAGTTAGAATGTATTTTGTAAATATGCTTTGAGATGAGTGCAATATAGTTTATTTATGTATTACATTTATGTCAAAGCAGGTCCAAAGCTTTTAAGTCTATCTTGATTATTTTTTATCCCGAACTTTACTCACAAAATTTTTTTCTTTAAAAAACAGTCTTAATAATTCAAAAAAAGTTAAAATTTTATATTTAATTAAATGTGGTTCGAATTTAGGGGAGAATGGGAATCTTATTAAAATAATAATAATTCGATAAGAAAATAGTCTAAGACGATGCGGCCTAAGTAACAAAATTAGAACTGTATATTTAATAGCCATGCTTGATAAAAAGAAGTATTAATGCCATATAATTCTTAAAAAAATGATATTTTTTATGCAAATTTGTGAATATCTGACTCCATCCTCACAACAATATAATTCGTTAAGTTTAATCAACTCATAAATACTATAATTTGATAAATATAGACTAAGGTTTTGTTTGGGATAATTTTCTAGTAGCTTTTCTTTTCATACTGCAACCATAATTTTTGTTTGACTACTTTTCACTATTTTAATAAATTTTTGTGTTAGGAAGCTGCTTGCCAAAAAGCCGCTTTCTGCACAATAATTTTACAACCACTTTTGTTAAAAGCTACGGTTGTTCCTTGTTTGGGATAGATACATCTATAAAGTTTGTTGTGAAGTTGCTATTGGAAAAAGTAGCTTTCTATCATATAAATTTTTGAAAAATAATAAAAAATAACAAAAAGAAAATAATAGCCAAACGAAATTATGGTTGTTGTCTAAAAAGTAAAACAACATAAAAGCCATCTCCAAGAGACTCGGGCTTCTTTTGGGACGGCTTTCCTTCTGCTACTTAAAGCAGCTTTCTCGTATAATTTTTTTTTTATTTTGTACAAAAAAACTGTTTTAAGAAATAGAAAGAAAGCCGTCCCAATCGAAGCCTCTAAATGATGCAAGCTAAAAAAATTATATATTTATAGATAGGCTGACCAACATAGAACATTAATAAATAAATTAAAAGAATTAATGTCATACAAATCTAAAAAAAGTTAAAATTTTATTTGTATATATACTATAAGTTTAAATGAAAATTTATTATTAATGAAAACAATAATAACTCCATAAGAAAATGGATTATAAGGATGCATTCTAATTTCTAGCTGGAAACCATTTTATCATATGGTAATCCCATATTTTCGCCCTAGCCGCTCTGCTAGGGTTTCGTGGCTCCGGGCGTCTTCCCCGCCCGTCGGGGGCTTTATCTCCGGTGATCAATCGATTTCAGGGAAGATTCCTCCTACTATGCTTCCTCTATTTCGCTTGGTAACCTTTTTTTCTGGTTTCTTTTCGTTCTCGCCGGCTGTGCCGGCATGGTGGCTGTTAAGCTTAAGGACCCTGACTTTTTTGGAGGGGTTTCTCACTCGCGTTCGTTTCTTGAAGCTCTTGCTGGCTCTAAGACTTCTTTTCCGGATTTGCATGCTCCTACGTTTCGTGGCTTACCATCCTTATGGATTTCTGATCAGGAAATAAACGAGCTTGCTGCCCCCTTTCAATTCTCCTTAGTTGGATTTTTTCCTTCTAAAGACCTCCTCTTGATTCTATTCATAATTTTTTTTTTCAATTTGAAGTTGAAAAATGAGGTATTTGTGACTGTTTTGGGTCCTTCTCACATTTTGATCAAGCTATCTAATGATCTAGATTATTGTAGGGTGTTCTGTCACCGTTCTTACCTAGTTTTTAATTGCTATATGAAATTAACGAAGTGGTCGCCTACTTTGGATATCGGTGTTGAGTCGCCAGTTATACCAATATGGATTTCGTTTCCTCGTCTTCGTCCTCATTTCTTTTCTCCTAGAATTCTTTTTGGACTTGGCAGATTGTTTGGAAAGCCCCTGAAAATTGACGAAGCAACTGTAGTTGGATCCCGTCCATCCATTGCTCGTGTGTTAGTTGAGTTTGATATAACTAAATCCTACCCTAAGCAAGTTTGGTTAGGTTCAGAATCTTTAGGTTACACTCAAGAGGTGGTTTTTGATGAGTTTCCTCAATTCTGTGCCGGTTGTAAATGTATTGGCCACTCTCTAGGCAACTGCCGTCCTGCTGCGCCTGTGATTCAAAACTCTCCCACCCCCCCTAACGCTAATTTAGATGTTGGAAATGTCGATAATGTTATTACTCATAATGTTTTGGAATGTGAGAATGTGAATGTTGTATTTGTTCCCGAGGTTTTCCCTGTCGTTGATTCTCCGTCTGCTACCCCTGCTATTGGTGGGATTTCTGTTTCATTGACGGATGTTAATTGTGAGGTTTGTCCGGCTGTGGGTGAATGCCGACCTAAAACTGCTGCTCTGGAATCATCTGGTGTTCCCATAACTATAGAACTTACTCCTAAAAAAGTTGATCATGTTATGGTGACAATAGCACAGGATGCGTTGAATGTGTCTATGTCTGCTATGGTGGATTCTGGTTTAGCTAGGGAGGAAATTGGAGTGCTGGATGCTGGCGGCGTTAATTCTGATGATGTTACGAATGTTTTATCTCCAAATGCTGCACCTTTTTTCCCCCCTGTTTTAGTGTCTGCTAGTACTGTGATTTTGCCGATTAACTCGATGGATAATTTAGTTCCTGTTGTGGCTGAGGCTGTGACTCCTTCGTCACGTGTAGAAGCTGCGTGCAATCCGGTTGTCAACAGTTTAATTGATGTCCCTGTTAATTTGGTCGATACGCAAACTATGGCCAATCGTTTGGGTGATATTTCTAGTTTGGATATTAGGAATCATCTTAATTGGTTGAATGGTTCGTCGGATTGTGAATATGAATCCGAATTTTCAAAAGGTGGCTTGGCTTCTTCGGAATTTTGTGGGGGTTCTGACCCTGGTAACGATTTCACTCTGATTCATGCTAGACCGGCTTTAACTGTTGCCTCTCGGGGGAGATTTTGTGGGAGAGGCCGGCGCAGACGATAATGTATTCGTGTTATGTTGTTTTTTGCCTGCTCCCTTTCGGGATTTCTGTGCTTTCATGTTGTTCGATTTGCTGATGCGCTGGGTTAGGACAATGATGTGGTTGGGGCTCGCGTCCCTGTCGTTTTGCTGTGGCAACCTTTAGTGTGGCTTTTTTCGGGTCGCTGTCTCCACCTTATTGGATGGTCCATGCGAGGCTTCAGGGACGCTGGAAGCATGGCCGCTTACTGAGCCCGCCTTTTGGTTGTAATTTCCCTTTTTTTTCTTTAGTTCCTTTTCTACTACTGCTGTAACCGTTGTTTTTTTTATATTAATATATTTGTTTTTTGAAAAAAAAAATTATATGGTAATCCCATTGGAAACTAAATTATATTTATTTTTTCTAAGCTCTCTCTCTCTCTCTCTCTTCAAAGAGAAAAACTTTCTTTCTTTGTATAACTTACACGTGGCAATATCAATTTAGAACAAGATACATGAAACGCTTAAGGTATGATAGAAGAGCATACAAGCTGTTAAATGTTAAAAGACAGGAATGATGGGAGATTTGGGTCATCCTTAACAGTTTCAAAACCGTTGCTTTAAATGTTAAAAGAGCTGTATTTGAAAAGGTAACCAAATGGAAGGATGCTGAAAAGCTTTTGGAGTTTTGGTTACGCTATAGCTGGAGATTCAATAATGTCCCGCCTGTTGCCTTCGTATGGATCTTGCCTGAGGGCTTTCTTGCCTTGGACGATGATGTGTCATTTTCAGACTCTCCTAGGACGGCCTTCGAGCAACTAGAGGAATTTTTCGGAGTTGCTAATTCTGATATGATATGATCTATGCTGAGTCCAGGCCTCATTCGACGTCTTAATTCCAGGGAGATCACAAAACTTTGTATTTGGTTTTTGCTGTTTATTTTGGTATACTTTTTTGTAGTCTCTTTTTTGGGCCAGCCTCCTTTTTGTTCTTTGAGGCATTTAGTTTTACATATAACTTCTTTTGATTAATATACGGGCTTTGTCCAATTTTTTCTTAAAATAAAAAGCATACAAGCTGTTTGCTTAGATGGAAGTTACTGCAAACAGCTCTGTGCATGTAAATGAGCAATATAAGGATCAGTGAAGAAATTCTCAACAAATTTAGTAATAGTACTTATTTCACTTTATGTCAAGAAGCTAAATTTTATGAATAAGTTATGGAAAATACTAATAATATGTGATAAAATTTAAAATTTGAAATATGTTGGACTTGTTTCTGAAAGAAAATGATCAAGGATTAAAAGCTTATGTGGGCTCCGCTGAGTTTTGTCTGCTTGACATAATTTGACTATGAGAGATCATACCTAATATGTTATGTTCATTATAGACTATATTTGATTGATCTAATCTCAATATTATTTAGACTTTCTAAAGCAGTTTTTTAGTACAAAAGTTCTAGTTAAAAAAAAAAAATTTGACACTAAATAGCTGCTTTAGAAAGCAATAAGTATATATATAAGCATCATTTATTAACTCATTTAAGATAACAACCCTTTAGAATCAGCTGTCAAGGTACTAATTATCTAAGCCTAAGACTAATTGATCCACCTTAAGTGACATTAATAAGTTAAAAACTAAGTTCCTATAGCCTAATGGAACATTAGCAAATTCACTTGAACTTATCTTGGCCTAGGTTAAACCTAAAAAGACCAAATTTGACCTAATAGGATACATTGGGAGCCATAAAGCTTTAAAATATAATCAAACCTAAAACACACATAATCAAATCTTTAATCTAAATTCAGTCAAACCAAAATGTCTCAATGGACCCACTATACTAGTTCAATTCATTTGAATCTAATTGGAACAAAGCTAAACCTAAATCAAACCAACATAACTCAAATGAGCTAAGAACAATTCAAGTAACTAATTAAGGATTCATTTGTAGTTTTATATCACTGTTTTTTCTATGCTTTTAAGGTATTTTTACAGCAAAAACTAGCTTTAGAAATCAGTAAGAAATCCGTTCCAAATGAAGTTTCGTTTGGGACAACTTTTTTACCTGCTTCTTAAAGCATATTTTGAGTATAAAATTTTAACTTTTGTACTTATATATAAAGTTGTTTTAAGAAGCAGTAAAGAAGCCGTCCCAAGCGAAGCCTAAGTCTAAGCAAATAATAAAATATTTTTTTTATTAAGTTAGATAAAATTTTAGCAGCAATATTGTATTAGGTTTCTAATATTCTTTGCAATATATGCAACCTCCTTAACGCATAAATTGATTCCATTGGTTTTATTCTTCTTAATTTACTTTTTCCACTCTAAATTATATTATTTTTCTAGTAAACTACTACAAAAAAACTAAATTTGATTATTATAAAAATTTTCTTGAATTTTGCCAATTTGATTATTATGTGGCAGCATCGGATCATTGAAAGTTTTATATGATTATAACTAAACATAAAATGATAATCACAATATGTAAATAATAACAATAATTAAGAAATGAAGGCAAGCGGGTGTGATTGAGAGATAGAAGGAAAAAATATAAGAAAAAAATAGGTATCATAAATATTTATTTGTTGATATTTAAAACAAAAAATTAGATAGTACAAAATAATTGTTGCGGGCTAGAATATACCCGGTGATAGAATTATAATTCTACGTCTTAGCGTTGCACGGATATCCAACTCACACATAGAGAACACAATATTTTTTATGTGGAAAACATGGGAAAGGGAAAAAATCACCGAGCCTAGCCTAAGTGAAAATGATTCAACTAGAATTTGAGCAAAGTTCAATGGTTTGACTCATCCTTGAAGACGAGCAGATTACAAATGTCAACTGAAAGTTTCGCAAAAGTCTAGTGTCACTCCAACGTCAGGTGGCAACACTCCTGTGTCAAGCGGTGGTCCGGCAAGGGCACATCAGCGTCAGGGAACACTCCGGCTTCGGGTGGCACTTCGATGTCCTTTGATGGTCTGGTGGTGATTCGACATAACTTTAGCATCCCTTGGTGGTCCGACGATGGTGCGACAGATCTCCGACAGTGGTGCGGCAGAACTCCAGCGGTGGTGTGACAGAACTCCGACAGTGGTCGAAGAGAAGCTAGACGAATTAAGCTTTCTTCCTTCTCTTCCTTCTTCTCTCTTGGCTTCCTCCCTCTTTTCAAGAGGAAATGAGGTTCTATTTATAAAATTCTTGAGTGGCATAACTTGTAAGTAAGTACAGGATTAATGGTAAATTGGGAGTGGTTCAGATGGATGACCAAACTTAATTCCTATGATCATGCACCGTTCAATAGACTTTTGACTGTCTTAATGATATCAGTAGGGGAACCAATATATGACACGACACGAAAACCCAACCTGGAAAATCCGGGTTGGACCCGACCCGATTTCAAAATAGGTCGGGTTCGGGTTCCTGGATTCGACCCGTTTGAAAAAATGGGTCGGGTTCAGGTTGACCCGACGGGTTGGCGGGTCAACCCAGAAACCCGCTTAGAATAAGTTGCCCGAGGCTGCCACGGCTATTCGCGCCTGCCCCGGCTACCCGTACGCCTGCCCGCGGCTGCCCTCGCCCAGCCCGAGGTCGCCCACGCCGCACAGCTGCCGGTGCCAGCTCGCGAGTCGCGCCCGCGCTATCTGAGGCCCCACACGTGCCCGGCCTGCCCGCTCGCCAGCCCTGCCCTCGCGTGCTTGCCCGCATCTGAGCACCCGCCGCACGACCGAGTCCGCCGCACTCCCCGTATATGCTCGCCTACATGCCCCGCGTCTGAGCTCAGGTCCCATGTCGGGTCGGGTAGGGTCAACCCGGCAACCCGACGGGTTGGGTCCGGGTCTGAGTTTTCGATGGATGACTGAACTTAATTCCTATGATCATGCACCGTTCAATGGACCTTTGACTGTCTTAATGATATCTGTAGAGGCACCAATATTTGACATGACATGAAAACCCAACCTGAAAATTCTAGTTGGAACCGACGCGATTTCAAAACAGGTCGGGTTCGAGTTCCTGATTCGTCCCGTTTGAAAAAATGGGTCGGGTTCAGGTTGACCTGACGAGTTGGCGGGTCAACTCGGAAATCCGCTTAGAATAAGCTGCCCAGGCTGCCCCGGCTACCCGCGCCTTCCCGCGGCTGCCCTGGCTACCCGCCTGCCTGTGGCTACCTGTACGCTTGCCCGCGGCTGCCCTCGCCCAGCCCGAGGTCGCCCACGCCGCACAGCTGCCGGTGCCAGCTCGCGAGTCATGCCCGCGCTGTCTGAGGCCCCACACGTGCCCACCTTGCCCTCGCGTGCTTGCCCGCATCTGAGCACCCGCCGCACGACCGAGTCCGCCGCACTCCCCGCATCTGCTCGCCTATATGCCCCGCGTCCAAGCTCGGGTCCCATGTCGGGTCGGGTCGGGTCGTGTTAACCCGACAACCCGACAGGTTGGGTCCGGGTCTGAGTTTTCGATGGATGACTGAACTTAATTCCTATGATCATGCACCGTTCAATGGACCTTTGACTGTCTTAATCATATCAGTAGGGCCACCAATATTTGACACGACATGAAAACCCAACATGGAAAATCCGAGTTGGACCCGACCCGATTTCAAAACGGGTCGGGTTCGGGTTCCTGGATTCGACCCGTTTGAAAAAATGGGTCGAGTTCAGGTTGACCCAACGGGTTGGCGGGTCAACCCGGAAACCCGCTTAGAATAAGCTGCCCAAGGCTTCTCCGGCTACCCGTGCCTGGCCGCGACTGCCCCGGCTACCCGCCTGCCCGCGACTACCCATACGCCTGCCTGCGGCTGCCCTCGCCCAGGCCGAGGTCGCCCACGCTGCACAGCTGTCGGTGCCAGCTCGCGAGTTGTGCCCGCGCTGCCTAAGGCCCCGCACATTCCTGCCTTGCCCGCTCGCCAGCCCTGCCCTCGCGTGCTTGCCCGCATCTGAGCACCCCCTGCACGACCGAGTCCGCCGCACTCCCCGCATCTGCTCGCCTACATGCCTCGCGTCCGAGCTCGGGTCCCGTGTCGGGTCGGGTCGGGTCAACCCGGCAACCCGACGGGTTGGGTCCGGGTCTAAGTTTTCGACCTGTTTGCCTACCCGAATCGGGTTAGGGTTGACCCGATTGAACCCGAGTCAGTTCCGGGTTCGACCCGAACCCGACCCGTGACCCGAAATTGACACACCTATATAGATATCATGATTTAATTATCTTGGGCTTGTTAGATTCGTCTCATCGAGCCGCTCGATTCAACTATAAGCATGTCACGATTGGAGATAGTTTGGTAACCCAAATTGTGGTTTGATCCTTCCAAAAGTGCTTCGAGTCTTTGATTTGTACTCATTTGGGCTCAGATTGAGTTGAATTTGGTGTCTTTGGGTTCATATTTTTGAGACATTCAGTTCGACTATAAGTTTGCTAAAATCAGAATTAAGATGATCTCCGATTTAAATTTTGAAGTTTCCAATTTGATTGTGCCTCGAGATTTGTGTTTGATCGAGACTATTTTCAATGACATATCAACAATAATACAAATAGTTTAAAAAAATCAAAGGAATATGTATTCACGTGTCATTAAGATTTATCTTTTTTATAAAATTTCTACCAATTTAAAAAAGAAAACTATGCAAATTATTTATTTACATGTGTACAATCAAATGGCTAGAAATTTGATGAAAGCAGAAAAATATGGGTTAAAATTTTGTTACGAATTCAAAATTTTGGTGAAAATTTTGATAAATTAAGATAAAAAGTTGCAAAATTTATAAATAGCTAAAATTTTAGGCCTACATATGAAATAATAAAAAAAAACTATGATTTTCATCTTGTACTAAGGCTCAATATTTTTTTAAAATCTATATCCTTTTAGATTTATTATATTTGTTGGATCAAAATTTAATTATAGGCAACACCTTGAGTCTACTCATGCTCGACTACTTTAGAGCAAAAAAGAAAGAGTTGGGCGAGTGTGACGTAAAAGCTGTAATGCTAGAAAAATTATTTTGTGCAGATTTCGGACAGCGTCCGGAAATCAACCAAAACATGCCACATCACTTTTTTTACTCGGTATACGTAGAGTGTTCTAATTGATCTTCGGACCGTTTTGTATCCGCACCGAATAATTTCTCCTAATGCTAGCTGATCTATATCATATTTGTGAATAGTTATTGACATGAAGCTAAAAAATACCACTCACTCTCTTATCTTTGAGATTAAGAAGGCTGCAAGAGAGATTACACCTAAGGAATAATAATATAAATACATGATTTGATTGATATAGATACATGGAAGGCCCTCATAGTTACATGTGGACAAACTTCTCTAGCATGACATTGCAACACCTTTGACTAGTCACTCTATAGAGTGTTTTCGGCTAGTACCTTTGGTGAGTGCCTCTTGTGAGTTCCTTCTACAAATGAGTCTACATAAAATACACTATTGATAATTAACTTATATAAAATAAAAAAAATTGTTGCATCCTAGTATATTATAAAGTTCAACGCCTTAGCTTTGTACGAAGATCCAACACACAATCACATAACAGAGAAGGTGCAATATTTATAAGATATAGAAAGATTTTTACGTGGAAAACATTAAAAAGGAGAAAAACCACTGGCCTAGTCCAATTTGAATGAATCCACTAGTGTTTGCTGTCGATTACAAATGAGGTCATTCCTTGAGGGGATGGCCTTGATTTGATGTAGCACATCATACAAATGCATTACATGGTGCAAAATTGGAAGAATCAACATTGGCATATTTGTTTAGTCGGCAAAGCTATAGTAGGCGAACGATATAGGTTGGGAAGAATGTTGTCTAGCGTCAAAGGTCAGAAGGACTGTAATCAACGAAGAAGGTCAGAAGGACCGTAGTCGACGAGCGATGGAGGTCGAAAAGACTGTTGTTTAGCGAAATAGGTCGAAAGGACCATATTTGGAGAAGGAGGTTAGAATGACTATGGTCTGCAGTTAAGTGGAGGTCAGAAAGACTTTTGTTTGGTGGAAGTCCACCAATAACTATAAGCTGGGTGGAAGTTAGACATTATTTCATGGCCGGGCAGAATTCCAGCGTCAGTTCATGACCGGGTAGAATTTTGGCATCAGTTGGTGGTCAGGAAGAATTTTAGCGTTAGTTGGTGGCAAGGCAAAAATCCGACGTCAATCGGTGGCCAGGCTGAAGTCTAGTGTCGGGTAGAAGGCCGATGAAAGTTTGGCGACGGGCAGAAGTCTGGCTTTAGGAAGAAATCCAGTGACGGGGGGAAGTTCGGCGTCGGGTAGAAATCCGACGACAGGAGGAAGCCTGGCGTCAAGTAGAAGTCTGATAAAATTCTGGCGACGAGCAAAAGTCTAGCATCGGTCAATGGTCGGGAGGTGGTCGAGGAGGAGCTTGGTGGCAAGAGAAATCAAGTTTCTCTTCTTCCTTCTCTTCTTTGCTTGGGCATCTCTCTCTCTCTCTCTCTCTCTCTCTCTCTCTCTCCCCTCCCAAATGAGAAATATGGGCACTATTTATAGTTTCTAAGAGTGACATGACCAGTAAATAGGAGGAAGATCAATGGTAAATTGAGAGTGGTTTGAATGGATGGCCAATATTGAATCCCTTGATCACAGATCGTTTATTGGACATTTTAATGCCTTAGTGACGTCAGAATTTGATAATATTGAGCTCGTTGGATTTGGCTCGTCGAGCCGCTCAATTCAACTATAAGCATGTGATGTTTGAAAACTGTTTGGTAATCAAAATTATGGATTGAACCTTCCAAATGAGCTTCAAGTCTTAGATCTGGTCCCATTTGAGCTTGGATTGAGTTGTGTTTGGTGTCGTTGGGTTTGTATTTCTGAGATGTTCAGTTTGACTATAAATGTACTGAAATCAAAATTCAAATGATCTTCGATTTAATTTTTTAAGTTTCTAACTTGATTTTGCTTCAAGATTCGTGCCCGAATAACATAATTTTTTGATGATATTGTTGCGGACTAGAGTATACGCGGCGATAGAGTTAGAAAATTTTGTCTCAGCGTTATACAGATATCTGTCACACAAACAGGAGAAAAACAACACTAGGATTTTTATGTGAAAAATCCTAAAAGGGGAAAAAACTATGGGGCCACGCCTAATTGAAATAATTATACTAGTGTTTGTTAGAGGTACAAGGGGCTGACTCATCCTTAAAATTTTGGACAATTAGATTACAATGCTTCACTTCCGGATTGAAATCCAATTACAAACAAGTTGTGCATTCGAGCCGAATTCAGAATCGCTTACAATTCCGACGTCACTTGGAAATCTGGCAGAGTTCTGGCGTCACTTGGGCATTTGATATAATTCTAGTGTTACTTTGGCATCAAGCAGAATTCCGGCATCTGGCAATATTGTGGCATCGCTCGGGCGTCTGGCAGAATTTCGGCGTCACTCGGGCGTTGGGCAAAATTCTGGTGCTGGTCGAGGATGAGTTATTCCCTCCTATCCTTCCCTTCTCTTCTTCTTCACTTCTTCTTCTCTTCTTCTTGCTTAAGTCCCCTCTCATGAGAAATGAGGGGTCTATTTATAGATATTTTGGAGTGTCATAGCTTGTAAATAGGTGTGAGATCAGGGGTAAATAGGGAGTGGTTGAATGAATGACCGTTATTGAATCCCTTGATCGTACACCATTCGTCAGACATTTGAAGGTTTTAATGATGTTAGAATTCGACGATATTGGGCTCGTTAGATTCATCTCGTCGAGCCGCTCGATTCGACTATAAGAACGTCATATTTGGAAACTGTCTGGTAACACAAATTATGATTTGAACTTTCCAACAGTGCTTCGGGTGCTTGATTTGGACTCATTTGGACTCGGATTGAGTTGAATTAGGTGTCTTTGAGTTCGTATTTCCAAGACGCTTAGTTTGTAAGTTCGATGAAATCGGATTTCAGGTGATCCCAGATTTAATTTTTGAAGTTTCCGGCTCGATTTGTCTCCAGATTCGTCGAATTTTAGCGTTACTTTGGCGTCAGGCAGAATTCCGGCGTCTGGTAGAATTCTGGCATCGCTCGGGCGTCTGGCAAAATTTCGGCGTCACTCGGGCGTTGGGCAAAATTCCGGCAGTGGTCGAGGATGAGTTATTCCCTCTTATCCTTCATTTCTCTTCTTCTTCTCTTCTTCTTGCTTAAGTCCCCTCTCATCAGAAATGAGGAGTCTATTTATAGATATTCTGGAGTGGCATAGCTTGTAAATAGGTGTGAGATCAGAGGTAAATAGGGAGTGGTTGAATGAACGGCCGATATTGAATTCCTTGATCGTACACCATTCGTCAGACATTTGAAGGTTTTAATGATGTTGGAATTCGGCGATCTTGGGCTCGTTAGATTCGTCTCGTCGAGCCGCTCAATTCGACTATAAGAACGTCATATTTGGAAACTGTTTGGTAACGCGAATTATGGTTTGAACTTTCCAACAGTGCTTCGGGTGCTTGATTTGGACTCATTTGAGCTCGGATTGAGTCGAATTAGGTGTCGTTGAGTTCGCATTTCCAAGACGCTCAATTTGGCTGTAAGTTCGCTGAACTCGGATTTCAGGTGATCCCAGATTTAATTTTTGAATTTTCCGGCTCGATTTGTCTCGAGATTCGAGCCCGATCAAGATAATTTTTTGAGTATATATATATATATATCCCTCTTTATATTATATGTTTCATAACCTATTATGCCTCTTGTTTCTTCGGCCCATGTCCGGCTTAGGTGAACCAACCCAACAAAAATACATGAATTCCTCTTCTTTATTATTATTAGTATTATTATTCTTAAATATAAATTTATATTATTGGAAACGTAGCATTCCTTCTAGAATAATTTAGAAATATGATACGTTAACCGATCTGAGTTCGTTGGCTGATCAGTTTTTCTTTTGAATTATGTGTCCATCACCGCAATAAATGGACTAAAAAATTAGTTAGGATTATACTCACAAATCATTTTAAAATTTTGTTTGATAAGACACTTAAATTTGGAGTGGGATATTCTAATCAAAATTCACATGTGTTAATTTTTCATGTTTTATTGATTACATATAGAATTTTTTTTTTTTATAATTTGTTCTTTTATCATGTATTTCAAAGCTAATATTTTTATTATTTTTTAATTTTTTTACACATATAATTTCATGCTATTTAATTATAATAAAAATTTAAATGTTAATTTTTTTCATTTGATAAAAATATATTACTTTTTAAATATTATATAATTAGGCGTTGTTTGACACAACTTTCTAACTACTTTGCTATTAAAATAATAATCATAATTTTATTTTGTTACTATTTTCTAGCTATTTTTCAAAGATTTTTTGGTAGAGGAAAGTTTCTCAAAATAGCTAAATTAATATTTCTACAAGTTCACAACCAATTTTATAAAATGCTACCGTAATCCCAAACTAACCATTATTTTCTGCTAAATCACACAAAATATAGGTTTATCTTGTTTTCTAATTGATTATATTATATACCTATCGTTCACTATTATACATGTCTTTGATCGATGAATCTTGTTCTCTGTCGCTCAGTCGCTTATAGAATTAACAGCAAAATCAGTCTCTTTTTTGAGGGCGAACAAACAAGATTAGGGTGTGCATAAACATAAGAGTGAGATAGAAAAAAAAAATCAAAATAAACAATTGCCCGCCATGAGCTCTTGCTAGGACTGCTCTAATACATATTGCAAGTCAAATACAAAAGTAACAAAACAAATGAATAGAACCCGCTTACATTGTTAAGACCAAAAAAGAAGAAATAAAGACAAACATTACTTCTTTTAAACATAATATATCCATCTCAGAATTGCAAATATATCCTGGTGTGTATTAATTCTATTTACATATTCATCCATGTATATGCTATAATTTGTACAGGCTTGATTGCTCAATAGCTAGGATCCTAAAAAAATTAAATTTAGGTATTTAATTAAAACACATCAACATATATAATCTCTCATATAAAATCAAACAAAGCCTACCATATATTCTGTGAGTGTAAGCCAGCTTCTGTGCTCAAGTAGCTCTCCACTGCCCCATCTCCTGAACTCATAGAAGCCTCCCTCTTCTGTCCTCCCTCCAACATGGTGAGCTGGCTGAGCACGGCCTTTATCATCTTTCTGTCACAATTAGGGTTCATCAGGCAGGGGGGCATGTCGGCCGCCAGGTGGAG
This sequence comes from Dendrobium nobile, assembly GCA_022539455.1. Taxonomy (NCBI): domain Eukaryota; kingdom Viridiplantae; phylum Streptophyta; class Magnoliopsida; order Asparagales; family Orchidaceae; genus Dendrobium; species Dendrobium nobile. The sequence continues at coordinate 34,014,191 of CM039731.1, forward strand.
CGGTGGGGCCGGTTGACGGGAAATGGCGGCGGCGGTGGGGCCGGGAAGAGAGTTGGAGAAGCAGGGCACCTGCAGCTCAGGATGAAGCACCTGCAAATTACTCATATGGGTCTGACTGTGATTGCCAACAGGATGATCAAATGTGAAGTATGTATCCATTAGAGGAGGGAGGGAAGAAGAGGCATTGTGGTCATAGCCATGGAAGGGATTCATGGAAGTCGTCGCAGCCAGATTTGGAACTGTGCTTCTGCTCTTGAAGAACACTCTACATAAGGCCCAGTCCTCCTGCATTTGGGTTTTCGAAGAAAAGTGGAAGACAATAAGGTTTAGGTAATTGAAATAGGATACAGTGCTGAATTAATGTGAGAGAAATAATAACGGGTTAGCTTTATATGTAAGTGGGGTGAGGCATTGCTTGACTATGAGTTTATGGCTTCATTTGGGGCAGCTTTCTTCCTGTTTTTTAAAGCAATTTTTAGTGCAAAAATTGAAACTTTGATACTAGAAAACCGTTTTAATAAGCAGTAAGAAAGCCGTACCAGTGAATAGAATAGTTTTGACAGCTTAAGGCTGGCTTGCTTGCTTATGGCCCTAATCCAACGTTTGCTTCTATGCTTATATTCAAAATCTAATCTCTTAAGCAATGAGAAATGAAACATAGTGAAGCCATCAGTCAGTTTTCGTTGCATAATACCTTAAAGTTTCAAGTGGAAGTTTGCTAATTAGAATCAAAAGATCTGCTTATTGATTATTGATCAGTTCTTTTTTTTTTTAAATGCTAATTTGAAATGCCAAAGAGACCCTTAGCTTCTTTAATTTCCATAAACTTCCTACAACATGTATAGTATTTTAATATAATTGACTTCGGCTACAGTGATAAGTTGCAAGTGGGAGCAGATACGTCAACAAATATACACTGTGGCTACCAATTGGACTTAAAAAATTGTGCAAGTGGGATCACCATAATATGTAACATTCTTGTGGATAAGATCATAAGACATTAATCTAGCTATTCCATTGGCTTTTCCTCCAATGTGTTCTTTTTCCTCCTCATGTAGTGCTATCCTCTTTTCCTATTTTGGAATTATCCTCTTCTACTCTGGAATTTATTCCGTACGGAGTTCGAACGGTAAAGAACCGTTCGGATTTGAGTATACACAGTGTGTACAAATATTATGTACACACTCACATTCGGACGGTTTTTTACAGTCCGGACTACGCACGAAACAAATTCTCCTTCTACTCATGCAGTAAATATTTTATTTTTCCATAAATATTCCCTTTATGAATTCAATTGGGTAAATGATCATAACATATAAATAGTTAAAAGATATAAGAAAATTACTCTGATAGATATTTTTGTTGAATCTGTTGTAGTTGTCTCAGTTCTGAACTCATGCATGACCCAATCAGTTTTCTTCCCTTTAGGAGCTCTTCCTTCGTAGAACACTAAGGTTTTCCTCATTCCAACAAGAACTTCCTTCCTTATCACAGGCCGATCTTTTCCAGTTGCCTTCCAATAGCCAGATTCAGTTGCTCGATTGGTACGTTGTCCTGTGGCATACTTTCGATCACGAAGGGTGAAGAAGTACCACTCCTTTCCACCCACACATGCCATCTCTGTAGTAATCAACATGAAAGATTGATTATTTATTTATTACAACAATTTATAATAAAAATAAAACACATGATTGTAAAATTATAAAATTCATTGCTTTAAAGTTTAATATAAGTATCTATAAAACAGGGGCGGAATCGGTCATAATTTTCAGGGGGACAAATTTATAAGTAATTATTGGCAGATATGCAGAAGTTCAAGGGGGCAGCGCATCATGACGGGGTTCGACCTGTCCGATCAGGTCGCGGGGTCAAGTCGCAGGGTCAAGAGGCCCCTAGAATAAATTTTGATTTACTATTTCTTTTTGTATTTTGTTCATCATTCCATAACAATAACACATCTACACAATGTATTTAATTATAATGGAGGCAATTGTCTAAGACCAAAGTATTTAATACTTTTAGGGGGCCAAGGGGTTTCGCCCCTGCAATAAAGTAAAAAAAAAAAAGAGTCTAAAATATGGATAAGCTAATATCATTTTTCTAATTGTGCTATTACTCATTAAACTTTATAGATTCATCTTGGGTTGTGAGTCAAGCCGACTGGTTAGTGGGCTCGAGCTTAGTTTGTTAAATCGCTTGTGAGCATAGCACAAAGGCCTAATGAACTAAGCTTGAGTTGGTCCCGACTCGACTGGTAAGTTTTGAGCCAGAGGTGACTCGAGCGCGGCTTGATTGGTTTACACTTCTAGATAGGCCCAAAAAAAGGTAGGTTTTTGCAATATACATGATAATGCAACAATTACTTGTTCTTAATTACTGTGATGAATATCCCTATTTAAAGGTGTCCTTGCATCTACATGCTTATCAGGCCAATAATTTCAACTCTACTGTTTCTATTAGGGCCTTTTAATTAAGTATTTAAGGAGTCAAAATTTTGCTAAATAATTACTAATCATTAATTGAATTGAATCAAAATCTCTTAATTAAAAAAAGTAAATAATAGGTTCATCCATTTTATATAGAATTTTATTCACATCTATAAATACTAAAAACTCAATAAAATATTTTCCTATAGCATTCACACGAGACATTTTAGTTTTATCGAATTCGATAAATCCAAATAATTTAAAATAGATTTCTTAATTAAAAAAAAAAACATTTTTGAGATATTCGACAAGTGGGAAGTCGAACCATACAAAATGTCACTATCACAAAACGGATATTTTTTTGCTTTAATTAAAATATTATATATAAAAAGAAAAAAAAATCCTAATTACTTTTTACAGTTTCTGATCTATATTTCGCTTTAGTTATATCATATATAAATTTACATAAGATTTAGACACACGATTCTAGCTTAAATTCGAGTTCTGAACTCGAGTTGGGTTCGAGCTCAAGCCTAATTTAAATTTGTTGTAGCTCACACTCGACTCGATTCGACTGGACTCATTTACATCCTTAATATGACTTGAACATATATTGTTAATGATCCCCTCGAAATAGAGAGATTATAATGTACGATGTAAGAACGCATCAAAAGGCTAATACAGACAAGCCAATTCATTCAATGTATTATGCATTAAATGACATGACGTATCTGAATTGACCTCTAGATACATCAGGATACCACGGCAAGTAATAATTTTTTCCTCGAAATACTACATCTCTCTCGCCCTCTAGTAATTGAGAGATTATTAGGTGCGGAATGCGAACGGGTAGAACCGTCCGGCGTCCGCACAAGCATTGGGTATCTAGCGGTACCCGCACTCAATACCGTTGGGCACCGCTGGGTACCGCTAGGTACCCAGTGCTTGTGCGGACGATGCGCACTCGGCACCTATAATTTTTCCCCAATAAAGGAAGCATATGGGGCCCACGTGATGAGGCGCTCTTCACCTGCCAATGAGCCATCGATACGTGTTGGGTGGGTCAGCATCCACTATCATATCTCTTACTCGGTCCCCTAATCTCCCTCTCTTTTTATAATATAAATAAATCAGAAACCGTAAAAAGTAATAAGGATTATTTTTTCTTTTTATTTATATTATTTTATTTAAAGCAAAAAAAATTCGTTTTATAATAGCGACATTTGTATGGGTCGACTTCACACATGTCGAATATCTCACAAATATCTTTTTTTATAAATTATTTAAAAATCTATTTTAAATTATTTGGATTTATCGAAATTGATAAAACTATAATGTCTCACATATGGAGTAATAAAATGATTTTTTTATTGAGTTTTTAGTATTTATATAGGTGAAAAAAATTATAATTAAAATGGATGAATCCCATAATTGGATATCCAATTAAATAATTAAATAACTAAGGAAAGAGGGGTCGGCGGCATTAAAGAGGGGCTTAGGAGTTTATGGAGAGAGATTTAAATGCTTGCCAAGTGGGAACATTAAATTAGGGAGAATATTAAAATCAAATCTTATTTGAATTTGAAATATATTTGATTTGAATACTTTCCTAAAATAAGATAACTAAATTAGGAAAATAATTTGAAATTTAAATTCAAATATTTTCCATATTAAAACACATCCACAATAGAAAAGAATGCTATCAAGCAATATTGATTCCAATCAAGAGCAAAAAGTCTTCAATTAAACGAGAAAGGATTTAATCAAATATAATTCCAAATTGATTGGAATTTGATTTGAAAAACTTTCCAAAAATAGATCTAGTAATTTAGGAAAGGTTTTGAATTTCAAACTAATTGGATTTGAATTCAAAATTCTTTTCAAATTATCTTCAACCTAATTTAGGAAAATAAAGGGGAATGAAGGAGGGAAGAGACTAGGGGTGAGGTGGTCGGCCGGCTATGGAGGTAGAGGGATTTATGACTGGCGGTTGATATAGATAAAGTGGAGGAGGCTTGTGGCTTTAGAGGGGTTTGTGGGAGAATCGGCCGGTGATAAGGAAATTTTGGCCGACGGTCAAGGGAGGAGGAGAAAAGGATTTAGGGAAAGAAAGATACAACCGTGAGCCTGGACACATCATGTAGCTGACGGGTAATACATTAATTGCCCTTCTCCAAGGGACTTCAAGCCACGAACCCGGACCCATCTTGCGGCTGGTGGAAGCTCTGATTCCCTGCCATAAAAATCTCACCCAAGTTCCCACCAAAGAACACAAGTGTAAACCTTTTTTTATTATTAATAATCTATTATTCCATTACACTAGCAATGACCTCTATATATAGGCCTAAAAAAAAAAAAAAAAAAAAAGACGATCATGTCCCTAGGGCTTACATAAGATTAGATCCTTAAGTAAGGGTAAAAATAAAAATTTAAGATAATATAGGACGATCACGACCGTCAATCTTCAGCTTCTCCTCGGATAGGCATGGACGGTTGGATGTACGCATCATTCTCCTGAGGTGGAAAAGAGCTCAACTCCGTCGAGTCCGCACCTTGGGTAATCATGCTTTGATGCCAAACTGGTGTAGAACAGATGGGGTGGGGGGAAATTTGAAAATTGAAATTAAAGTTAAATGAGAAAGGGGGGGGGGGGGGTTATTAAATCCCATAATTGAATATCCAATTAAGGAATTAAATAACTAGGGGGGGGGGGGGGGGGGGGGGGGGTAGGGGCCGACGACATTAAGAGGGGCTTGGGAATTTATGGAGAGAGATTTAAATGCTTGCCAAGTGAAGAAACTTAAATTAGAGAGGAATATTTAAATTAAATCTTATTTGAATTTGAAATAGATTTGATTTGAATACTTTTCTAAAATAAGATAACTAAATTAGGGAAATGATCTGAAATTTAAATACATTTGAATTTAAATTTAATTCTTTCCATATTAAAACACATCCACAATCAGAAAGAAGGTTATCAAGCAAGATTGCCTCCAATCAAGAGCAAAAGAGGAAGGGGCGGCGGGTAGAGAGAGAAGGGGCCGGTTATGGGAGGAAATGAAAAGAAAATTAATCAAGTCTTCAATTAAGAGAGAAATGATTTAATAAAATATTATTCCAAATTAATTGGAATTTGATTTAAAGAACTTTCCAAAATTAGATCTAGAAATTTAGGAAAGGTTTTGAATTTCAAACATATCGGATTTGAATTAAAAATTATTTTCAATTTATCTTCAACCTAATTTAGGAAAACGAAGGAGAATAAAGGAGGGAAGAGGCAAGGGGTGAGGTGGTCGGCCGGCTATGGAGGTGGCACTATAGGAAAATCACTCATTACCGGTGAAATTTTCTGGCAGCTATCCGGCAGCTAATTTTTTGGCTGCTTTTCGGCAGTTTTCTGATAGAAAATGATGAGACAACTTTTTTGTTGAAATTTTCCAACGGTTTTTTTCCCATGAAAATTTCCGGCGAATTTTTCGGTGGCTTTTTCAAATTTCCAGCAGAATTTTATTGATTAAAATTTTAACTATTTAAATGATTTAACAAAAATGATTAAAAAATATTAACTATTTTCTTAATTTAAGTAAAAAAGATTTAAATAAATTTTTAATTTTTTATTAGTAATTTTTGTAGTATTTTAATTCATTATTAAGTTAATAATTTATTTTAATTGTAATTCTTTAATTTAATTAATTTTCATTTTAAAATTAATTAGTAGTTATTAATTTTTATTTTATCATAATTATTAATTTTTATTTTTATAGTTAAATTAGTTAGTATATTTAATTTTATTTAATAACTTTATTTTTTGTCAAAATATAGTTTAAATATAAAAAATTAAACACATTTACCTCTTCAGCAATTTGGTTGGGTGATTGAAACTCTCCCCAATCCACCATGGTTCAAAACACTTGGCAGGTGCGGGAGCGGGCTGGCTCAGGCGCACACAAGCGCGAGAGCAGCCTGCCAGGTGGCGCGAGAATGGCCTGCTGGGCTGGCGCGGGCTTACATGGACGTTAGAGCGGGCTACCAGGCTAGCGCACATGGGCGGCGTCTGGGCTATTGGGCTGGCGCGGAAGTAGGTTGCTGGGTAGCATTTGGCGAGGTCAAGCAGGCTACCGGGTGGGAGAGCACTGGAATTTTTTAATTATTTTTTTTATTTTTCGACGGCTTAATTTTGTGGGAAAGCCGCCGGAATTTATTTTCCTACGTGTGTTTTATCGGCAGAATTTTTTCAGCAAGAAAACCGCTTGTAAATTCAAAAAACTATTGGAAAATGATCAATTTCTTCCAGTAATAGATGATTTTCCTGTAGTGTGAAGGGGTTTATGGCCAGCAGTTGATATGGATAAAGTGGAGGAGGCTTGTGGCTTTGGAAGGGTTTGTGGGAGAATCAGTTGGTGAAAAGTGGGGGATTTTAACCTGCAGTCAAGAGAGGAAGAGAAAAGGATTTAGGAAAAGAAAGATACAACTATGAGCTCGGACACATCCTGCAGCTAACAAGTAATACATTGCCTTTCTCAAAGGGACTTCAAGCCACGAGCCCAAACCCATCCTATGGTTAGTGGAAGCTCTAATTCCCTTCCATAGAAATCTCACCCAAGTTCTCTCCAAAGAACACAAGTGTAAACCTTTTTTTATTATTAATAATCCATTATTCCATTACACTAGCAAGAGCCTCTATATATAGGCCTTAGATATAAAAGAAATTAAAATAAGATAATTATTCCCCTAGGGCTTAGATAAGATTAGACCATTGAGTAATGGTAAAAATGAAAAATGCATAATTAAAATAAAAATTACAAATAAAAATTTAAGATAACATAGGACGATTACGACCGTCGATCTTCAGCTCCTCCTCGAATAGGCATGGATGGTTGGATGTCCGCATTAGTTAATATCTTATTGTGTGAGAATACATACCAAAGGTCACTGGGAATAGTGTTAAACTTAAAATAAATAAAAAAATAAATGAGAATAATTCACTTTCTTTTTTTTTTTATTCATTGTTTCGTATTTATAAATATTGTACAAAGCTTATAATAAAAAAATCAACGAGAATAATTCTTTCCTTTAAAATTATCTTTATCTATATAATATCAGTGTAACACGATCTGATCAAGCTGCTTCTTCCTCCCATGGCCTGCTCCCCCTCAACTGTCTCCTCTAGCCCCAATGCTCATATTATTATTAACCTATTTTGATAAATCTCAAGCATTTGTTGATCACAATCAACACTAACTCCCAAATCAAACTTACCACCTCTAACTAACTATTAGCATGGAGATTTCAATTTCATACAACTCTCACTAGATATAACCTCATAAGTTTTATTGATGGATCCTATCATGCCTGTCACAACTCCTAAACAATAGTAACAACTCCACTCCACATCCTACATATTCATTATGGATTCTTCAAGACCAACTCTGTAATAGTTTGTATTTTGATCATATCAAATAAATTTTTTTTTTTCAAGTGTCAAAATAAATAAGAACTATTAAAAGCTCATTCTTAGTGTTATTGCTATTTCTATCTCTCTAAAACTAATCTCTTTTACTGCTTCATCTCACATATCGTAAGAAGCCTAAAATACTCTTGCTAATACCTATGCGAACCCATCTCGAGAGCATCTCATCCAAACTAAATGAAGACCTTCCTCTTCTCACCAAAGGAACATGAGCAACAACTAAGCACATGCAATGTGTTAAAGTTAACGCCGATGAATTGGCCATGCTTGGCTAACCTTTTGATGAAGATGACCTCACATTAAAAATTCTTGGCAGTCTCGATGATGGACACAAAGATCTCTACTTAGCGATACATCTACAAGAGAGTTTGAATACTTCTAAAGAATTACTTAAAAAGCTCAAACTTTGAATCACATCTCAAAACTGAAGCAAGAAAGAAATAAATTCTCTCTCATATGCCTACCACTACCAATCATACTCAAATCAACCAACCAACCCTTTCCTAAAAACCGATTTGACTACAAAAATCATAATTCCTCTACTTCTAAAAGCCTTTAACAATCTCATAAAATCAACCAAAATCGACCTTCTCAAGCTCGCCCTTGTATTGGAAAATGTCAACTTTGTCGATAATAAGGTCACTTTGCCCAATGGTGCCCTAACTTCTCCCACGAACCAATATCTCAATAACAATCAAATTTGCATGCATCATTCTCCCATCGAGCTTATGCCAAAGATTCAAATTCATATCCTTTAGCACCTTTTGAAACAGAATGAATTTTTAACTTGGGCTCTTCCCAACACATCACCTATGATCTTCAAAATCTCTCTATGCGCTCCGAGCATCCCATAACTAAAAGCATCCACATTGGAGATGGCATAGGGCTTCCCATCATGTACTCACACTAGTCAACCACTTTATCCTCTCATACAACTTTCACCTTAAAAAATGTCTTATATGTTCCGTTAATGAAAATAAATCTTATCTCTATTTCACAACTTTTTTATGCTCACAATGTCTCTATTGAGTTCTTACCTCATTCCTTTCATTTGAAATACACATGCTTTGTTATTATACTGGTGCAACGTACAACTAAGAAATGGTGTTTATGAGTGGCCCCGATCACCATCCAAGAATAAACCAATGTTTACCTTCTCAATAACAAAAGCCTCTAGTGATCTATGACATCATCGTCTTTGGTCATCCATCAATTAAGATTTTACATCACTTAAACCCTCGTTATTATCTATCTCTATATAACTTGACTATGTCCAAACTTATGTGTAATTCATGCTATATGTAGGAATAAAGCTCACAAGTTACCTTTTGCATCTTCATTTCTCAAATGCATGAACTTATCCTATTTTATCATATGATGGCCGTAAATATTATGCTATTTTTTTATCACTTCACAATATATTTTGTTTTATCCCCTCAAGTAAAAATTTGAAGTTTGAGATATTTTTATTCAATTTAAAATATTGGTGGAAAAATATTTTCAACATTCAATTATTTTCTTATACACGGATAATGATGGGGAGTTTATCTCACTAAATTCCTTCCTTGCCTCCCATGGTATATCTCGCTTAACTACGCCTCCACATACTTCAAAACATAATGGTCTCATTGAACGTCATCATCGACACCTTGTCGAAAAAAACTCTTACTTTATTAAATCATGCCCATCTTCCCTTAGACTTTTTGGCCACATGCATTATCTACCCCCACATGCCTTATTAATCATATGCCCACCATTATACTTTCCATGCAATCTCTATTCAAAAAATTATTAGGCCAACACCCCAATTACTCTAAGCTACAGATATTTCGATGATTGTGTTACCTTTTGCTTTGACTCTAAAGGAATCACAAACATGATCCCGGCTATAACCCTTGTGTATTTTTGGGCTACTTAACCACTCACAGTGCTTACATATGCTAAGAAATCATCACAAAAAAGTAGCCATGTCTCATCTTGTCAAATTTATTGAAATAATATTCTCTTTTTATGAAAAAAATTCTTGTATCCCTCTCACCACTGAATGTACCTTATATTCTTGGACCAATCAATCAAATATGTTATAAAAAAATCAATTATGCACTCCATTTTTGTCACATTTATTTCACCAAGAAATCCTTCAAACACCTACTTGTTTGCCTTTTCCATGCCCGAAACGTTCACCATTGCCTAATTTTGCTAATCACTCTCCAAATTTTTGTTCCCCACCCAACTCCTACCCATTTCAAAACTAAAAAATTCCACTCAAATTAAGTTTATCAAATTAAATGTTTGTTTGCTCCAACAAATTTAGCTCATGCGACCCTCTTCTACCATAATAGCCCTTGAACCCAATCTTCTAAATAACTCCTTATTAAAAAGCCCAAATCTTTTTTTTGGGGAAAATTTGGGCTTGGCCCGTATATTAAAAAACTAAGTAAAAGCTATTACATGAAAAGAGAAAAATCAGTAACAAAAAAACTCCAAACAAGAGGGAGCATGCTCTCAGAGCAACAAAGACAGCTCAATCAACTGCACTAACAAAAAACCTAATGAACATGGAATTTAACTAAAGCCATAGCCCAAATCTATTACCAACTTTATCAAAATTAAAATATTTTCAAACCAATAATGACAAGAATTTTAAACTCAAAATCTGGCAACTGTGATCCTCGTTGATCCTATGAATATGCCTACACAAATTCAATCCTCAACGCCCGTGGAATGACTCCACTAAATCAAATACATAAAATAATATTCATTTCTCCTCTTTCCCATCACACCAAAACCAACTTGTCAACTTCAATTGAAAATAACATTTTGATCAATAACATTCTCCTAACTCCTCCAAACTTATCACTACCTCCACCTCATCATACCCTCTTCTCCCACAACAAATACACTACATGCAAACTTCAGCAAAAAATAATAATCTAAACACCTCTTACTAAACTTAGCCTCATGGCATATCATCCATCCTCATCAACCCATGAACAAACATATATTGCTCAAGCCACATGACATCCTAAATGACATGCAACCATGTATGAAGAATTCAATGCGCTCCTTTGCAAGCATACTTGGAACCTCATCCCTCCTATACCTTCTCAAAATCTTATTGGTTGCAAGTGGGTGTTTCATATCAAACACAATCATGATGGCTCCATAAATCCCTACAAAGCTCATCTTATGGTGAAATGGTTCCACCATTGCACTAATATTGATTATCATGAAATGCTCAGCTCTTTAGTCAATCCTAAAAGAATTTGGCTCATCCTAAGCCTTGCTCTCTCCAAAGGCTGATCAATCAAACAACTTGAAGTCAACAATGCCTTCCTTCATGGTCATCTCACGGAGGATGTCTACATGCACCAACCACTAGAATTTCATGTTCCCAACAAGCACCTTCTGATTAGTACCAACAGTTTCACTCCTTTCTCATATATATTAGCTTTGTTAAGTTAAAGGTAGACACATCATTGCTCATTTACTTAAAAAAATGTTTAACACTATATCTCCTGCTATATGTGGATGACATCATTCTCATGGGTAGTAATGATTCTCTTTTTAAATAGTTAACAAACCAACATCCCACAAAGTTTTTCATCAAAGATCTTGGAGATCTCTCATATTTTCTCAGTGTAAAAGTTATACATCCATCAAAGTCTTTTTTTATCCCACGACAAACATATTCAAGATCTTTTAAAATAGACAAATATGAAAAATGCAAATCACATTACTACACCCATGTCTCCCACCAACATGCCCACCATACTTGTTGGCATCTCTCTCATATATATGACACTGAGTATCGCTCACTAGTTGGTGGTCTTCAATATCTATCTCTTACTCGGCCAGACATCACCTTTGCTGTCAACAAGCTCTCACAATCATGCATCGCCCAATCAAGTTTCATTGGAGGTAAGAGATTATTGGGTTCGGACATCGAACACAACTTATATTCGGTACTTCACAGTACTGAGTAATATTGAACTCGGTACTGTGAAGTACCGAGTAGGGGTGATGTGGCACATTTTCATAGGGTTCCAGACATCATCTGGTGTTTGAACCTAATAATTTCCATCATTGGAGTGCATCATAATAATTTCTTTCACTACAGGAAAATTACCCATTTCCGACGGAAATTGAACATTTTCCTGCTGTTTTCGAATTTAATTACCGGCAGTTTTTCGGTGGAAAAAATTCAGCCGGTAAAACCTGAGTAAGAAAATAAATTCCAGCTGCTTTTTCTGGTGAAATCAAATTGCCGGTAAAATAAAAGAATAATAAAAAAAACTCCCACACCACCTCCACCCGCGCTCGGGAACCCGCCAGCCAGCCAGCGCCCGCTCCCGTCAGCTTGTGTGCGCTCCACCCACCAGCCTGTGTGCGCTCGGAACCCGCAAGCCCATGTGCGCCCAGAACCCGCTCTCTCGCGCCCGTGTGCGCCCTCTCCCGCGCATGCGAGGGGATTCGAACCCGGGTCTGTTAGAAAAAATCTCAAACAACCAACCGAATTGCTGGACATGCAAATACATTTTTGTTGTCAAATTTTTATATTTAAAGTATATATTAACCCAAAATCAAGTAGTAGTTAATTATACTAATAAAAATGATACTAATTAATTAAAATAAAAAATAAAAAATAATAATTAATATAAAATAAAAATTAATTTTTTTTATGCGAAAGTAAAAAAAATAAAAAATAATTTAAAGGCGCAAATATTTTAAAATTTTATACAAGTCTGTTCAAATTTTAATATTTTGTGTCCAAAATAAAAAATTGTCTTTATTTTTTTAATTTTAAATTTTGAATAATCAAGCAAACATATAATCTAAATTTAGAAATATCACATCTCATAATTAAAAAAATATATATTCACCTTACAGGCCAGCTTAGAGGTGCGAACAAAATAAAATTTTCGTGAATTTCACTATTATATTACCATAAACATGAATTTACTATCATGTCCCTACAATTTTTAATATAATTTACATACTATCATAATCTTTTGACCTTTTTTAGAAAATAATAACACAACAAACAGTTGGTGCTAATATTAAAGAAAGAATCCACTAATCTTAAAGTAATTAATCTTTTACAAATACCAAATATAACCTTGTAGGATAAGTTAATTATATATAAAAATTAAATTTATGTTTGAAAATTAAAATAATTTTGAATAGGATGGGAGGCTTTTCTTGTGATTGTCATATTGTCATGTCTATAATTGCAATAATGATATTGGTTTATTTATGTAAATAAAAAAGAGTAGCTATTTGATTATATGCAAATTTAAATAAAAAATTATTTACTTAAAAATTCTATTAAATAATAATGTTATTTATCAACTGCAAAATATTTGATTGAATGTTATTTAAATAATATAATGTTATCTACAAAGATTATCAATAATTATATTTTTATATAAAATAGTAAAACAATATGTTAATTTTTTATCACAATTTAAATATTTTTTTATGAATAAAACTTCAGAAACGATAAACAACTTCTCAATCTACAGTTCCAAATCTTAAAATCACAAAAAATTCAATTGAAAAAAAAAAATTTGTTCACATATTCTTCTCTGAGGAATTTCACATTGAATAGAGTAATTAATTTTGTCTCTAAATAGGAACGAATTATAAAAGGGAAGGAAAGAGCAGTAGCTTTCAATTTGCAGGTTTCAACTGTTAATTAAGATTTTTGAATTAACAAGAAATGATTAAGAGATAATTATAATAATCAGTTTCTTGTCTTTGAGCCTTCATATTTTTCTATGGTTTCTAGAAATAGGCGATAGGCTTCAAAGCTATCATCTTTGTCCACGCAAAGGATATTTTCTACAGCGATTTGGCCGTGGAGCTAATTGAGGAAAGCTACTCAGAAAGTTGGAATGCTATTATGGAAGGAATAATTGAATGCGTCAGAAGAAGTTGAGAGAAGGCAAAACTCTGCAAAGGGAATAGCTTTCATGGCAGACAGAAGGAAAAAGATTGGAACTTTATAAAAATATTAATTTTTTTTTTATAAATTTCAAGGTGAAGAAGTACATAAATCAGTATAAAATATGAATAAACCACTTTCGGGAAAGGATAATTCCAAGTGAATAAAATAACAAAAAGGGAAGTCTAATAAAAGAGAGGAAATTAACATATATAAAAGTATTTGTTTTAAGATTTTTAGTGAATTTAATCATAATAATTAGTGCGCTCGAACTCCAGTCTTTATAGTGGAGCTAAAGGCCCCCAATCACAAGGTCATCAGAGTCCTGCGAAAATTAATAACTTCATACAAATGTTTTGATAACTACTATGAAGAGAATCATTTAGATGGATTCATGGCTTTAATCCTTACATTAGGGCTTTTAAAGAGCGCTAATGACTTGATTAAATAGATATATTAGTAAGAGAAAAGTAGTTATAATAGAAGGATTGATAAACAAAAGGAAAAAAAGATTTCTTTTCATGTTCATATAGTAATCATTACTTAAGTTACTAATTAAGTGATTATCTCATGCATTAAAGACTTTAAAAACTCTCTCTCTCTCTCTTAATTGAAATATTGGGCTATAGAGATTAAAAAAAAGTTAAACTTCCTTTTGTTGTTTGATTATGAAGTAACAAAGATTAGTTCCTATAGTTTCAGCATGCAAACAGGAAGCTTCCTAATCCAAAGCACACAGAAGCACTTATGCACCAATAGCTTTAGAAGAAGCATGAAAAACCATAGCAGATACAGAAAGAATTATAAAGAAAAATAAAATAGAAGAGAGAGGTGAGAGATGGGAGAGAAGAAAAAAAGGATCAAGGGTGAAACCTGGAAGATCCCACGGCTCACACTTGTTGAGATCGACGTCGATCATCATCAGACGGCTCTGATAATAACTTCCATTGTCGGCTCCAGATAGCTTCTTTTCAAGGTAGTCACAGACTAGCTCGTCATCTCGTGGATGAAACCGAAAGCCTGGAGGAAGCCTTGCCTCCATCATGCTCAAAACACTCATGTTTCTAATGAGAGAAGAAGGGAGGAGACGAGAAGAAGAGAGAGAGGGGAGGGAAGCGGTGACGAGACGCGAAGAGGGGGGTTATGAGATCCAGGATCCAGGATAGGGTGAAGTTCCAGAATAAATAAGCTGAGAAAAGTCAACCAGGGGTATTTGTGGAATGACAAGTTAGGAGCGCAGCCGCAGTTGGTCCTTCTGCCCAAAATGCCCCTGCGAGGATGAAAGTTTTCTTTATTTTATTTATTTAGAGATGATAGTTGAAGCTCAAATTGAATTCAGGTTTAAAAATAAAATGAAGTAGTGAAGTTTAGCAAAGTGGGGGATCAAGTTTAGCTTATGGGCTTAAAGATATAGAATCATAGCAACAATATGATGAGGTTATAAAATATACAAAAGAGAGCAAAAAAATGAGTGAATTTAGACTTTGGAAGAACCATAGAAGTTTGAGCAATGAGACAAACCCAAAATAAAAGTGGGGATTGAAAGTTAACATGGTTGTGTCTTGAGAGTGATAATTTGAAATAGGATCTAGTTAGCAAAAACTTAATAGTTCTCGATGGTGAACGTTTGTGTCACAATTCGGCTCGGAGTCTCGAATTAACGATGAGGGAACAGACAGTTAGACGGTTGATTAAAATTTTTAATTAATCTAAAACTATCTCAATAAACTGGAAGAGCCACTAAAATCTCAAAATTTTAAACAAGTTAAATATTAGAAATACATTTTCTCCTGATGCGCCACGCCTACAATAAATATATATTATATTCTCTTCTACTCACTGTAACTATGAATAATATCTGTTCATTATAAATTTAAGAGTGAGTCATAAAATAAATTGTGCTTCTAAATTACAGTAACACAAGGCTTTTGAAATAATATGCATGCTTATTTTAAAACATAAAATTATTTCATTTAAATTCATTTCAAACATTACCATTAATGTTAAACATGTCATATATTTATTTTTATATTTATCCATATCTTTATTCTTTCTCGTAAATAATACAACTGCCATAAGAGTCAACGTCTAAAATAATACCAATGAAGGTACTCATTTTTCATTTTCTTTTCCTTTTTCATAACATTTTTCATTTACGTGCACGAGCACATTGCGTCCCTTATCAGTACCATAAGAGGATGTGCTCCATCAATCAACATGCACATACAAACATTTATATATAATCATTTCATTTCAATTACCACTCAGTAACTTTCTATTGTGCATATGCTAAACAATCATGCTATATATCAAATAAATTCAATATGATCATTCAAAAAGAAGAAATGCTAAAATTTTACAATAATCATTAACTACCCAATATCAATTAATTCAATGAACTTAAATTAAATTCAATGAACTTGAATTAAAGAAAAATACTTCATTATTATAAAATAAAAGCATTAGTACTCACCTTAAAATCATATGCTTTGACATTTGACAATTTATTTTAATCACCATCCTATCTTCAGATTACCACCAATATAATATTCTTTGTAAAAATTAAAATTATTACATAATGTACCATGATTCCAATAATAAAAATCTTCATTATAAATTTCTCTCTCTCTCTCTCTCTCTCTCTCCAATTAGCTAGTTAAATCACCTAATTTCTCTCATAGTTAATTGATTTCTAAAAGTGCTAAATTTTAAATTAAAAAAAAATTATTCTCATTACTTTATTATTTTATTTGATTAATATTAATATTTAAAATGAATTTTCTATATTATTATAATTTATTTATATTCACTTATCCTTTCTTTTATTAACTTATTAGTTTTAATTAATTTCTTCACTAACCTCACATTTTCCTTACAAATTATCATTAACTCATAAATATGTTATTCTTACATATTTAATTTATAAAATAAAATAAAATAATTAAAATCTAATATACTTTTAAATAGGCTCTATTTATATTTACATATTATCATTAACTAATTTCTGATATTAAATTCCAACTTTAATATTTTTAAATTAAATAAAAAATTTTCTCATTCTCTTTATATGAAAATGAAAAACATAATCTATATATTCTTCTTTATTTGGATATTTTATAAAAAAATGAAAAAAAAAAACTTAATTTTAGAAAAAAAATAAATAAAAGTTTACATTCTTTCTCTTTTCTGAACCCTAAACCGCACCCACACGGCTCTTTCCCGTCAAAATCGCTTTCTCCTGGCAATTTGCTTGCAAGCCTCATCACCCTTGCTATCTTTATTTCTCTCCTTTTATATTTACTCCCTTCTCAGTCTTCTTTCTCTTGATTGTTGCTTTCTCAATTTTTTTTTGCTTGTTTTTTGAACTAGATGAAGCGAAATGAAGATATCACACATGAGAAGTTGCTACTTTTCACTCCCAAAGGCATTTCGTAGCTCGATTAGGGGTGTAAGTGAGCCGAGCCGGCTCGTGAGCCGGCTCGAACTCGACTCGTTAACGAGCTCGCGAGCCGAGCTTATCGAGCTTCGAGCTCGAGCTCGAGCCTACAATCGAGCTCGAATGCTTAACGAGCTCGAGTTCAAGCTCAGCCTGACTCGACTCGAAAGCTTATCAAGCTACTCGATATAATTATATATATATTATATTTATAATATTAATTATATATATAATAATACCCATCACATGCATTGATAATTCTCAAACGAGCTCGATCTCGAGCTCGAGCTTTTCAAACGAGCTCGAGCTTTCGAGTCGAGCTCGAGCTTGATATTTTCTAAACGAGTCGAGCTCGAGCCTACTAATCGAGCTCGATCTCGAGCTCGAGCTCGAGCTCGAGCTCATTAAGGACTAAACAAGCCAGGCTTGATAAGGCAAATACTCGACTCGACTCGACTCGTTTACACCCCTAAGCTCGATTTCATGGTCTGACCCTGCTAGATGCTCCCATGCTTGCATGCAGTCCACTCGGCTCTGTTTGCTGCTTGGTTCCACTCATCCTTATGATATCGCTTGCCCGTCTTAGTGCAATGATCTGGTTCAACTAAATTGGACCAACAAGTTCTTACAATTCGAAACATAATTAGATTAAAATATATGTATAAATTGAGAGTTGCAAGATTTCTAGTCATTCATCAATGTCCTTAAAAAATTTAAACAAAGAGGCATGAGACTATATAGGTAGAGATATATAAAATAAAAAGATTCAAAAGAAGAGAACAATAAATAATCTTCTAAAACCAGCTTGATACAATAACAACAATAACATCATGCCTTTATCCCACTAAAAGGGGTCGCCTAAATGAATCATTTTTCTCCATTGTGTCATGTTTAAAGTTAATTTCTCATTGAAATTTAATAAAGAAAGTTCATTTCTAATTTTTTTAACTAAGACTTTTTAGGTCCACATATATCTTTCTTAATATAAATCAAATCTAACACATCTACTCTCCTAACTAGGTCACTGGAAGGCTGACATTTTATCACAGCTCAACACGATAAGATCTGTCTTGGTTAGGTTGTGAAACTCCTTAAGTAAAGGAATGCTAACTCTTAAACATCGAGGTTCCTTTTGGTGTTATGGCTAGAATTTCTGTAAAAAACTCCAAAGTTAAGTGTGCTCATCCCAAAGCAATTTTGGGATGGGTGATCTACTGAAAAGTTACACCAACAGGATAAAACAGTGTGGCTCTTAGGCCAAAGCGGACAATATCTCAATAGTTAAGAGTTTGGACTGTTACGTACACTTTTTATGTGACCAAATTATTTAAGGCGACTCACTCATCTTATCTGTTATTAGGGCTACTCCAACCTTTTCATGTATATGCTCGTTTCACATTCTATCTATAAGAGCAAAGCCACTCGTCGTGTAACACCACAAGATTAAATTTGAAAGAATTACTCTTTTCATCTTTTATAATCACAACATGAGAGATATCTAATTTTTTTTATCAATGATTATCATTGAAAATAAAATTATCGATCCAAACATCATTATATGCATCTATATTTATTTCCCAAAAAAACCATGAATGCTACTCGGAAATTATAATCACAACATATCTTTCTAGTTACGACTACAAAAGAATAACTAAAATATAAATAAACAAAATAATAGTAAACTTAAAAAATCCTAATCAATCTCACACTCCAAATTTTTTATCATGATTTGAAATCATTTAAACTTGAGCTAAAAAATCCAACATATCACCTAAATCTATAATTGAACTCAAAGCATAAAAACTAAGCAATATACTTGTTAGCGATCAAATCATAGTAGTAACACTCACTATAGAAAAATTAGCCAATTTTTGCGGCAATTTCCACTAGAAAATAGCTATTTTTTCATCGAAGTTCACCTTTTATGGTGAAATTTTGACGGATAACATTCCACTAGTAAAATCGTGTAGGAAAATTAAATTCGTCGAATTAAATTTTGCTTGAATTTTTTTTTTACGGTCTTCTAGTGGATATCAGATAGATCTTTGCATTTAAACCTTCGCAACTCGACAACGATAATTATGGAAAAAAAACTGTAGGACTTTTTTAAATTCTGGAAGAATTTTTTGCATGTAATGCTGTCAAAAATTTCTACTTAATATTATTGGTTTTCTGTAGCCGACAATGCCGCCAAAATGTTAAAATCAAAGATTACCTGAAAACTTTTTGCTAGAATAGAATAGCCACCTGAAACTTGTAGCATTTAAAAAAAAAGTTGCAGTTCCTTCAATTTTGAAAATTCACACCTATTTATGATTAACCATGCAACATTATTTCATTCATAATAGTTTTTGGAAGTAAAATATAAACATGAAATTACAACATTCAATTCTAAAACATTAGTATAAATAAAATATAAAAACATAAATATAACAAATAATAAGATAACAACGTTCAAATTTAAAATATCTATCAATAAATATAAAGTTTAAAAATAAGTATTGTAATAACCCATATTTTGATCCAGGTAAATAATTTTTTTTTGAGTGATTATAACTTCAAATCTCAAACTGTCTTTATCATCATTGTATTTGTATTGTAGTATTTTACTTACATGAATTTTTTCATAATTTTTGAGCACCAGTAAAAATCTTTAAGGAATTGGTACCTATTGATCAAGTGAGGATTTTAGGACCTTAAAGTGTTCATTTTACAAACTGATTTCACTAATATTTAAAAAATAATAATTTATTTTATAGATATTTTTATGTAATTTTTAAGGTAAAAAATAATTTATTTGAATTTTATATTAAAGAAATTGATTAAACTTATTATACAATATTAAATTATTATTTTTTTCCAAATATCTAAAACCATTATATGAATTGATTAAATCCTTTTCTTTCTCCTTAAGCATTCGACATTAGAGAGATTTTTAGGAAAATTTTGAGAAAAAGATAAGAGAGAAAAGAGAAATCTAGATTTGGAGGGCAGTGTGATTTTTGTTTGTTAGGCCAATTAGGATATTTGTTCGTCTCAGTATAAGGAACCTTTATTTTATTTCTGATTTTAAAGATTTTATATTTTTGATATTTTTCTATTCAAATTTGTGTTTTTATTATAAAAAAATGTGAATAATTTTATATTTATAAAACTTTCATCGCGTCGTTACTTTTTATATGTTATAGATATTATAATTATGAGTATTTTATGAATTTATTTGAGATTTTTTACTGAATGATTTTGAAAATACAACAATTTTTATCTGCCAAAAAAATTATTTGAATATCTAAAAATAATAGTGTAGTACAGTAAAAGTCTTAAAATATTATTTTACGTAATTCCTGATAATTTAATAATTTTATGAAAATATATTTTTTTGTCTAATAGGATTTTTTGTTATTACCATTATAATATTTTGACATCTTCTTAATTAAGTTCAATTACGCATTATTTATTGCAATATATTAAAAATTGATATAGATATATACTTTTGTAATAGCTAGTCATATTATTATATTATTATGATAATAATATATGTGTGTGAAACAAATAAGTGAAGACTGGTTGTCTGTTAGTTGGAGATTGATTAATTTATATAAGATGGTTGGTGGATAAGCTTTTCTTTAAATATTATGGTTTGATGTTATCCTTTACTAATTCACGTGATACACTAGTTGAGAGTGAAAGTTCGTTAGGGATGTTAAACCCTTAAGAATTAGCCCAAAGCTAATCAAGAGGGGGGTGAATTAGTATTTTAAAAATTCTTTCACAAACAAAACAAACTCAAATCAAACCAAAATTCACCACAAAGAAATTTAAGGTGCGAAAATTAAATGCAAAAAAAAAGTAAAGAACATAAAAATTTATAGTGGTTCGGTTAACTCGACCTACGTCTACTCTCCGGAGGCGCCTTCCGGGTATTACACTAAACTCAATGACTCTCTTTTTGCTCCCACAGCAAGGCAGAGAAGCCTTTACAAAAACTCTTTTCCACTGACACCGATGAGGTAGAAAACCCAACTCCTTTTGCTTCCTCCTGAAGCAGGCAGAGAACCTTGATCGATTGCTCAAGTAGACCTCCCTCGAACCTCCAAGGATAAGGGACGATGAATGGAGAAGACAACTTGGATCCTTGCTTGGAGCAACTTTTATTAAACCCCTCATAAACTCTCCCTCATAAGATCCTCTCTCTCTCTCCCTCTCTCTCCCTCTCCTATAGGCTCTCTCAGTTCAAGATATAAGTAAAAGATACCCTCATGGGTGATATAAGAGAGCTTATATAGAAGAGCTTTAAAATATCTCTGAATTGCAATAAACTGACATTATCGTCTAAGACGATCTAGAGATCATCCTGTACAATCAATGTAATTTTAGCTCAATCAGCTAGAAAAATCTAGGATGATCAGAAGAAATTTGTTCATATCGTCCAAGATGATAATCATATCGTCCTGTACGATTAGTACAAATTGTTGAATATCGTCCAGATAATCGCACTGAAAGGATGTCTGGACGATGGAAAAATAGCTTGATCGTCCAGGCCAATCTCAGGATTGTCCCGGACGATTAGTTCAAATTCATGAAAATCGTTCAAAGCATCATCCTGAATAGATGGTGGCTGATGCTGATCATCTAGGAACAAATAAGATTTTTTGAACTGATCATCCAGGATGATATAATCGAGCAATCAAACCTTAATTTCTTTCCTTAATTATCAAATTAATTTAAACATAATTGTGTTGCATCGTCCAGGATGATATCCTTGATGATGTTTAAAAATAAATAATACCTAAATAAATCTGGTGGCTTATTATTTTTGATTTGAGCATATCGTCTAGGCTGATACAAATATCATTTAGGATGATGAGCTTAACGATTGCTACCTTAACCAGGATGTCCTAATTATGATTTATATTTTTAACTGATCGTCTAGGTTGATATTTGGATCATTCTGGATGATATGACCAAAAACAAAAAACTCTAGATTAGATAGAAAAAATTCCCCCAACTTTGTGTGTGTAAGGTTACTTAGCATCAGGAACCACATCGTTTATAATAGACTCAAGAAAGAAAAAAAAATATAAACTGACTCAGACCTAATCTATCCAATCTTGAGCTGGCTTGAGTTGCACTCGATCTTGTGGACCTGAAATATTAGTATGCAAGACAGTCGTAGAAAAAATATGAATGTTTGCTATCATTAAAATTTTAATCCATAAAATTAGATTCACAACAGAGAGTTATAACGAGATTATTACTATATCGACGGATAAAGAGTGACGAATCTATTTATTGAGCCAATGATTTACTAATAATGATACTAACATGAAAAATATCATGATAGCCAGAACTTCTTACTTAATTAGTGTGACTACTGAAATGTATATTTTTGAGATATTATTCTTATTATTATACATATTTATTATTATGATATAGATTTATTATTATTGCATTATCCTATTATTCCTATCACTGGACTATTACTAATTTAGATATTGATATTATTTAATACTCCTAATTCATTATACTGATATTAAGCATGTGATATACTGAGCACATGATATATAATGCTTGGATAGTATGTGTACTTTCCTATATAATTTTATTATATTGATTTGATTTCAACATTTTTTATCGATATTTTGATTTGATATTGTATACAATTTATGTGCTGATTGGTATTATGGTTATATCGATTGCTTTATAGATTTAACACTCGTATTGGTTTACTACTTTATTGGGTTTCATTCTATAGTATTTTACTATTTATAAATTCTACTATAACTGTATATAAAATTTATTATTTTTACATTTATTCAATGATTATTTCAATATAACTGCTATGATTTGATTATTAACATGCATATTGCTCCTTTATCATATTTTGATTTTAGTTGTAGGTTTTGGTGACCTGTTGAATTTTTTAAGCTCATTACATGTGGTTAAATAATTTCAGATCAGGGCATAGGAACAGGAGTGTGAGGCTACTCATGATTCTTAATGTTCTGTTTCTTTTAGTTATTATTTTGTACTAAAGACAAAGTAGTTGTGATATGATTGTGTAGATTCTGAGTAATTATATAATTTTTGGGAATAAATATAGATGTGTATAATGATGTTTTGAATTATAAAATCTATTTTGGTGTTTATTACTGATATATGATATTATATAGCCATGGTTATTATTTATTTAAATGAATAATTCTTCAAATTTAGATTTTGGAACATCATAAGTTCCAACATAAAATTTAAATTGTTTATCATCACCGAGAATCAAGGATGAATTTTAAATTACAATATTCAAATATATAATCAGAATTAGACCCAGTCTTAGACTCAAGCTCAGGAACTAGCTGTTGATCCATCCCTGTCTAATTTCTTGGTATCTCAGATTATTGCATCATCATCTGAGATTGTTATGTTAGTATATGTCACGACCCAACCCGACCGGAACGAATCCCATCGCATCGGTTCGCAACGGAATTATCCAGGATCTAGTTTTGGAATTTGCTTCAAATATTCTTCCAAATTTTAGACATACAGAACAGAAAATACTGAGCTTCTATAACTTCCAAATATACAGAAATTCATCTATCATTTTCTTCTTTCATCAAAATAATCATGTATAATACAATGCATGGCTACAGATAGAAAGAACATAATAGAAAAGTCATGACTGTACAAAAATCAAAAGTATAAAATACCTAATCACTGATCAGACACAGAACTGCTAGTCTAAGACTTCCTTCCCTTTCCCAGAACCTGAAAATCACGCAGATAATAAGGATGAGCTAACAGCTCAGCAAGACTACAACCGCTAATCAAAATCTCTAGAAATTCACAACAAAAAATACATCAGAATAATAACCGTATAGAAATTAGATAATCATACATAAGTCGTAGAACAGACAGAACGGATATTTGATCAAACAGAAATCAAACCACTGAACAGAACAGAAGAATTGGATTCACCTTACATAACAGAATAATCAAGTCAATTTTTACAGAATAGATTTCAATTCAGATAAAATCACATTCACACATCAGAACCAGATATAAGATATCCCTGATCTCAATAAATTCTGGCCCCTTATGCCTCCCTTCCCTGACACAAATAGAATCTCAATGGATTCTGGCCCCTTATGCCTCCCTTGTGCTTATAGCATCAAAACTTATCAGATATACAAAATTTTCAGATCAGAACTTATTTTCTTTTCAGATTTCCCTGACATAGACAGAGTCTCAACAGATTATAGCCCCTTATAACTCCCTTCTGATATCACAGCACATCAAAGCATTCAATTTAGAAAATCAGATTTCGTCAGAAAAATCATTAGTGGCATAACTGCAGTATACGAAATTTACATAGAATTCACAGATTCAGAAATTTATCAAATTATCACAGATAATACAAAACATCATTGTAAGACTTTTATTGTACTGAAGCAACATTTTTCAATATCCAGATAATTCATAATTTGATTAAAACGCCGCAGAATTCCAAATACCCAGTAAAAATCTTCTAGAAAATACTCAAAACGTGCACAAATATCATCTCAGAAACATATCAAAAGTTACGGGGTAAAAAGTTCGTCAGTGCGAAACGGAACCAATTATTCGCTAACGGAAATGAAATCCGAGATAGAAAAGTCATCAAAAATCTCGTTTCTGAAAATTGAGAAAGGCGGAATGTGCCTTACCTCGATTCGGTCAATTTTTCCAACTATGGCGACGGACGAAAATGAACCGAAGTCGTCGAAAAATCCCTTTTCTTCTTTTTTCCTTCATTTTTCTCTCTCCTGGGCTTTTCTCTCTCTTCAAAAAGATCTCAATCCATATATACCCATGCAGATCGTCCTGAACGATCCAAAATCGTCCCTGGACGATTTTCCCTCTGGACAAAACTTGTTCAGACGTGAATAGTTTTCGTCTCTGGACGGCTTGCCCTCTGGACAAATTTCATCCTAACGAACCCAACTTTGTCCTAGGATGAACCTCTCAGCCAGAAAATCCTATACAAACCTGTACCGATCGTCCCAGGATGATCCAACTTCGTCCTGGACGATCCTGGAAGGAAAACATGGACAACTAGCTCTCACAGTATATTAGCATGTATCTGTTGCATCATCTCTATCTCTTTGATGATATCATCCACCCTTTAGCTTATGATCTCATCTATAAGATGCTTAACCGGCCTGATTTGCTTAACTATATATGCTTAAGATCCTAAGTCATACACCTTGCCTTTTTACCTCTCTTCTACTACCTATGACTATGTAAGGTACTTGGAGTACTATGTTGAACTTTAAGATGCTCCCTCAATAGAAGAATATTAAGTCTCCCAAATTTGCATGTAATCATCTTACAATAGACTAAGTAGATTAATATCAATTTAAAGCAACATGTTATTCACGATCGAAGACTATAGAATATTAACTACTCATATGAGTTTTTTTGGCCTTTTCACCAACCCATTGCTTATCAGTTTGGCATTGATGTGTCCATGTATGCAACTCCAAGAGTGTAAGCTCTTTACTAAGCATCTCTTTCTGCAATAAACTATTGAAATATAGGAATGATTGGTTAATAGAAAAATCAAAAATATAACACATCCTTCCATTTTTTTATGTTTTCCTGCTTTGGGTTTGTATTGAGGTGCATTACATGTATGACAAATAAATTTTATTAAGTCACCTTATAGTACAATATACAATCGTTCATATAACAATCAATTTTGATAGGATTCAAGCCAACTTTGATATTAACTTCTTTGTCCGATACAAATATGTGAGAATTAAATTATCGTTAGGATTTGTCTCCTTAAGTAGGCTTATGTACTCATAAAGCACTCTCGATGATCATTATATTCAAATTTAATTCTAAGCATTCTTAATGCAACTGATAACTTAGAATATGAAGTACAACCATCCCATATTAGTTTTTGAGTAGAACTTAGTTATTCATAGAATTTCTACTCCTCTATGTTAGGTGACTCATCTACATGTTCTCTAAAAGTGGACTTCCTACATAAAAAAAAAGTTCTTCAAACATTATGTTAATTTGATCGTCCTCAACTATTTTGAAGTTGTGGAGGAACCTCATTAAAAAATATGTAATAATTAAAATAATTAAAAATAGAAGTAAGAGATTAGTCACTTATAATGAATATAATAAAATATATAATAAAAATGACTGACAAATATGATCCAAAGATCTTTCTCTCTCCTCTCTCTTTTTCCCCCTCTTTCAAAATTTTCATGGCCAAGCAATCAAGGATGCTGGCCACAAATATATATATACTGTTCATGACTAGTGCCGCAGCACTCATGAGATCAGCACCAAAACACTCAACTTCAAAATTTTCATTTTTTTTCAAATAAACTTATTTAACATATTTGAGTTATTACAAGTAACATCAATAATCGTGTTAGTAATAGGGAAAGATATTAACATTATCAATAACAGTAGTTGTGTCCATATTAATAATCAATAAAGTTAGTGATAATAATAATAAATAGTGAATTCATTCAGTAATAATGAATTAATAATATATATTTCAATAATTATATTAAACAAATAAGAAGTCATAGCTATCACGATATTTTTCTATAATCAATAATCAATAGTTGATAACTGGTGACTTAGTAATTAAAGTCACCACTCTTTGCTCGTCGGCACAATAATAACTCATAATTGTTATATTAGTAGAGGATAACACCCAACCATAGTATTTAAAATAAAGTCCATCAGCCCGTCAGTATAGTAATAATCATGGCTCAATAAATAAAATATAGGTTATAACATATCGACCTGAGCATCCTCATCCCTGCAACACTTAATTTTATGTTTCTCTTTTAGTGGCCAGCATTCTAAGCAGTAAAGCAATATTAGTCTCACCACCATCTTATAGAATTTTCCCTTAAGTTTGATGGGTACTTTTCTATCACACAATATGCTCATTGCATTCCTCCACTTCAACCGTCCAACATGAATTCTATTAATAATATCTTTACCTATTTCACCATCACTCTAAATAATAGACCTGAGATATCTAAAATATGTACTCTTATTAATGACTTGATCACCCAAAGTCACAATCCTCCCACTAGATCTATTACTACTAAAATTATACTCATGAATATATTGAATTTTAAATCTACTCAAACAAAAATCATTACACTCTAAGATTGACCTCCATAACTCAAGTTTATCTTAAACTCCATCTCTATTCTTATCAACAAGAAGGATATCATTATTAAAAAGTATACACCATGGTACATCCTCTTGCAAATGATTAATAAGAGCATCCAGGACTAAAGTAAAAAAGATATGGGCTTAAAGTCAAACCTTGATGTAATCCAACTGAAATATGAAAATACTTAGTAAATCGACCATGTGTTTGAACACAAGCAACAACTCCTGCATACATATCTTTAATGACTTGTATATAAGCATTATTAATCCTTTTTTTCTCCTAGAACTCTCTATAACACTTCTCATGAAACTTTAGCATATGTTTTCTCTAAATCATTAATAAATATCATATGAAGATTCTCCTTATTCTCTCTATACTTGTCCATTAAACCTCTAAATAAATGTATAACTTCCATAGTAGACCTACCTGTCATGATTCTAAATTGATTTTTAGAAATATTAATATTATTTCTTAAACTATGCTTAATAACTCTCTACCATAATTTTAAAGTATGATACGTTAACTTATTCCTTTATAGTTTATACACTCTTGTGCATCATCTTTATTCTTAAAAATCGGAATCAACACACACTTTTCCAATTATTTAATATCTTTTTAATCTTCAAAATAATATTGAAAGTTTTGTAAGCCAAGAAATTCCTTTATCTCCTAAGCATATCATACGTCTATTGGAATATCATCAGGTCCAACAACTTTTTCACATTTCATTACCTTTAAAGCCTCTCTAACTTCAATATTACTAATATGCTGATTAAAATAAAAATATTTTATTTCATTTAGGGTGCTATGGTCACTAAAAACATCATATTCTCAAATCTCCATTAAAAAGCCTATTAACTATCACATCTACCTTTGTTGAATATCCTCTTCTGATAAACACTTTTGATCTATATCCTTAATGCACTTCACTTGAACCGAATACTTCTCTTATCTCTTAGTTTGACTAACTTATGCATATATCTTTTTCCCTCCTTAGTATCTAATTTATTTTATAAATCATTAAAGGTATATTGCATTGCATATTACTTTCTTAGACTCCTTGCATACCTCTTTATATCTTTTCCAAAATTTTGAATTTTTTTACATCTAAATCAGTTTTTATAATAAAGCTTCTTATTATTTATCTTTTTTTATACACTTTGATTTCACCACTAACTATTTTTACTATTATGAACTTTTTCTTTTTATACTCAAAGCACATTCCTTGCAACATTTTTAAAATTACTAGCTACTTTTTTCTACATAATTGGATCCTTTAAAATGAGTGAACATGCTAGTTTTTCATCATGCTTTGAGATATGTACTCACTAATCCTAATGATGATGATCCTTTAGCTTGTGTTGTTCCTTATCTTAAAGTCTAATTATAGATCGATGAGTATGTGATGGTGTTGCATCAAAACAATAAAACTTTTAAGGACTTTAATATATATAATTAAAATCTATTAAGTCATCCACCAAGTTAAGGAAAAGCTTTTCTAGTTCTTCTTTAATCATTCAAGTATTATCACATGGAGGCTAATTATATTGTTACGCCCTAGGTTTTAAAGTGAAAGAATTTTATTTCATTTCTTCTTTATTAATAATTATCTTTTTAATTTTTGTGAACTACCAAATCATTAATAACCAAAGCTAACTAATTACATTCAAGAAAAATATAAACAACGATAAACACAATTACATTTCCAAGGCCAATATTTTTTTTTATTTCAAAGTCTAAATTTCAAAATAATATATATAATAACCACTATATACTACAAAAGAATACATATAACACAAGTTGATAGTAGAACTAAATTATAATCACTATCTAGCCTTAGACTATAGGCTCCTTGCATTTAGTTGAAATCATATAAAAATCACATAATGAGCATAAAAATTCAAACAAAAAATCAAAACTTATCAGTACATTCAATGCAAGACAAAATAATCGATATGCTTATTCCAGTCAACGTCAATATCATGATATCGGTGTAAATACCAAGTAATCTTCAAAGTCAATATCAATCAATAGTAAAAATAATATAATCAATCAAATAAAAAGAGTTCCATCAAACTATAAGAAAAAATGAAAAAAAAGCCTATTACTCTAAATGTTATATTAGTATGCAACATCAATGTACTTATCATTATATTGCATTAATATGCCTATCAATTTTCCTGTCGTATGTTATGTCATATCATATCAATATCAATGCAAGTTCTATCAATTATACTTCAGTTCTATCTATTAATCAATTCTTATTTTATCATGAAAATGTAATCGTAGATGAAATTATGAATATCAAGATAGGACATCTAGCTTTAATATGACATTTTCATCCTTCCATCATAATAGTCAACTAGTTGATCATCAGCTTTTAATTTAATCCAAAGTGTTAACAAGTTTATCATCAATATTTATCTTATTATCATTGTTTATCAGCCTTTAATTTACACGTGGCTTTCAATAATTTATAAATAGTCATCACCCTATATATGTTGACATAAATTTGTCAATATGTTATATGCTATAACTGGGATTACACCACAAATATTTTATTTCAAGAAAATTTCATTGGTCCATCCTCCTACACAGAGTATTATATTTTAAAGGCTTTCTCGTCTTAATTTTAGTGTTAATAGCCAGCTCTTCTTGCTTACATGCAAATACCATATTTATATTATATTAATCATGTCATTTTTCTATATAATATATGTCAATATCATATATGAAATGCAATAATTCATGAAATATATGGATACCTATAAACTCTAAATAATATTTATTTACTTTAGAAAATTGTAGTTTCTAATTTACCCAGTTAAATTTAATAATATTATAGTTAAAATGCTCACGAGGTTCATATATATCATAAAAAAAGTTACATGATAAAAGTTCGATAAACCAGAAAAAAATATATTTTTATTAATTTTAAAATGATTAAAACCATATAAATTAAAATCATCTAACATAATAATAAGAATATAGTCACTTACAACGATCATAACACATTTTTATAATAAAAGTGACGGACAAAATCTCCATAGAGAGCTTTCTCTCTCCCTTCCCTTCTTTCCTTTCTCGGCTCCTCCAACAAGAAAACTCTAAGTTCAAGATTCTTACCACCAAAATTCCTCTATATAATATGTAAAAGTGCAATCCATTAATAAATTTCTAAAAATTTCTAGCAAAAATATATACATTTAATTAAGTACTCTTAATAGATGCCTTTTATCA
This sequence comes from Dendrobium nobile, assembly GCA_022539455.1. Classification (NCBI taxonomy): domain Eukaryota; kingdom Viridiplantae; phylum Streptophyta; class Magnoliopsida; order Asparagales; family Orchidaceae; genus Dendrobium; species Dendrobium nobile. The sequence goes on from CM039731.1 coordinate 34,044,905, forward strand.
TATATATATTTTGAACATCTTAATACCTTAATGATGTTAAAATAAATGGATCTTAAGTTTAATCAGCTTCCTCTCATTGAAATACTCATTTTAATTATAAATATATACAATTTTAGAGAAAATTTGACCTTTAAATGGCCTTAAAGAGTTCAGTCATAATTTCAACTGTTTAATTTAAGTCAATTTAAACTCAAATCGAGAGTTTTATGAGATGATTCAATTCAAAATGATTTATTTAATAAAAATCATTATGAAACAAATTATTGTTATCATAATCCATATTATTTTATAACAAAAATAACTAATCATTTTATTATAAATACTAAATTCTATATTATAAAATTTTAATTCCTTTTTAAAAAACTAAAAAAAAAAGCTAATTAATTTTAATATAAGTATCAATGTGTTTTTTTTAATGTTAAGCAATAAATCTTAAAATATATAATATAAATCCATAACCTTAGAAAAACAACCATCTTTTCTAACCAATGAGTCACAAATCTTTCATTTTTTAAAAAAGAAAAAAAAATAAAGATATTTTACAACATACTATAAAAGTCTTATATATTTATTTATCTAATATATAACGTTTTATATTAATTTTTATATTATTCTAATATTTAAACCATATCAAAAATATCACTAACAATAATTTAGCTAAAATATATATTTCATATATATATATATATATATTGTCATAATTTAAACACTAATATTATATAAAAATAGAAAAACAAATAGAATAAGAGAGTATAATTATATTCTTTTTTTTTTTTGACAAAAGAAAGAATATAAAAAATAAAGATATTTCTAATAATTAAAAAAAAAAGATCTAAAATATTTATATAAAATATAAAAGACCAAATTTACAATGCACTCACCACTTTTTTTTTTTAATCAAAAAACGTGCATAATATCACTTCCTAAAAAATAATTACTATGACCGTTCGGCCCTCCGGTGCTTTGCGTTACCATCTAACCATCTCCCAAGCCCAAGCCCAAGATCCGGTCACCGCAGGTAACAGATAAAAGCGCTATGGATTCATCACACCACACGAGACATCACAACACAAAACAAATCCGTCCTGTTTAAAAACTTCGCAAAAATTAATTGCTTCAACATAGCACTAAAAAACGACCATATTTACATATTTGACATCTATAATCTATTATTGAATCACATATCAGTCAATTCTTGCAGTAACATCAAAAATAAATTGTGCTAAATATGAAAAAAAGTTGGCTGTGGTGACAGACAACCAACCAGCCTAACCGCAAAATGAGCTTTCACTTGGGCAATCCCCATCTAAAAAAGTAATCAGGGTTTTAAAGTCCAAAACAACTAACGTTCCAAATCAAAATCTCACGACCCAAGTTATCAAATTGATGGAAATGGACCGCAGGATGGGCAAGTTGCCACAAAAACTCGAGAAATTATTCGGTGCAGAGTCCGGACAGGAAGAACCGTTCGGACATGTGAGTGTACACACTATGTACAAATATATACACATTTTTTGTACGCAGTGTGTACACTCACAGTCCGAACGATTCTTCCTATCAGAACTCTGAACGGAATAATTTCTTCAAAAACTCGCCCACCTCCTGTTCCTCTGCACGTGGGCACCGCACCTACGATCGCATTTGGGTGAGCTAATGTCAAGATTATTGGGATAAATCTGCAAAATAGAATCAAAATATCAGTTTTCATGAAGTCGGTTTCAAGGGTTTGTTGCGTCAACAGTAATACAAAAGAGGTGATAGTGAAGGGAAGGGCTCTGTGCTTAGAAGAATCTGTTCCATCTAATCACAATGCCATTTCTGATGGCTATGTTCTTGTCCTCACTTAACCTGGTGATGCGGGGTTGGGTTTATAGGCTGGTCATGAGCCAGCTGGAAGCATATGATGTGGGCCATGTGCATGCCCACTTGGCGACAGCAAATTATCACGTGCCGCATCATGATTTGTCCGGAGGCGAATCCTGACGCCCCACCTCACCCCGACCCCGGTGCATCCGGGTGATGTGGCGCGTCCGGATTCGCCTCCGGATGGTCCGGACACCACACAGGCAGGCAACCTGATTGGTGGGTGCTGACCAATGGCTATGAGGCTAAGGATGTTGCATAACCTTTTAGATAGCCCAGCTATGGGGACCTATATGTTATCGTCTTCAGTTAGGCAGCGGAAAAGAGACTGTGATCAGCCTATTTAACAATAGTTAGCTTGATGGTGATCAGTCAATAACCAATATAATAACTCCACAAAAGCAGTCTATTAAAGCTTATCTGTCAGATTATTAAAAAAAGAAGTGCTATATAGAACGCGTTTGCAGCAGTAAGCAGCCATTCAAGTCATTAAAGTTTCGTTTGGGACAGTTTTTTTATTGATTCTTAAAACATCTTTTTAGTTTAAAAATTAAAATTTTTATACTAAAAAGTCGTTTTAAGCAGCAGTAAGAAAGCCGTCCCAAACAAGGAAAACTATTACGTGAGGCGTCCGGATTCGTCCGGAGGCGAATCCCTCTGGGCGAATCCGGACGCGCCACGTCACGCGGGGCCCGGTGCATCCGGGTGACGTGGCACGACCGGATTCATCTCCGGACGGTCCAGCCACTGCACGTAATAACGTCTCTCCAAACGAAGCCTAAATCTCTAAACTGTTCATTTTCGGGGGGGGGGGGGGGGGGGGGGGTGGTTTTCAAAGAGCATTAGTGTCAGATTTTGAGATAAATGATGAGTTATATATGAAAGGGAAAGGGCAATGTAATGATGATAAACTGGATGAATTTTGAGTCATTAGTGTGTAATCAAAGTGGGTACTAAGTTCAAAGAGGATTACGGAAGTTAACCTGCAAAACAAAGAAGAGTCAAATATATATAGTTAGGTAAGTAAATATATTAGGATGCAGACATTAGTGTCGCCATCATTTCTGAACTACTGAACTTGATATACTATAATTGGATAACTACGTGGGCTCTGGTCCCATTTTCTTAAATAAGTGAGATGAACCAAGGTCACTGTCAGAAGAGAGATCACAGGGCCACCACCCATGCTGTTCTGTTCACCGCTCCAATTTGTCCTCCTGGGAAGAAAAAAATCTTTCTCTGAATTCTATTTAATTTGTATCTATATTCATAGGGGACTCCAAACTCAAAATCTTAGCAACTTAATTTTGACTTTAACCTGCAGCTTGACAATATCTTACAGAAAAAAAATTCATCATTTTTCATGATAATTTTTAGCCATTCATCAAACAAGTGAATAAATAAGGAATACTAAAAAACAGATAGAAGTCTGCAATACGCATTAAATATCACTACATGCTCATATATTTAATTGTAGGCCACTTGTTGATAATCAGAATTATCTTCTCGAGCAATTGGATCTATCCATTGAAAATTCGAATTTTTTAAAAACAGTCATAGAACTAATTTTAATGATGCTAAAACTAATAAATGATTTTATCTTATATTTAACAATTATAAAATCAATGTTAGTGAATGAAAAATGATCATTCCCAGCTTGGTAATTAAAAGAGATGGATGGACTTTTTTGATGGGAAGATGATGACTTTTCCTCCTAATTTATTTTTGTATTTACCAATTTATACAATCTTCAAAATCAGTCGTATCATTGATTGTGATCTATATCATAAGATTTAAATGTTGATTGCATCTCATCAATTTTTTTTATAATTAAAATCACTAAATATTAAAAGCACATGCATCAGTAAAAATCCTCTACAGATTCAGGGGTTTAAGGCTTCGTTTGGGACGACTTTCTTATTTCTTTTTAAAGCAACTTTCTAGTTTAAAAATTAAAATTTTTGTACTAGAAAGCCGCTTTAAGAAGCAGTAAGAAAGTTGTCTTAAACAAAACCTAAGTTTGCAAGAGGAGACTCAACCATGGTTGTTTTTGGATGAATCCAACTTAATGCCAGAAACAGCATATTAAAGCCTTAATTAAAAAGGACGAAACTTGATGTGAATCGTTGGAGCATTAAACAAATCCCCTAATTCAGAGAAAAACCAAGCCCTTGATGTTAATGGACAGAGAAAAATGATTTGTGCAGAGATATGCCAAGCAGATGGAATAAAGGTTGATGAGAATAATGACGACTATGATGAACAAATAATCCAAACTTTCCTCTGTAAGCGGTTAGGCTCCATATCTACTTTTTAGTAGATTTACATTATTATCACATGGTTTAAAGATTCCAAGATCCTATGGGTACTTCAAGTAAGGGAAAGATAAAAGTGATATGAGCACAAATTTCTTATGGAAAGTAAGACTGAGAGGTAGCCTATCTTAGAAGCATTAGGTGTTAAAAGCACAAAAATATGAGTCTAGCAAATCCAAAAGGGAAAGATCTAATGTAACCAGGAAACTTATGGCATGTGGGTGATGTGTTTTTAAAAGAATATAACAACAGAACCAAAAACTGGGCGTAAAATGAAGCCAATCATCTGCACATGTAAGATCCCAATAAAGTAAAGAAAAATGTCTAGCAGCAAATCCATAAATCCCTACTAAAGCCAGAACAAGTAAGTTGGCCATGCTATCCTTTTTAGGTAAAGGGGGGTCTTTACTTCTTGTTGAAAAGGATTTGAAAACGAAACAGAAAACTGAAACCATAACATTCATGTGATTTGGGAACTTCCAGGCCTAATATAAGTGAAATAGTTGAAAGTGAAAGGTTCGAAGAAGAAATGTACTTTTTCAGCAGTTCGTGCATCATGAGTTTTCATTGTTCATCATAAGATTAATTAAAAGTATTTCACTCATCAAACAGAGCTGATGACATTTTCAGTAGTCATATACAAGCAGTAGCAGTTAGATTAGTCCAGAGGGTTTTCATCAAAGAATATTAAATCCAAAGAATTCTAAAAATCTAGAAAAAGATGAAGTTGACAATGTCTTAAAACATGGGGAACTTGTTCAACAACATTAGAGAAAGTGGACTGTGTTCTACAGATTTCGTATTATCTGAAGCAAACAGAAGAAAGAAGACAACTGTTTTTTTCAGGCATTGCATCAAAAACAAATTCGCAAATGACTAAAGGAGGAAGACTTTAGATTTTGTCTTAAGTTCTCCACAACTTATCATTTGGTCACATTTGTTTGTTTCTCCAACCACCCCCACCCAAAATGTCCAACCATTCATTCCTGCACCAAACCAATTATTAAAAGCTAGCTAAAAAATATTGAAAGTCTATAACCAATGATGACATTAGAGTTGATTAACTTAAAATTTTGCAGCAAGTGACATCAACCAAAAGAAATAGATTTTTAAAGATTAATTTAATTAAGGGAGTCTCATAAATATTCATTTGTGGAGCTCAGAATTCTCTATGACCTAGTGTATAAATGCTTATTTAAAATTCAACTGCAACAAATAGTGAATCACAGGTGTGTATTACACGGGTTTCTAAATCGCATATGGCATTTCTCAAACAAATAAAGGAAAAAAAAAAGGAAATCCATATGACGTAGCCAATAAAGAAAAAAACAAGTAATGTTAAAGTTCATAATAGACAAACCTATTGCGTGGCCATGTCATTGACATTTTGCCAAATGCCTCATTTCTAGATTCATAAAACTTATCTTCTATTATCATAACAAAAGAATTATTCAAATGCTTAGTTCACCCACACGTGAGGCTACCTATGTTTAATTTCTACAATTTCAAATGTCAATGATGATAACTGTGTTGCTTTATTCTACGATGCCAACTGACAAATTTAGGATATATTTCAGAAAATATTAGGGATGTCAATTTTGGGTCACGGGTCAGGTTCAGGTCGAACTCGAAGCTGACCCGAAACTATTCGGGTTAACCTGAACCCGACCCGTTTTTATAAACGGGTCGATTTTTCGGACCCGAACCATACCCGGTTTGGGTTCGGGACAACCCGACCCGACCCGTATGTAAAATCTCGTAACACCGCTTCGGGTTCGGCAGCGGCAGAAATCGCGTAACTCTGGCTGCCAGCAGCGGCAAACGATGCTACGCGACATTGCGGGCAGTGGCGAGGCGCGACAGATGCGATAACGACAGTGGCTTGCAAGAAGCGGCATCGCAGGCACTAGACAGACACTAGACGTGACGCGATAGTTAACACGTGATGCAGCAAGGCAAGCTATGCGGCAGCGGCTCGATGGCCGATGCGACGCGGGCAGCAAGGCAGGCTATATGGGCAGAGCAGGCAGACGGGTCATTCTGAGTCATTTCCAAGTTTCCGAGTCAACTCAAAACTGACCCGATTTTTTGAAACAGGTCGAATACTCTAACCCGAACCCGAAATTTTTAGGTCAGGTTTTCAGGTCGTGTCAGATATTGACACCCCTAGAAAATATGGAGTTCAATAATATTCAAGTAACTGGAGATATTAAAAAAAAAAAAAGTAACTGGAGATATTCCAAGAAAATCTAGTATACATTACAATTCTTGGCTAGCACAATTTTTTTGTTTTAGAATAGGTAAAAAACCACGCGCCAAAATAGATAATTGAAGTTGAAAATTATATGAACACATACATTCTATGCTCTTCACAAATAAACCAGAAAAAGGCATTTAAGCTCTGTTTGGTTTGAAGTAAAGGCAAAATGAAAAGGGAATGGTAATGTTATGGAATTCAAATAAATTTTTTCACCCACTTGCTTGGTTGAGGAGAAATTAAACATTTTTTTTTAATTTTGTTGAAGAGAAAATGAGTTTTTACTTGTGAGATCAATTTTTCTTCTCAAAATTTTTTAGGGTTTGGATATGAAATTATTAATAGTATAATGTGCTTGTTTGCATTTTCTACATACATCTAATTATCTGTTGATTATATTTAAATCAAAAACCCAAAATAAATTTGGTAAGTAAAATGAATTAGCATTTTCTCAAATTACTTATAGCCTAAAAGGCCCCTAGAGTCACCAGAAGAAACGGGGTAAAATGATTTATTAGCACAATCAGTTAACTGGTTTACAAAGTAGGAGTACTTGAGGCATCATGATGCATACATGATACATAGAAAATAATAATATACTCTACACAGAATGTTCAAATACGCCAAATGCATCATTGCAAGTTTACCTTCTATCCTCTAGATCAAAGACCATTGGCTCGGTGACGTGCTAAAGACACACCTAAGTCAAATGACTCCGAAAGCAACTTTCCACCAAAACCAAGCAATTTAGAATATTATTGATGGTTGAAACCACTATTAGAAAAAATTTTTTCTAGGCATTGTTTTCTAGAAAGCTTAAATGCAGAAATTATGATTTAAAAGCATTACATCATAGTATGAACCTGTAGGAAGATGCCAATTTTATTGCTAAACCACGGCCACATATTTATTTAATAACATAATTCTTTTTTTGTTTTTAAATAGTTTTAAATGAACCAAGCTTTCTATTTCAGCCTAACTGATACAGACACTTACGCACTACATGAATAAGGCTCTAAAGAAAATGATTGAATTCTGATAGGAAATACTTGAGTTCGCAAGTAATCCAAGAGGAAATACTTCAGTTCGAAAGCAACCCTAACAATAATTGATAAAAACATCAGAAATAATGCAATATTCTCAATAAAATCAATTCAAAACAATAGATTGTAATAGTGGATTCAAAGCAAATGCAAATAAAAAGCAAGATACAATTGATCCTCAATTCGAGAGGAGGATCATTATCTCCCAATTCTAGACAATGAGTCTAGGGCCCAAGACGCCAAAAAAATTTCAAGAGAACCCCAAACAAATCAAAGCATAACCATAAGGCATACAATTAATTATTAAAGCCAAATTATTCCCTTGTCCTTGCCGCCCCCTCCTTTGCCTCCAATTAGTTTGAATTTGAATAGCTAGTGGGTCCCACTCCTCTCTCTCTATGCCGCCACCCCTTCTCCTGTAGCAAAGAACCGGCCTCTTTGAAGGGGCCGGTTGGAGTTGGGCTGGTCCACTAGAGACCAGTCTAACAAATTCCGAAGGAAACAGGTGGCAAAAACTAATAAGGGTGCTTGTAGCTTAATAGAACGATTCCTCTGAAGCATCTACTTTATGCTTTCAAAATTAGCAGCACCAATGAAGTTCCTGCAACGACAGCTTATTCTCACTAAAGCTATGAACAATCCAAGTTCAAGACGATCAGTACAAAGGCTTAAAGATCAGCTCAAAATAATTCAATCCAATCTCTGAATTTGGGCCAGCCTATCTCGTTAGTTCCAATCCAAGCAAAGATCATATTGGGCTTTAAAACATTGTTAGTCATGCCTACATACATCAATAAATTCATAGTTACATATATATATACCCAGCCTTAACTTGCAATTGCAAAAAGCCTGTTTTTGTGACTCAAATTTAAGACCTCTAGATTCCACTAAAATAACCACTGCTACAAGCTCGTCCACGCATGCCTGCATATCAGCGAAATGCATTTTCATACATGCCTACATAAATATTTACGAATCTTGTGCTTGCTCAATTCAGTATAAACTAGGCACAATCAAGATTGATGAGAGCTGGAATTGACTCATCAGTTTCGATCCAAGCTCTATTCAAGCCAAATTTGGATTCAATTTTTAAGCAATCTTCAATTGAGTTGAGCATTCAACCCTAATTCCAGAAAAATTCAAATTCAGTTATATCTAGCTGCCAAGCGAGGATATGTAGCTTCTTCATATTATGCCTTGCTATAAAGATGCAGAGTGACAATAATAATAACAATGATATATTAAACAGTTATTACTTCTGTAAGATTCGTTAATTTGAATAAGGGTATGGTAATAAGAAAATCACCATTCACACTATCATGATTGCTGTTTTCTTAATAGTGATAACAACGTAGAAATTGCTAATAACCATATAAATGATAATTATTTCGTGAATTCTGTATCACTTGTATGCTATTCATAAATCAAAATTCAGGTTAATTATGACAACATCCGTCAATTAGCACAATATGGCGCATAAGCATCCCAAGTTATCTATCAAACTCACCAGATAACAAAGAACAGATGCAGAGTTCAAGTTCATGGACTGCGGTTAAGATATTTGACAAAGCAATTCCGACAACACATTTGTGGGACAACACACCCAAAAGAAGGATGTCTTGGTGGGTGTGTTTGTGGAGGTTATTTAGGGCACAATTTGTTAAACAATAAAGCAACGGATCTAGAGAAGAATACTGAGAGATGAGAATGGTAAGAAGAGCATTTTGTTTTCATAACTTTTCCATACCTTCACTGTTTACATGAGGTAGTATATATAAATGATAAAGGGGAGCAGGTAGTTGTGATGTGCAGTGTATACACAGGTGATGTAATGATGTGGGATACTGGAAATCTTCTCCAGTACATATGTGAGCCATAAGGTAGTGGATAGAAGCAGTTATTGTTTGCTTGCTTTTCATTGTGCTTCGTATAGCTTATCACCGCCCCGCAAACTAAGTATCTAGTGGATGGATAGTTAGTTTGGAGCGAAGTTCAGAATAGCGCGCTGGAGAATGTTTTGGTGAGAATGTCGGTTGGTTGATCCTGGGAAGAGATGAGATGTACGGTGATCTCATTGGCGCTGATTCGATCACAACTGAAGTGATAATCTATCTCAATATATTTGGTACGGGCGTGAAATATCGGGTTATTTTCCAAGGACATTGCTGAGATGCTATTACAGTGTAGTGGGGTAGTTGTAGATTGTGGGATGGCAAAGTCAACTAGAAGACGCCGAAGCCAAACAATGTCAGCTGCTGCTGAGGCGAGGGCTCAGTACTCAGCTTCGGTAGAGGATCTTGCGACAGCTGGTTTCTTCTTTACACTCCAGGATATGAGTGTGTTGCCAACGTAGGAGCAATGGCCTGAGGTAGATTTGCGGTCAATTGGGTGGGAGGCCCAGTCGGCATCGAAATAGGTGTGGAGTGTGAGCTCTCCACGGGTAATGGGAAGGCCGAAGGCAAGTGATCCCTTAATGTAGCGGAGTAGACGTTTTAGTTTTTGATAGTGGAGGTTGAGGGGTTGATCCATGGCTTGACAGAGGTGGTTTGTTGCAAAGGCTAGATCGGGAAAGGTAATGGCTAAGTATTGGAGTGAGCCAAGAATCTTGTGATAGAGAACTGGATCGTAAAAGGGAAGGTGACCGTCGGGTGAGGGGGTGTTTTTGACAGAAATAGGTGTGGAAGCTGGTTTACAGATTGTCATGCCGGACATTTGGAGGATGTTTAGGAACTGATACATATGTGGACTGATGGAGAAAGTAGGAGTTGCTTTGTTGTTCAATTTGTATTCCCAGAAATAGGGAGACTGGTCTCAGATATTTGAGTTTGAAGTGATGTTGGAGATCGGTGAGGGAGGAGATGTGAGTAGGATTATTTCCTGTGAGGAGAATGTCATCAACGTAGAGAAGAAGGAACGTTTGGGTAGTAGATGATCGATGGATGAAGAGGGATTAGTTGGATTTGCTTAATGTGACGTTACGGTTAAGAAGGAAGATGGAGAATGTTTGAAACCATTGACGTGGTTCTTAATGAAGGCCATAAATGGCTTTGTGAAGCTTACAGACATGGGTGGGATGTAGGGGATCGACAAAGCAAGGAGGTTGTCTCATATATATGGTTTCTTGTGGAGTGTCGTGGAGAAAGGCATTAGAGACGTCACATTGATGAATATGCCAATTTTTTTGGAGAGCAATGGTGAGGAGTCGAATGGTGGGCATTTTGGCTACTGGGCTAAAGGTTTCGTTGAAGTGTATGCCGAATTGTTGAGTGTAGCCTTGAGCTACAAGTTGAGCTTTGTAGCGATCATGGTACCGTTAGGTTTGAGTTTGAGGCGATAGGTCCATTTGCAGCCTATAATAGGTTGATTAGGAGGTGGTGGTGTGAGGAACCAGGTGCCTTGATTTTGAAGGGCATAGAATTCAACAGACATAGCTGCACGCCAATTGGAGTCTTTTTTAGCTTGAGTGAAACTGGTTGGAGTGGTTGGAATGGATTGGGCAGTATTGCTTAGGTTTTAGGCTTCCTGTGTTGAGCCGTGTAATCATTGGGTGAGAGGGAGATGGAGTAGTTGATTCGGAAGCCTGATGTGGTGTTGGAGGGTCAAGTGATGTTCGGTTGGATGTGGAGTTATTATCTGTAGACTTTGATGGAGAGGATAAAGGGTGTGCTGTAGGTGGTATAGAGGTTGTGGAAACTTGAGTTGGAGACACGGTTGGAGTGAGAGAAGTGGGATGAGTAGGGGGGTGTATGTGAAGCTTGGGTGGAGGTTGTGGTTGTGGTTTGTGTGGTGGAGTAGGGAAAGTGGTCTTCATGAAAGATGACATGGAGGGAGATGATGATTTTATTTGTGGATGGGTTGTAGCAATGATAGGCATTGGTAGAGTTGGAGTATCCTAGAAAGATGCAAGGTGTAGAGCGTGGAGAGAGTTTGTTGGGGGCGAGTTGACTTGAGCCAAGGAAAGTAGAGATAGCCAAAGACTTTTAGTTGAGCGTAGTTAGGTGGGTTTGGAGGTTAAGAGTTCATATGAGGATTGAAGAGATGTGTTTTTAGAGGGTCAGCGGTTAGTGAGGAAGGTGGAGGTGAGAATGGCATCAGCCCAGAATGTGAGTGGTAGATTGGCTTCATGTAAAAGGGCACGTGCTGTCTCGAGAAGATGCCGATGCTTGCGTTCGGAAATGCCGTTTTGTTCAGGTGTGTGGGGACATATGGGTTGATCTATGATGCCTTTGTTGGCCAAGAATGTTTTGAAGTGGATTGAGGTATATTCACCACCGTTGTCAGATCGAAAATATTGAATTAGATTGTTAAATTAATTTTCAACCATGGTGACAAAATGTACGAAATTTTGATAGGTTTCCGATTTTGAACTCATTAAGTAAAACCAAAAAATTTTTTGAGTAATTATCGATGAAAATGATGTAGTAATTGAAGCCATTTTGAAATAAATTGTGGGGGGGGGGGGTCCCCACACATCACTATGTATTAAAGATAAATGTTTAGTTACAGATTTTACTTGATGTTTGAAAGGCAACTTGTGGCTTTTAGCCACATTACAAGAGACACAGCATAAATTAGTAGAACTAGATGGCAAACTAAGGGACTGTAAGCCTGTTGTGGTTACAAAACTGTGAGGATGACCAAGGCGTGAGCGCCACATCCTGCTAATGTCGGATTGGGCAGTGAGAGCGATGTGTCTTGGAGCAGAATTGGAGCTGGTGATTGGGTAGAGTCCATGGGAGCTAGTGCCTTGCAAAAGAACTTCATGGGTTTTCAGATCCTTAATTTGAAAACCATGCGGATCAAAATGAACAGAGCATTGATTGTCAGTGGTAAGATTATGAATAGAGAGTAGGTTATGGGAGATGGAGGGTAAATGTAGAATGTTTTTCAGAGAGAGCTAATGATGGGAGGTGGGTGTAGGTAGTAAGTAGTCCCCGGTGTGGTATATCGGAAGGGAAGAGCCATCACCAATGGAGACTGCATTCAAACCAGCGTAAGGTTTCGGTTGTTTGAGGTTGGAAGCATCTGCTGTGAGGTGAGCTGTAGCACCTGAGTCCAGGTGCCAATCTGGAGAAGAAGCAGGAGTGTTGGAGTAGAGTGCTGTCACTAGAGCCGAAGACGGTGGAGTGTAGTGTGGATCAGAACGATGCTAGCAAAGAAGGGCGGAGTGCCCAGGTTTTCCGCAAATTTGGCAGCTGATGTGTTGATGTCCAGAGAAGCATCTGCGACCTCTAGGTGTGGAAAAGTGTGGACGAGCAGGAGGTTGAGTGACGCTGGCAGAGTGAGCGCGACCATGGAAGTTCTAATAGCGACTTTTGGTTGCATTGAAGGCCACAGAGGGTGAATCCGGTGGAGCAAGTTTGAGGTGTTTGGTCATCAAATTGATTTCCTCACTACAAAGCAGAGAGTATAGCTCGTCCAAGTTAATGGGGTCAGATCTGCTTCGTATGGCCGTTTTGAAAGATTGGTATGATGGTAGTAGGCCATTTAGAATATAGAAGATAATGTCCTCCTGATCTATAGTAGAGCCTGCTGTAGAGATGTTAACAACATACTAAGATCTTTCATAGAAGCATTGTAGAACTCATTTTGGAGCTGTATGATTCTGCTCCGGTTGGTTGGTTGAAGGCGTTTCTCAAGGGTGAGCCAGATGTCATGGCAGGTGGAGAGATTGAGTGTGTATGGAAATATAGGGCCTATTATGGTTGAGTGCAGAGCAGAGGCAAGGTTTTGGTCTAAAAATGTCGAGGAGTAATGGGGGTTTGGTACAGAACCGATAGTGGATGAAGATATGTATTCCAGTGGGCATTTGTTGGATCTAGTCAGGTGACCTTCGAACCTGTTAGCAGAGAAGATTTTGAAGGTTTATAGTTTCCAAATAGCATAGTTATCGGAGCACAAGTGAACATGAACAATGTTCTTGAGGTAAGAGATTAGGAACTTTAAGGCCAGTGAGATAGTGGTCTCTGACGTTGGAGAAGAAGGTGATTGGTGTGAGACGGCGGGAGTGGTGTCGGAAGTGCTGCTAGAGTCTGCCATTGGTTGGAGGGGTGAAGATCAGCCGTGAGGCTTCAAAGCTCTGATACCATGTTAAACAAATAGAGCAACGAATCTAAAGAAGAATACTGAGAGATGAGAACAGTAAGAAGAGCATTTTGTTTTCATAAATTTTCCATACCTTTACTGTTTACATGATGTAGTATATATAAATGATAAAAGGGAGCAGGTAGTTGTGATGTGCAGTGTATACACAGGTGATGTAATGATGTGGGATAGTGGAAATCCTCTCCAGTACATATGCTGAGCCATAAGGTAGTGGATAGGAGCAGTTGATGTATGCTTGCTTTTTTACCATTCACGTTTGAATTGTAAAAAAAAGTTTTAGCAAAAGGACCCAAAGCCGAAAAAAAAAACCCCTACCACTTCAAAAAAAAAAACAAATAAATAGACACATAGATAAGAGCACCAAATGCATATGGTTCAATCAAGAATAGTATATATCTAGGACAAAGAGAAAAAAAAACTATTAAAATGTATAGAAGATACCAAAGCATATACAAAATACACTAACATAACAATAACAATAGTGATAGTAGAGAGAGAGGGGGGGAAGGGATTATTTGGGGTACAATTCAAATTTAAATGGTAAAAAAAAGTTTGAGCAAAAGGACCCAAAGCAGGGGAAAAAAAACCAATCACTGCAAAAATTTGACGAGGACCAAATAAACAACTACATAGATAATAGCACCAAATGCATATGGCTCGATCAATAATGATATATATTTAGGACAAGGAGTAAAAAATGATACACCATTAAAATATATAGAAGATATACCAAAACATATATAAAATACACTAACATAGCATTAACAATAGTGATAGTAGAGAGGATATCATCAAAATAAGAGAAAGTTTTCTATAAAGAAAACCGTTTTCTATGAAGAAAACCTCATGAGAACCCATGGAAGCAGCTTTCCTAGCCAGAAGCAGCTTTCCTTGCCAAAAGCACCACACGTTTTTTGTGAGCAAAGGGATTTATAAGATCTGGATGAGCCATAAGAACTGCAAGAGCCTCTATCCTCTCAACTCTATCTTGCAAATCACGGTGGTTGGAGAGCTCTCTTCTTCTCTTGATTGCACACCCACTCTCACTCATCCTTATCTCGTCCCTCGCTTCCTCACCCTTATCTCATCCCTCTCTCCTTTGCATTCTCTCGCTTCAGCACTACTTGCAAGAGAAAGCACCAACCCAAGAAAACTAAGAGAGGTAACTTGAAGCGGGGACACCCTGAAAATATTCAAAACTGTCCATTTAAATTTTATAAATTTCTATAATTCATGTATCAAATCCCTATATCAACAAAAAGCAAATCAATAACTAAGTTAATGCTCGAATCATCAAAGACTTCTCACATATGAAAAGGGCATCAACAACTGCATAAACCAAACAAATTCAAGCATTGTTAGAATTTGTGAACATAAACCAAACAAGTTCAAGCATTGTTTGAATTTGTGAACATGGATCACTGATGGGGACATCAAAGTATGGAAAGTACAGCGGAGGCATGGCCATCGATCTATGGCCACAATCAATCCGATATAGCTTTGATTCATTTCATGTATTCGTCTTTTATTATGTTATTTGTTTTTTATTATTTATGTTGTCATTATTTTTCCGTTTTTACCCCTTACTTAACGGGAGGTCGTATGTAAGCCCTGAGGGCATTATTGTCTTTCTTGTTTTGAGTCTTATGTACGAGGCTATTTATAACCCCTATGTTTCTCTTTGAAGATTAATGAATGAATGATTGATTAAAATTTCTTCCTTGCATGAGTTCTTGTGAGAGCTTGAGAGTTTGATTAGAGAGAAATCCCTAGGAGAGAGAGATTGGATCACCAACCAACCTTGGAGACGGCTGGGTTCGTGGTTCACTATCTTTGTTTGGTTTCCTCTTTGACCCCTTCCTCCACCCCTAGCCGTCGGCCAATAATCTTCCATACCTTGCTGCCGGCCACCTCTCATCCATTCACTTCCACCACTTAAACTTCCTCCCTACGAGTACACCCAAGCCCCTTTTCTTTGCTCACCCAATCCCACCCCACAGCACCCAAACCCGGCGGCAAGCTTAGCAAGGCCACCGGCCCCTCCTTGGGTTCTCCTCCTTTTGCTTGTGACAAATCTTTCCATTTGGGTTTTTCCTATGATAGGAAACTTTTTCAATTCAAATCCAAATCTACTTTGAGTTTGAATTGTTTCCCCTCCTTGGCTGAAATTTTCATGCTCCCTTTGATTTAATTTCTTTCTAAAAGAGAATATCTCCTTATGGAATTAAATCATATCTCCCCCACTCTCCTTGCTGCCGCCCCACTCCTTGCCTCTTCTCTCTTCCTTTAATTACTCTCAATCAAGAGGATAATTAGGAATTACTCTCAATCAAGAGGATAATTAGGAGGTGTTTGAATTGAAATTTCCCTCCACCTAAACCTCTCAAAATCTGAACCCAATTTCCCAAACCCCTTTTCCCCATGGCCGGCCACTTCACCCACCTTCTTCCTTGAGGGTTTTTCAAAATAAGCTCCTCCCTTTCAATTGGAGCCTCCAAGGGAAGTACCAACTAGCGTGCTCACCACCTTCAACACTAGAGAAACTTCTCTCTCTAAGTTGAACCTTCAAGGGAACTACAACGAAGTTCTTCAACATCTCGGCTAAGTGTTTCCCGACTTTGACTAAGGTGAACTTCTCCCCTCTTTTCAATTAACTTCCTAATCCCCTAATCTTGTAGGTGATGACGAGTCACAAGGAGCCGTGCTTCACCTTTGCCTAAGCTTAGTAAACGTAGGATTTTGTTTCGCCATTGCCAAAGCTTAATAAACGTATGGTTGAGTGCACTGTATTTGCTTCTAATCTTATTGTTAGATTAAGGATTTTTGTTGAAAACTATTTACTTAGCATGATTATTGAATTTCTAACTTGTTTTGATTTTTTCAAGTGTTTGGCAAGTGGCTTAGCCTAAATGTAGGCACCCCTCTCTTGTTTTATTTTGTCGATTGGATTGCTAATAGTTTAAATCTTACTTGCTTAATTCAAGAAATCGTGCAAACTCTATTTCATTCATTTAAAGCATTTAATTTTACATTATTTGGTATCAGAGCATGGTTAGCTTAGGATTTTCATGCTAGAAATTATCCTAAGGCTTGTGGTAATCATGCATATTTAATTTGGCATGCATACCATCTCTTAAATCATTTTAAATCTTAGTTGTGTTTGTTGTCTAGAAATTTTCTGCACTCATTTAGTGAGTTTTAAGGTTGTCTCTTAAGTATCTAGGTGCTGCCCTCAATATAACAACTTCCCTAGTTACCTAGGATACTTAACGCCTTGTTGTAGTTTGCTGTCCAAACATTTTCTGCATCATTTAGTGTCATTCTAGAGAGTTTATCATTGCATTTAGGTGCTGTCCTCTACCTAGATTCACCCCAAGTGTTCCCTAGTGTCTAGCCATGGACCCGGAACAACTAGGAAGGACTTTAGACTTGTTGGTAGGCCAAATGAACAAAATTAGCCAGCAACTCAAAGAGAACCAAGCCAGCCTAGCTGAGCTCCGTAGGAACACCACTGAGCGATTTGACACACTTGAGCGAGCTAGAGAGCACCCTACTCCCTACACCCCATCTAGACTACCTTCTATGCATGGGGATGATACTTACCCAAATGAGAGGCAACATCATGCCAATCATTGAGCTCCCTACCGTGGACATGACCCACGTCATGATCTAGACTTGGATGAGAGGCAACATCGTGCCAATCATCGAGAACCCTACCACGGACATGACCCATGTCATGATCCTGATATACCACTTATGAAAAATATTAAAGTCGACGCTCCTACCTTTGATGGCACACTTGACCCCAGCTTTTCTTGGATTGGGTCAAAGGTATGGACAGTTTCTTTAAGTGGTATGACATCTCCGAGGCTAGCAAGGTCAGCTTTGCGGAGATGAAGCTCACCGGTAGGGCGAGTCAGTTTTGGGCGAACTTAGAGAGCCTTAGGGAACCTAGGAACGATTGCCCCATTATCGATTGGTCATCCATGAAGTGAGAACTCAAGCAAGTACTTGCCTCCCTCGTATTTCCCCCAACTATTGGACAGATGGAATAGGCTGACTCAGGGCAACAATACAGTTAAGGAGTACATCACCTCTTTCGATGATTCGCTGCAAGGGGGAGACCTCTACCACCCCTGCGCAGATCTTATCGATATTTCGAACTGGGTTGAGAGAGGATCTTCGCAATGAGCTGTTTGTCCGGAACGTCACTATACTGGAGAATGCCTACAACCTAGTGCTTGATTTAGAGGAGACTCGTTCACAGCACCCGAGTCGTTCACATGACTCTAGGCCTTCCTACAAACCTTCTGGTAGTTCCACCCTTCACACCCCCACTGCCAAGTCGACCCCAGGGAGCACGACCCAACCCTCGTCTGGTCCCCTCACTCCCCGTCCTGATGTTAGAAATAAGCCTCCCACTCCGGATACCCCTCGATCTAACCCCGGGACCAAATACTTTAGATGTCAGGGGTATGGGCATATCGCCTCTCAGTGCTCTAATCCCTATAAAGTCATGATTATCGAAGAGATCACTGAAGCGGAATTCGAGCCCGAAGTCGATTAGATTCACCAAGTAGACAACGATGGTGAATTCTTTGAGGATGACAACACTGCTGTCATCAAGTAAATCAAGAAAATTGACACTTCTCCCACCTGCGTGGTGAGATGTGCACTGTCACAACCCATTACCACCGACGACTAGCATAGGACTACGATCTTTCACACCTACACCAAGATCAAGGATAAGAACTGTAAGGTCGTCATGGATAGTGGCAGCTGCATCAATGCTGTCTCCTCCAGCATGGTGTCTAAGCTTGGACTGTCTGTCGTTCCCCACCCCAACCCCTATAAGATAGCTTGGGTCAACACTACTGCCTTGGAGGTAAAGGATAATATTTGGTGTGATGTGTTGATTATGAGAGTTGGACAAATCCTTCTAGGTCATCCCTGACTATTTGACAATGATGTCCACATCTTTAGTCGTTCAAACATTTGCGTGTTTGAACATGGGGGCAAAAAGATCAAGCTTTTACCATCACAGCCTCGGGTTACGGATGATCCTGAATCCAACCCTATCAAAGCCAAGAATGGACTGAACCTAATAACCTCCATAGCCCAGAGCGTGCCTTTACACACCTTAGTTGATCGTGAGACTCCCACTGGGTCTGACGAATCAATCCCTCAAGAGAGTCATCCCATACCTAGTAGACTTGTTGAGATCCATCCTGATGATCTTCCCAATCCATTACCCCCGATTAGAGCCATTTATGTGCTAGATCTAGCCCCTAGAGCCTCCCTATCCAATCGCATCCCAGTTGGACTCGGCTACCATGATTCAGTGACTCGTACCCTTGGTTTAAGTCCTTCTAAAATTGTTTACGGGTTCAAACCTAGACCGCCACAAGGCCTTATGCTCATGTGTTCTAGGTATAGGATTTTTGAGTCTGCATCATCATTTCATCTCATATGCATGGGTTTCATAAAGGAATTGCACGACAAATTGAAAAGGGCAACAACGATTACAAATTATATGCCGATCTGAAACAAAAATTTAAAACTTTTGTGGTTGGTGACTTCATCATGGTGCGGATTCGTCGGAACAGTTCCCGCAGGGAACAATTCCGCTAGCACTGAGGATTGCATGGGTACTTAAAGTTGTCCCCGCCATGCTAGAGAAAAGCTTGTGCAAGGCCTACCCGCCTCGCCGCAAGCTTCGCACCAGATTCTCTCCAATCACGCTAGAGAAAAACATGTATAGGTGATTTTTCGAAGCGCTACGAGCACCAAAAACAAAGTTTTGAAGATTTTGGGTTTAGCGACGTTATACCTGAGCGAATGAGGTCGACGATAGCGGTGTCGGGACAACAGCGACAAATAATGCACAAAAATTCCCCTTTTTTGAGTTAATAATAATAATACTTTTTATTATTATTATTATTATTATTATTAAATTTTAAAAGGACAGAATTGATAAAATCAGTCAAAATTATCTCGATTTGGATGCAATTCCTCAATTTGTGTGCAGTCGTCTAGGAACTCGATTGATTTGCGTGCGTGATTTTTATTAGGCAAAATTATAGTTGATTTTAAGTATTGACGACGTTTTGAACGCAACATCAAAGTCTATTTTGCAAACGGGCGTCATTTAAGCGACATCGTGTGTCAAATTCCTCGATTTGTGTGTCATTGCCTCAGGATACGCATTTATTTCCTCACGCGATCTTAATTGAATAAATTGACAGTCATTTTTGAATGTTGTCGACATTCTAAACGCAATGACGAAGTCCGTTTTGCAATCGAACATAATTTGGGCAACGTCACACATCAATTTTGGGTGTCAATCATCCCTTTTGACTGATCTCATCAGATTTGACAGTGAGGGGTTCTCCTTTAAGCGAATTCGACGCTCTGATCGCAATTAAGCAATACATTTGATGATAGGAGGTCGTTTGACCCTAAAGTCGCCTCGTTTTGTGTATTTTTATGTATAGGGGTCACTAGAGGGCTTTATGGTTGTAATAGTTAAATTTTGGCCTATTTGATGTAAGGTTAAGCAACCAAGTGCTTTGTTTTTATCCTTAAGAGCCTTACTTTGAATTCTAAATGTAGTATTTCCTTTTTGAGTTTTTTTTTTATTATTATTATTTTTCCTTGCACGTCTCCATACATGCCAATGGCACAAATGATGCATGTCATGGTGCATTGAGATATTTATTATTTGAACTTAAGCATCACTTTGATTGTGTATCTTTCAATACAATTTTATATTATTTTATAATGATTAATAGTATGCACTATGTTTAAAACAATGCATTTCATGTCGTATGGCATGTGTTATGGCTCTACATGGAACTTTGTGCCATAGTACGCCATTCGTCATTGATAAGCATACACCATTCTATGTTGTGGTTATTCTTATGGCCAAATGGATTAGTTCTCAAATGTGTAGAAGAAAAAAGGTGCATAGCGTTGGCTTGGATAAGAAATTGTTTGGGATCATTTTATTTTTTTTAGTTTGTATATTTTGTTTTGTTTAGAGGTGGTTGCCAACAACAGTCGAAGGTGGTCACCGATAATTGCCAAAAAAAAAGTTGTTGGAAAAGGAAGGAGATGATTGTTCGAGGTGGCCAACAACGGCTAGAGATCATCATCAGTGGAAGATAGAGGTGGTTATTTTTAAAAATAAATTATAAATGACTAAAAACAATACGAACAAGCATATATTTTTTTAAATAAAAATAAAAATAAAGTTTTGGGGCTGAGATGATGTTCCAATATGATAATTCAATTCAAAGTTTTAGTTCATGGAAGTCGCTCTTGGAAACCTATGTAATCTGACTTGAGTCAAGGGGTACCCTTTGAGTTTCCATTCAACCATTGATGACTCAACCCAAGCAGCTCTAAGGTGAGGCTTGACTCAATTAATTGTGTAGGATTGAATCATTTAATGATTGTAACATATGATTTGATCAGCCCAAAGCCTTGAGCTTCCAATTGGGCTCATGTGATGGATCTCAAACAATGTTAGCCTAGCAAGGAAGTAACTAAGTTTGAACCCTATCAAAAGGTTGTGTTAATTGG
Source organism: Dendrobium nobile (assembly GCA_022539455.1). Taxonomy (NCBI): domain Eukaryota; kingdom Viridiplantae; phylum Streptophyta; class Magnoliopsida; order Asparagales; family Orchidaceae; genus Dendrobium; species Dendrobium nobile. The sequence continues at coordinate 34,066,072 of CM039731.1, forward strand.
GATCTTGTCTAGCTAATTAAGGGAGATTTAGGCTAGTTGACCTTTTGGAATCAATATTCATAGACAATCTTGGCAAATTTGTTTGGCTCAACTCTTTGAAGGTCAATCTTGAGTTGGCTTACTATTACCTTGGGAAAGTCAACCTGATGAATGACTTGCATTGTGGACTCATGGAATAAAATAAACAGTAGCCTTCCTACATGCTTATAAGTTGGAGGCAAGATCTGAAAAGTTTCATAATGCATAACTTCAAGTGCACCATCAAAGAGTTTTTCTTGCATCGAATATGGAGTAATTCTACCTTTGGCATGAGCTATATTTTTTACAGGTCAATGTACATGTAGGTTATTGTAATAAATAATGAATGCACCTGCGCTTTCAGTTCAATGTAATATTGGAGAAATGTTTGTTGAGAAATTCTGAGAATATCTATTGATTATTGTGATGTTTAGTTCTGTTTTTTTTTTTTCACCACTAATTTATCTTAACGGTTTAATCAACCAAATGGTTCAACAAAACATAGAGCTTACAACTTAAATTTACTTATCTTATCACTGCTTAGCTTACATAAATTGACAACAAATTAACCCTATCCTCTACTCTCCTTCGTTCTATTCTAATTTTCAACTCAAGCAAATCTTTAAATTCTTTTTTCGATCCACAGATTTTAACTCACAATCAAAGTGCAGATACCAGCATCAAAATTCTCAAAAACTAATGAACCAACTCCTAAATAGAAGGCAAGACCACATGTTTAAATTACAACTAAAGGATTAAATATTTGCTCAAATCTTGCACGATAAGAGATAAAAACTGACGACAATATAACGAAGCCTTGTTAAAACTTTCTAGTCTAATCTCCTTCTCAAAGAGGACAGGTAATTTCGTAGTCCAAGTGAAAAAGGTAAGGCGAATTAGAACTAACCTTGGTAGCAAGGAAAGGAAATACGCCTAAGATACAAAATTCGTGACAAGAGAGAAGTCGCCGAGAACCTTCAAGAAATCTATGGTTGGATGGTCCTTCTCCCCCTGAAGATGAAGGCACGAAGGGCAACGCCTCGCATAGCATTCGCCTTCCCGCTGCTCCCGGTAAGAAAGATAATTCTCGTTGAGAAGGAGGAATTGATGGCCCTTCACTAGAATATCCGGTTGTAGGCAAAATCCCGCCTATACCGAGGTGTACCCGGTATAAGCGGGATTTTGCTTACAACCGGATGTTCCTCTGCATCCTTATACCGGACCAAATAAAAGTTCCTTCACTAGAATAGGAGAACATCCAATGAGCGAGAACGGGAAGCAAGGGAAGCCATGCTTTGCATCAGAAGTCGTGGAGCCGAACTTTTATTAAGTCAGGACACCTGACCTAGCTCTCCATATGGACGCCAATAAAATGTTGTCACGTGTTCTTACTCTTTATTGTGCGGCATGACGATCTGGCCCAGACTGAAATCCGGTATTGCTATGTATTAGCTTATTTGTGCAAACCAGGATATTGCTCGGTAACGAGAAATACCATTTTGTCAAGACCAATTCCTAGCAATATCGAGCAATACCCTGGTTTTGCTAGGTATTGCTCGGTATTAGTCTTGAAAGAGCAATATTTCTCGTTATTGCCGGCAATACCTAGTAATATCGAGCAATACCTAGCAATACACGAACATAGCAATAGCGGGTTCCGATCCGGGTCGGGTCGTTGGGCCGTGCGGTAAAGTGTAAGAGCACGTGGCGACATTTTATTGGCGTCCAGATGTAGAGCTACGTCAGGTGTCCTGACCTAATAAAAGTACCGTGGAGCCATCGTCCCCGGCGATTCAGGAATTGGTAATCCGAGAATTTTTTTTTTCAAGGAATGAATGCCAAAAAAATTCAGCACAAAAAAATTCTAATATGTTTAAAAAATTTGAGACAAATTATTACTTTATTTGGGACAAATTTTTTTGCTAATTTCTAAAGTAGTTTGTATAATTTTTTTTAATTAAAAATTTTTATGCAAAAAAATTACTTTAGAAAGCAGCTACAAAATTCCAAACAAAATCACAAAGTCTTAATGCAACATGTATTTATTGGAGAAAATTCTAAGAAATCTACTCTTGCATCTAATGTTAGATATGGAGCACTGACATTAATGCTAATTGATAGTTTACATATTACCCACAAGGGAGTTAAATTAGATATTAAAATTTTTTATTCTAAATATGCATTTTTTATATTAAAATATATTTTAACAAAAAATAAATTTATGATAAAAGATCCTCACAATCATATAAATGAAAAAATTACAAAATTTGTGGAACAAAAAAAAAGAGATAATATGAATTTTTTACGTGATTTGGCTCGATGAAGCCTACGTTCATGCCTCGGTGCCCAACATATCCTTGCATTCATTTCATTAAGTTGTCGAAAAAAGGGAATCATATGTTCCTCGCATGCATCAACTCTAAGGCTTCATTTGGGGCAACTTTCTGATTGCTTTCTAAGGTAATTTTCTAGTACAAAAATTTTATGAAGTAGAAAATTTTGAAATAGAAAGCTAGTTTAGAAAGCAATAAGAAAGTCATCCCAAATGAAGATTAGGGCTTTGTTTGGGATGGCTATTTTAATGCTTTGTAAAGCTACTTTTTGATATAAAAATCTTTTGAAAGTAGAGAAAAAACGGTGATCTAAAACTATCTCAAATAAAATCAAAATTTTCTTCAAAATAATTTATTCTTCTATAATACTCAACTAAAATATATATATATATATTGTAAAAGAATGATCTTAAGCGCTTATGATCGCAATTGAAGGTGAAAACATAGAAACATAGATCAAAGCGAAGTGGTATGAGCTTGCTAGCAAGTCTTTTTTTTCCTATGAGTTTCTCTTGTTCGCTAAAAAATATATATATTGTACCAGTTGTTGGATTTTATTTCTTCTTTGTCTTCTATTGATTATACACAAAAGGCTTTTCTTTCTTGTATCTTGTGCTTTAATTTACTACATTTGAAAGAGAAAAATGGAAGGCGGTCTGGAGCTAATTTTCCATAGTTGTTCTATTGTTGTTTTTCATATTCACTACAAGAAAATTACTTATTACCGACGAAATTTTCCGATAGCAATTGATAATTTTCTAGTGGATTTTGAATTTAGCAGAGGCTTTTCGGGGGGAAATTTTCCGCCGGTAAAACCGCATAGGAAAATTTTTTCCGGGAGAATACTAGGCCGGCCGAAAAATTAAAAAAATGAAGCCTAACTTGCCCAAGAGTTGCCCGCCCGCACTGCCTAGCTGGCTTGCCCGCCCACACCTGTTGCCTACCGGGCTGATCGACCGCTTTACCTGCTGTGGGATTAGAACTGGGTTTGAAAAAAAAAATTAAGAGGCCCAATCAATTTGCTAAAGAGTTAAATGTATAAAAATGTTATTTTTATATAAATTATAATTATACAAAAATCAGAATTAACAATTAACTAAAAAAATTTATTAAAGTTGATGAATTAATTAAATAAGTTATTAAATTAATAATTACTTAAACAAAGCTATTAAATTAATAATTAGTTAAAATAAATTATTAAAGTAATAAGCAATTAAAATAATTAATTAAATTACGAAATTTATGATTTTTCAGAATTTATTAAATTCCACAAAAAAATCACTGAAAATTCTGCAATCGGAAATATTTCTGCGTGAGCGTCAGAAAATCATCAGAAAGCTATCGAAAATAGTCCGCCGGTAAGCCGCAGATAATATCAAAGGACATCCTTCGTAAGATTCAACGGTGGAAACAGTTTCAAGAGGTTAGGCATGTCATTTCTTGAATTTATGCCTTTTTATGTTCTTTTGTTGGATGGTGCTTTTGCTTTTTTGTGTCCCTTTTGGCTTCCTTCGGCTGATTTTTTTTCTTCACGAGTTATGCTGACTCTGTCGCTGGGTTTTGACCTGCTTCCTCTTGACTGTGTGGGTCGACGATGATGAATGCTAGGTTATTCTGGCTTCTCCCCTTGGATGGTCCAATGGCAACCAATATTCAACTCCTTAGAAGGCCTATGGCCAACCAGGGGACCTCTCTATTCGATAATTTGTGAGTTTTTTGCTGGAAGTTCTTCATTTTTTTACATCTTGAGTCCCATAGCTCTTTCAGACTTAATTTTGTTTTAGTTCTTCTTTATGACAGTTTTTTGGTCAATTGTTTGGACAAGGTTTTTTTTTGTTCTTGCCTCAATCTTCTTTCTGAGAAAAAATTGGCCAAATTTTTAAAGGGAGCTGATTTCATAAAAGATTTAGCAGTAGGAGCATAAAAATAAAAAAATTTAAAAGGGAGCATCCACGCGCCTGATGGGCTTGTGCGTTTTGTATATACAAAACGCAAGGTTTCTGTGCGTTTTCTATGAAAATGGCAAGACATGTTGTGTTTTCTGCATTCATACCCCCACGCCAAAAAATGTCAAGACATGTTGCTTGTTCGGTGAAGCAGCCAGCCAAAAAATAATAAATTAATCCATTAAATTGCCTATAAATAGCAGCAATTAGATAAGCGAAATTTTCAGAATGATCTTAAACATAAAAAAAAATTATAAAGGATCGTAAAAGTGAATAGTGATGTCGTTTTTGAAGAAAACGTAAAGCATGGCTGCATTTTCTATAGAAAATACAAAGATTGATTGCATTCTGCATAGAAACGTACACAAGCTATACGTTTTCTTTACAAAAAGTTAAGGTAAATTTAATATAAATGAGGGAAAAAAAGTGCACAAATTAAAATATACATAATAACTGCACAATAATCATAAATTTAAAATATTTCAATTCTAACAATATTATTTGCTTCAACAATATTGTCAGATATTTTCATGTCAATATTTCAACATTATTTGCTCTTTACATCAAATTTTCAACAATATTTGTAAAAAAAATTCAACAATATACACATAGGATGTGAAATAATAAATCAATATTTCAGCAATACTTATAATATCAAAATGCTAGAATTTTTGTAGTAAAAAAAATACCGCTACTTGAACATTAAAGTATCTTAAAAATAAATGTAAATACTAACATTAATGGAATCAACCCTTCGCTCAGGGGCGGAACTGCATGAGGCTTAGGGGGGGCAATTGCCCCCCCTAAAAAAAATTTTTTTTTTTTGATAGGAGTAAAAAAAAAAAATTATAGCAGAGTAAAAAAAATTTTTTGCCCCTCCTAAAATTTTTTTTGCCCCCCATAAAAAACTCTTTTGTCCTATCTTGACCTAAAATATTTATATATTTTTTCACATTTAGTTTCAATATTCTATTTAATGCAATGGTTTAAAAACCGGACCGGACCGGCCGGTCCGACCGGTTCAACCGTGAACCGGTCTGAAAGCCGGTTCGGTTAAACCTGAGAACTGGCTTAGCATCGAACCGGCCGGTTTTGGCATGAACCGCCGGTTCAACCGGGGAACCAGTCCGGGTTTCTTAAAACCTGCCGGTTCAAATTTTTTTAATATAAATAATATTAAATAAATATTAATCTTAATCAATTATTATAAAACTTTTAATTTCATATTAAGTACATTATTTTAAATAATAATTGAACAACCACATGTCATCTTTTCCTCACATGACTTCTTGGTATGAGAGAAAGTGAAAAGGTATATAAAATATACAAAGTAAAACTTCCCAAGCAATATGGGACTAAACCATACAAAGCAAAGACCCATTTTTTGTTTCATAGTTTTAGCCTTTGTATAGTTTTGTATTATTTTTTTTAAATAATTTTTTTAATTAGTTTTTTATAATTTGAATAATATTAATTTTTTTAGTTGATAAAATTTATTTTCTTAGTTCATAATATTTAATTTTTTTATATTTATTATTTTTTAATATTTTTCATTATATATATTATAAAGTTAATGTGGATTCATTTTTGTTTGTCAAATCACTCAAGTAAAACTTATATCATATAAATTATAATAGAAATAATTATTTTTTATATTTGAATAATATTTTTTAATGTTTTTTACATATTTAGATGTCCGGTCATAATATTATGATGTAAAAAACTTTGTAAATTTTAACATATTTACAAAACTTTGTAAATATTAAGTTTTTTAACATATTTGATAAATATTATATTGTTAAAAAACTTTGTAAATAATATGGTAATTTTTTTTAACATTTTTAGATGTTGCCAAATGAAATAATTTATATAAAAATATTTAATTATATTCATAATTGTATATTATGAGCTTTTAAATAATTTATGTTTATAAATTAAATCTAAATATGTAATATAAAATAACAATAATTTATATGAAATTATATGGTTATTAAATTTCATTATTTTGTTAATTTTATTAATTTTTTATAATAATAATATTATTTATTACGTCATCCGGTTCGACCCCGGTTAGACCGGTCGAACCGGTCGAACCGTGAACCTCTCTTTCTTCCGGTTCATTGTCCGGTCCGGTTTTCAGAACCTTGATTTAATGCATTTCAAGACATTTTAATTACACTTTTTTTCTTTATTTTTCTTGCTTAATTTTTTTCAAAAAACTTTTCGTAATATATAGATATATAATATTATTTTTTTAATATTTAATTATTATTTTTTGTTGTATTTGCCCCCCCTCAAAATTGAAGCTGGTTCCGCCCCTACCTTCGCTTAAACTTAACTTCGAACAACAAAATTTTCTCTTCGCTATAACCTGCTTTTTATAGGCAAAAATAAAGCATTAAAAACTTTTTTTTCTTTTCGGCTGGTTGCTTCACGGACGAAGCAAGTGAGCATCACGGATTACCCTTCCCGTAACCAATCTCGCCGATTTCTCGCGTGGTCGGGTCTAGCGATGAAGAAAAGCAAGCCACCTTCGCATCAATTTCGCCAAATCTTGCAGGTGTGGGGGTCCGGTGATGAAGAAAACGCAATGTAGGTTTGCATTTTCTTAAAAAACGCAGAGGTCCCTTGCGTTTTATATGGAAAACGCAAAGCTTGATCGCATTTTGCACAGAAAATGCAATCCTCCTTTGCATTTTCTTCATAAAACACCATCCCTGTTCACTTGTACGTTCCCTTTTAAATTTTTTTAATCTGCTCATACTCCTAAAACTTTTGTCAAATTTGCTCTTTTTAAAAATTTGCCTTATTCTTAAGTGCGGACACCAATAAAATGTTGACATGTGGAGTGGACACATGAATTTTCAATTCAATTTATTTTTTACTTCATATATTTAATGTGTCTATGGAACTTTAAGCCAAACATATCAAAAGCACAAGTAAAGCATAGTAAAAAAGCGCAACAAATTAAAGAGCAGTCAAAGCACAACTAAAATATAACTAAAGCACAGGTAAAGCGCAAGTAAAACACACAAAAAAGTGCAAACCAAAGTGTACTCCACATGTCAATTTTTAAATGGATGTCCGGACGTAGAGATATGTCCGAACTCTGCACCTAATAATTTCTCCCTTTATGATAGCTCTCTTCTTCAAATGTATATGAGTTGTAATTAGTCTCTTTTGGTTGTGTTCTTTATTATATTGATTGAATTTGGCCTATGCCCTCAATTTCTCCGCACCTTTCAAAAGTGGGTTTCATAATTTCACAATATTTTTTAGGGAGATTTACATACATACCACCGTATATTATTCTATTTACATATTTCACTTCTAAAACTTTAATATTACATACATATCATTAATAGTTCATTTTCATATCAAATATGAGTGGTAGAAATGAAATATATGAGTGGTAGGAAGGAAATATGAGTGGTATATTTGATATTAAAATAATCTAGGGTGGTATGTATGTAATATTAAAATGTTAGGTGTTAGATATGTAAATAGGATAGTATATAGTGGTATGTATGTAAATTTCCTTTTTTGTATTATTTTCTGTATTAAATTAACCTCAATTTTGTTCATTTACAAGATATTATGACATTTACAGAATCATGCAATTATTAATATACTTATTTTATCCTAATAGTGATATATAGTTTATTTATACTAAGTTATGATTATTGATTTTAAGTACACAATATTTTTTTAATTATTTCTTTCACTTAATTTCCTCAAGGGAGTCTCAGTTTAATGCTGTGAAATCCTCAAGGGAGACTCATCTTTATTTATTTGTTTGTAAACTCGAAAGAAATTGCATTTTCTATTGTCTATTGCAAATCTTGAATGTTGAGAGTTCTTTCCATTGGAATGTTATGATGTTAACTTTTGAGACAAAAGCTTTGCACAATTTGAATCACAGATTTAAAGTGGATTTCAACTAATGAAAATTGGCATTGAAAAGTTGTTAGCAGCAACATAAATTATAAATAGTAGTAAACTCACATATATACAATAATTTTATTTCTTTCTTTTTTACAAATTAATGTATGATGAAAATTTTGATATCTTCATTGAAACTCTTTATTAGAAAAGGGAGGAAAATCAAGACAAAAAACCACGAACAAACCCAAGGAAAGAAGCCCTAACCGAGCGGAGGTGGAACCTGCGAGAGAGGTGAGAGCTGAGAAGCGAAAAAGGAAGAAATTTTCAATTGAAACTAGTAGACTTGTCTGGCACAATCGACTTGTGTTTGGTCAACCCCATCCTTGGCGTGGTCAATTTCATTGAAAGATAAGCCTAATCTTAGATTGACATATATTTGAAATCGATCCCATTGAGCTTATACTTACATACTAGTGCAATCACAACTTCATTAATAATAATGGATTTTCCCATTAAAGAAGGATTCTAATCTTAAAGCATCAATTCTATACTAAGAACTTGGTTAATAATCCACCTATGAAGACGATGAATAATTTTTCCCTTTATGACCTAGCTTAAATCATCCTAAGGTAGGAAAACATATACATTATAGTTAGCCTTAAATGGCATATAAGAGAAATTAGATTTAAGGTGGACTCACAATCAAACTTGCACACTAGAACCCTAGACCTTAACTTAGGTCTTGATACCTGTAATAACCCAAAATTCTTAAAATGAGTTTATTTGAAAAATGAAAATTTGGATCCAGTATGAAGCGCTGCGACTGTGCTAGCAAGTGCGCTGCAGAGCCAGGAATTGTCGTCGCGACATCACAATATTTCTTTTACATTAACTATAGGATATACATGCAACACATCAACGCTAAGAAGTTGGGTGTCGTGGCATGGGCACCGAATAATATTTTTTATATAAATATCCCTCACCGCCCCTATACCCATGAAAAAAAAAGTCCAATGGATTTAAAATGAAAACTTTTTCTTAGGTAAATTGATTGCAAAATGCTTCTGTAGAGTGCCCAATATCTGTTTTACATCTTCTATGCGAAAATCTTCCATTTTCATAAGATCTTCTTGACTGTGACTCAAAAGGTCCAATAATGTATGTATATTGGTCCTTTTGAGACAATTATAGGTCCTGGAAGACACCCTACCTCATTCCACTTGCTTGTCGGGGAAGAGAAGAAATAGGAGAAGAGAAGGGAGAAGGAAGAGAAGAGAGATGAAGTCTTCCAGGACTTCTTCGTCGGTCGCTCCTGTTATGAAAGTTGTTATGATAGTTGTAAGTAACCTTTATTTTACATCTATTTTTAATGATTTTGAGTTTGGTATTTTTTCTTCTTCCTAAAAGTGATATCTTAATTTGATAGTTTTTTTTTTTTTCATTTGATCAAGTCCATTTCCATATATCATTAAGTATCCTTTAGGGGAGAAAATCTTTATTCCCCATTTTTCCCTCAAGAAATAGTTGGTCTCCTTTGGATAACATAAACTATAATTACTAAGACAAATTCTTAAAATTAGATTAGGCCAACAATCATCACTGATAATGGAGCTTAAAAATTAAGAATGACTAAAGTATGAGGTCTTGATTAGGTTAGCCCACCTTTCTCTTGAGCCTAAGTCCTAAATTTGGATTTATCCTTAGATCCTATGTCTTCTATATATTGATAATTTCTTTTATAGGATTACACCTTGACTTATTCTCATTGAATCTCATATCTTTGCTAGATATCTATAGCATTGAACTTGACCTTTAATATCATCTCTTAAAAGTAAATAATATGTCATTTTTAATCAAGATTATTCATATGTATCTTATATGAATATAGTTAACTATGGAGCTTGTGCATTCAAAAATATAAATTCCTTAAAATAAAATAAATCCGATTTGTTTACTCTGTTGTAATGTTGCTTTTTAGTACAAAAATGTCTTAAAAACATAAAAAAGCAGTAGTCTAAAATTGTACTAAACGAAACCTAATTATTCATATAGAAGATCACATTATACTGATCTTTCTTATTCTCTTTATCTTCATTAGATACCTAAAGCATTGATCATCTTTTAATTCTCTCTAAGTACTATACTATTCCTTAATTAAAAATACTCTTTGATATCACACTATTGATATAATTAACTATGTCGAGTTAGTATGTGGAAAATCTCAATCTCTTAACATTAAATAAACCCTAATCAACCCCATTGATTGATTAGGGCGAAACCTTTGCCAATTTAGCCCAGCTATATTTCATTAGTCTTCATAGTTTTTATGAAGTGCATTGGTTGAAAATGAGCAATCCTTCTATATTAAAATCATGGTGACAAGTTTTTTGAAGCCCACACATGCACAAAAGACTTTTTAATTTTCTTTTTATTTCTATGTAATTATTTGAATATGAGAAAAAAAGAGAAAAATTAAAAAAATAAAATTAGTATAGTACATATAAGAATTTTAGAAGGACATAAAATTTTATTTTTAATGTACAAAATTAGACCGAAAAGAGTTGGTTCGAAAGTATTAAAAAAGTGATAATTTGACTCTTAATAGGACACAATGAAAAGAAAAAAATTCATGTAGTTGAACATATAATGAGATGAAGGGTTATTATTGCTGTTTTGTTATTGTGATATTTCTATTTGATCAAACCCTCAAAATATTGGGGTGTAAGAATATCACTAGCAGACTTCCAGTCAGAGAAATTTGTAAGCAGCAATTTAGTGAATTTATATTTTATAAATCCTTAGCTATATCTTCATATTTTTTTGCCTCCATGATATATTTTGAATTTTTGGGATCTAAGGCTTAGTTTCGGTTTTTTTTTTACTATCTAAAGCAGCTTTTTAATATACAATTTTTTTCAAATCAGCTAAAAAAAGTGGTAAAAAAAACTATCTCAAATGAAGCTCATGAATTTGTTTGGGACAGCTTTCTTATTGCTTTCTAAAATTTTAATTTTTTTACTGAAAAAATGTTTTAAGAAACAATAAGAAAGTCGTCCCAAATGAAACCTAAATTTCTCCAACCTCGACAATGATGACGATAGGGTTGTCACAAAATTATTGAGGCTAGATTTATCAAACACCATAACTAATTTAAATTGCACATATGTTGACCATTATTGTATATTTTAGAGCTTGATTTTGCATTATGATATCAACAAAAATATATATATATAAATACATAATATACACAAAGTAAAAAAGTAGCTTGTAGCAACGATATCCTAAGCTAATTGCAACTAGAACAAAATACATGAAAATTTCAAATATCAAACCCAAACAAAATCATCGCTTCAAATATATTTATATCATTCAAGTTCACTGCTTTGGAAACTTGGAATGGTGGGGATGACCGGAATCGGCACGACTGTGGGAATGGCTGGAAGGGGCGGGATGGCTGGCAAGGGTGGAATGGTGGGGATAGATGGAAGAGACGGGATGGAGGGGAAGGCCGGAATTGGCGGGACTGTGTTGGCTGGAAGAGGCGGGATTGCTGGCAAGGGTGGGATGGTGGGGATGGATGGAAAAGGCGAGATGGTGGGAATGGCCGGAATTGGCGGGACTGTGGGGATGGCTGGAATGGGCGGGATGGCCGGCAAGGGCGGGATGGAGGGGATGGATGGAAGAGGCGGGATGGAGGGGATGGCCGAAATTGGCGGGACTGTGGGGATAGCTGGCAAGGGTGGGATGCTGGGGATGGATGGAAGAGGCGGGATGGAGGGGATGGCCGGAATTGGTTGGACTGTGGGGATGGCGGGAAGGGGCGGGATGGTGGGAATGGCCGGAATTGGCGGGACTGTGGGGATGGCTGGCAAGGGTGGGATGTTGGGGATGGATGGAAGAGGCGGGATGGAGGGGATGGCCGGAATTGGTGGGACTGTGGGGATGGCTGGAAGGGGCAGGATGGTGGGAATGGCCGGAATTGGCGGGACTGTAGGGATGACGGGGATGGATGGAATGGGAAGGATGGTGGCGATGGATGGAATGGGCTGCAGTACAAGATAAGATTCGGAGGGCTTCGACGGCAAGGAGGCTTGCGAAGGGAGAGATGGTAGAGTCAGAATGGTCCGCGGTAGCTGATCAGCGGTCGGAGTGCCGAGAAGAAGTTGCTTCCCATGGCAAGTAGAGTTGCTAAGCAAGGCAAGAGCTATGCATAAATAGAAGAAGAGAGTGGCGGCCATCGGTAAGGAGAGAATAATAGAGATCTGGATTTTAAGGGTGTGTTGAATTTTGAATTTACCAAAATACACACTTCATAATGAATTTAAAATTCATCAAAACTTTACTTTTGCATTATATTTTCGTCAAACCAAATACAAAAATATCTAAAACCCTTATGTTTAAAATACTCCATATTAGTATTTCATCAAATTGAATAACCCCTTAATAAAAATAATTTTCTTGTAATTTAAGAAATAATTTTAAATTTAAACTTTAATTAAAATTCCAATACTTTAAGTCGATACTTTTTATGAAGAGATGTGCTATCATTATTTGGCTTTCATATTGAATTTTGTTTTTGTTTTATTAGTTGGATAGGAGCCGAATGTATAAGTTTCGCAATCACAGAGAAATAGTCCTGAATATTTGGGGAAGGGGTGGCTCAATAGCGAGAGCTTCCTAAATGCAGATGCTAAGCTTTTTTTTTTTTTTGAAAATATTTATGCAGTAATATGAATTTAATATTAATAAGATAATATTTAAAATCTTAATAATAGTAATAAAAGTTTTGTTAATTAAATTAGTTTAATTAATTAAGCTAGCTGGAACCTACTGCTAAGCTTTATTAATTTTAAATTTTGAATATTTTATGAAGTTGTAAGGATAACTTTTTTTTTTCATGATTTATCTTAAACAATAAAATATTCTGCATATTACATTTTTTTCCTTATATGTATTGGCTTGATGAAAGAGAAAAGGCATGTTATGATAATTTAATTTGTCATTAACAATATTTAAAAATTGAGAATATATATATATATATATATATATATATATTAAGTTCAAACCGTCGCGCATGTTAAAAATCTCATAATATTTCTTAAGAAAAATTTGAAGATTTAACGAATCAAGAACTAAATATTAGATTGTTTAGGCTTCATTTGGGACGGTTTTTTTATTACTTCTTAAAGCAGTTTTTTAGTATAAAAATTTTAATTTGTAAACTATAAAACTAATTTAAGAAGCAATAAAAAAATTATCCCAAACGAAGCTTTAGACAAGACCTTTTGATCAAGTTCGAAGGGTTTATCGAGCATGATAAATAATGCTGTGTCATATATGATTATTTCTACATCCCAACAAATCCTATAATTTAAGAGCCACTCTCTTTCCCTATAGGCATCATATAGGCATGGACCTGCTCAAAATCAAGACCAAAGGAATCACTCTTCTTCCATATTTGATTATGTCAATATGGAGAATTGTTATTATTTTTTTCTTTTGTAACCCTATATAAATAAACTTCTTATATTTAGTCTTGAATGATAAATGAATGAAAATTTTCTTGTTTGGTTTCTTTCACATATGTTGGTGGTAGCTTGATGCCTTCCTCTATGAGAGATCTTCTATGTGTTATCTTGGTTTTCTTTGTATTTTATTTTATTTCATCCACTCTTACTTTAGGCCAACACCATTGCATTTAACTCCAACCTCCATATTTTCATTCCCTCTCTCACATATGATAAAAACTCTCGTCTTAAACACATAATCTAAATTATATTTATTTTCATAAGAAATTTATCCAAATCTATTTTTTTAGGAGGAAAGAAATAAAAATAATTATAATTGAAGGAGCACCGCGACACCACAAACAGAGTGTCACAACGATATAATTATCATCAATGCTGAAGGACTATAAAGTAGCGTTGTATCAGTAAAGAGTTGAAACCAAGACAATGAGCAAGGAGTTAAGGCACCTTAAAGGGAGTGTCAAATTGCCACAGTGCTGCAACGAGTGAAAGTTACTGACAGTTGGACTGGTGAACTGATGTGATGATTGATGAACTGACACGTCAATTTAGTAGCTCGACAACACTACCCAGGTCAACGTCGCAATGCCAATTCTATTATTTGCAAACAAAAATTAAATAGTTTTGTCCCAATTGAGGGAGAGGACTGGCCATTTGTTCATTTTGTAATTAGTTTAAGAAAAGTTTGGAGTGAGATAGAGAGAGGGAGTGCAACAATAGGAAGTCAATTATAATAGAAGGAGAGTCTATAATTGTGTTGTGAAGAACTTCCTGATGATGTTTGTCCTGAACTTACCTCTTGAGCTTTTGTTTTATTTTGAAATGAATTGTATTTTATTTAGTTTAATTTCTATGTCTATCTAAAATATTACTTTTTGCTTATTATATGTCAGAAATCTTGTTTGCTTAATATTAGATCAGATTTATGTATAGACCTTGCATAAACTTAAAACTCAGTGTGATCTTCAGCCTCAATGGAAGAGTAGAGGAATACTTAAGGGATTTAAAATGAAATTCTCCCATATGTAAATATATTATGGATAGAGTCTTGAAATTTTAAGGAGTTATAATCGCTATAGTTGAGAGAATCTTAAATAGACACTCCAACGAATTCAACAAGAATGAGGAGAATTTATACTCTAATTCACAATAATATTATGAGAAATCTAACATTTGTAATCATAAGTTTTTAACTATCGTAGGTCCAAAGTCCCTTAGTCATAGAATTTTCTTTTCAAAACTATAGTGGATACACTTCAGGAATTTCGTTGAATACCGGCGGTCAAATACCAGACCGCCGACCGTTAAATTGGCAGTTTGACCGCCGCTATTAACCGGCGGTTCCACCGTCGATATTAAACACTAAATCTCCAGAAATACGGCCGGTATTTTCTTTGGGTGGCAACTTTTACAGATGGTTAATTAGCTCTCATTTTTAAGTGAAAATTTTTCGGCGGTTACATCCACCGGAAATGGCCCTAAAATTGGCTGCTCCCCGCCCATCTTCCTTTTTTCTTCACATTGCTCATTTGTTTCATCCAGATGCTCGTGCCCTCGCCCTCACCCTCACCAAAGCGCATTTGTTTCGTCAACAGAACTCCGACCGCCAAACGCCACCCGCGCCTCGCCCCCGATGCCCTCAATCCTGTGACCGAACGCCCCCGAAGGTGATGTCCTCCATGCATCTCCTTATTTTTTGCTTTAGTCACGAATATTCTCAGTAGACATTTGCAAGAGGATGAACCAACTTGGTTAATTTTTGTTGTTGTTGATATTCTTCTTTTTTATAAGACTAGAGAGGGAGTTAAAGGTAAACTTCAATAATGGAGATCAACCTTTCAATCTAAAGGTTGATTTTGAGAAAGCCTTAAGACCATATCATTTTGCTTTAGTCATGAATGTTCTCAATAGACATTTGCAAGAGGTTATACCATTTTTTTTTTGCTGATGCTATTATTTTTAATGTTGATAAGACTAGAGAGGGAGTTGAAGGTAAACTTGAATTATGGAGGACGTCAATCTTAGAGTCTAAAGGTTTTCGTTTGCGTAGATCTAAAACATGAATATATGGAGTGTAATTTTAGTAGTAATACACTTACTGAGGGGATTGTGACTTTGAGCGATCAAGTCATTAATACGAGTACATGTCTTAGATATATTGAATCTCTTGTTCAGAGTGAAGGTGAAATAGATGGGGATATTATCAATAGAAATCAAATTTGAACCCCGCCGAAGGTGGCTCCACGCGGGGCGGGCTGGCAGGCTGGCCTGTGTCCACGCGAGCACGTGGGGGCGGGTTGGGGAGGCTAGCACTCGGGCGGGCGGGCCGGCTGGGGCTTTTGGCTGTGTCCATGGGAGCACGCAGGCGGCTGGTGTGCTTGGCTGGGTGGAGCACAAATGGCGGAGCTGCGGGCCGGTCGGGTGAATATGTTTTTTTTTTTTTGACATTCCGGCACATAAAAATTCGACGGAAATATTTTTCCAGCGAAAAATCCGCCGGAAATTTGCCGGAAATGTTTTCGGCACATTATTTTGCACCAGAAGTCATTTTCCGACGCGCGTGGAATCGGCGAAAATATTTCCTCCGGAAATGCAATTTTCTGATGGATTTTGGCCATTTTCCGACGAAAATGACCTCCAAAAATTGACGTTTTTCCTGTAGTGTATTTTGAACTGTGTGCAAGTAATAGTTGAAATTGGTGTAAATAAGGGGGATGTCAATTTTTTTTTTTTACAAATGCTATAAGTTTTCGGTGGATAACTGACGATTTGGCCGCCAAAATCTTCGATAGAAGATGGCTTGAAGTTGCAGCCGGTTTTTTTAATTGCCGCCGGTAATAACTGGCAGCTAACCGTCAGATTGGCCGCCGGACATACAAGAGGTTTTTTATCGCCGGTAATGAACCGACGGTCCCCGACGGTTTTCGCGTCGAAATTTATTGGCGGTTTATTCACAATTTTGATATCATTAATTTCCGGCTATTTTAGCCGCTGGAAAACTGCCAGAAAATGGACGTTGGTTTTCATTCCTGCGCGGTTTATTCCGGCTATTTATAAATTGCCAGAAAACCGTCAGAAATTTTATAAACCGCCGGAACATATATCAAAACTGCATGAAATTATCGTCGGTAATGGGCGATTTTCCTGTAGTGATAACTTGCATTAGCACAACTTTATAATTCTATAGAAAAAATAAATTTGATAATTCATATAAACAATACTAGAGAGAACTTAGTGCAATTTTCATCCTCATGAGAATGATACTTTAATCATTATTTTATTACTTGAAATAACACATATACTTCAAAAGAATCAGAGTTCACACAGGAAATAGCCTCTATCAGTGTACATAAATCAGTACACCAAAAGGATCAACCCTCTTCTTTCAATTCAAAACAAGCAAGCTCCATCTCCAGCTCAATTACCCTTCCCATTACCATCCATTTTATTGATATTAGATCAAGGTTTCAAAGTGCTTTTTACTGACATGATCATTATAAGAGTAGCCAATATACTTGTAATTAATTAAATATTAAATGAGCTGTCATAGTCTCATTGGCTGTCTTGTAAATACATGCCTAAACTATCTATATATAGATGTCTAGTTTATAACCCGGAAGGTGAATAAAATATTGCTTTCCTCTCTGTTCTTTCTTCCTGTCTTCGTCTTCAACGCCGGTTACATTTCTTTATGGTATCAGAGCAGGACGACCATGGCGAGCTCGGCAAATTCGCAAAGCAGCACGCAAACGATCACGGAGCAACAAGAGGAGATCCAGATTTCTTCTTCTCTCAAGTTCTTGGTATCAAATATCAAGAACATAGCTCCGATTCAACTTGCAACGGACAACTATGCCGTTTGGAGATCTCAGATCTTGAAGCTGTTCCGAGCTCAAGGTTTTCATACTTTTCTTGATCCCTCAACTGTTCCTCCTAATCGCAACATTCTACAGAATGACGGAACAACTGTTCCAAATTCTTTATTTGATAAATGGACTCTTTCCGATCAAATACTTGCAGCCTCTTTGTGTTCCACCATTTCCGTTTCAATCTTACCTTACGTTGTTAATCTTGAATCAACGGCTGCCATTTGGACCGTTCTTGAAACACGGTTCCAATCGTCTAACAGATCCAAAGTCATCCAACTCAAGAACTCTCTTCATAATATTTCCCTCAAAAATCTCACAATGACTCAGTATCTATCTGACATCAAAACCATAGTTGATCAGATCGCCGCTGCAGGTTCTTCGATTGATACAGAGGATATAATCCACTACATCTTGAATGGCTTACCGGGATCATATCAATCGTTTAAAACTGCCATTCGAACAATGCTCAATCCTATTAGCCTCGACCAACTATATCCTCTTCTTCTAAGCGAAGAAATTAACCTTAGCTCCGATGCTTCCAGACATTCGGTCCTTCCTGATCCCTCTGTGGCTCTGTATGCCCCTCGTGGACGTTTTCGTCGCAATCGCGGACGAAATGCCGAACAATCCCAGCAAAGGTCCACCACCACACCACCTGTCTGCTGTCAAATTTGCCTCAAAAGAGGGCATTCGGCATCATCATGTTGGCATCGACTCAACCCTCAATACGTTCCTTCATCTACCAATACCACAACCAAAGCTCTAGCTGCTACCGTGGACAACCCGCAGGCCAACTGGTTCTTGGATTCAGGGGCGACGTCGCACCTTACAAATTCACTTGATAACATGTCTTTTTCCAACTCCTATCAAGGAAATGATGGCATCATCGTCGGCGACGGTCGATCGGTAAACATCGCACATACCGGGGCTGGTATATTACCAACCCCGAATCGTAAGCTACTCCTATCTCAAGTTCTTCATACTCCGCAATTACGCTATAATTTGTTATCTATTTCTAAATTAACCAAAGATAACAATATATCTGTGTCGTTTAATCCATCTGGCTTTGTTTTTAAGGATCTTACGACGAAGAAAGTGCTTCTACAAGGTCCGTGCATCAACGGTCTTTACCCAATTCAAACTAGTCAACCTTCAGCACAGAACAAAGCTCTTTCGGCTGCACAAACATCTCCCTGGCATTCAAGATTGGGACATCCGCATCCCAAGACTCTTCATTTAATTTCTGCAAATAATCCGCATCTTAAAATTCCTTTAGAAATGTCTGTTTGTAATTCTTGCCAAATGTCAAAGAGTCATAAACTTGTTTTTCCTAAAACTGCTCACCGTTCTCAGTCATTACTTTTTTTAATTCACTCGGACATTTGGGGACCGGCTCCGGTCACTTCGGTGCAAGGTTTTCGTTATTACGTTCTCTTTATCGACGATTTCTCGCGATTCACGTGGATTTTTCCTATGAAAAACAAATCTGATGTTTTTAATATTTTCTGCAATTTTAAGGCTCAAGTTGAGAAATATGCTTCCAAATCTATTAAAGTTTTTCGTACAGATGGTGGAACGGAATTCGTAAATCAACATTTCAAAGAATTTCTTTTAACTAACGGCATTCAACATCAGGTTTCTTGTCCTTACACTCCGGAACAAAACGGAGTCGCCGAGCGTAAGCATCGGCATCTCATTGAGACGACTCGAACCTTACTCCACACGTCATCGGTTCCTTACATTCACTGGCCCGACGCTGTCTTGACTTCCGCCTATTTGATTAACCGTATGCCTTCACCAGTGACTCGCAACTTGTCCCCCTTCGAAGTTTTTCATAATACTAAACCGGAGTACCACCATCTTCGCGTTTTTGGATGCGCATGTTTTCCGCTTGCGCCACCGCACTCCCATAACAAATTGCAACCCAAGGCTACCTTTTGTGTTTTTCTCGGCTATTCGGACACCTACAAAGGCTACAAATGTCTTGACATATCAACTAATAAAATCTTGATTTCTCGTCATACTACCTTTGATGAACGGTCTTTTCCCTTCACTCAACAATTCACCAACAATTCTTTCCCAGCTGCTGATCCCTCTCCGTTTTTCCTCACACCTACTTCTGTTCCTTACCCTCCTATTCAAACATTGCCTGCTCAACTCCCCACCGTCTCTTCGCCCTCACAAGGTCTTAATTCCGAACCTTTAATTCCTACTATCTCGTTGCCACCCTCACAACCCAGATCCACAACGACCTCTTCTAATCCTTTACCTCACCACCAAATGGTCACCAGGGCTCAAACTGGTACTCTTAAGCCTCGGGTTCGTCTCAATTTATGCCATATTACTGCTCCCAATGCTCCCGCTGTTGCACCGACTAGTTTCACTGAAGCCAACAAATCTTCAGAATGGCGTCAAGCTATGGCCTTAGAGTTTCTTGCTCTTCAACAACAAGGCACTTGGAGCCTTGTCTCGCCTCCGAAAGACGCTCCTATTTTGGGCTGCAAATGGACGTATCGATTAAAACTTAATTCGGACAACACTATTACCAAGCACAAAGCACGGCTTGTGGCTCTCGGCAACCATCAGGAATACGGCATTGATTATACGGAAACTTTTAGTCCCGTAGCAAAACTTCCTACAATCCGTATATTATTAACTCTAGCTCTTCATAATGATTGGCAGGTTCATCAATTAGACGTCGCCAATGCATTTCTTCACGGTAATCTTTCGGAGACTGTCTACATGTCCCAACCCAAAGGATTCGAGGATACTCTTCATCCGACCCACGTATGCCGCCTTCACAAGTCCATTTATGGACTTAAGCAAGCTCCGCGCCAATGGTACAATACGTTTACTTCATATCTCGTCTCTATTGGTTTTAATCATAGCAATGCAGATTCTTCGCTTCTTATTTTCAAGCAACAATCCATAAAAGTGTACTTGCTAATATACGTCGACGACATATTAATTACTGGAAATGATCAACATACCATTGATCAAATTATCTCACAACGAAACAGCCGATTTATCATGAAACATCTTGGCCAGGCTACCGAATTTCTTGGCATCAAGATTTCACGATCTGGTGATCAGTTTTTCCTTTCTCAGCCACACTATGTCTCTAACCTTCTACAGCAAGCACAGTTAACACATTGCAAATCCTTGGCCAATCCCTCTTGCACAAAACTGCCGCAAAATTTTCCGCTCGACTCTGTGCTCTCCGATCCGAATACTTGCCGGAAGCTTACTGGATCACTTCAGTATTTGACGATCACAAGACCCGACATCGCTTATAGCGTCAATCAACTGTCTCAACACATGCATCAGCCACTTCCGCATCATATCTACTTGCTTAAACGACTGCTTCGCTATCTCAAAGGTACGCTTGATTACGGTTTACCAATTTCCAAATCTAAACTTTCTCTTCAATCCTTTTCCGATGCAGATTGGGCCGGCGATCCCGTCTCCCGTCGCTCCACTTCAGGCTACTGCTCGTTTCTTGGTGATACATTAATCACCTGGACCGTGAAGAAGCAACATACAGTAGCTCGCTCATCCACGGAATCAGAATATCGTGCTTTAGCGGCTCTTACTGCGGATGTCTTGTGGCTTCGGAGATTACTTCAAGACTTCGACATACCTCAAACTCAACCCACGGACATGTATTGTGACAACACATCAGCGATCGCACTCGCCAACAATCCTGTTTTTCATGCCCGTACAAAACACATAGAAATAGATCAAAAATTTATACGTGATCATATTCACACAAAGCAAATACGGCTTCTCCCTATCAACACTACAGATCAGATCGCGGACATCTTTACTAAAGCACTCTCTACGCCGCGATTTCTTCTTCTGCGTACCAAACTTACTGTATCTCCCGATCCATTAGTTTGCGGGGCGGTATAAGAGTAGCCAATATACTTGTAATTAATTAAATATTAAATGAGCTGTCATAGTCTCATTGGCTGTCTTGTAAATACATGCCTAAACTATCTATATATAGATGTCTAGTTTATAACCCGGAAGGTGAATAAAATATTGCTTTCCTCTCTGTTCTTTCTTCCTGTCTTCGTCTTCAACGCCGGTTACATTTCTTTAATCATAAGTTTATTTAAACCACTGTATTTCCTGGATGAATGATGAATGAACTAATTTAGTTCAGATTCCAATTTTTTGTACAGAAAGCAACAAAATTTGAGAAAAAGAAAATAAAATATACATAATGTGGGGCAACTTATCGTTTTCAACAAGAACTTTTGTTCTATGGAGAGGGCCGAACTCTCAAATCTGGCGAAGTTAATCAACCTCAAATTTTTTTAGCAAGACAAATGAGAAGTCTTTCAATGTCATGAAGTCTCTCAATACAATCAGCTGCTACATTCCACCCGTTACACTCTCTCTCTCCTGCTTTTTGGTTCTGCTCTGGCGATCTTTTCCACCCCTCTTCAACTCGTTCGGTTCGAGGATTTTTTTAGGGTTTCATTTGTGATCATTTTGGTCTCTCCGGGTGTTCGTTCTCCTAGGGCCTTTTGGCCTTAGGTTCTTTCTCGCTTTGGTTCGGCGATGGCTACGTCGGCTAACCCTTGGGGTTCTCGTCCGGTTGTTCCTTCGTCGTCAAAACCAGGTTTTTTTGTTCTACCCGATAGTGAAAAAACATCTTCTTCGAGGTCTTTTAAAGAAGTTCTTACTAGTTCTTCGGATGTCAAAGGTGGTGGTTTTGAGTTTAAAAAATCTTTTGTTAAAGGCGTTCCAGCGATTTTGGTATCTGATGAAGATGTTTTGCGTCTAGCTGCTATGTATCAGTTTACTCTTGTGGGAAAATTTTCTTTACGTCGTCCTAATCTGATTTTATCCGTGGTTTTTTTTCGGAATCTGAAGCTTTCTGAAAATTTTTCTGTTGGTCTTTTAGATCCTCGGCATGTGGCGATTCAACTCTCGAACGATCTCGATTATAGTCGTATTTTTTCTCGTAGATCCTATTATATTGCTAATTGTCAGATGAGATTGTTGAAATGGACACCTTACTTTGATATTAAACAGGAATAGCCTATTGTTCCGATTTGGCTGTGTTTTCCGAACATTTGTCTTCATTTCTTTAACCAACATGTTTTGCATGCGTTAGGATCGGTGTTTGGGAGACATTTACAAATCGATCATGCTACAGCGAGTAAATCTAGGTCTTCGGTTGCAAGGATTTTAGTTGAAATCGATATCACTAAGAAACATCCCAAAGAAGTGTGGCTTGGTTTGGAAACGCAGGGGTATTTGCAAAAAGTCGATTTTGAAAAGGTCCCGGATTACTGTAATCATTGTAGGATCCATGGTCATTCTATTTCCGAATGTTTCATTGTTAATCCTTATTTAAAAAATAAACAAGTTGGTCCTAAGAGTAATCTGGGAGAATCGGAGAATGAGGAAATGAAAAATTCTGCTGTGAATCAATTGGATAACGCAGGGAATAGTGGTCTTAAAGATGGGCTGGTTCCGTTGGGGGAGGAAGTTCTTTTAGGTAAGGAGATTGATGTGATGACCAATGAGCATTTTATTAATGTTCAAACCGAATCTGTTGCGCTTCCTGTTGAGGGTTTAGCTGAAGTTGTTGGGGATTCTCTTATTACTGAGAGGGTTTTTAGAGAAGAGGAAATGGATTTGGGAAGGGAGAAGTTGGTGGAAGACTTGGTTCTTGTGGATACTGTGGTGGTTAGTCGTGAGGAAGGACAGGTGAAGGAAAATAAGCTTGGGGACAGTCATATGTGGCCGAGGATAAAAGGGAGTCTGGAAAAAACACTACAGGTCATTATTATGAGGCTAATGCTAATATTATGACGGAGGTGGATGTGGAAGAAGGTGAAGTTGTTGTGGTTACTTTGAATAGTTTGGTGTCGACAGATGGGGAGTGTCAACCCAAGTTGTTAACTCACACATCTGACTCTATCCTTGATCAAAAAATGGTGAATAATGGTTTTAATATAGTCAATTCTAAAAAAAAGAGCAAAAACAAGAAAGCTATTCTGGCTTCTGCCCCTAGAATAGCTGGATCTTCAAATTTATCTAAAAAGGTTTCTAATGTTTAGCACCCTTATTTGGAATATTAGGGGGGTGGGTGGTTCCTCCTCTAGGGATAGAGTGAGGAATCTGTGCAGGATTAATAATATTTTGTTATTGATTCTTATTGAACCTTTGATTGCTGCCAATAAATTGGATGCTACCCGGAGGTTCTCTTAGGGTTTAATATGGCTTTTTGTAACAGTACTAATAAAATTTAGATTTTTTGGCTTAGTAACATGAAAATTGACATCATCCAGGATAATTCTCAATCGGTTCATACTCTTATTGAGTATCAAAATCTTATTTGTTATGGTTCTTTTGTGTATGCTGCTTGTAATCGGCAAGGTAGATTCTCTCTTTGGGATAATTTGAAATCTTTTACGGGATTGATTGATAAACCTTGGTTCATTGGTGGTGATTTTAATATCATTTCCAATGCCACCGAGAGAATTGGTGGCCGTATTCCCAATGCTCTTTCTATGGGAGATTTCAATAATATGATATTGGATTGTAATTGCATAATATTGGTTTTTCTGGAAATCCTTTTACTTGGAATAGAGGTACTATGTGGCAAAGATTAGATTGAATTCTTTTTAATGATGATTGGTTGAATAAATTTCCTTTATCTCACATTGATCATCTAACTAAAACTTTGTCCGACCATTCTCCATTGCTTTTGAATATTAATTTATCTACTGAATTTAGACATGGTAACTTTCGGTTTCAAAATATGTGGCTTATACATAATGATTTTCTTAAAGTAGTGGAGACTAATTGGTCCGCCCCTTTGCATCCTAATGATAGAATTAATGGGATGCATAGACTTTGCATGAAACTTAAGAGACTTAAACAGATGCTTAGATGGTGGAATAAGATGGTTTTCAAAAATATTTTTGTTAATATTGTTGAGGCTGAAAAAGAGATAAATGGCTTGGAGACAGATTTTATGATTGATCATTTTAATGATAATCTTTTGAAACTTAAATGAGGCCAAATTGGCTCTCTTTAAGTTACAAGAGAAGGAAGAAATCTATTGGAAATAAAAAAGCGGCTTCTAAATTTATCTCTGAAGGTGATCGGAATACTAAATTTTTTCAATCAATTGCCAATCATAAAAAGGTTTCTAGTCATATTCATAAAATTACTCAGCCTGATGGTGTGGTTTTGAAGACTCCTGATTTGATTTATGCTTCTGATATTAAGTATTTTTGTAAGAATTTTAACAAGGATTTCAGCCCCCTGAATAATATTGATACTTCTATCATTCCTTGCCTTATTGATGATAATGATAACATGTCGTTAACTGCTTTACCTACTGAACAGGAAACCTGGGATATCATTAGCAAGATGAATTCTGATTCAGCTGTTGTTGTTGATGGTTTTACTACTAAATTTTTTCAAAAGGCTTGGATTATTATTAAAAAGGATTTAATGGGAGCGATTATTGATTTTTTTAAGGGTACTCCTTACCCTAAGTATTTTTCTAATACTTCTATTATTTTGATTCCGAAAAGAGACACTATTAACTATTGGGATGACTTTAGACCTATAAGTTTATGTTCTTTTTTTAATAAATTAATTGCTAAAATTATTATGGGTAGATTGTCTCTTATGTTACATAAAATTATTTCTCCTGGGCAAACTGGTTTTGTTAAAAGTCGTTCTATTTTTGATAACATTCTTTTGGCTCAGGAGCTCGTTCATGATATTCATAAACCTATTCTGGGCGGCAATATGGTTATTAAGGTTGATATCACCAAAGCTTATGATAATCTTAACTGGGATTTTTTGTATTTTATTATGTCTCTTTTTGGTTTCAATGAGATTTTTATTAATCTGGTGAATAATAGTATTAATAATTGTTTTTTTTTCTTTTATTATTAATGGGGGTTCTCATGGTTTTTTTTTCTTCTCATGGTGTTCGTCAAGGTGATCCTTTGTCCCCTGCCCTTTTTATCATTGATATGGAGTATTTGTCTAGATCTTTGGAGAAGCTTTATAGGATTCATCTTTCTGTTAATTATGCGACCTATGGGGGCTTTCCTATATCTCATCTTAGTTTTGCTGATGATTTCATTATTTTCACGAATGGTTCTATTAAAAATCTTGAGTTGCTTTTTAAATATTTGGAGCATTTTCAACTTCTTAGTGGTTTAATGATTAACAATAGTAAAAATGGTTTCATTACTAGTAAACGTATCAGTCCTCAACGAATTGTGAGAATCCATGAAAAATTTGGCATTTCTCATTTAATGTTGTCTATCACTTACTTGGGTACTCCTCTTTTTAAAGGTAAAAGGAAGTCCAATCTTTTTTATAGTATTACTCTTAAGTTGGGGAAAAAACTCAATAATTGGGCTTTCAATTTTCTTTCTTATGGTGGGAGAGTTATTTTAATCAAAAGTGTGCTTTTCTGCTTTGCCTATTTATTTATTTCATACATTACATCCTACTATTTTTGTTTGCAATAAGGTTGAGAAGATTTTGAACAATTTTTTTTGCGGTTCTAGAAATGGGAAAGGTGTTATTCGTTGGGCTTCTTGGAAGAAGTGTTGTCGTGATATGAAGGAAGGGGGTTTGGGTTGCAAGAACTTATCAGATATGAGTAAAGCTTTTTCTTTTAAACTTTGGTTCAATTTCAGAGCTAACAATAGTTTATGGGCTAAGTTTTTGCATAGTAAGTATTGTGGGCTTAAGCATCCTATGGTTTGTAGCTTCAAAAAGGGTGACTCCTCCATTTGGAGGAGACTTTGCAACATCAAGGGGGAGATGGAGGAATTTATTCAATGGGGTCCTGGCAAGGGGGATGTTTTTTTTTTTGGCAGGATCAATGGCTTGGCAATTTTTCTATTGACAATCTTCTCAACACTAGATCTATTTCCACTTTATTAATTAAAAATGTTTTGAGTAATGGGGTTTGGAATATTGATTTGTTGAAGGATATTATTCCTGATTGCATCATTAATATCATTTTGAATACTCCTTTGCAAAGTGAGAAAGAGGATTGTATTCTTTTTACTAAGTCTCATAATGGCAAATTTGATTTGAAGGAAGCTTGGTACACTATTAAAGAGAATAGGCCTATTAACCCCTTCTTTTCTGTCATTTGGCATAATTCCATACCTTGTTATTTTGCAATTCTTATTTGGAGAGTGCTTCATAATTACTTGCATGTGGATAGTAATCTCAAGAAAAAAGGTTTTCAAATTGTTTCCAAATGTTATTGATGTCAGCATAATGAATCACTCAATCATGTTTTGGCCAATGGGCCAATTGCGGTTCGGGTTTGGATTCATTTTGAAGAACTATTTAATTTTAATTTTAATCATGGTTTTAAAAGTATTATTGACATTTTCAAGTGTTGGTTTGTTAATTCGAAAGGTCATATTCGCAACGGTATTACTGCTACCATTATCTGGTTTTTTTGGAAAGCTAGAAATGAAGCCAAGCATGACGGAACCAAAATGAATGCCACTCATATCATCCTCTCTATTTGTGAGAAAATCAGAATGCTTTATGTGGCTAATATCATTAAGGTGGATAATTTCAAAGGTTGTTACTATGTGGCACACCATTTTGGCATTTTTAACATTTCTACTTATAAAGATAGGAAGGAGAGGATTATTTATTGGCTTAAACCGGATCCTGATTGGATCAAGCTGAACACTGATGGGTCTTACAATGGTAGGCTGGCTGGTTGTGGGGGTATCTTGAGGAATCACTATGGTAAGATTATTAAATACTTTGCTAGTCCTGTTTCTAGTAATTCTACTTTTTTGGCTGAGTTGCATGGGCTCAGGTCTGGCAACAATATTTGTATTAAATTAAGTTTTAATAAGGTATGGATTGAGGTTGATGCTATGCTTATTTTACATTATATGAACAGTACGCATTTGTTTAATACTGAGAATTTTTATCAGATTAGACATTTGAAACAAGATCTTTGCAAATTAAATTATAAGATCTCTCACATATTACGGGAGGGGAATGGATGTGCTGATGCTTTGGCCAAATTGGGCTGCACTTTTACTACTTTCAGTGAGTTTAATGATATTGATACTCCCGTGGTTGTTAAAGGTTTGGTTAACCTGGATCGTGCTAGTTTACCCTACATTAGACATCATTAGCTGGTGTTTTTTTCTGCTGTTTCTTTGGTATGATTATTCCAGTTTTTAGTAGGTAGGTTTGCTGGAGGGGTTTTTTGGCTGGGAGGGTTTGGGCTTTTCTCTGTTCTCAGAATCTGGGACATAATTGTTGTTGGTATGGGGAGTTTATGCTTGGGAGGTTGATGGAGCAGTTTGTGACTTCCGTGAGGGCTGCTGGGAACAATTATGGGAATTATTGGTATAGTTGTTTGGGGTTTATATTACAGTGTTCCTTACTGACTATTTTAACTGTGTTTATTGATTTCTGGACTGCCCAATTCATCTGCCTTGTTAAGGGGGTTTGTAAGAATGGCATGGGTATTGCTATCAGGTTATTAACGCACACTTATTATTATAATTTTGTCTGGCAGGATTGTTTTTACAACATTTTGTTTTTGTGGAGGTGTTCTTCTTTGCAGGTTTCGAGTGTTACTTCTGGATTGTTTCTGACTGGTAGTGTTCTTTGGGTGGCGGATGAGCAGAGTTCTTGGAGATTTTTCATCTTTAGTCAAGCTTGGGATTTTTGGCATATCGGCTGCTCTGGTAAGCTTTTGAAGTTTATTTTGACTGCTGATTTTTTTTGTTTCTTTGTGTTGTTTTGCAGAATTTTTGCAGCTTTTAAGCTTGTTTTTTGTAGAAAGACTGGGCTGAACGAGTATCATTTGGTCTTTCCTTTTTGGACGCTTTTTCAGCGTCGCCTTAGATTATATCTAGGCATTTTTGTAATTGATCTAGATGGGGATAATTGGCTCTTAGGTTTTTATTTTTCTTTAAATTTTGTAGCTCTTTCGAGTGTTAGTGAGCTGATTGTCCCCTTAAGGACTTGTAATTTTGAATTATATCAATACGTAGGCCCCACCGTGGGTTTCCCCTAAAAAAAAAATTCTCTCAATACAAATCATGATCTTGTTTAGTCTGATGATGATCTCTCAAGAGATCAATGCTCATTTTCAAAGATTTTCATAACAATCCTCAATCCTCTTGGTGGCATCAATTAACTTTAATTTTAAGTGATTTTTTAAACTACATTATCATGGATTTCTCAAATGATGACAAATTGATTTGAATCAATGATTTCACCATTGATTTCTCTAGCCCCTCATAGAGTATTCTTGGCCCTGTTATGTATTAATTTTATTTTTACAATTGAAGTTTTTCAAGGCAAGTCAAAGTTATGACTCACTCTCATCCAAACTCCAAAGCATCAAATTCTATCTAAAACCGCAAAAACACATCACCTTATTATATTTTTCAACAATATTGTGGGTGAAACTTTTGTTGAAAGGCTCGAAGAAGTTCACTTCTCATATCATTTCTCTAACGTAATATTTATGACGCATTTATACATGAAAAATTCCTTGAGGAGAATGTGTACTTGCTAATAAATTACTTAGATGTTTTCATTGCACAAATGATCCAAAGTTCTATTATGCCAAGTTTGATATTACGAAGGCTTTTGATTCTCATGATAAGAGATGACCGTTCTAAATTTTTTATTTTTTTAGGTTTACTAGTTGGATATAGATTTGTATTGAAGTGATCTAATTCCTCGTTAATATTAGTGGCTCTCATGTGTTAAATTTTGATCCTCTAAAGTTCTTAAATAGAATGCCTGTTGTCCCTTTCTCTCTTTGTTACTTATCACATTTATGCATTGTTATCCTTTTCTCCTCCTTGGATATTTTTGGGTTCTTTTTCTGATATTCCAATATGTTTGCTGTCATTTAATTTGGATGGTAAAAGTATTAAGAGGTAACTTCTAAGATTTTGAAATTAAATTAGTGCTACATCAAAATTTTTTTATTGCACTAAAATTTTCAAGAAAGAAATTCAATTCATTTTAAATTTCTAATATATTGCACTGACTAAAAACTCCTAAAAATCCTAACGTCAAATTCTATTATGAAGATTATGGTTGTGAAAGTCGGATCGAATCTAGTGGTTGAACATATAAGATTGTAAACCAATCCTCAAACTGATTCAGTCTGATTGTGAATCAGGTTTGTAAATAGTTAGGATCAACCTGTGAAAATAAATAATCGAATCACTCGACCATTAAGCCATAAATCAGTATTGTACCAAATTGAGTAGAAATTACAATTAATAAAAAAGATTTTAATTTTATAGTTATATTTATATTATCACTTATTAGAATTACAAGAACTAATGCATCATTTAAATAATTTTAATTAATTTTAATAATATTTACATTATCATGATTAAGCTTCTTAATTGTTAGATGCTAATTAAACTTTTGAACGTTGATCATCTCCCTCAATCCAGTTAGTTTGCAATCCTGCACTAAGAACCTCGATGATCACTCTTTATTAATTTGATAAGAACTTCCAATCAAAATACTTATTATTTTTGTGTTATACTCGATCGCAATTCTATTAAACTGCAGCGAAAATTCTTTTTCTTCAAAATTATCATAGAACAAAATCCATTTCTAGAAAATAAAATAGAGCATAACCAAACCAGAAGGAAGCCTCACCAACATAGAATCCAACATAGATGGAGCAAACATATATTATAACATTACAAAAATAAGCAACAATTTAGATAAATGCGCAGACCATTACCACGTAAAACAACCAAACACCATTATTCAGAACAGTATAAGCAAAACAACCACACATTATAGAAGATCAAACGTCCCCACTAACAAACAACTGAAGAAAGCTTCACTACTGTGCTCCAACTGCAACTGTAACACCATAGGCTTTCACTTACCAGGTGGTGGTGAGAGGAAAGGAATGGATGGGAAATTGGGAATGTTGGGAATACTGAAAGGAAGTCCAGAAATGGAAGGGAATGGAGGCAGTGAAAAGTTTGGAATGGTTGGAATGGTTGGAATGGTGGGGATGGTGGGGATGGTGGGGATGCCAGGGATTGATGGAATGGTGGGGAACGGCGGAACCGTCGCAAGCTTTGGAACGGTAGGTAAGGCCGGTGTGGCCGGTGTCGAAGGAGCTGGCGGCGACGCAGGGGCCGGCGAGTCTAGGAGATGGCGCGCCCCATGACATACTGAGTTTTCGAGCAAGACGATCAGCATCACGAAGAAGAAGAAGAAGTACTGAACTGAGTGAGCCATGGAGGAAAGGGAAGTGGAGAGGAGAGATCACTAAGGGTTGCTAGCTTGTATGTGGTTGATGAAGAAGTTGATGTTAACTTGTTATTTTTATAGCGATTGGCAGAAGGAGATGATGTGAAGTGTAGGGAGCTTTGGGTATAGTGGTCATCCAGAGGTAGGTGGTTAGTTGGTTATCTAACTATTTACAAGTTTTGTTAATAGTTACGTTGTGGGGCTAATATATTTATGATATTACTGTAATTGTTAGTTCATCTTCCATGGCTTCTAAGCCGGTTTGAGGAAGAAGGCTCCTGTCACTGTGTTATCATCTCTATGACTTTGATGAACTGGTCGGTGGGCTTTTGAGAGTAGAATTTTTTTGATGAGTTTATCTCATAATTTTTTATTTATGGATTAGGTTAGTATTTTTATGCTTTATTGGTCAGTTTTGTTATTATAATGTTGATACTGATGCATGACAAAGTTGAACAAATATTGGTCAAAGACATGATATATATATGCTTAATTATTAAATAAAAGTTTGATTTGGGATAGATTTCTTCCTATTTTATTTTTCAAATTGGCAATTATTTTTTATTGATTTCAAAAATATTTCTAAATTATTTTCTTTATAATATATAATTTAAAAAGCAATAAGAAAATCATCACAGATGAATCCAAAATCTTTCTTGTGACTATGACTTCGTTTGGGACATTTTCTTAATGCTTCTTAAGTTTTTTAGTGCAAAAAAGCTGTTTTAAAAGGAAGTAAGAAAGTCAAGCTTATGGTTGAATCTAGCTTCAGGTCGACCTCATTAGGGTGGAGTCTAACACAATTTTTGCCTGGCTTTATTTCATAATAGAAAAATATGAAAGTTATAGCAATTAATATATAAAGAATAGAGCTAAAACGTAATATCTTAAGTATGTGGACGTAAGAGGAAGTCATAGCGACTATTTAAAGAGATGTTGCCAATTTAGTGAGGTAATCTTCTCTCTATTTCTTAAAGCATTTTTCCGTTTTTTTTAATGATTAAGTCATTTGTTTTTTAGTCCCCGCCTTAAAAAAAGAAAAATAAAAAAATATACCCTTCTTTGAGTTCACACTTCTTGTATTCATTTTAAGCTTTGCAACGGAAAATGATAAAGATGTTAAAATTTAATCGGACACGAAAGAAAAAGGGGTTCATGATTTGACCGGTCGAATCAAGGTCGAACTGGATGATGTAATAAATAATAATGTTATAAAAATTTAATAAAATTAACATAATAATAATATTATAACTTCAAATATAAGACAAAAAACTAAAAGAAATAAAAAAATTATGAAATATAAAACTTACATAATTAAGTAAAGAATTATTTTAAAATCTCATGCACATAAGTGCAAAAAAAATCTAAATCTCATAATTATAAGAATTTACATTACTAATAATATGATAATTTTAAATTTAAATATTTTTTCAATTTTTAAATTTGATTTACATATAACCATATAATTTAATATAGATTATTATTGATTTATATTACATATTTAATATAAATTTAATTCACGGTTGAACCGATCGAACCAATTAGTCCGATCCGATTTTTAAAACCTTCCAAAATAATATTGTATCTAATTCTCTAAGTAGTTCCACATTCAAAATTCTTATAAAAAATCTCTAAG
This sequence comes from Dendrobium nobile, assembly GCA_022539455.1. Lineage (NCBI taxonomy): Eukaryota > Viridiplantae > Streptophyta > Magnoliopsida > Asparagales > Orchidaceae > Dendrobium > Dendrobium nobile. Next base: position 34,098,592 of record CM039731.1, read on the forward strand.
CACCACTGATTTTTCATGCTTGTATATGCTTGCATGCTGAATGCATAAAATAGGAGTTTTTTCTCATTGGAATTGATCTCCTTGGCTTGCATGAATGGATCACTCTTGTTGATGCCGGCAAGAGCCCTACTCTTCTCAATCAATTTTATTTTGCTATAGAAATTATTAGGTCCGGTCACCGGACCTAATTTTACGGCTTTCATGCATTTTTGAAGTATTTTTACAAAAGAACAGCTAATATGCACTTTTACTGTGCATATTAGCTGCCTTTTTGCTTCTCTTTTACTGAGTATTTGAAAAGCATATCAAAAGGGCACCAAATACACAATAAGTGAGATATTTGTTGCGCTTTTGCTACGCTTTTGATGTATTTTTGCAAATTAAATACTCAACAAAAAAATAGATAATATGCAATTAAAAGTGCATATTAGCTGTCCTTTTGCAAAAATATATCAAAAGCACATAAAAAGTGTACGGGTTCCAAACACAGATTTAGGTCACGTGACCGGACCTAATAATTCGCCCAGCAGTGGAGGCTTCTAAAAGAAATTTGTCGTTAGTATTTTGAGTCAATTTAAATAAAAATATTTAGTCAATTTAAAGAAAAATATTTATTACTATTTTTTCTAAATTATGTCTACCTCAATAGATATTTATATTCCCATAATTAATAAAAAAAATATGATTAATTACTTCAAAGTTTCATGAGGCTTCAAGTTAAGACGAGAGCTAATCCCATTGCAAGATTAGACCAAACTATCTCTCGTGCCTCTTCTCATCCTTCCTTTTCGTTAAGCTAATTCAAGCTCAACTTGATAAATGACTAATAAGTTGATTTGTTTAAAATATATTAATAAAAAATACACTAAAAATATATATTATATTTCAATAATTGTAATATAAAGCTATTAAAAATATTTAAAAGTTATATCTCACTTCTTTATCAAGTTATTTCTTATGATTTCTTGCTTAATTTTTATTATTTTTATGATGTTATTATGAATTCTTGAATAAGAATTGTTACATCAAGTCAAGACCTTCCCTTCAGTGAAGGGTCTCATTTGTAATTAACTATAAATACTTGTGGATTCATTCAAAATGGGCTAGGCCCCCTGATTTTTCATCTTTAGGATTTTCACGTAAAAATATTGGTGTCTTTTATGAATGATGCACCTTTTCTCTTATCTGATTGTGTGTTGGATCCTTGTACAAAACTAAAACGTTAAACTTTATATTTCTCATCTGCCTTGAATATTCCAAGATGCAACAAGAATGGTATTCTCTCTTTAATAATAAATCAGCTTGCTTGTGATGCAACTTGAACTGGTAAATTTAAATTTGAAAGCGAGCACAAACATAGGCTTTGTTTGGGACAACTTTCTTATTTGTTTGCTTTTCAAGCCTCAATCATAGTTTCTATTTGACTACAGTTTTTTCACAGTTTTTAAGAAATTTATGTTATGAGAAACAGTTTTCTACAACAGCTTTAAAAAACTTACTTTCTTCATAGTAGCTTTTCAACCATCTTTACAAAATGTTCCTTAATTAATTAATCAAATTCAAACTCGAGTTAGAAATGACTTGTGCCCTGCTAGACTCATTTACACCACTAGTCTTGGCTTGACCTCCTTTGCACACACCGTATGCTAATTTGCTATACAATGGGAAGCATTGCCCGATAGAAAGTGTCCATTGATGGGCAAATTATTGCATCCAGTCAGTTGATAGAGAGATCCGTTCGGGTCTCTCTCTGTCTACAGTAAAGCGCATGTAAAGCGTAGGTACTGTAGCAGCTGCTACAGCTTCTGCACTTTTACTGTAGACAGAGAGAGATCCGCTATCAGGTGACCTGATGCAATAATTTGCCCCATTGATGACCTTCTTAACCTGGATAAGTCCGAGCATCCGCATCCAATGATAGCTCCAAAAATATTCTTTCGATCAAAGAAATACAAAGTCTTCATTCAAGAATTAATCTCATTTTTTGATAGCTTTCTATGAAGGTTACAATCTAGTAGCTAAGGGTATATTGGTACGGTTACGAATTAATTATTAAAATAATTTATTTTAGTTATAAAATTAAGTAAATCGAACTGATTAAATTATTTTTCAAATGAAATTTAGCTGAACTGTATTTTAGTTTGCTTAGTTCGATTCGATTTTGATTGACTAAAATATAATTAATTTTAATAATGAATTTAATTGTTTTTAACTTAAAAAATATATATTAAGAAATAATAAATAGTTTTTGTTAAATTTATAATTTTGGCATTTAAAATAAATATAATCCACATTGACTTTTTAAGCTTATTTATTTGTATAATTTTATTTATTTAATATTAAAAAAATGCAGATTTACATACAACCCATAAAATTTTTATATATTTGTATATCTAACATATGAATTTTTATAAATTTTTTTGTTTGATTTATGTTGATAATGATATGGATCAAATTGAATTGAAGATGAAAGTTGCAGGTAAGACGATTGCTGCGATGTCTCAAGAAGCTGCTATGAACTACAACTCTGGTATGGAAGTTTGGAGCTGGATGAAGAAAATTCATTTGAAATCTCGTGTAGAGTTGTTCTGGTGGAGATTATACAATGATGCTATTCCATCCAACTTTTTCTTGATGTATAGAAAATTGCTTAACTTTCTGAAATGTACAATTGAATTAAGGAGATTAGCAGGTATCAATTCCTTGATTGCAAATATTTATTGTACTGTTGTTTTTCTCGTTTGAAAAGGTAGAAACAAATTGGTTCATGGAGAAAAAGAAGACGTACATTGATGTGATAATTGCTGCTAACATGGTATCAATGGCTTCATTTTCACCGATTATTAATATTTATTCGGACAACTGAGATGTCAACTAGCGTAAGCTGTTTTCTTCTTGGCATCCTCCTCTACACTGATGTATAAAAATTAGCATTGATGCTTCTTTAAGTAGTAATAACAAGGCAGGTATTGGCGGAGTTTTTAGAGATCTAAAGGAAGGTTTTTACTTGCTTTTGGTGTTAACTATTTGCATTGGGACATAGCACAATTGGAATTATTGGCGGTTTGTGCTTTGAAAAATGTTATTCATGATTGGATTGTTGGAAGCACAGGGTGTCATTATAAAAGGAGACAAATATCACTAATGTTAATTTATTTAAAATATTTAATTATCTAAATCACATAAAAAATATCACTAATGTTAATTTATTTAAAACGGTTGGGAACTTGAACAACCATGGCGATGTATATAGAGTTTAGCGTGCTAGCTTCGTACGAAGATCCAACACACAGATAGATGAGAGAGGGTGCACAAGTAGTAAGAGGCACCAAGAATTTTACATAGAAAATTAAGAAAAGGGGAAAAACCACAGGGCTTGACCTAATTAAAATGACTCTAATGCTAGTTGTAGTCGATTACAAATGATGCTCTTCCTTAGAGGGAAGGCCTTGACTCAAGTTAGCAAATATACATAATATAGAGCACATTATATAGTGGGAGTTGGAAGAATCCAACGATATGATAATTGTTCTCAAAAGAATGTTGACATGTTCAGTTGGTCGGTAGAACCGTAATTGGACGACGGAGGTCATTAGAGGGGTGGTAGTCAAGCGACTAAGGTAGAGGGGACCGATCTCGGGTGATAGAGATCAAAAGAACCATAGTCGATGGGAGATGATGGTCGGAGGGACCGTAGTTGGCAGGTGATGGAGGTTGCAAGGACTGTAATCGATGGAAGATGGAGGTTGATGGACGATGGATGATGTCGGAATTAATTGATCTTGAGCTCATTGGATTCGTCTCGTCGAGCCACTCAATTTGAAAATAAGCATGTCTTATTTGTTTATTTTTTGATCATTTAATTAATATTTTAGAGCTTTTAAATATGCTCAAGTCCCTTGATATGGATCTATTTGGGCTTGTATTGAACTAATTTCAGAGTCACTAGGTTCATCTCATTGAGGCATTTAATTTGACCATTGTATGGTCCAAAATTTAATTTTCAAGTTTCCAATCCAGATATATTTTGAGATTCATGCCCCTATCAAGGTAATTTTTGTTGGCGTATTAAAAATAAAAAATATATTTTCATGCATATATGATGTAATTTAATTTAGGAATTAAAGTGGAAAATGATTAAATATAAGTATTTAGGTATTGGATAAACAAATGCAGAAGAATTTTATGACATGTTTACAAACCCCATTTAAAAATTTAAGAAGAGGAAGAATCCTCTCATCCCCTCTTAAATCCGCCATGATTATTATCTTTAGTACCATTTGTACTATATTTATTTTAATAGATCAATCAAATGACTTTAAGCACCTATAATGTACATAATTAATTATTTTTAGTTAAATAAATATTATTAAGCTCGTGATCTAGAGTTACAAGAAATTTTATTAGTATTTTAAAATGTCACAACCACCATGGACTTACCATATTAATAAATTCAGGGGTCCCCTTACATGGATCAAATTAATTTGCTTTTTTAATCTGTTGTAATTATCATCTAATTACATGTTATATGTGAAATCCGATTGTATTGATTCAGAGGTGGAGCCATAAATTCTTATTAGTGGGGGAACAATTTTATTATTTTTAAATTACTCTTAATAGATTTTAGATTATTTTTTTACTTTGTAAATATTAGTTCACATTTAAGTAATATTTTTATCTTAAAAAATATTAAAATTTATTTTTAATAATATATAAAATTGTTTATTTTATTTGTTGTATTAGACACAAATTTATAATTAATTTATTTCACTTTAAATATTTAAGTATTAATAGGTAGGGATTATATTGGATTTAAATATAGAGTAACTTGTAGATTAGCTGATGACCCTCGTAGTCCAATGGATATTTGGGCTCTTAGAAACTTAGAGGGGTGAGTTCAAATCCTAGGGAAACATTTTGCTCTTAAATTACTATTGTGGGCCTTTATTCCTCTATTTTTGTTAATGGGCTAGTGGAGGTATGAAATTTAACATGATTGTGATGTGGACTTTATTCACATATATTTTATGTTAATGGGCCGTGGTGGCCCATGCTCCCAGGACCCCCATGTAGATCTGCCCCTGTGTTGATCAGTGGGGTTGTTCTGTGATCTTTGACCTTAAAATTTGTCATGTACATTGTTGGGTGCGAGAGATTTATCCTCTGGTTGGGATTGGTTGTTTTGCACTCGAAAATTTCCCCCTCCCCCTCATACAATGCCCTGGCCCTACGTACTCGAGTACTCCGATGATGTGTTCTCAGCGGTCGAGATATGACGCCACAGCGGGGATCAAGATAGAAATTGACCGCCTCAGCACTGAGTGTTTGAGCGTTGCAATATTGTCAAATAGAGACTGGGCACCACAGGCCCGCAGTGCCCCCAAACTGGTGTCGTAGAACTGTGAAACGAATTGAACAATTCTTTTTCTCATTTTTCTCAAGGGTTGCATTCTTTGGGGTTTATAACTTACTTTCTATTGTATTTTCTAAGTATGTAAATATTGAGAATGGTGGATGTGAGAATATATAGAATGAAGGAGAGAGTGAAAGAGCAGCGAGATCTGTACTTGTTCATCCAAATTTTTATAGTTGATTTCTTGGCGTGGTGTGGCTCAGTGGTTTTTTCCTATTTTGGGTTTTACCACGTTAAATCCTAATGTCATTTATTTTTTTGCTGTTTTTACTTTCTTACTTGTTTCGTCAATGTGGTGTTTATTCCTCATATTCCCTAACATTATAGAATATACTTAGTGGTTTAAACTGTTGATGTGTGGTTCAGATTTAATAAGATTTTTTTTTTTTTGCTTTTTTTATAAAATAAATTAATTGTGTCTAGTTTATTGAAAGGAGATGAGAGGGTGCTCGGTCTAAGGAAGCTGGAAGTGGTTCTTCTATGCTAGATATATTTTTCTCTTAAAGAATTGGCAGGTGTGAGCAAACAGGTTTCGTTTCTGTTTTCTGTTTTTCTTAAGCAGGTTTCTAGAAGCAGCTGCAGTCACCGGGAAGAGCGGGGTTCATATTACATAAACAAGCCTAAGGCTTCATTTGGGACGGCTTTCTTCCTGCTTCTTAAAGTGGTTTTTAGTACAAAAAGTTTGATTTTTATACTAAAAAGCCACTTTAAGGAGCATGAAAGAAACCGAAGGCTTCGTTTGGAGTGGCTTGATTACTGCTTCAAGAAGTTATAAGAAAGCCGTCTCAAACAAAGCCAAAATATGAAAAAATTATTCATTCAGGTTACCTGACGTAGGGATACATCAGGTAGCCTATAATACGTCGCCACGTGCACTTAGTCTTTACCGCGCGGCCCGACGACCAGACTCGGACCGAATCCGGGATTACTATGTTCGCATATTGCTCGGTATTTGCTCGGTATTGCTAGGTATTACTCGGTATTGCTTGGCAATAACGATAAATATAGTTATGTAAAGACCAATACCGAACAATACCGAGTAATACCTAAAAGAACTCGGTATTGCTCGGTATTGCTCTTCACAGAATAGTATTTTTCGTTTTTGTCGAGTAAAATGGATCAATAACTCGCAATACCGAGCTACGCCAACTCCCGGGTCCGCTTCGGGTCGGGTCGTCGGGCCGCACGGTAAAGAGTAAGTGCACGTGGCGACGTATTATAGGCTACCTGATGTATCTCTATATCAGGTAACCTGACAGAATAATTTTTCCTAAATATTGTTCCAAAGGAAACATGAGATTTATACTCAATTGACACCCACCTCCAAATAATCGCAAACCCTAAACCCTAAACTTAGATAAACAAGCCCTTCTCCACCTCCCTCTATTAAAAATCAACATGAAGCCCAGAGATGAAAACACATGTACTGACACGTTCCAAAAAAAAAGAGCAGGAAGCTGGGAGAAGGTGAACAACCAATAACAGAAAAATGAGAAATTTATTACCACATCCCTTTAACAATTACATACACCCTTCATAAATAACACTTTTCTTCACCTACCTTATCACAATCAACACAGCTTGCTTCTCCTTCCTCCCCCAACTATAAAAAACACAGCCATCCTTCTCTTCCATCATCAACCACACATATCTTCTTCTCTCCAATTCCCTTCCCTCCACCTCAATGGCTCACACAAATCGTCTCTTCTACTTCTTCTTAGTGCTTCTCTTGCTCAAAAACTCTCTATGTCATGGTGGCCGCCGTCTCCTCGACACGCCAGCTCCGACGCCACCGCCGATTCCGTCGTTACCACCGCAGCCAACTCAGCCGTCTATCCCACAGCCTGCGGCGGCATTGCCACCGCTGCCCTCTATACCGTCCCTACCTACGTTTGCTTTGCCTCCACTTCCGACCATCCCTACCATTCCAAATGTTTCCTTGCCGCCATTGCCTTCCATTCCAAGTATTCCATCAAATCCGCTTCTTCCGCCACCACCTGCAAGTGAAAGCCCGTGATGACAGAGCCTGATTTCAGCAGTTGATTCCATGCATGTTTCTAGTGTTCGTTTTTGGTGCAAGTCATTTGTATTTGATATATCGTGTTGTGTGGTTGATTGTACTATATTCATGAAATAATTTGTGGGCTTCGTTTGGGATAGCTTTTTTACTGCTTCATAGTGCTGTTTCAAATGAAGTCTAAGGCTTCGTTTGGGACGGCTTTTTTATTACTTTCTAAAACGGAGTTTTAGTACAAATTTTTTTTAATTTTGTACTAAAACTATGTTTTAGAAAGCAATAAAAAAGTCGTCCCAAACGAAGCCTAAGTGAGTTATGTATACATTATTGTGTTCGGATTTTGATGTTAAATTATTTGCGTTCAAAATATGTTATGTTTTGATCAATTATTGGTTTTGCGCACTGTAAGTGGATGATTATCTATTTTTATTGAAATTAAGGCTTTGCTGGGATGACTTTTTTATTGTTTTTAAAACAAGTTTTAATTTAAAAATTAAAATTTTTATACTAGAAAAGTGTTTTAAGAAGCAGTAAGAAAGCCATTCCAAAACAAGCCTAAATTGAATGAATTTGTTTTTACAAAAATATGAACAAGATTTTTTCATAGAAAGTTATTAATTTTTAATGAGATAATGATTATTTTATTCTCTATCAAACAATAATATTGATCTGACTTGCAAAATTAATCCAATCAAATATAAATTTCACAAGCTAGTTCTGTCAGAAAACAAAATTATGATAATAGATATTAATTAATTTGAAGAATACAAAATCTATAATTTAATTTATTTTTAAGAGTAATAATTGGACCATACAAGTCGATTATGCTTATATAAAATTGTCTAAATCTAAATCCAAATCAAAAGATGAGCTTAAAAATAAAGTATAATTAGAAATTTTAAAATTTATCTAAAGAATCGATTAAATTCTAATTTTTGAAAGATCCGTCACACTAAAAATGAGTGGCTTGTCAATATAATTTTAAAAGAGTTTCAAGTAGCATAGAGCTCAATTTCATATGGGCAGTATTTGGTGTGTTAATTTGGGTACGGTTAACGAGTCGGATTTGGGTTGAATCCTGAACTGACCATATGCTATTTGACACGACCCAAATCAAATCCGTTTTTGCAAAAGGGTCAGAAAATGCAACCTGAACCTGACTTGCCAGGTTGCCGGGTTGACACAACCCGACCCATATTTACAAGATTTAGCTGAAGAAGCGCTCCCATCGCTACTTCTGGTTCTGATTCAAAGTAAGCGGCGAGGTAGCAGCGCGACAGCAGAGACCGAAGAGATGGGAGTCATGCGACTTAACGGCGACATGTCAGGCAACGCTCGCAAAGAGATTGAAGAGACGGGAGCCATGTGTGACGTGACTTGATGCGTTGGGCAACAAGGGCACTCGACGCGAGCAAGGTGGGCAACAGATGCAGACAAACTATTTACGGGTCACTTACGGGTTTACGGGTCAACCCGAACCCGACCTAATTTTTGAAACAGATCAGTTTGTTGAACTCGAATCCACCCATTTCACAAACAGGTTAACCCGAACCCGGATTTTTCAAGTTCAGATTGGGCCGGGTTTTGAGTCGTGTCAAAAATTAACACCCGGCCCCTATAGGCAGTACAATATCCAAAAAATTAACAAAAAAAAATAAAATGTAACGGGTGCCGCACTTCTACATCATCAACAACAACAGCCACCGCCACCACCTTCTCAATAGGCCTTTGTTATATGTTATTTGTTGCACTAAATAAATCATCTAGACTTTTTTAAGTCTCTGTGACCTCTATAGTTGATGTATAGTTGATGAAATTAATAGTTATTTATGCTGCTAGATTTCTCTCGAGAATACAAATATCTGATCACAAAATTAGTTGTGTAATTGTGTTCGGTCACCTTTTTCCAAGTACCCTAAAATTATTCGATCGCTAGGCCTTCTCTAAATTATTAGGATTCAACCCATTTAAATAAAAAAATGTCAATGATATTAGATTGCTCGTAGCATTGGCAGAGCCAGAATTTTTTATTTGTGGGAACACATTTCTAATTTTAAAAATATTCTCATGCTTTTCATTTGAGCTTGAAATTGATATTATAGTTTTTATTTTTTTATTATATTTATTAATTATGAGAAGATAAATTTTATGATAATTAAAAAAAATTTATTGTCGTGCTCCCCCTAAATCAATCCGCCCATGACTTGTAGGAAGTTGAACAAAATAATAACAAGTTGCTTCCAATTGTCACAATTTTTTTAATATAGGAAATTACAATCTAAGATCCAAATCTTATTCCAATCCTTAGATGGTGCCTTTGATTAGATGTAATTGAACCAATACCATTAGAAATGATTGAGCATCTGACACAATTATGGCCTATGTGAGTAGATCGACATGTTTAGTGAAAGCGGCAAGAAAACACTTGTTAGTATAAACAGAGGAAGCAGAGAAATGGAATAAGAGCTCTTGTCATTTCTTCCTTGCTTTGTTCCTATGAACAGTGTCGTCTATATAAAGAGAAAACTCTAACAGAAAGTGTAAAAGGAAGCAGAGCCGTTTCTACGAATGCCAGAGGAAGCCATGTGCTCCACTTCCGTGAGTAAGAGTGGTATGATGACTGCCAGGGCATGATAACAACCCCCCTCAAGCTTATGGTGCCGGAGAAACCATAAGCTTGGTACGTAGATTCGTAAACCGAAGACGAGGAAGTGCCTTAGTGAATATATCAGCGAGTTGATCCTTGGAACTAATGTGATGGACATTGATAACAGCTGACTTAATGCAGTCCCGTATGAAATGGTAGTCCACCTCGATGTGTTTCGTTCTTGCATGAAACACAGGATTATGTGCAAGTGCGATGGCTGAAACATTATCGCAATAGAGAGATGTAGGTGCTGAAATTGGAATTTGAAAATCAGCAAGAAGTCGCCGAATCCAAATGATATCAGTTGCTGCAGTAGCTAAAGCCCGATATTCGGCTTCCGTAGACGAGCAAGCAACCGTAGATTGCTTTTTAACACACCAAGATAGAATAGTGTTGCCAAGAAACAAACAGTAGCCAGTAGTAGATTTTCTATCAAATGGATTCCCCGCCCAATCCGAATCTGCATAAGCACGCACATCAAATGAGGTTGGACTGATTTGAAGGCCATAGTCTACAGTGCCTTTAACATAGCGAAGTAAATGTTTTAGCATCTGGAAGTGATGTTGCAAAGGAGTATACATAGATTGACACAGTAAATTTACAGCATAAGCAATGTCGGGACGGGTAATCATCAAATACTGCAATGCACCTACGTACAAGTTGTCAAAATAATTCCGGATTTTCAAACGGCTTCAAGGCAAATGTGTATGCATGCTGTTAATTTCACAGGAATTGGTATGGCCACCGGCTTGCAATTTTTCAGACCTGCACGATGTAATAAATCCAAAGCATATTTGGATTGACAAATATGATAGCTGTTAGCATGAGAAACAGCTTGAATGCCTAAGAAGTAGTTGAGAGTGTCAAGGTTTCTAATCTGGAACTGTTGATGGAGGTTAGACATTAGCTCAACAGTGAGTTTGGGGTTGTTACCGGTGACCAAGATGTCATCCACATACACGAGAAAGTATATCAGATTAGAGTTATAATTGTATATAAGAAAGGATGGATCGGCTTCACTATGCCGAAAGCCCCAGGTTTGCAAATGAGTAGTGAGCTTAGCAAACCATTGACGTGGGGACTGTTTAAGTCCATATATGAGTTTTTGTAATTTGCAAACGTAGTCCGGATGCTGAGAATCCTTAAACCCCGGGGGCTGGTGCATGTAAACAATTTCATTCAAATCCCCATGTAAAAATGCATTGGAAACATCTAACTAAGTAATTTGCTAATGATGGTGAACTACAGCTGTAATGAAGAGGCGAATGGTGGGTAATTTCGCCACTGGACTGAATGTTTCAGTATAATCTATCCCATATTCTTGCTTGTGACCTTGTGCCACCAAACGAGCTTTATGTCAAGCAATCGACCCATCGGATTTTCTTTTTGTTTTATAAATCCATTTGCATCCAAGAATGGTTTGAGAGTTAGGCAGTGGCACAAGAGCCCATGTTTCTTGGTGTTGAAGAGCTTGAAATTCGGTTGACATGGCATCACGCCAGCATTTGTGCTTGCTGGCAGCCGAAAAACATGTAGGATCTGATTCTTCAACCAGTAAATGTTGAAGATTAAATACAGCTTTGGGCTTTAACTTTTCAGTTTGCAACCGAGTCACCATGGGATGTCTATTAGGTGGGAGTGATGTAATAGGAGCAGAATCAATTGAAACTGGTGAAGGGGCATGTGTGGATGTAGATGTATTATCGGGTGGAGTGGTTATATGAGAGATATCAGTGAATTGAGGAGTTGGAATATGAGAAGTGGTTGAAACTGAAGAAGATATATTTGAAGATGATTGCAGGTCCTGTTGAGATAAAGGATAGGGAACCAGTATTTGAGGAGAAGAATTTGAATTTATAGTTGGTTTGGTAGAGTGTGGTATGGTGGATGTAGACGACTGAAATGGAAAAACCTGTTCATGAAATTGAACGTGGCGGGAAATTAGAATTTTGTGATTATTGAGATGATAACAACGATATCCTTTATGATTGGAACTATATCCCATAAATACGCAAGCTGAAGATTTTGGAGCGAATTTGTGAGGAGAAGATGGTTGAAGCCATGGATAACACAAACACCCAAAAACTTTGAGATGAGAGTAAGAGGGAATATGATTATATAATTTTTGAAAAGGAGACATAGAATTTGTATTGTGGGAGGGGAGACGATTAATCAAGTAGACCGCCGTTAGTACAGATTCAACCCAAAAATTAGTTGGAAGGTGAGCCTGTATTAACAGAGTACGAGCGGTCTCAATTATATGACGGTGTTTACGCTCTGCTATACCATTTTGCTGTGGCGCATATGGACAACTAAATTGATGTAAGATTCCATGAGTAGAGAAGAAATTCTTAAATTGTAAACTGGAGTATTCACCGCCTCCATCAGATCTGAAAATTTTAATTTTTGTAGTGAATTGTTTTTCTACCATGGCTTTAAAGTGAGCAAATTTGAAAAATACTTCAGCTTTAGTACACATAGGATATACCCAGGTAAAGCGAGAAAATTCATCAAGAAAAAGAACATAGTAACGATATCCATTAAATGATAAAACTGGGGATAGACCCCATACATCAGAGACGACTACTTGGAACGGAGAAGTACAACGAGAAGTAGAACCGGGAAAGGGAAATCTATGACTTTTAGCAGTTTGACAAGGATGACATATATCATTAGTTACAGAAATATGTAAAGTAGGAAAACTTGAAGCTAAATTGGATAGGACGGCTTTGTGAGGATGTCCCAATCTGGCATGCCATAGAGACGAACTAGTAGTGGTCACAAGAGCCTTTGAAGATGAACTGGATTGAATGACGACTGAGTACATACCGTCATGGCAGAGACCCGAGAGAATCGAATGATTGGTTTTCCGATCTTTTATATCATAGCCATGGGATGAAAATGACACAGTGCAAGCATTGTCAGAAGTTAGGTAGTGAACTAAAAGGAGATTATGAGAGACTTTAGGAACATGTAGAAGGGGCGAGAGGGAAAACTTACGTTTCGGAGTAGGAAGAAGACCATGACCTAAGTAAGAAATGGGTAGTGACTGACCGTTGCCTACTTGGACTTGTTGAAAGCCAGGTGAGCTGTGACCAGTTGATTTGGATCATTTGCAATGTGAGATGTCGCACCCGTGTCCAGAATCCAATCGGTAGAGCTGCTGCCATTGTCTGTAGCTTCAACCACAAATGCAGAGGGGTTGCTTTTGGTATAATTGAGATTGGTTCGATGCCAGCATTTCTCAGCTGAGTGACTGAGCTTGCCACAAATCTGGCATTCAATACGTGGTGAAGATGTTCAGCCACCACGGGAAGACGAGAACCTGCCGCGACCGCGAGTATTGCGAAAGGGCTGACGCGGCGAACCTCGAGAAGACGTTGCAACAAGAGCCAATGAAGTATCCGAAATCTGGACGGAATGAAGAGCTCTAGCCGCTTCATTTTCAAGGTTTGTCTTCTCGCTGCAGAGTAATGAATAAAAATCATCTAGATTAAGCGGTTGGAGGTTTATGCGTATTGCCGTTTTGAAACCTAATACGACGCCGACAAACCATTTAAAGTATACATAATTACATCCTCCGAATCCAAGATGCAACCGGCAGCACTGTGTTGATCTACTTTGACTTTGATGTCAGTTAAAAACTGTTGCATAGTCTTGCTCCCCATGGAAATGTAATTGAGATCATTTTCAGTTGCAGGATTTTAGACCGATTGGAAGATTGCAACCTTTTCCCGATGGTCAGCCAAATCTCCGAACATGAATCGAGATGAAGGACATAGGGTAGAAGAGATGCGGAGATGGTAGAAAATAAAGCAGCAACCAAATTTTGATCTATTAACATCCACGTAGCATACAATGGATTGGAGCTTACAGAACCATTGGCGGAAACAATTTGACGAGATGGATGTGCAATGGTTCCATCAAGATACCCTTCGAATCCATCCGCTCGAAACACTTTGAGCACTTGAGATTTCCAGGTGAGATGATTATCTGGGGTTAGTTGGATAGTAATGACATTCTTAATGGTGGACATTAAGAATTTAAACTGAGGAGGAATGTTCACCGTTCCCAGAAGCTGAGCGGCATCAGGAAGCTGAGAGGCATCAGTAAGCGGAGCGGGAGCAGGATGCTGAGCGGCATCAGTAGTAGACGAAGAATCGGAAGCCATCAGAAAAAAAAAAGCCGTAAGGCTTACACGGGCTCTGATACCATGAAAGCTGCAAGAAAACACTTGTTAGTATAAATAGAGGAAGCAGAGAAATGGAATAAGAGCTCTTGTCATTTCTTTCTTGCTTTGTTCCTATGAACAGTGTCGTCTATATAAAGAGAAAACTCTAACATAAAGTGTAAAAGGAAGCAGAGCCGTTTCTGCGAATGCTAGAGGAAGCCATGTGCTCTACTTTCGTGAGTAAGAGTGGTATGATGACTATCAGGGCATGATAACATTTAGATCATCCTATAAAGTTTTAATTAGGCGAGGGGTGTTCTGGTATAATCTTAAAAAAGTTTCATATTATTGCCTTCAAAATTTATAAATAGATCATAGTTCTCTTTTTTCAACATTATACAGGCAAAATCTTGATTCTTCAAATAGTAGTATAATGGACAAGTTGTTAGGAGAAGAATAAAAAATCTTCAGAATTCTTTTGTAACGGAGGAAGTGGAGTTGGGTCTGACAACTAATGTAGATGGACTATAATATGTTGAGTAAAACCTGTAGCTCAATGGACTGGTTTGTTAACATCCCTCCTTAAATTAAGTATTTAACTGTTGGATAGTTAATTTGTCTTGTAGATTGTAAAAGAGAGTTACTGAAAGTGGTTTGGTGAATATGTCTGTATGTTGATCTATGGAGCTGATATGAAAGACTTCAATTTCTCTGCTCTTGATGTGGTCGCTAATAAAATGATAATCAATTTCTATGTGTTTAGTCTTGGCATGGTAGATTGGGTTGTTTGAGAGAGCTAGTGCTTAAATGTTGTCACAATATATGGAGGTTGGTTGATGTTGTGGAGGTTGAAAATCCACGACTAATGGTCGAAGTCAAATAACATCTGAGGTGAATGAGGAGAGGGATTTGTATTCGGCTTTTGTAGATGATTTTGCCATGGTTGTTCGCTTCTTAACATGCCATGAAATGCAGTTATTTCCAAAGTAAGTATAGAAACCTGAGATGGATTTTCTGTTGGTGGAATTAGTTGCCCAATCTGGATCTATGTAGGTGCTGAGAGTTCACTTGGGGTGAGGGGGAGACCAAAATGTTGTGCGCCCTTGATGTAGTGAAGGAGGCGTTTGAGAGCTTGGTGGTCACGATTTGATGGGTTTTGCATGCTCTGGCATATATGCTTGGTTCCTCTGTATTCAAGTATTAAAAGGAGCCGGCTAATTGATAGTATAAGGTGGGATCATTGTATGGTGTATCTAAGGATGCGTCGATAGAAGGTTTTAAGGACATTGGGGTGGCAGCTGATTTGCAAGATGTGAAATCGGAATCATCAAGTATAGCGTGAGCGTAATGAGTTTGATGGAGAAACATACTAGATGTCGTGCGTTGTACTTGAATACAGAGGAAGAGAGATATTGAGCTGAGCTGTTTGAGAGAGAAAACATCTTGTTGTTGTGAAGGAGGAGCTAAATGGTATCTTAGTGGTTTCCCATGAGCAATATATTATCAACAAAGATTAGAAAGTACAACATAATGTTTGTATGATTGTAAAGAAGAAGGGATGGATCGGATATGCTGAAGTAGAATCTAAAACTAATTAAAAATGATGTTAGCTTTTGAAACCATAGACGGGAAGATTGTTTGTGTCTGTAAATAACTATGTGTCATGGCTTGCATGTTTGACCACACTATCCATCCCTTGCTGCTTCGACCTTAACGTGCCTGTATGTGACCCTCAAGCACAACCTGACCCGCCATTCCGCGTGAAGCCTACATGGTCAAAGCTTTTGTATGAGATCCGACATCAAGCCAAGCCCATAAGCCTTATGAGAGACCCACACGCATATCTCTGTCATGTGGAATTTGCTCCTGCGTCACTTTTCTTTCACCTGGACGAACCACAAGAGCTAAATTTCTCTGTTCTTCATATCATTTTCGCCGGAAATTCAACTGGAATCTATCTGTGATACCAATTGTTGTGCAAACAGTAGAAAATAAATATCAGAAATCACACTACAAACAACACAATAAATACAGTGACTTACGTGGTTCAACGAAGATGCCTACATTCATGAGGAGGGATGGAGATTTCACTAGATTTGATGAATAAGAAATTACAATGAGCTCTTTCTTTCTCTCTTACATGCAAAAACCTTCAAACTCCTTAATTTATAGATTTGAGACAAAACAATAAAGAAAAAAGCTTCATAATCTTATCCCCAATCAAATCAATTAATTAGGAAAATAACTTACTGTCTAATCTATTATAATAATGAGCCATTAATTAAAACTTTCCAAACAAAAGTTTATTTAAATTTAGAAATAATTCCAAATCGATTGACCCATTCATTATTGGTCATAATTAAAATATTATGGGACAATTTTTGGATAAGAATCGAATTACCCACATTTTAAATAAATTTCAGTTCTTCAAAAAATTTCACAATATAAGCTGGTAGCATTCAAGAGCCAGCTTTCTTAATGTTTTATAAAGCTAATTTTTAATTTTAAAAAATCCAATAACAGCACAAAAAATACCGATCTAAAGCTGATCCTAAACGAAACCTTAATCAGACCTGGTGGTCAGAAAAATCCCACAGCTTCTCGAAGTGAAGAGAAGCTAACACAAGTAGTGTACGGGCCATACTTTCCTAGAAATGGCGAGGAAGCTGGGAAGTTGAACAAACAATAACAGCAACAAGGGAAAATTTTTACCTCGCTACTTCAACGACTAAATAAAGCCTGCATAAATGGCATCTTTCTTCATGTTAGCTAGCTAATTAACTGCCCACCTTATGACCAAGCAATACATCTTCACCTTCTTCCATCAGCTATATATAACACACAACCATTCTCATCTGTTCTCATCAATCACATATCAAACTACTCTTTCTTCTCCCCAATCCCCTTCCATCAACCTCAATGGCTCACATAAACCATTTCTTCTGCTTCTTCTTCGCACTCGCCTTGCTCGAGAGCTCTCTGTGCCATGGCGGACGCCATCTCCTCGACACGACACCGTCACAGCCAACTTTGCCATCTATCCCGCTGCCGGCGCTTCTGCCACCGTTGCCCATTGTGCCTGTGATTCCTAAGCTTGCTTTGCCTCCTATTCCGGCCATCCCTGCCATTCCAGAAATTCCTAAGATTCCAAGCATTCCAGCAATTCCCCAGATTCCAAGCATTCCAAAACTATCACTGCCTCCATTGCCTTCCTTTCCCACTTTCCCATCCATTCCTTTTCTTTCACCACCACCTGCAAGTAAAAGCCCATGAGAACAGAAGCCTTAATGAAACAGTTAGTTCTATGTTTTTATTTATATAATTAGATTGAGGTCAGCTTCGCTTGGTAAGACTTTTTTACTGTTTTTTAAAGCAGATTTTTAATACAAAAATTTCTATTTCAAAAATTTTTTGTATTAAAAAACTGATTTAAAAAGCAGTAAGAAAGTTGTGCCAATGAAAGTCTAAAAT